>OZ007563.1:40797365-41997365 GCA_963931875.1 Pollenia griseotomentosa
GCCAGTTGTGATTTTCGAAATTTTAATTGTAACCGATTATTTAAAGTCATCACCTTAAGCAGTTTGAAGACGTTTGAAGGTTTGTCATACAAGTTGGTTAAGGTTTTCTTGCTTGAAGGTTTTTAAAAATCTAAAATAAATTTGAGTGCATTTTGGTAACAACTTTTAAAAACTCTTATTTTAAGAGTTGGCAGACCAAGTCCATCTTTCAATTGATTTGGACAATAAAAGCTTATATGTTCAGGACTAAAAACAAAAAAAATAATTATTAAAATTACCAAAATCTTTTTTAGTAGAGAAACGTTGTCTTTCAAAAGACGTTCTCGGAACCAAAAATGTTAATAACCAAACAAAACGCACGATGTTAATTGTAAATAAAGCAAAAAGTTTTCAGAGATAAATCTTCATTATTATAGAAGGATCTATGAAAATTAAGTTTGAAAAATTCCAAATGCTCGCCACGGCTTCGGTGGCATACCTCTATCGGATGGTCCATATTTTCAATGCCGAATTATCCCATTTTTAAGCTCTTGAATTGTTCTTGGCTTTTTAACGTACACTTTTTCTTTAAAATATCCCCAAAAAAAGAAGTCCAACGGTGTCAAATCGCTTGATCTTGACGGCCACAATATGAGATAACACGGCCATTAAATTTCTCGTGCATAAGAGCCATTGTGTTGTTGGCTGTATGGCATGCGGCACTTCCTGTTGGAACCACATGTCGCCAAGATCCATATCCTCAATTTCCGGCCACAAGAAGTCCGTTATCATCTCGCGATAGCGAACACCATTCACGGTAACTGCTTTGCCGATCACATTTCGAAGAAGTACGGCCCATGCCCATGCACGGATCATGACAGATGTATTCACATTTCCTACAGACCCGATTTGCTGAAATTTGCACCCAATTCTCCCGATTGCGGACACATTTGGTCAATTATGCTGACCAAAAACATCACGAAGTGTACAAAAGGAATTTTGATTTGAACGCCCATTTTCGTAAAAGGCTTCAACAGTATTAAAGCGCTGCTCAATTGTGTACTTCTCCGTGGTTGAATTTTCCAAACACTGAAACAAATAAATGCCCAATTAAGTGGCGCAAACAACTTGACGTTAAGTTGTGACTCACAATTAACATTGCGCATTATGGTTCAACCACTCTCTATTTTCTCTTGTGACTTAAGCCCTAGTGTGCTGACAGTAACAGTTGCAAATCAGCTGCTTCACTTTGTTGTTTGTAACCCCGGGTCTCCACGCAGCAATATTTATTGCGGCAAACGTTCAATTTGATTGCTCCATTAAATTTGCGACGTGTGGACCTCATACTGCCATGAGTGGCAATCTATTGCGCAATGATTGCTCTTTTGATTGCTTGAGCAACTATTGCTTAGCAATCTGCTGTAAAATCAGTTGTCATTTATTTGACATTTCATTTCTACGTGCGTTTGTTTATGGCAAAGCAATTTCACGTGTCTTCCAGCAATTATTGCGCCATTGTTCTGCCGACGTTATTGCTTGTGCTTGGCAAAAAAAAAATTGCTACGTGGAGACCCAGCGTAAGGCAGTTAGAAAGTTTAGAGTTAGCAGTAAGATGTAACTTAACCGTAACGTCTAAATTTGTAGAAAATCGATTTTTCGTAGTTTTTTTTACTGTTTACTGTCAGATAACTGGGTATTTTTCTCATAAATGCTTTCCTGATTTTCAAAATGTGTCAAAATATTAAAAAAAAAAAACACTAACAACTTATCATATCAGGGTTGCATGTTCCTAAAAATACTTAAGACCTGTATTATAGGGTAAAACTGCCTTTAGTAATACAAAAGGCAAAAAAAACCTTCAGGCTGACGATCTGCAATTCTATTCTGTCAAATGGATTAAATTCTCCATTTAAAACGGGCAGAAACTAAAGGCTAGTTTACACTATTATACTTTGTATTAAGACATGTCAAAAGCTCAAGTAATATGTAAAAGTGTGATAGTGTAAATGCAATGAGTTATGAAAATGACAAGTATTACGAAAAAAATGTTACTTCCCAGACGACTTTATAGTTTTTTGATATTTTTCTTAACAATAATACTTTTCATTTGATTTTACAAAAGCATTTTCATGTGTTATAGCGTGAATACAAACTGTAATTTTTGACAATAGCATCAAACTCATTAGATTTCTATTTTACAAAGTTTTATGGAATACGTATGAATTATGTGATAGTGTAAAGTAAGCTTAAGTGATATTTATATTTTTACTGACAGGAAGGCTGCCAGCAAAAAATATGAGAGTC
Source organism: Pollenia griseotomentosa (assembly GCA_963931875.1). NCBI lineage: Eukaryota > Metazoa > Arthropoda > Insecta > Diptera > Polleniidae > Pollenia > Pollenia griseotomentosa. Next base: position 40,799,649 of record OZ007563.1, read on the forward strand.
CCATGAAATCATAAAAAATACAATTACCATTATTATATTATTTTTGAAAAGCTAACGTTCTGCCAATGCCGGACGATCAATGTTACCGTTCAATTGACTGTTTAAAGCCCTTCTGATCGGAAAGTCCAACCGCATATCTTCTTCTTAATGTATAACAAAATAATAAAATTACAGTGCAACTTTTTAAAAAAAGTGAGTATAAAGGGTGGTTAAATTTTAAGGGCCGATGTCGATTTTGAATAAAACACAAATTATTTAGGAAATTATTGTCATTTCGTTTTAGTATGATAAAATTGGTATGGTTCAATTATATTCAAATATGTATGGAACAAAATATTTTGTTTTGCGCAGAACAGCGATATCAGTTAAGTTTGATAGAAACTGATAACGGAATTGAATAGTATTCGATTTTAATGACCACTGTAGCAGTAGGAAACTAATCATTCGATACCTTTATATCATGGATGATGGAGAGAATCAAAAGATGTTTCAGTTAAGATTAAAGCAACTAAGTCATCCCGCTTCTAAATTTAAAGGTTTAATTTAATCTTAATTTTTTTAGGTACTTGGGTTGGGTTTTTGAGATCTCAGTTAAACTAGGTTTAGTTAATCTGAAAACCGATTTGTGCCCCCATTACCAAGTTTGTATATAAAAATTTTAAGTAACGGCCTAGTTTTGCTTAAAATCTTGCGGTCTAATTTATAAAAAATAAAACCGGTTAATAAAGGCTTTATGAAACGGATTTTGATACAAAATCCGTTTAATAAACCCTTTATTAACATGTTTTATTTTTTATAAATAAGGCAGTTGGTCTTTAATGAAATAATAAAAAAGAAATCACATTAATCCACATCTCAAAAACCCGGCCTAACGTTTAAATAATATTAACGTATATCTGATACAAGATTGCAAAATTTCGTAATATTTTTTTTTTTTGATTAATTAAGAAAATTAAAAAATCTGGTCATCCTTAAATCAATAAATAAAAAAGAAAAACCATCATAAAGAATTTTTTAGTTGAATGTATGATCGTTTGTAGTACGAGTGAGTATTCGTAAAACTCGAGCGTATTTGGTCGTATGTATAGCCGTAGTAAAAGAATGTTTCAGCAAAAACAAACGAGGATAGATAAATGGATGGCTGGCTGGCTGGCTGACTAGATAGATTTGCTAGATTGTTTGTTTGTTCAATCGCCTTCTTACTACTATACATAGTGCGGTGCGGATAGGCAGACATGACTTGTTTGTTGGCGATTTAGTTGTGTTGGATGGATAGAAAATCATCTATGTTGTTGCATTTTAGTAAAGTGTGTGTTAATGTGAGTGTGTATGGTGGGCTGCCTAGTGTATGAGCACTAGCACGAGTGCGACTTACTCACTGACTGAATAAAGATGTTGTTGTTGTTACGACAGTAGTAGTAGAATTTGTTTATTTATTTTTGTTGTTGTTTTCTTAAACTTTTATTCTCGTTTTGTCCGTCCGTCCGTCTTGTCTTGTACAGTGTGTCTTGTGTTGCGTTCGTACTTTGTTTTGTGTTGTTGTCTTATGTTCTATGTGTGCGAGCGCGAATGTGCTCTTACGAGAAGGCCAAACGATTAGTTAGCTGTCTGTTGATACATAGTGTTAGTATGAGTTCAATAATCAGAGTGAGAAGAAGTAGTATTAGTAGTTAAGCGAGAAGAAAAGAATACCAACCGTAAGACGGTTATGGGAAAAATTCTCTAGTAAAAAATAAATACAAATGAAAACTGATCAAATCATACTATAAACAAAACAGAAAAACATTTTAAACTGAAAATAAAAACATTATTAACAAACGAACCGGGCCGGGCCGGTGTACTCTGACGTGTGAAAAATACTACATATTCGTGTTTTTTTCTATTTGGTTTAAAATATAAAACATTTTAAAATAAAATAATTGATCAGAACTATTTTTGGATTAACCAACAACCACAACAAAAAATAATAAAAACACGATATAAAAAGAATAAATATAAACAGCCACAATGAATTAGCAACAAAATAAGATTGAATGAACAATATAATAAAATACGTACGAAAAAATCTATTAATTTAACATAACAAAATAATAGCAATAAAAAAATGTTTAATGTTTTATTACAGAATCATATGTGCATTATAAACAAGAATTTTTCAAGGCAAATATTATTAAAATTAAATGTGTGCCGGAAAGTTGTTTTTAACAAAGTGCCAAAATTTAAAAAGTCGATAAAAATCATCTTGTTGCTTCTTTAAATAATCTCCATTGATAAAAACCCACTCAATTATTATGTTTCTTTTCTGAATTGATTATTTAAACAAAAAAATACGCGATTAGAGGAAAGAAAAAAGTTAAGAAAAAAAAATTTAATTGATATTGAAACGCATCGAATTGTATTGAAACAAATTGGAATTTTTATAATGTATGTGTATTCGTAGACATTAACGTGCGTGTGTGAGTTTTAATTGGATATCTTGATTATAGCATGTCAAATGATGAATACAAAAATATTTTTCCGAATTTCAATCGCTTTTATTTTGGTCAAGTCATAACAAACAACAACAAATACAGCTGCAGCAGCAGCAGCAACAGCGACGACATATATCGAACAGTATTTCCAGCAAAAGAAAGTGATCCAAACACTAAATCAGCCATAACAACTCCCTCATACCAAAAACTTACATTTCAATCGGATGATGCTAATGACAACAACAACAATAATAAAAGCAACAACCACACAAATAAAAGCTTTGTAGATTCCCAATTTGCGCCTATGAACCTAATAACAAATACGGGTTTGGATTTAAGTCATTCCATAAGAAAACCAACATTTACAACCTATTTCAACAACGAGTCATTTAATCAAAACGATAACAACAATTTATATGTCTTATCGCCCTCTTCGTCTACCTCAGCTTCAATAGACGTAGAAAACGACGATAACGACGATAGTGGCGATCGGATTATGTCCCCCGTAAGCATTCCATCCCACCAGCAAACACCTTTAAACGATACTCGCAATCCCAGCCAAAGTGCCTTTAAAAATATGGAATTGACTGCTGGCTCAATACCCTCTGGTTTCCCGCTTAACTATCAACTATATGCAAATAATGCTGCTCTATATGGAGCACCCGTTATGTTCTCCGGTGCCATACATGCTGCTCACGCTTCCTACATGGCGGGACTACCTCTACATGCAGCTCTTTCGCCCAACGAAACCTATATCAAGGCTATTCAAGCCGCTTCTTGTGGAATATATAGTCCAACAGCTTTAGCTCCACCCCCACCTCCGCCATCAACATCGTCTACAGCATCTGTAAATCCCTCATTATTTACCAGTAAACCTTCGACACTGCATAATCCCACAGGTTCATCAATGATGGCGCTGGCGCCTTCTTCGCAACCTATGAGTATTTCCAAATCACCTCAGCATCATCGTCAGCAATATTCTCCAAATTTTGCAAATAGTAACATTGCGGAAGCTGAAAAACAACATAAAACGCCATTTAGTTCACAATCTTCATTGAGATCAAGTGCCAGCAGTAATAGTAACGGTACAGGTACGTACCTGAATGATAAAGTGAATGAACGTTTGTCAAGTGTTAATGCAATAAAAGATTCACATTTCAAAGTGCCTAACGGCAAAGAGGGATCGCTAAAACACCGCATTTTACGACCAACAAGCAATAGTGATGCCACATCGGAACAAAATAAGGCACCTGTAATGAGGTATGTCTATTTTATATATTTAGCAAACTTGTTCAACGATACTGTATTAACTTAAAATTAAAAAATTTTCTTTAGAAGCAAAACAATTTTAAATTGTACATTAAAGGCATATAAAAAAGGTATTTTTGCAGCGGTTAGCTACGAATATTTCAGTTTTTTTCCGAAAAGTGGCAAAATAAAAATTTTGATGTAATACACTATTGTTGAACAAGTGCGGTATAATTTCATTATGATATTAGATCAAACTTCGTTGCTTTTTAATGATATTTGAAATCAACTTGTAGCTTGTTGTTAGACAAGTTTTTAAACTTAATTAAAAATATGTAAGAGTGCTTTATTCAGCTCTGCCGTTTCTTATATACTCTTCACCGTGGTGCGATAAGAACAGAAAGTTATATTTATAAATACCGTTCTTTAGATATATATAAATAAATCTATTTTGTGCTACACCCACTTCTCCAATCCCGCCCACATTTTTTCGGATGTTGTGTATGGTTACCCAAGATACTTATACCTTATTTGGAAACTTTGACTCTTGCCGTTCTCCAGATATACATTAGTGTGTCCCAAAAAAAAATTTATAAAAAAACGAATTTAAAACGTTTGATTTAAATCATAAACTGGGTACAAATCTGAAAACAGGTATAACTCAGGAATGGTAAGAACGAATTCGAAAATATTTGTTTCTAAGTTATTAAGAATAAAATGATCTTTTAAACTGCATTGTTGGTTTGTTTCATTTTTATAAAATTTTTAAAAGTTATAAAGCGTTATGTACAGAATTTATGGAAAAATTACGAAAAATTTTAATGTAGGGTGCATAAATGAGAAAATGCATTCCAAAAACTTATAGTTTTTGTACACCAAAATTAATCTTGGACAAAGTTATTTTTTGGAATACAAAATTTATTATCAATAAGATTTTTTTTTTTTTTTGACGTGCTAAATTCCCAATTTTTCATATTGACATTTTTCTTTTAAATTATTTCCCTAGAATTGAAGAAAATCGTGGTTTTTGACAAAATTATAAAGAAAACTTAAAACAAGGCCGGCAGACCCGATTTTTGGCAAAAATTCGACTTGAGCGACCTCTAAACCTCTTCCGAAAAATCTCAAAAATTCTTTACCCTATAAAGTAGGGTGCATAAATGAGCAAATGCATTGCAAAAACTTATAGTCTCTGTACACCAAAATAAAGCTTGGACAAAGTTATTTTTTGGTAATTTTTCATATGGACATTTTTCTTTTAAATTATTTCCCTACAATTGAAGGAAAAAAGTTATGACGAAAACTTAAAAAAAGGCCGGCAGACCCGATTTTTGGTATGAATTCGACTTGAGCGACCTCTAAACCTCTTCCGAAAAATCTGAAAAAATTTCAAAAATTCTTTACCCTATAAGTTCTTAAATTATGCTAGAGCACCCATGAAAATCCAACAAAAAATTTTTTTGGGACACACCGATATACATTAATTAAAAGCAAAACAACACCACCATTCGTAGTTGTTTGCTAATATCTCAGCCATTTGTGGGCCGATCAGGCTGAATTTTCAATAGCAAACAATTCCTGACTATTTGTGACATAAATATATAAACACCTGGTCCCCATCGCAACTGGGGTCTTCGAAAACTCATTTTAACGGACACACAGAAATCGTGATTTGAACTCCTCTTGCCATAAAGATCCTGTATATAAGGCATATAACTAAATTTTACGAAGAATTTAGTATACCACTACATGGTGGCAAATATTGTAAAAGTAATGAATATCACTTTTTTAGGTGATTTGGGTTCAAAAATTTTCCACACCAAATAGCAAAAAGTCTTGCACAATTTTAATTGCACGTACTGCGCAGAGTTTGCTTCGCTAAACTTCCTGAATAGCTGATAGTTTTTAGAACCAATGTATGAGAAAACATAAATTTGCTTTACAGGACAATGTTTTTGTAGTGTGGCGAAATAATTTTTGCTTAAAGTATGATCAGAACACAAGACTTCGCTCCAAGCATTTTACAAATAGAAAATAATTGCAATCGATATTCCGGAATAAGTATAAAAGACAAAAGTGCCAGAATACCTCTTGATATCCAACGAGCATTACTAAGCGCAGACATTGGTATTAATTTTATATACACTAAAAGAAAAATGCTTCATATATTTAATGAATCGTTTTCGTAAAATAAATTTCACTGGTTAAATGAAACTTTTCATTGTCCAAATGGAATTTCGTAGTTATAATGAAGTATTTTCGTTAAAATCGATTCATTGGATTTCGTAATTACGTTAAAAATTTTCATTGGATATATGAAAACTAAAGTTTGTCCAAGTTAAACAAAAAATTTTAATTGGGAACATAAAAAACAATATACAAACATAACTATATTCATAAATTAATACAAATTATAGTTTCCTTAAAAATATGTTTAATTGTTAATTGAAAAATGTAAGATTTAATTATTTCATACATCTAATGTAATATGCCATTAAATTTATGAAATCAAAAATTTTTTTATAAAAGCAACATATTTCAATAATTGCAAAAAAAAAATATATTATAATTAAAAGAATAAAAATATTTCGAAAAAGCATGCCTTCATAAATTTAAATTTTCATTATGACAATGAAAAATGTCATTAAAGTAATGAAACAAAAACTTTCAATCCATAAATGCGTATATTTTTAGTTTTCTTTAATATGTACATACCTAAATACATATAGTGTGTACTAAGTAATGAACAAATAAATGTTCTCCTTTAAAAGAAACATACCCTTATTTTAAACTGTTGTCAACCAAATGATGTATACGAAAAAGCTTGTTCTCTCTTTATGTGGTCTTTTTTTATTATACGTTAGCAAAAAAAAACCAGCGTTGTTACTGTTGTTATGTTATGACAATTTAATCTCATATTTACGCTCTTAATTGAGTAATGGCAAAAAACATAGTGTTTTTATTCAAAAACTACACTGCCCCGGTTGCGGATCGATTCCGGCCAGCGACTCTGGTTAAAAAAAAAAAAGTTGAATAAGAACAACTTTGATTAAAAAAAAAAACAAGTAAGAAAATATAGTCGGTCAAGCCCGACCATATGATACCCTACACCACAGTATTTAAAAACACATCATGCTTATGTGTTCATATAAATATGGATTTATATATGTTTATAAACTTCATTCAAATCGGTTCGAAAGTTTGTGAGAGGCTGAAATTGCCCCCTACCTCCCCTTGTGGTCCTATTTTTGAAAAACTGTATAGCTTATGTGTACCTATAGATATGGATCTATCTATATTTTAAATTTCATTCAAATCGGTTTGAGAGGCAAAATTTGCCCCTAACTCCCCTTGTGGTCCTATTTTTTTAAATCTTTATAGCTTATGTGTCCATATAGATATGGATCTATCTATGTTTTAAATTTCATTAAAATCGGTTTGAGAGGCAAAAATTGCCCCATCTCCCCTTGTGGTCCTATTTTTTTAAAACTGTATAGCCTATGTGTCCATGTAGATAAGGATCTATCTATGTTTTTAATTTCATTAAAATCGGTTTGATAGTTTCTGAGAGGAAGAAATTTCCCCCTATCTTCCCTCGTGGTCCTACGATTCGGCCCATTTTCAATAGGCTTGGTCCGTGTGCCAAGAACCTATGTCCCAAATTTTATAAAATTATCTCCAAAATTGCGACCTGTACTTTGCGCACAAGGTTACATGGATAGCCAGCCAGCCGGACGGACATCGCTAGTACGACTCAGAAAGAGATTCTGAGTCGATCGGTATACTTTAAGGTGGGTCTACGACCAATATTTTAAGGCGTTACACACATCAGCACAAATGCATAATGCCCTCTCCACTATTGTGGTGTGGGTATAAAAATAAAAAAAAAAAATTTTTTGAAAGTACACTCACAATATTATTACAGTAACGGACTGTAGTTTATTTAAGAAATATTCCGTTCAGTCATTTTTAAATAAATAAACATTTAAAATTCTAAGCAAATTTATTTTTAACTGATTCTAACAGTTATTCAAAAAACTAAGTGCATATTAATACGGATTTTCAGTTGCAGTTAATATTGTCCGTTGATTGAGTTAAATTCTTCTTTATGTTAAAGTAAATAAAAATGTAATTTGAAGCAACGAAAAGTTCATTTAATTTTTACTGTCAAAAATTCAACCGCGAATTCCGTAAAAACAAATCAATATTCAGTTATCTTATATAAATTAATTGTCAAAAAATTAACTACATATTCCGTAAAAACAAATACATATGCAGTTATTTTATAAAATTTTACTGTCAAAAATTCAACACCATATTCAGTAAAAACAATTAAATATTCAGTTATTATACCAAAAATTAATTTTTACTTATCTATAAAAAATGAATTGCTTGTTTTGTGTAAGCAATTCCCATTTTCTATTTGTTAAAATAATTTAGTTAAATACATCAAATTTTAAAAGTAAAATAATTGCGAAGCCATATCGGTCATGCTGCTGGTGTCTTATAATTGAGAGTTCTTCTGTAAAGAACGTGGTCAGTACAACAAAAGTAAAACAAACGTGTGTAACTGAGTAAGTAAATAAAAATATTCTCCCTCTCTCGCTTATAAGAGAAACAAGCGGACAGGTGTCTGTCTGGTATTTTTTAGAAATTCGGCTCTTTTGTGGAGTAAACCAAAATTTAATAAAATAACTGAATATTTAATTGTTTTTACTGAATATGGGGTCAATTTTTTGACAGTAAAATTTTAATAAATAACTGAATATTTAATCGTTTTTACTGAATATGGTGTTGAATTTTTGACAGTAATATTTTACAAAATAACTGAATATTTATTTCATTTTACGGAATATGGTGTTGAATTTTTGACAGTAAAAATTAAATGAACTTTTTGTTAAAAATAAATGAAAAATAGGTAGACCGGTTTTTAATTGAACTTTCATTTATTTTATATTACAATTTCAGTTAATTTTACGTACAGAATATTGTGAGTGTATTCATCCAATGAATAACATTCATAGATCTAATTTAATGTTTCATTAAATACATTTTAATGAAACAGGTTTCATTGATCCAACGAAGCGCTGCATAGGTTCCTTTTTAATGCAATTTTTCATGGGATTAATGTCAAAATTCATTGGTATTCTGAAGAAAATTCTTTTTTTTTAAATTATTTAAAAGCTTTGTATCACTTTTTGAATATTTTTACACAAATAATATTTTTTAATCTTTCTAAATTTAATGATAAAGCAAATGGCTATATGATCTTATACAAATTAATTTTTTTTATTTTTTTATTTCCCTAAGCTAATCCTGCGAAGCTCTACGCTTGTCTGTAGGAAACCAGAGCCTATGGCGGGAATCGAACTCGCGACCCCGGTGCTGATAGACTAGCTCACTACCAGCTAGCCTACCGGTGCGGAAACTTTTTTGCGATTTCGGAAAACAAATGGGGGTTCATCCTTTGTCATTTAACTATGCTTTGCCATTTTTCCTATTTGCAAAAATTGTTAAAAGTTAAATGCCTACCGTACAGGTATATACATATGTATATAAATTTACATATGTACTAGTTTAACCCGATGCGCTTCTAACCCCGCGACTATTCCAGACATTCAAAAATTTTTGGTTCCGCGCTTATTTTTCCAAGCACGCCAACTTTTTTTCGGATGTCTTGTATTGGTATCGAAGGTGTTTGTACCAGTGTTCGAAAATAAACAGTACATTATTTAGCGTTCGGCTCACACACCCAAGAACGATATCTATTTTTTTAGTGATTGTGTAGACGAACACAACATTATATGTATAATGTTCCGTTCTTCGTCAAAAAACAGAACATTTGTAGTTTAATGTTCTATAATGTTTCTTTTATTACATTGGTAAAGAAATAAACAAACAAAAAATTTTAGCAACGACCGCAGCACGAACAGCTTGTGTGTGTATTGTGTATATGTTCTGTTTGTGTAAAATTATTTTGCTGTATTTTTGTTCTTTTTCGTATGTGTATTTCGTTTTTGTAAAAAATGTTTGGTTTTTTTACCAGCCAAAAGCGACGAACATTAATGAACCGAACCGAACACAATGAAGTTTGTGGTTAAAAAAAAAAACCGAACGGAATTAAATGTTCTCATCTTTTGTTGAGTTAAATAAAAACAGTATTATTTGCGTGTTCGAAAATGACAAACAGGGAAACGTTATTTTTGAATGATTTTCTACACAAAAACTATTAACGTTTGTGTTTTCCACAAATCTACCGAACCGAACACTAAGGAGCGATATTAAGTGTTTATTTTCGAACAATGGTTTGTACCACGTTTTGTTACTCTTCAGATATACAGAAATCTAAAATGTATTTATATGGGAGGTGCTACGCCCTCTTCTCTAACCGCGCCTTTTTCTTTAGAAAGGTGGTTAATTTATAACCTCGCTTTGTGTATCAAATTTGTACAATTTTTCTCCTACGCCTACTTCTTCAATCCCACCCAAACTTTGTCACAAAATATTTTTACCAAATTTGGAAACTTAAGCTCTTGCCGTTCTCCAGATGTATAGATAGATATTTGTATTAGTTTATATATGAGGTGCCGCGTTCACTCAAAATTCCATATCTAGCTTATAGGTCCTTCCAGTCCATTAGTAATATGCTGTAAAAGTTAGTTTCATTATCAAATCATGTATGTACGTGTTTATTATGTACATATATGATATGATATAATTATAATACTGACATTGTTGCAATCTTTGCACATTTATAATTTAATTTTTCTAATTTTATAAGAAAGAACTAAACTAAACTAGAAAAACTTAGCATGACTTATACTTATAATTAACTATCTTTCTTTACAGAACATATAGCACAACTTTGAATTTTAAGAAAGGTACCTACATTGAACTTGCTAATGGAGCTTTACGCAGAGTTGAAGATATGCGCACTGAAGATTTTATACAGTGTGCCGAACGTAGTCTACACCATCAGTTGGCCGAGTCCACTGTTGTTAAGATCAATACTAGTCTGCCCACAACGGCTGTGATAACATTTAGTTATGATAGAAACCGATCAAAGGTAAACTTATCAATATTTATATTTATGACAAACAGAAAAATTAATTTTTTTTTTTCTTAAAAAGGTTGATATGGAAGTATCATTGGATCATCCATTCTTTGTGTATGGTCAAGGTTGGGCCTCGTGCAATCCCGAAATGTCAGTTAAAATATTTGGCCTAAAGTGTCAGCGTCTACAAGTCGGTGATATTTGTATTTCATTATCAGAACGTGAACAGGCAAAACAACCAACACCACCTGTTTCCCATGCTGCAACACACTTAAATGACGCATTCAATTATCAAAGAAGACATACGTTGACAGTGTCTAGTCCTAATGCAGCTAACATAAAATCAGCGACTTTGCCCACAATGAGTGCAACAACGGATATGCCTTATGCTGCATCAATGAATGCTCCTGCATTTTCTATCCCCATACCACAGCAAAATCATAATTTACAACAACAACAACAACAACAGCAGCATCCACACCACGCATATGCCGAAATGGCGAAGATAGTGTCATCTTATGCCTATGCAAATGGTCTGCCACAACTACCCCATGAACAACTAAAAGATGTAGTTATGGATGCTACAATCTTGCAAAATTTGACACCGAAAATGATGACTGCATTTTATCAGAATCAAATTCTTCAAATAGCCCAACAACAACAACAACAACAACAACACCAGCACCAGCAGCAACAAGAACACTTGAGACAAACAGAACTGAAAAATATCCAACAAAGAGTTCCAAATGCTCATTATAATATGGCCACAACTTTTAATAGTAATCTAAGTCCCCAACCCACCGATTTGAAGAATAACCTTAGTCAACAACCACCACAAACACAACCTTTAGATGTTACCATGTCACGTAAAAGACGTTGGTCTGCACCAGAAAATATGTTTGATGATGAAGAGTCCGATACTCAGCCACCTCGCAATGGATTATCACCCGCCACTGCCAGAACGTGAAACAAAACTAAAAACAAAATGAAAAGATCCTTAGTTGGAACAAATTCAAATCTATAAATTAAATCAAAGCAACCCCATTTAAGAAATGATCTCAAATATTTGTAAACAAATGCTATGACAATGGATGGATTATTGTCCAGTTTTTTATGATCGATTTTTATTTTATAAATAAATATAATATGTAAATACGGATGACTGCAAATTGTCGCAAAAGATAAGTTTAAAACTTTACTCAGCACAAAGAAAAAAAGGAAGAAATGTGTATATATGACTTTTTAAACTTTAGTAAAAAAACTTAAGTTTTTTTTAAGCAACCAAATATCGAAACGAAAACTCTGGGTAAAGAATGTACTAGGAAAAATTTTAAATAACTATTTGAAAACAGACTGCAAACATACATACATATATATGTATATATGTGCATACGTACATAAATATGTATTAAAAATACTAAATCAATTGCAACATACAGCCATATACACAATATTAAAAAAAAAACAATAATAATAATTCTTAAGCTTAGTTTAAACACACGAAACAAATTTGAATATTATTTTAGTCATTCGAACCAATTGCCAATTCAAAATATTTACAACAATCAAACTTAAAAAACCAACTCCTAAACTCAAGATACAATAAATAAATATACAATCAAAATACAGCTAAAAGTCATATATAATTAGATTCACACTTTATCTTTATATGTATGTATGTATGTATGTATATAGTACGACATACATACATTATAAAATAAAATATATATCAATCATGCATATATACAGTATATGTTAATACATACAGACATAAATAAAATCAGGGTACATACAAAACAAAAACAAAAACGATTAAACAAATTTATAGTATGTGTATATAGGTTTTGTAAATATGTAAATTTATGTTATTGTATATTTTATTAATTGTTCGTGAATAAATCTTTAGATGTTTAACATTTTTTATAATGTCAAAAAAAAAGTTTTTGTAGTTTTATTTACGTGAAGATAAATATTACACATAGAACATGAAGAAAGAGTTATACAATCAATCGAAAAGATCTATAGATTCTAAAAATTAAATGAATTATGTATCTGGATGAAAAGAGTTAGAATAAGCTAAACTTAAATTTGAATAAGATTTGTATTGTTTAAAAAAAAGAACTTTTTAAAGCGGATTAATGCAGATTAACTTAGAACAGTAGTTTTAATGACATTCAGATACTAGTCTCTCTGTTTAAGAAATTGATTAGCTATTTACACATGCACAACAAAATTGTTAACAAAATTCATAAAAGAAAACCATATGAAAGACAAACACTTTTATCAGCCGAATAAATGCTCCACACTAACCATTCAGTCTTAAATCACGAAACCATATCAGGCCAGGCCGATCTTTTAATAAAAAAGGCGTTTACTAGGGAGATCGATTATTCAAATTTTTTCAAAAACCGGTTTTCGAATATTTCGAATAGCTGTTATTTTTAAAAAAACCGGGTTTCGGTTAAGCATAAAAAAAATACAAAAATCAAATAAGTTTTTGTAATAAAAAGTTGATTTAAATAAAAACAAAACAATTCACGAAGGTAAGAAACCAACAAAATACAGAGATATGACTTAAGGTATGTTCGGACTTATCAAATACTTGACGATAAAATCCAAAAAAGCGTGACCAGTAAATTGATCAAACTTAAGCTTTATTTTTAACAATTTCTATTTACTTATTAAATTTTATTTCTAAAATGATAATTGTACAATATAATTTAGAAACTGTTAAATAATGTTTGTTCTAGCCAAACGATTTGCAAAAGCAGACAACTCTTTAAGAAAACTTGTGGTTACGTGTAGGACGTCAAATATTTAATACTACGTGAACATAGCTTTAGAATTTTTGAAAAACTTTGATTTTTTTTAATTTTAGGAAATAAATAAATTTATTATTTCAGATATTCTCCCAAATTTATAGTAAATAAGTTTTAATTTGCTGGTGGTTAAGCATTTTTTATGAATCAGTAGACTTCAACTAGACTTCTTTTTGTAAGAAATATCTGTAAATTCGTCGATCACAATTTAAAACCTTCCATGAGATTGCTTGATTCCTTCAATTTTGTTTTAATTTCTTGATGTTTTAATAAATAAAACTGATGAATTTTTACATAACGTTGATTCCGCCGGTATATTGTTGCCTTCAGCGTGAAGTTATGCTAGAACTACTTAAGAGTTTTTAGTGCCTTAACGGACATTCCGTCCTTGAAAACACAACAGGCTAATATTTCACCCAATGATTCATTTTAGGCTGCATAATTTAGTTAAGTATTATTTGCAGTCTCTTATGAACTACTTGGAAGAGAGTCAAGTTTTACTTGGCGAAGATTTATGTCAAGCTTGTGGACTAATTAAAGGTGATAATAATACGTGATGTTGAAGAACTGTTGCAACATATCAATTAAGGGCCCTTTAAGCATCATTGTCTTTGAAATAAGTTCGAAATATCACCAGAGTTGACATCTTTATAAAAATATATATAATAATTTAAAAGATTTTGTTATTCGTGCTTAATTCCCAGTTTTTATTCTTGATAAAAACACTTAAAATTTATTGTTGATGGGATAAGCTATTTCTATGCGCATTTCACTGGGAATTAAGCACGAATAACAAAATATTTTAAATTAAAATTTTGTATTCCCAAAAATTACTTTTGATAATATATATAATATTTACAATACTTTCAAATTGCTAATTACCTTTTAAAGCTGAACATTTTTTTTTGTAGTATTTTGAATGGTTTTTGGATTTTGTTACAAGAACACACGCTCATATAAGCGATTTGTGTTTAAATTGCTCAAAATGTTTTTTGTTCTTCAAAAGAAGGTCAAGTTTGCCCAATATTAGAATTAGAAAAATACTTAAATTACGGGTACATTTACAACAAAGGAAAACGTATATAGATTACACATAGCTAAGATAACCGGTTTATTTTACCAAAATAACCGGTTTATTCGATATTCGAAAAATAGACATTTTAAAATATCCGACTTGGGCAAAACTAAAATAACCGGTCGAACGGTTGATCTCCCTAATTGTATCCAGAATTTTGCACTTTTCTGCCAACGTTAATGTTTTATGTTGTCGTTTACTAACATGTGCAATATTTACGTCTTTACTTCACGCAAACTCAAATAAACTAAAATATTTTACACGTTCTTTAATTCTTGCTCACACACAAATACATACATATCGCTCCTTTATTGCACAATAGTCATATCTCAAAAAAATCAAACTTGGTAAAATGCGATTAAAGTTTTCAAAATGAACCTTTATATACCGTTTAAATTTAATATATTTTGCTATAACTTCGGTTCAGTTTGAGATATAATACTGATTTTTTTTACATATAAAGAAGGTATGAAGGAACAATTTTGCTTAAGTAACTTAAAATTTTTGATTTTTTGAGATATGACTATGTTGCAATAAAGAAGCGATATGTACCTATTTTGTCTAGCGGTAAAATAACGAACAAATTTTACTGTGAAAAAAACACTTGTCCGGATTATAGTAGAGGAAAAATTACTAAACTGTCCGAAAAATTCAAATGTCCGGATTACTGGATAGTCCGAATTAGCGAGTGTCCGAATTAGAGATGTTATACTGTATTTTGAATTGTTTTTGGTTTTTGTTACAAGAACACACGCTTATAAAAGCGATTTGTATTTACATTACTCATAATATATTTTGACTTTTGTTAAATTTTTTTTTTGACATTCTTCATAATAAGTTTAAGTTTGCCCAATATTCAATTAGAAAAATACTTAAATTACGGGTACATTTATAACAAAGGTAAGAAAAACGTATATAAATTACACATTTCTAAAATAACCAGTTTGTTTTACCAAAATAACCGGTGTATTCGATATTCGAAAAATGGACATTTTATAATATCCGACTTGGGCAAAACTCGGATACTAACCGTTCGATCTCCCTAGTGTTTACGACAAAATTGTCCTCTTTCATTTAATTGCCCTTCCCATGTGTAGTTTATAGAACACGAGCGCCTTACTCATCCGTTCAACTTACATTTAAAACAAAAACAAAATTTCGAAATTTCGGCGAGTAAGGCGCTCGTGTTTTATAAACTACACATTAATAAAAATATTTGACTGAAAAAATCTCCAAACAATAAATTAGAAAAAAAAATTTTTCATATAAAAATATTTTTATAGTATTAAACATGTTTTTTTAATGTGCTTCTACACAAAAAGAAAAACAGTCGGGATAAATTAATTTTTTTTTTAGTTACTTTAAGTACTAGTCGTACTTAATAATTTAAGAACGAATAACACTCAAACGTACTTAAAACAATCCTAAATGGAATTAGTTTCGAAACCATTCCCGGTATTTCACAAAATAGTATAAAATTTCTAAGCCAATTAAAAAAAGTTTAAACTTTTCGTTGAAAGTGCCACTCTATATACAGTTAGGGACAAAATTGTTCACGAAATTATAAAAAATATATGTATATTATGGGGGGTTAAAACGTAATCTATAGTTAATTCTGGTCAAGAGACCATAGCTCTAAGTCGGGCTTGGAGACCCCCAAAATTTCAAAATAGATATTTTTCCATATATACATAGAATAATTTAATTAAATTCGTCATAAAATCGGATAGAATTATAGTATTATAGTCTCAATCTGGGCTTGTTCGAAAGGTATTTTTATCACATTTGATACTAATATTTTTTATTTTTTTATTTTTTGTAGAGATTTAAGGAATGTTTTGTCGAAAAATAGTCTAAAATGAACTTTTAACTAATAAATTTTAAATTTTCTTCGATTTTTTCGAGATTTTTCTTCTTTTTTTACAGATTATGAAAGTTCAAATAATTTCCAACAGCTTTTGTAACGATCAATTTTTTTGTTTTCAAACTCCTTTTTGTAGGAAAATCGATCGGAAGAAATCAACATTTTCAAGGTTTCTACAAAAAAAAACACTATTTTTAAATTTTAAATTCAATTTATTTTTAAATATTATTCTCGACCTACAATTTAATGTTTTAGCGTGGTAATATTATTTTTTAAGGTCCTTTTTACTTTCTATTCGAGGAGCAAAGAGCAAAGGGACAACATACTAATCGCTATGACCCAAATACAACAATAATCTCTAACTAGGATCATAATTGTTCACATTCAGAACTTAATAAAATATTATGAACACATATTTTTTGAAAAAGTTTTTATTTTTAAGTTCTTGAAATGTTCTACATTTCATAAAGTTAAAACCTATTAAATAATTGTAAATACAACAAAAATTTATAGCCTATTTTGCCAATAACACTAATTTTGTGAACAATTTTGTCCCTAACTGTATATCTCTCAGCATTGCATTTTATACGCGTGTATTTGTCAAAGTTTGTTGTAGAACCAACAACAACACCACACAAGTAGGTAAAAAACTATTTGCTTTTTTTTGTGCAGAAACAACAGAACCAGAAGAAAAATATACATAATTTTCATGTTTAAAAAGTAAAATAAGAAGCAAAAATTTGTATTTAGTTACATATGTACATCAAATGTTTCAAGTAGAAACCATGTCAGGTGATGCTGGTGTTTTATAATTGAAATCCTGTAAGGTATAAAATGGGTAAGTAAATCAATCATATTAATATTCTCCTTTTGTCTCTGGGGTAAGTGTTTTGGTTAGAATCAATCTAATTTCACTTTCGGATTATTTCAACTACGAATTCGAGATAAAATATAGATAAGTTAAGTATTTCGCACTTGAATCAATCTTTCTATACTTGGTTCAAGAAAATCCGTACTTAACGTACTATTGATACCGCTTCGGATTGATTAGAGTACTGCTGGATTGATATTTCTTTTAAGTGTATGAGTCAAATTTCAATTTTTTTTTTTATTCCCTAAGCTAATCCCGCGAAGCTCAACGCTTGTCTGCAGGAAAGAACCCAGAGTATATGGCGGGAATCGAACCCGCAACCCCTACGCTGATAGTAGCTCACTACCAGCTAACCTACCGGGGCACATTTATAAAGCTCTTTACAATAGACCCGTTTCCTCATTATTTAACATATGTATTTTTGCTTAAGACAACCTTTGGTTAACATTGAAGCTTGTACATAAACTTAGGAATGATTCTATACACCACTAGAATATCTTGTATAGTCCTGTTACATATTTTACTTAAGCTATTCTTTGGTTAGCACTGACGTTAATTTTGTATATACAGAGAATTTTAAAACTATCACACGCCAGCAGAATGTAATGCATTTTCTGGCCCGCTACGGCCTCAGTAAGCATTATTTTTCCCACATTGGATAGTGATATTTTACAAATTTCATGTATTTAACTTAGCAATTTAAACAAATACAATGTGGGAATTATCTATTTTTTATCAGTCTTGCCTTGGCAATCGTACGTGCTAGACGTGTTATATAAATAGTATTTTGGAATTGTAGAAGTATCCGTAACAAAATCTCTGAATTTGTAAATTACTTATACCAATGATATAGATATTTGTCTATTGAGTGAGACTTGGCTCACTCAATCAAATACACTGTCCTAAGTATTCGTGTATTAGAGAAGACCGAATCAATTAATTACGGCGGTGGTGATGCTGCCATACTTATTAAGAAAACAATAATAACTTTTATGGTAATTCCCAAAGTTAATACTGATGTAATTGAGAATGTTGGTATTAAAATAAATACTGGTCGAACCTCTTATCTTAATGTTTTTAGTGTATATTTTCCTTGTGGACAAAATGACAGTGCGCTTAGGGCCAAATATAAAAATGATTTATGAAAACTCTTAAATAACGAAGAGTATCTTATATGTGGTGATTTTAACTCCCGACATAGAACTGTTTGCGTGCTAATCAGTGGGGAAATATTCTTAATGACCTAAAATCATATTTTCCTGTATCTATATTATTTCCTAATTCTCACACCTATATTCCTGCTGCGTCAAACAGCAACCCATCTACTCTTGATTTAATTTTAACTAATATTCCACAGTTTATTTCTAACCCTCTTACCATTAATGATCTAAGCTCTGATCACCTACCGGTATCATTTGATTTGTCTACATCTACCCCAATTGTAAATAGACTAGTTTATAATTTTGAATGTGCCGATTGGAATAAATACAAAAATGTTTTGAAACATACTACAGCTGACCCTATAGATAACAATGTTGGATTTTTTACTAGCTCCTTGTTAGAAGCCGTAAGACAGTCAGTTCCGAAGACTTCACCCCAAAATAATTTTATGAAGCTTCCTGAATATATTCTGAATCTAATTAAATTCAGAAATCAATTTCGTAGGGATTGGGAGGGATACAGGCAATTATTTTATTTCAATTTAATGACGAAATATTCAAACTTTATTCGTAAGAAAATTCATTTGTTTAGAAACCGGCAGTGGAATAAAAAACTAAGTACAATGGACAAAAGATCAAAACCTTTCTGGAATGTTACCAAAATTTGGAAGAATAAGACAAGAAGTTGTCATTCTCTATTAACACCTGATGGTATCCTAGATTCAGATGAAGACAAGGCAAATGTTTTTGCAAACAGTTTTAAACTAAATCATACGGTTTCTAAACAATCAGGTTCAACTAATCATACCAATATGGTCCATCAAGTAATTGATCACCTCGTAGACCTTAATATTGTTACTCCTTCCTCCGAAAAAGTTACGGTAAATGACGTTGAGATTATTATATGTAAACTTAAAAAAAGGAAATCCTGTGGTTTTCATCTAAAATAATCGGATGCTAAAGCCCTTATGACACTACATTTTTTATTCATTAATTGATATAGAATTGATAGAAAGAAACAGTAAATGTAAGAAAGAGCAAACTATATGTTTGTTATGTTTTTGTTTCAGGGATGGCGTTGAGAATTTTTAATATTGTACCAACAACCTTTAAAAATTATAGTTTTTTACCCTAATTGTACTAAAAGATTTTTTTTAGTTGGTATTAATTTTAATTATGTTCATAAAAAACACCACAAAAGGTATTATAAATCTTAGTTAAAAAAGTATCAACAAAAAAGAACAATTGAAACAACTTAGCCATCCCTGTTTTGTTTATTTTATTAAATGCTGCCAACTTTTTGTTTATGAGAAACCTAAAAACAAAAAGCGGTAAATCGCTGAATTTGCCCATAAACCGCTGATTCAGCAACACTTTTCATATTTCAAGCTTGAAATGTCAAATTTAAGTTAAACAATTTTACATTTTTTTGACATAACTTCATTTTTTATCGATAACTTTTTAAAAATTGTTGACAGTTTGCCATTTATCTTAATACAGCTGAACTCTTTGCACTTGGTAAATTTTTCTATTACATTATATTTGTACTGTTCACCAAAACTTGAACAATGCATTAAAAATGTAGTGTCATATGGGCTTAAGCAATCTACCTAAAATTGGTGTTCGTTTTTTAACAAGCATATACAATTCCTGCTTGAACTTGCAGTACTTTCCAAATATTTGGAAAACTGCCAAAGTTATAATGCAATAATGAAGTCAAGGCACTGTTTACAGAAAAGTTGTGGAGTCTATGAATTCTATGCCTTTTAGTGTTGCATTGCAACACTGCGCTTATAAGGTCAGCCACTTTCTTGCTTTTGTTGTTTTAATAAATTTTAAATAAAAATACAATGTGTAAATATTTACTGGATAACTTTTGTTATGTTTGTGGTGTCAACATTTATAAAATGAAAATTAGCCGAAGAAAGTTGACCATGAACTTTTTGGAATCTTAAAAATTTAATTTTAGGTACTAAGCCAGATTTGTCGATGAGTCATGCAGTTTATGCTACGTTGATCGTAAAATTATTTAAATTTTGTAATGGAATCGAAGAGTATTTGTCGTTCAGTAAGCCAGTTAAATAGAGGGATCCAATTGATCATGTGACTGATTACTTTTTCGACATAGCCAAAATGCAAGTCGCAAAAAATGTCAGTTATTTACCCCGATATAAAATCAGTTACAAAAATTGCACCATATTCTTTTCTTAACCCAAAACGAAAACCTCCAGTACAAAAGTAACCTGTGATAATGAAGAATATTTAGATCTGAGTTTTAATTTTACTGGTGATTCAAATATTGAACTTTTGAGTCAAAGCGCACTGAATTGTTAAACCGTGACCTAAACTTTTCAAACGAGATCTGGGAATTACTCGTTTTACGTTACACTCTCATTATATGGAGCTCTTTCCAGAAAGTAGTAACCGGGTTTTTAGGATAAAACAGAAGCCATAACGACGGTCAACCAATTCAAAATATGATGGAAGACTTTCATGCAATAGTTATATGAATGGTTCACAAGTCAAATTTATTAGCTCCATAAAACAAATAACTAGTTGAGAAAAATAGTATCTGAAATAAATTATTTATTATCCAATGTCTAAAAACATTTTGTCATTTAGTGGTGTTAATTTTTATATTTAGAGATTTTTATTATGAAGTTTAGCAATTTGACATCAAGTACAAATACTTTGACATTAAAATTTCGAAAACTTCAAAAAGTGGAGTTAATCGATTTGAGCCATTCATACATACATACATATATCAAATAAATTAAATAAATTTGTATTATAGTATATATTTTAATAATTATTAATGGGTTTTTTGTAGTTACAGGAGCATTGAAAGAATATTTTTCTTACAACCAATTTTACTCCCTTCCTACAAATTTAGGAGCTGAGTGTGACGTGACGAAAAAGAAGAAAGACTTCACTAAGATCTTGCAGTAATGAAAAAGCGTTATCAGGGCCATTGGGTTCAGACCATATGGGAGACTACTGGTGGATGCGAATTCGTAAAATATCTCATTTTCGACCAAAATTATGTAAACATATAAAATAGTCTCTTAAAACTTAATCCTAATCAGATCAACATAACCAAGAAATAAAAATTGTTTTATTGAAAATTAGAATTTGGCTGTTTTTACAAGTTTCCGAGGTCTCGCACCGTATGAACGCAGCAGCGTGCGATGTAGATACGTTCTTCCCAATAAACACGAAGTCAAACCTTTGATATGACATGACTTTATCATTTGACATCAAACACAATTCTCAAACGTTTTTCAAATGTTAGATTTTTACATTTAAATTCAAATTGATACTGTATTGAAAATAAACATTTGACATCAAATGTTTTATCAATTTGATGTCAAATTGGTACCAAATGTTAAATTCAAATCAAAACTAAACTTGGCAATACTAAAGCGAAAAATAAACGTGAACATTAAAAATGGCGACAAAAGTTAAATTTTAACTTCGTGGTTAAATGTGTTTTACAAGTGGGCGATTTATTTCTTGTGAACAATAAAAATTATTTGTCGTCTTTCCAAGAATTAGAGGACGGAAAGAACATTATTTCATATTTTAGCTATGGTGCCGAATGTTTATCCCACAGTTTATTTAAATAAATAATGAATTTAAATTAAAAAAATAAAATAATTTTATTTATGTTCCTCATTGTGTTATAATCCACATTTGAAAAACGTTTGAGAATTACGTTTGAAAGCAAGTTGAAAATAAAGGCATTTTTCAATTTGAAAATAATTTTCCCTTTTTGTTGAGAATGCTATGATTTTCAAATCATTATCAAACGTTTGTCTTTTGAAAAAACGTTTGATTTCAAATCATTTTCAATTTGAAATCAAACCTCCGTGTTTGTTGGGTTAAATTAAAACGTATAC
Source organism: Pollenia griseotomentosa (assembly GCA_963931875.1). Taxonomy (NCBI): domain Eukaryota; kingdom Metazoa; phylum Arthropoda; class Insecta; order Diptera; family Polleniidae; genus Pollenia; species Pollenia griseotomentosa. The sequence goes on from OZ007563.1 coordinate 40,822,110, forward strand.
AATTGTATACAAAGGCACACAATAGCGGCGTAATAGCTTATATACTTCGTACGTCGACATAGATCTAATTCTATATCATACGCCGGTCACGATCGTTTTGTCGTACAAAAAAAATTTAAATTATAAATTTGCTGTTTTCACAACACAAGTAATTGAACACTCCGTTTTTTAGTGTTATTCATATATTTACATTTTACAACACGTTTAATCACTTGTGTTGTGAAAACAGCACAAAAATCAAATTATTTTTGTGTTTTCAAATTGAATATTTGATTACAAAATAAATGGGTAAAAAAGTTAACAATAATTTATGTGCTGTTTTCACAACACAAGTGATTGAACGAGTAGTAAAATTTATTTGGAAAATGTTAAAAAAAACTGAGTGCTTTTCAATCACTTGTGTTGTGAAAACATCACATTAAATAAATTTGGAATTTTTCAATATTGTTTTTAAAAGAAAAAAAAATATGTTTACGACGGCATTATGGATAAATGAAGCGTGTTTTGAAAAATGTACAGCCTGAAGTCCTACGTTCATGCGATTAATGTACCGTTTTCACAACACAAGTGACTGAACGTGTAGTTAAATTTATATAGAAAACACTCAAAAAACTGAGTGCTTTTCATATAAATTTTTGTACACGTTCAGTCACTCGTGCTGTAAAAACGGCACATAAACACTAAGGCCCTTATTATGTAAATCAGAACGCAACGCCAAAGAATTACATTGAAATCAAAAACAAAGTCATAAATATTTTGCAATTTTGTTGTTGCTTTCTACAGAAATTCATGTACGGTTTTAAAATTTTCAACGCCACAAGCTATGAGGCGTTTGAAATTTTAAAACGCAATAAGAATTTCTATAGAAAGCAACAACAAAATTACAAAATATTTATAACTTTGTTTTTACTTTCAGTGTAATTCTTTGGCGTTGCGTTGCGATTTACATAATTACTGCTTTAATTGAGTTCCTAGCATCATATTGCAACTTTTTAATTTTTTGTCCGTTGATAAAAATTTTGTGACTAGGGTTAAAATTATTTGAATAAAAAAAATTTTTTGCCTTAATGGATAGATATGTTGAATTTAAAAAAAAAACGTAGAAAGGGTACATTTTTTTAATACATTTGCGTAATTCAAATAATCAGTTCTCAAGATTTTTGGAAATTGTTTTTCGAAAACGTGTTCAGAATCCTCAATTTAGCAAGGACTCTAAATAATAACTATGCGCATTTTTCAGGTACCAAAAAATTGACCACTTTGCTCATAATTATTATGTATAATGAAAATAAATATAATAATAATAAATAATATATCTTTTTACATTGGCTCATAACTATTATGATCGATAAATATTTATTTCTCTTACAGATAACTATTACTAAAGATTAATATTTATTGATATTAATTGTTTGATTTTTGCAGATTATGCATGTGCATATGTATATACATACTCATTAAAATTAGTTATAACTGTTATCTTATTTCTTATTCATAACAACTAAAAATAATTAGTAATATATATATCGAATAGTAATAGTTATGTTTGAGAAATACTTTTATTTGATACCCATAATAGTTTTTATCAATTATATAAATTTTTCATATTATTCGAATGTGTATTCTATGTCAAATACATTCCTCAAAAGCTTTTATACATACATAGAATACACATTCGAATAATATGAAAAATTTATATAATAAATGTAACTCACCATGAGAAATAAATTCCCAGATTCTGTTTTTATCAATTTTTAAAAATAAAAATTTGAAATAGCAAAATTATTCTTTATAAATAAAATACAAATTTATTCGTAATAATTATTCGCCATTTTTATCGAATAAAAGCTATAACTGTTAAGTCCTTGCAATTTAGCTTAGAAAATATATCATTTTTGAGGTTATGTCAAAAAGTTAAAAATATTTAACCAGTGTTATTCAACATTTCTGATTATCATAATTGGAATTTATTGATTAATTTCAATTCTGAATAATAAAATTGATTGTAGTAATACCAAATCAAGTGAATTAAAAGCCATGATAGTTTGACTTAAGGTCCAGAATATTATAAAGAAAATTATAAAACAAGAACGAATTTTTTTTAAATTCATCCTACTAATATTATAAATGTAAAAGTTTGAGTAAAATTAGTCGGATAGCATATCGCCTGGATTTAAAAAAGGGTACTTTTTAAGAGGTTAAAACGGGAAAAATAGATACTTGTGGTACTTTTTCTTTTTATGAAAAATTTTATATACAGATTGCATATAGTTTAAAGTACCCTATATATATATATATATATATAAAGATAAAAACGTGATCATCTTTGAATTTTTTCTATTTTCGATACAGATTATAGCCTACATTAACATAGTGTACTTTTGTACTTTTGGTAGTTTTACTCTCTCCGATGAATTTTTATAGAGCTGGTATATTGCCCAGATTAAGATATAGGCTACTGGTCAAGAGGTTAAAACGGGAACAAATATGTACTTTTGATAATTTTAGTCTTTTGGATTAATTTGGAATATTTGCATATGGTCCAGACTGCTTTTCACATGGACAACATGGTTTTCACATGCACAGCTGTATGTCGGTTGCTAATGACTATCGAGTGCTCAAATCGAATATAAACGGGTAAATGCTAGTAAAAAATATTTTAAATTTACTTTGTGTTTATTGAACAAAATTTGATATAAAACTAGCGGCTTGGATCCGGCGCTGCCCAGGGATTTCAAAAAAAAAATGAAACTACCGGTTTTTTATTTAAATCACGAAACTTGTTTTTGTTTAATAAATATATTATATATATATATATAACACGGCAACAGCTCAACCTTTCGGTATTAAACTTAAGAGAAACCTGGGGCCTAATTCTGGCACTCGTGATCGAGTACTTTCTCGATTCGAAAGCAATTTTATTTTAGTCAATACTAAACGAATCTAAATTATTTTTTCAGTATTATGAAACTAAAATTATTGCTTTATGACACTGAAAAAATAATTCTAATTCGTTCTGTAGTGACGGAAATAATTAGATATTAAATTGCTTTCGAATCGAGAAGGTACTCGATCACGACTGCCAGAATCAGGCCCCTGGTTCCAGACTAAATTAATTTATTGTCCAAGTTTGGTGTCCATCGGTTCAGCGGTTATTGAGTTCTAGTAACACGTACCCGGAAGAAACGTTTTTATATACAAGAAGATGTGTTTAATAAACCTGTTATAAAACTAAAATTTTTTATGAATAAGGTCTATATTATTTTTATTTTTGATAAATTAATTTATTATGATTTTGATCAATCAAAATAAAAATTTGTCGATTAATAAAATTTCTGTTTAATCAAATAAGTGATTAATTATTATTTTGATTAGTCGATATCTTTGATCAATCGATTAAGCCCACATATCCCAAATATCAAGACTATTGAATAAAAACGTTTTATACCTATGTTAACTTAATTACGTTTAAAATAAGTTTTTAAATCAAAGAAAATAAAATTAAATTAAATTATTATAAACAAAAAATCACTTACCTTTAAGTGTTGGCAATGCATAATTACACTTAAAATATACATATTTTAATGTTAATATATTTTAATTTATTTAAGTTTAAAAAATAAATGGTTTTATTTTTTTAATTGATTTTATTATTCATTCACTTTTCCATTTTTCTTTTTTCTTTTTGAAAATTTCTTTTTCTCTTACACTTAATTATTTTAAATACATATTATTTATTTTTTGAATTCCCGCATTTTGAAATCTACATTTCCTTATTATGTTAATATTAAGTTGTTTCCGGTTTGAATTAAATATAACATTACCCAACACTGGAAAATCAAAATTTTTTTTATTACTTTATGCAGCACTGTTTGTACAGAAGTTTCTGTTACCAACGTCACTACAAGAAATGAATGAGCGAATAATCATATTTTTAAAGAAAATCAAGTTCTCCCATCATTTTCTTAACGCCAACGTGAAAAATATGATGATTCGCTCATTCATTTCTTGCAGGGGTTTTTAGTTTTTCAAATTTTCTATTTCCTCATTCAATTCTTTTTTTTTTCAAAACACAAAAATGGTTGATCGAAAACACATTTAAAAAATTAGTTCCGTCCGTCGTTCAAAAAATGTACAGCACAAACTTGCTTTTATTGCTTTATTTTTTACAATTAGCCACGAATTTCAATTTAAGCTTAATATTTAACTTACATTTTACAAATTTTCTAATAAATATTAATAATTTACACACTTTTTATAACGCTATTTTACAATAAAAAAAACTGAAAAATTTCTTAATATGCTTACTGAAACCATTTTGCAAAATAACTGTAAACTGTTCACCTTCTTCTTACCATCCCAAACAAAAATAATTCACAATAGGTAATTGTGACGTTTAAGAGATTGGTCGAACGATGTGGCATCTCTTGGATAATGACAACTGTCAAAATTTTATCACCAAGTTGCATCGTTATTTTCGTGGAAATTGTGTTTGTTTTCTTGCTTGTAAAAATTTTGCCAAAAAAATTTAATTTTATATTAATTTTGATTGGTTTTAAAAATCAATTACATGTCGTATACTTTTTACAAGTGTTTAAGAATTCCTAATTATGGACTACAATGATAATATTAGTTCTAGAAATCTAGAACAGGGAATGACTGGCATCAAACAACCACATCAGAGTGATAAAGAAGATAGTGAAAATCATTTGGTGGGAAACTTGCAACATGCTTTTCTAGAGGAAAATGAGTGGCGACCATTGAATGGACTACGCAGCCAAGGCATGTACAATTGCCAAGATCAGGAGCAACAACATTATGACGAACATGATGCCGACTACCACACTGTGTATAATGACAATGTTTCTTCGTCACATATTCTTAACAGTAATAGGCAAAATATGGAAAGTGTGTAAAGAAAAAAATAATAAAAATTTATTTATGCATTTAATAAAATTATACATTTTTTAGGTGCCCATTTAAAAAAAACATTTGCTGGAAATTCTTTTGAAACCAGTATTAAATTTGGTCGCATGCATAATTTACCTATGCTTTCTGAAGACTTGCGTATCTCTAAAATCATACGTCGTTTAATGATTGAAAACAATCGAATAGCTGCTATTGATCTTTGCAAGAAATTAGAGACTGCTGTACGGAACCAATCAAATGTTAGTTACATTTGCCGCTCATTTGATATTTTGTTTGATAATATGGTAACGGTTCTGCGCCAATGTCCGTTGGAGTGCCTGGAAAATGCTAGCTCAATTTTAGGAATAATGGGTTATATAAATCGCTATGATTTTGTCATATATAAGAGTCATCTGACCAAAGCGTATGGAAACTATAAAAATATACGCAAATATTTAATGGTGGCTTTAAAAACAACATTGAGGTAAGTTTTGTATCAATCTTTTGCGAAATCTGCATGATTGTGAGCTGGTACATAGTTAACAGCGGAACTTTTGTTGTTTTGTGGTTTTATTAGTTTGCAAAATATCTATTTTTTCCTTTTTAACAGCTTTTTACTTTTTTTTATTTTAAATTTATTCTCCGGATCTTAAATTTTTTCCAACTTTGGCAATGTTTCTTTATTTGGCAGGTTAAAATACCTTTATCCAACTAAACTTACGTCTGACTTTAAAGATAGCACTTTTAAATATTAGTATACTTATATATTATATATATATATTTTTAACCCACTTCCGTTTTTTTAAACTTAGATGCGATGCCGTAAATCTAGATCTCAAAACTTACAGTGAACGGCTTTTAAACCTGCTCAAAGAATATCTTGAAAATGCTGAAATATCTGAAAATTTCATTTCTATAAGCGAAACTATAGCAGAATTTTCAAAAAATTACAAAAGTTCATTTCAGCGACATTTTACCGATATTGTCGATATTATTATAGGCTGGCATTTAGAGGTGGAACAACCCACAGAGCTTAAAAGACATTGCTCAAAAGTGTTACAACAATTTGCAGAATATTTTTTGAATGAACTGGATTTTACTTTTGGTCTTTTGGGACAATTTATTGAAGATATAGAGGCTTGTCGAGAAGATATACAATCTGAGGACAGCTCTTTGATACAGAAGCAACAAACCGAGATACGTGTTGGATGTTTTATAGGAGCATTTACTTCAATTGTCAAGGCTTTAGCCTACAAAGGCATTAATCTAAACGAGTTTGGTACTGCAGCTACTTTATTAATAAACGCCAAGGAAGCTGCCAACAAAGTAGCCAAAATTTGCTTCGATATGAATCCTTTATTAAGTGAAGAAACTGTGGTGAACTTAAATGAATTCTACTGCATTATTTTGCTGTATGACAAAAGTGTTGAAAATTTAAATGCTTTTGAAAATATAATCCAGCTGCAACTTAAACATTTAGCGGCATTTAACGAAAACCAACAATCAAGTTTTCTTTATATGGTCTTAAACATTGTGAGGCAATATCGTACACAACTTCCGTTAAGTTTTATAAAACTGATAATGGAATCAAATTGGCAGGTTCTGCAAGATATAAAACTGAGCTGTGGTTTGAAAACATATAAGTTATTAATGAAAATCTATCATGAAATTTTGGTTATAAAAAATGTGCCAGTACTGCAAGAAGCCTATCGCCATATACTTGAAGATGTTAAGAATACAATAGCCGCTTTGAACATAAAGGGTACAACCGATTCTATGATGAGAAGTGAAATGTTATTAAATTTTTATTTGGCTAGCTTAACAGCCCTGGCCTGCCAGACATCTTCAATTATAGGCATGTATGCTTTAAAGCCTTCTATTTTGGAGTTACTTATCAAAAATTGTCATGGATCGAACAGTGATTTGTGGAGCAAATACCCTACTTTACATCAAGCTTTATTGGAATTAATCATTGATCATTGTATGAAAAATCATAATTTCCGCCAATCATCTCGTCTGCTAAAACAACATCAAGAGTCACCATCTTCGGAAAATTTTGCAATGATATTAACATTTCTTGCCGAATTATTGAAATGGCACGCGTCAGAGATGATATTCAAATGGTTGGAGAATATTTTACAAGAATGTTTCGAAGATTTTGAAATATTAACGCAAAATGATGAATTTTTAAAAATATGTGAAAATATTACCTTGGCTGCAGTTAAAGAGCCATTAGTGTGCGCAAGTATCATAGAATCGTTGCTCAAATATCCAAGAATTCCTGAATATATATTATCAAATTTTCGAGATTTGGCTTTATGTAGTACAGAAAGTTCTGATAAAAACCTGGCAGATGCTTATTGCAAAATTTTTGCTCGTTTGCCATTAGAGACTTGCTTCAGTGCAAACTATGACAAACAATTTTATGCTAAAAACAAACAAAAACTATTTACCCTATATCAATGGCATAAATCGTCGGCCTGTTTTAATGGCTTGAGACCAAAATATTTCAAATTATTTTTAGAATCTTTAGATCCCAATGCTAATGCAAATGGTTTACTCTATCCTTCGTTAATAGAGAAAAGTTCTTGTAGTGTACAACGCGAACATTTCGTAGAATATCTAAAGACTTTGCAAGAAAATCAGCAACTACTGTCTTATCATTTACAATATGAAGCGGCTCGTTATTGTGTACTGCAAAAATTGCGCACGACTTTGGGAAAACCACAAGAAACTTTCCTTGGCATCGAAGGTATTATTATGAAATATGCTCGCTTTTTAGCCGAAAAGGAAGGTTTGCCACTCTCTTATAAAAATTTACAAAATGTTATGGAAATACAAGAAAATTGTCGCATGTTATTGGGCTTTTTAGAGTGTTTGGAAAAACATATTTACAATGCCGCCGAGGGTACAGCATATGCTATGTTACCAGCAGAAAAACCAGCGAAAACATTTTTCCGTGTTAATTCGTCCACCTGCAGGGAATGGTTCAAACGCATACGTACAGCAGTCAACTTGATTTCGTTGCATTGCATGGAGCCAGAGTTGGTTATACGATATTCAGAGGTAAGTTATCACAAATCATATCTGTAAGTTTAAAATTATTATTAAGTAAAGGGCATTTTAAAACAACATGACTAGATTTTCACCGATTTGGTTTAATAAATTCATGAAAATTTGTTTTTAAAAAAAATTAAGTTATCTTTTTTTTTTTGTATTTTAGAGTATTTTGCAAATTGAAGCGAATCACACAAATCTAGCCCTACTTGATCGCACAGTGACCTCTTTAGTGTGGGCTCTTTACAATTGTGGGGAAGCAGACACTCTTTATGGTTTAACAACTTGGCTAAAAACTAAACACGGCAAACGTTTCGAATGGATACAATATGTAGCAGAACAAACGAGTGGCCATTTAGAAAAGGCGGCTACTGGTTATCTCTACGTACTACATGATGAAAATAACAAATCAATGGATTCTTATATGAAAGAGTTTGTACAAAAGCAACTTACTGATTGTTTTTATCATACATCAAGATGGTCCGAAATTGCAGCTATAAGCCAAGATACGATATATTCAAAGCAACATCTACAAATCATGGAAAATGCATACCAGTCTCTGGGCTTTCAAGAATACAACTGTCAAAACCAAGAATTAGGCAAAGCCTTGGTCGAACTAACCGAATGGCCCGAAGACATAACCAACAATGAGAAAATTAACTATACTCCCAAATTGGAAACATTCTCTTTTTATGAGGTTATAAGGAAATTACAAGATACTTGCATAACAAATTCAAATTCGAGCGATCTAAAAATGGGAGTTTATGAATCCGTAAGAAAATGTGTGCAGCAAGGGATACGAGAAGCATTATTGCGCAGTTATGAACCAGGATGCAACAACAATCAATTAAACGAATTAATAATTCTAAATCATGTTTCTCAAAAGTTGCAAGATAAAGAAAATATACAAATTTCTGCTAAAGATAATTGTTTGGATTCGAAAATGTCTTCCCTCTTGTTAAGCAAGTGTTTATATTGGCCCCTGATAAGTAGCCGACACAATACCGAACAACAATACAATCTCTTGCTAAACTTGAGTTCCAAAGCTCGTTTGGAAAATAATTTAAATTACTGTCAATCATTGCTCAGCCATTTTTTTAAGCTAAAACGCATTAATTTACCTCTCAATGAAATTGCTCAACAATTGAAATCGAATCATTTAAATATTGATTATAATGACACCACCTTTATACAAGGTATAGAGGAGTTGGTTAAATGTTTGCAGGCTCAGACCACTTCAATAGCAGACGCTTTAGAACTGGGTTCAGCTTGCTGTTCAGAAATTATAGTACTACAACAGCAAGCTGCACAGACAAATAAAGAAACCCCCTCCTATCCCAAATCTATATCAAATCTACTAATAACTATGGCCGATTGGTTAACAATACATCGCCTTAATAACACCAACCTTACGAGTGGCCAACAATTCCAAAAATTGCAAAACCAATTGCCAGAAATACCTTGTTTTTTTCAATCTGATAACTCAAAAACGAATGTATTACCTTCTTCGGAATATTCGGTGGGTAAATTATTGAATGCAAGCATTTTGTGCAAACAGAATTCAGGAGAAGCTTGGTTTTCCTATGGCAATTGGTGCTATCGTTGGGGTAAAAAACTCATGGAAGTAAAAGGAGCCGAACAAGCGTCTGCTACATCTGTTAATGACCTTAAAGATATTAAACTTACAAAGCGTAATGTTTCTTCTATACAAGATATACTTAAAGATAAATTTGATGCTGATGTCATACAAAAGATTATTGAAGTGCTAAATAATCACATTTTAAATGCTATTAATGATGATAATGCCGAAGATTTGGATACAAATACAAACTCCGAAAATACAACTGAAATTTTAGAACAAGAATTAAAAAGTGTCTGTTCTCTCAGTGAGGAGCAATTAAATGGTATTCTTTCGATTTGGCGCCAGGCTCAAAAGGGAGTTTACAGTTTCTACGAAGAAGCTACACGAGCATATTTTAAATATTTGGCCATTAAAAGCGAAACAGTTGGTAAAAAGTCTGATATTACAAATGCTAACAACAATGAAGTGGAAGATTGTACTTTTGTTACAACAACTTTAAGGCTACTACGTTTGATCGTTAAACATGCAATTGGATTACAGGTAAGATATTAAAGGAAGCAACCACATTGATAAATAAAAGATAAATTAAATTGTAGAATTCTCGTAATTTTTAGTTTTTTATGATTTATGTAGCTTTTTTTATGCTAACGTTATTTCTAAATTTTGATCCGCTTTTTTCAATTGCTGATTTTAGTTACTTTTTTATTCAAAAAATAATTATTTTTTTAAATTTAAATTAAATATTTTTTTCCATACATTATAATATTAATTTAACAGCCTTTTTAACAGATTTTTTGCTTATCTTGTAAAAAAAATCAAAGTGTAGTTACGTCCGTTTGCATTTAAAGTGACGATATATTTTTTGTCTTTTAGGATGTTCTTGAAGAAGGCCTACGCAACACTCCTTTACGGCCGTGGAAAGTTATTGTTCCTCAACTTTTTAGTAGGCTGAATCATCATGAGCCATACGTGAGACAAAGTCTAGCAGAATTATTGTGCCGCTTAGCCGTCAACCAGCCACAGCTGATAATATTTCCAGCAGTGGTCGGTGCCCAACAAGAACTTAAATATCGAAATAATGTCGATACTCAAGTACAACTAACCAACTGTTTTGGAACTCTTCTAAACTCTCTAGCCGAACAAGCACCAGAAACTGTACTACAAGTTCAACTCTTGGTAAAAGAACTTAGGCGTATTACATTATTGTGGGATGAATATTGGATACACAGTTTATCACAATTATATGCAGAATACTCTCCGCTTTACACTGCACTCGATGCTGAGGCAAAAAAATGCAGTAGCTCTGAACTAATGCAGGCTAAATATGAAGTATTTAGAGAACATTTATTGACAGATTTTAAACAAATCTACGCCACAACTAAAAAAGAACCGGAAACAAATTATGAACATAGTTTTCAAGAACGCTTTGGCTCCTATATTGAAACAGTTTTAAAGGAGTTGGAGAAAAAAAGCGAAGAAACTAAACCTTCGGAATATTGGCAAAAGATAAAACAACTTTATAATTTATTCCAACAGAGACCTTTAAGAGGAAACACTTCAATGTTGCGCATATCAGAAATTAGTCCTGCTTTGGCTAATATGCACAATACATCTATAGCTATGCCAGGTGTGGACACATATGAACAACCCGCAGTTTATATAAAGTCTGTAGATTTCACAGCTTTTATATTTGTATCTACTAAAACTAAACCTAAAAAGCTTTCCTTCTACGGCAGTAATGGTCAGCGTTATACATATTTGTTTAAGGGTCAGGAAGACTTGCATCTGGACGAACGTATTATGCAATTTTTAGCCATATCTAATTCTATGATGGCACGTTCTTATGGCTCAAAGGCAAAAACGGATTGTTTTAAGGCTAATCATTATTCAGTTATACCTTTGGGATCGCGTTGTGGTCTTATTCGATGGGTTGACAACTGTTTCCCCCTTTTTGCCATATACAAAAAGTGGCAACAGCGTGACGCTTTGCTTAAACAACAACAGAAAGAACGCCAGACTACAGCTAAAGGGCAAGAACAAATACAACAAAGTTCCGCAGTCGCCAATGCTACAAGGCCCTCAGAACTTTTTTACAATAAATTAACACCACTTTTGTCTGAATGCAATCTTAAAGTTACCGATCCTCGACGTCAATGGCCCATGAGTATTTTAAAACGAGTCTTGAAAGAACTTTCCAATGAAACACCCAAAGATTTGTTATCCAAAGAAATTTGGTGTTATTCTGCTAACGCTGTTGAATGGCGTAAATCCGTGCGTCGCTATTCCATGTCTTTAGCGGTCATGTCTATTATTGGTTACGTTATTGGTTTGGGAGACCGTCATTTGGATAATGTGCTCATAAAGTTAGCTACAGGAGAAATACTTCACATCGATTATAGTGTTTGCTTTGAAAAGGGTAAAACTTTGCGTGTTCCGGAGAAAGTTCCATTCCGTATGACACAAAACTTAAAAGATGCTCTAGGCTTAGTGGGAACAGAGGTAAGTAAAAGTTATTTTTTATATTTTTCAAATAAAATTTAATTAAAAAAAAATGACCAAAAATGTTTAACCCTTTAAAATGTATAGTATACTCAAAAAAATACATGCCTTATATTATATGTACGAAAACTGTCGTACATTGTACGTAATCGTTTGTAATTTCGGATCACGAAATTCTTGCGTACTATGTACGAAACTACGAAATGCTTTAGTAAAATACAAAATAACTTTTTTTAATTTACGAAAAAATATTTGTGTATTTTCAAAAACTTTTTGTAAATTACATCACATGTTTGTATTTTCAAGTAAAATATTAACCCCCTTATTCATAAAAAGTTATTTCGTAAAATATACAAAATTTTGTTATTTTTACGAAAAATAGTGCTATGAAAGAATTCCTTACTTTCGTTAAATAAAAATATGCTGGAGTAAACTTTTTTTCGTATTGTATACGAAACTTTTGTAAATCAGTATTCCACGGATAATTACCTTGTGAAAAATGTCAATATTTTTGGGTAATTATGCGGGGTAAGCATTTAAACGAATACGCCTAACTACCTCGTTGAGGTAATTATAAGAATTGCTGTCCTAAATGTTATTTGAAATTCTTTTTGAGATGTCCTGTCATATCCTACTAACAAAAGCGTACTCATACATACAAACTTATGATCAAGGAAACCGTAAATATGCATTTACATTTTTTTTCTTGTGCGACCAATGAAGGCTGAAACAATTTATTTTTCCGTTTAAGAACTTTTTATAAATTTTGGTACCGATTTGTTTGTGAATAATTTTCATTATTTAGCTATTGCTGCTTTTTTAGTTGCACACATATTTCACGTTTTTAAAGCATATTTTATTACATGTTCAGCAAATAAAAATAATTAATGAATGAATTTTCTTTTTTTTTTAATTTCCCCATCTCTTTTAATTTTTCACTCTACAATTGTAAGCCAAAGCAAATTTTCGTTGAAGATAAATGTTATTCCAAACTGTAAAGTATTATATACATATGTATATGCAAAAATTAAGAAAAAAAGCCATTATATAAATTTGTGCTGATACACAGAAATCTGGACGCATCGTTTAGTAAACCGATTGAATCAGAAGCACTTTTTAAAGTAAACTTTTCGTATCCGTCCGTCCATCTGGCTGGTTGTCTGTCCATGTAAACCTTGTGCGGAAATTAAAAGTAGCAGTTTTTAGATCATTTGAAAAAATTTGGTAAATACGTTTTAATTGTCATAAGAGCGAAACCTATGTTAATTGTGAGAATCGGTCTATAATATCACATAGTCCCCAGGCAAACTTCTTTCTTTATGTCCATAAACCATTTAGTCATGTTCGTTTTAAGATTAAATTTGGCCCAAAATATATGGTTGAATCGCTTCAGATTTAAACATACAGCTTCCATCAATCAATCCCTAAAATATTCAAGCTATTTTATCCTTTAAAATGTTAATGTAATTTAAATTTAGCGACCTTTCCTTTCATTCCTTTAAGACAAAATATCTCATAAATTTGATGTATCACAAATGACTCTTATATGAATCCTAACCTCATAACGTAACTTTATTCTGATGGAATATTTTGATTTCAAAAAAGCCACATTTTGTTTTTTGGGCAGGATGCTCATATTTATTGATTTAATTCAAAAATATAAAATTTATCATTTAAAAAAAGGATGTGATTCACGAGAATGTTAAGTCTTAGGCATATTTAAGTATTTCCGAGAATGGGTTTTACATGGGGCCTATTGTAAATTATGGAGCGATCATCTTAATTTAATAGCTAGTCATAGAAAACGAGCTCTTGCAAAATTAAATAACAATCAGTTCATTTTGTCACCAATTTTTGTTAGTTTCTTTAACAGAAATATCAATTTGTAAGGGTGTTGGGGTTCTGGTTTAAAAGAAGAAAATTAACTCAACTTAGCGAAGTCGGTGCTTGATATACCATTAAATTAAGAACCCTTATGTCCAGTCAACGACCGGCAATAAAAAAAATTATTAAGCGAAGCTGGTGTTTTTCATACCATATAGTTAAATAATACCCATATTGCAACAATTGCATAAAGTATATTGGGGGTATTCACGTCACAAGTTGCACCCTTGCGAAAAAGCAAAAGTGCAAAAATATAACAAAAACCACACAGACAATTAGTTGTGCGTAAATAATTGTCTTTGTGGTTGTTGTTATGTTTTTGCACTTTTGTTTTTTGCAAGGGTGCAACTTGTGACGTGAATACCCTTATTAATTATTACCACATGTAAACAAAAACCTACATATTATTAAACAAAAATATTTTTTAGAATATACATTTTCAACTTTAATAACTTCAGAATTTTATACGCTAACCAAGCATTCTATTATATGAAAGCTTGAAGCGTTCTCTAAAAAATATTTAATGTAAAACAATACCAAATATCGACAAAATTTTGAGATTGGAGCTATTTTGATAAACTTACTAAAAATATTTTTTGAAATTGGTTCTTAATGGGTTAATATTTCGGCATGTTTTATGTACCACGTGAAAGGTATTTGGAAACACCGTTCAACGATACCCATATTGCTGAGATCGAATTTATACTTCAAGAGTAATTGGTTAAGAATTTATCAACTTTTATGGTCTATAACTCTTAAACAAAGTTCGTTGATCAATATTTTTTTTTTCAAAGCACTTCTAAATGCATTTTTTTGTTCCTTGCTTGCCGATGAGCTAGAAATCTTGATTAGTTCCGGGGTTATGTACAAAATTAAACAAGTAATTGAAAGAATACAAATTTTCATATATTTTATATGCTACCAAATTTGCCGTATGCTGAAAAGCTTGCATACGACTTTTAACAAATAACATATTTGTCAACATATGTACGTAGAAAATTTGTTGAAAAGTAAACATATACAGCCGTATTTATAATGGAAATTTGGCATGAAGTTGGCACAAATTTTATTTATAATAAACTTACCAAACTCTGGCTAACGATTTGCTAAACTCTTTTTAACCAGCTGCCAAACGTTTGCCAACTTGTAAGAAACAGCTGTTTAATGTTAAACAGTTTGGTTGGTTTTATTTTAATTACTGTTTTATTTTATGCTTCTTTCTTTTTTGTTTTATATTAATTTTAAAAACTTTTTAAATTTGACAAAACCAGCGATGATTAATTCAAACGTGTTGCATTTTCATTAATATAATGTGGCATCATTAAAATTCAGAGTTGATTTTTTTTTAGTTAGCAGATGGACAAAAGTTTGTTATAAATAAACTCTGTGCTTACAAGCTGCTAGGCTTAATCGGCATTCTAGTTAGCAGCTCGTTGTACGTAGTGTACAAACTGTGGCTAACTTTTTGTTATAAATACGGCTGATAGTGTCTAGACGATATGTTTGATTGTGAACAAACGTTTGCTGACTTCGTTAACAAATGCCTGTCATATGTTGGTAAGCATACGTTTGTTGAAAAAATTTGGTGTCTACACGATATGTTGGTGCTGAAAGCAAATTTTTCAACATAAATTTGCTGATTCTGAGCTTAAGAATGTTTATTGAATTAGTTTTATTTTAAATATTATATTTAATTTCGCATGAGAACTAGGTATAATAAATTTTATTTTCCCTTATAACTGAAAAAGTACTTTTAAATGAATATTGAGTTTTTAAGCGAGGTTTTTGTTTAAATGCGTTGATTGCGCATTTATCCGGGTTATCGATTAAATGATTCCCCGTTTAAATGCGTAGAAAACTGAACATTTTTCGAAGCGCACTTATACGGGAACTACTGTAGTACATTTTCTCAAACCTACCAAAATTAGCAATCAAAGATTTTCTTGGGATTCAAAAATTTTTTTCATTTTTGTTTAAATGTGCTACATTCCCATTTCATACTAAACTGAAATTTATTGTTGAAGGGATAAGCTATTCCTATGGGCATTTTTTATATAGATTAGGTTTAGCTTACCATCCGACCAAACGGAATTTATAATATGTAAATTAAAAAAATATATCACTCAAAAATTTAAAAATATGCATTTAAAACCAAAATATGCAAAAATATGCATTTGAACCAAAATATGCCAAAACAAATCGATGCCATTTTAACGCAAATTTAATGACTCTGAAAGATAATTGGTCGACATCGATCTTAGGACTATCAACAAAAAACATGCATTTACATGGAAATCACAGTTGTGATTTTAATTTAACTGTTGATTTTTAATTGAAATTTTTTATATTTTAAATTAGGCTTAAGTTCATCAAATTATTTCAATAAAGGAAAAAAAATTAAAACATGATATTAATTAACAGCCTGTTCAACGATTTCGAACGTTAACGTTCGCATAGAAAATTACATTTAAAACAAAAACAAAATTCGACAATTTGTTTTTGTTTTAAATGTAATTTATTTGGTTTTTTTTGATAATTAACAATAAAAATATAAAAATAATTTTTATTCTTGACTGAACGACGGCTCGAACCCAGGTCGCATCTAGAATAACCACATTCCCATCATCAAAATTATTTTTATAATGATTTGAAAAATGTATTACAAATTTATGAAATTTTTGTTTTAGTTTATTATTTTTGCATATTTTGTTAATACGAAATTTTTTTTAATAATATTTAATTTAGAATTCTTCGAAGTTAAGCAAAAAGGTCTTAAGTCCGAAACAACAGTTTTTCTTTATTTTAAATTGAAAATTATTTAATTGACTCTTTGACTTAAGAGCAAAAATTAGAAACAGTTGTGCTAGTTAAGTTATGGTAACCAAACGAAAGAGAAAAAAAATTAAGTTAAACCCAATCAAAAAGTCAAAATGCATTTTTTTGCTTCAATACCTTTTTGCCTAACGTCAAAGAATTTTTTCTAGAATAATCAAAATAATATTCTTAGGCCCGTTTTTACGACTTATCGAAAGCTAAAGATAGGATATTATCGGCACGACACAAATTTTAAAATTATAAAAAGTTATTTTGTGTTTTACTAAAGCATTTCGCACTTTTGTACATTGTACGCAAGCATTTCGTGGTACGAAATTACAAACGATTTCGTACAATGTACGACAGTTTTCGTGGATTCTTTTAAATGTACATAAAATATTACAATTTATTAAATTTTGTTTATAAGAAATTAAATACTATTTGCTCAAACATTTCTGTTCATTACAATAAAAAGCTGTATTCTTTTGCATGCACATTTTTAATGCAACGATAAACAATTCGATGTTGTCGGCATCGAAACTGTGTAAATTTTAGGTAAAATGTCTGTTTTGTTTTGTAATTTACTGGTATTAATTACACACTTTTCAACATCAGCCGCACTTATCGTACACTCTTCAACATTATGATTTATTGGTAAATGAGCACTTGATATAGAACATCTCTTGTTTGCTTTTGGCGAATCATTGCCGGAACAACGTTTCTGTGGCATAGGTGAATTATTGCTGAACTCTGGCGATGTCTGATAACAATTAGGAGATTTACAATGTAAAAGTCGTTGAAATGCTTTACGAAAATTGGAATTTTTCCAAGCATATATAACAGGATTAAGGGCGGAATTGGTCATGGCCAATGAAAATGTCGCTTTATACAATAAGGGTGTTATATTATGGATTTTAAAGATCTGAGCGCAGGCCACTATAAAATAAGGTAGCCAGCATATGGAAAAGCAACCCATAATGAATACAACGATCTAAAAAAAATAATTTGTTTTGATTTGATATTTTTTTA
The DNA here is from genome assembly GCA_963931875.1 of Pollenia griseotomentosa. Taxonomy (NCBI): domain Eukaryota; kingdom Metazoa; phylum Arthropoda; class Insecta; order Diptera; family Polleniidae; genus Pollenia; species Pollenia griseotomentosa. The sequence continues at coordinate 40,839,883 of OZ007563.1, forward strand.
ATTAATAAACAAAGGAAAATACCAACCTGAACAGATCTCCAATCTGGTTGTAGATAATTTGATGTTCTCTTTCCTCTGTTTTTTTTTAGTTGCTTTGCTTGTTTTGAAGCCTCTTTCAATATGCGCCAATACATAAACAACATTAGCATCCATATAATTGTAAATCCTGGTGTTATAATACCTGCCATATACCACGGAGGCAAAACTTCATCAAATTCACATTGAAAGGCGGTACTCCAGTTGTTCCAAAACATGGGTACTGCTGCTATTGTCGCTCCAAATGTCCAATTACATGTTATTATAATGATAGCCCCACGACGTGTTATATATCTAAAAAGAATTCACAAAAGAAACATACTTATTTAAAAAAAATGCTCAGTATAATTGTATAAACATAAACATAACTGGGACGAACGACGAACTTCGCATAGTACGACGAATTCGTTGCGTAAATTCGTCAAATGAGACAAAATAAGTGCGTGAATTAATGTGACTTTTTTTTATTGTGAATTTTTTTTTTATTTTATAAAAATAATACCCTGGACCTTTATTATTTTTAACTTCTTTAATTTTTTTACTGCATCCATTTTCATCTTTTTTAACTAGCAATAAATTTTATTAAAATTTCTTTGAAATTTATTTGCTTGTTAACATTTAACTTTTATTGCAACAAAGCCATATCTACAAAAAAAAAAGCTTGGCAAAATGCGATTAAAGTTTTCAAAATGTACCGATTTAAAGATATATTTTGCTATAACTTCGGTTTAGTTTGAGACATAATACTGATTGTTTGTTACGAGAAGGTATGAAGTAACACTTTGCTTAAGTAACTTAAAATTTTTGATTTTTTTAGGTATGACTATGTTGCAATAAAGTAGCTTTATGTTTATTAGATAATAAACACTCCTTTTTTCAATTTGTGTTGGTTAAAATACCCGGGAAGTGTAGGGAATCCGAAATAAAAAAAAAATATGGAAACTCGTGTAAGATACTATAACATACAATTTGAAAAACACATTGTCCTAACGATTATAGAGAAACCTAATGAAATGAAAAGGTTTGTAAGAAGTCCGTTTGAAGCTATTTTTTGCATTAACCTTGACATACATTTGACTGATATAGACGTTGTTTATATAAAAGAAAAAATTGCTCCTGATTGTGAATCAGAAGCATCTAAAAACGGTGCACTTTTAATTATTTGTCCAACCTCGGTAAAAAAGTAAAGAAATTTTTCGGAAAGGTGGTAGTTAGTAAATAAAATCAGAAATATACTTTTTAACGACTCACTTAACGCTTTGAGTGTGTCAGAAAGTTCTTTCCTATTTTATCTATTTTATGAATTAACTGTTTGATCTCATATGTTGAGGACCTCAATTTTCGTTTGGTTTTATTATTGTTTTATCAATTAAAAAAAAAATTTTTTTTTTTCTTTTTGAAAGGCTGAAAGCGCGTTCCATTTTTTATTTAAAATAAAACTTTTTGATTTAAGGTCAATTCGTCCATGTTTTCCGGACATTTTTTTAAATGTATTAGACCTTTCTCTTTTTGAGAGAGAAAATATTTTTAACGAACAACTCTTAGCTTCAATTAGTTTGTTTTTATATTTTGTCCAAACAATTGTTAATACAAAATTTGTGTTTGTAAAATTAAATTTTGATTGAACATCTGTTTTCACCCATTATTTACACATAATCTTTGAAACAAATTTAATATATGCAGTTCTACAACAAAAACAAAAATGCAATATTTAATCCGTCGCTGAAGTACTACCACCTTGCAAAACTAATAGATTTTGTGTACATATGGCAGCTTTGATTTTCCGGACAAATTTTCCAAAAGAGTGAATCGTGAATTTGTCATATAAAGGTAAATCCACCTTTATATGATAGATATTTAGAAAGATAGATAGATTGATAGATAGATATGTAGTAGGCCATAAAAAGATCCCAGAGGATCTTTTGTGCAGCCTGTGTATCTCACCATATCAGGTTCAGGCTACGTATAAAGCCAATTACCCTGCCTGGTGAAGGATCATAGATTTCAGTTGTCAGTTTTCCCCCAAAAAATGAACGCCTGGTTTTTCCTAAGGCAGGGCAGCAGCAGATCAGACGTTCTGACGTTTCGTTATCAACCTCACAAGATCTGCACACCTTGAATCTAACATTACCCATTATAAACTGATGGTATCTAAGTAACCTGAGTTCTCTCTTCTCAAGCAAAAGTAGCCAACCTAAATTGCCACGGGACAGGGTCACAAATCTCTTGGATTTTCTCAAACCAAAAGTGGACATCCAAGTGTGAATGAATTCACGTTCGGACGATGATTGTAATGTGACCGATAGGGACGCCGAAGAAAGGTTCAGAGCCTATAAATGTACGGCAAGCTTCCCTATTTGCCAAGCAGTCGTTGCCCACGTGGCCTTAATGGCCGGGTACCCAACACAAATTCAAATCATTGTGTTTCCCAAGATTTTTCAGATATGAAAAACAGTCCACGATCAACCTGGACTTCACCTCCTAAGAAGATAATGCTCTAAAAGCAGCCTGGCTATCCGACACTGAAAATAATCTCAAGTCCTTTGCCCTCCTTCTCAAACATGTGCTGGGGGCATATGAGGATAGCGTAGATCTCCGCCAGGAAGAGTGTAGGCAATTGGCAAGCTTTGGAAACCTGGGCCCATAATGCCCGCAAGAGTATTACCATTTGTCTATTTCGATCCGTCGGGGAACCAAACCTGGTCCGCGTTCCCCCGCCACCAGAATTGGTTCGCTAATTGGTCCCTATCAATTATAAGGACATTAAAGTTTCTGTCCAGTACCAGACTAGGCAACATATGATCACCAACCAAAATAGATGAAACATTCCCAAGACCCCCAAGAATCCGCATGTGACTCACAAAGTCAACTACCTTGTATTCAGCAATGCAGGGCATCCTGCTAGCACACCTGCAGGCCTCCTCCTTTAGGGATATGTGAAAAGCTTGAGTGGGACAGGTCTTCATTGCGCCCGTGATCTATGCACGCTCACTCTAGCTTGGACCGGTTCGGTCTTAGTCCACCAAGCTGGGGGGTTATTATGTAATTCGATTCGAAACGAAAATACTTTCGAAAGAAATTTCCGTATCGAAAATGAAATGGTATTTTCTAATCCGTTCGAAAGCCCCACAGATTTGTATTTGTTAAAAAAAGGGAAAAACAAAGTGCTGCCAAATTTATAGCCGATAAATTTGACAGTACCTGTCAATATTGACAGAAATTTTTTGAAAAACAAGCGTTAATAAAAAAACGTTAAATTTTCCGCAAAGTGTAAATATAAGTGAAAACTTCAAAACAAAATAAAATAACAAATAACGCTGAATCCGAATATGAAGTCAGAATTGTCAAAAGTAGATCAGTTTTTGAGATATTCCAAAATAACCGTTATTTGTGTTTTTAAAAAAGATGCTGTGACTGAAATGCAAATATCTTCAAAAATTTTAAACGGATTATGTAATTCTTTCTTTCTAGTGAAAGGTTATAAAATTTCTAAAATAACCATGGATTGCTGACTTCATATTCGGATTCAGCAGAAAATTTTACGTAAAGATTAGCTGTCAGATTCATTTGGTCACGACTTTGTTGAAATTTTGTCACGTAGTGTAATTATTTATAAAAATATAACGGTCTAAGAACATAAATTCTGTTCCATTGTGGTTGGAAGATAGCGATAAAGAAAGTAATGCAATTGCAGAAAGAGTTCAACGGAAAATAATACGAGATACATCTGACATTATGAGCCTTGATAATAGTACGTAAGAAAGATTTTTAATTATTAAATTTAATTATAAAAATACTATTTTTAGTTTCGTGAAAAACTTTCGGCTTAATAAAAATTCATTTATGTATGTAAAAAATTGTATATACAGTGTTGGGCAAAATACATGGTTTGCGGTATTTAAAATACAAAATACTTGCTGGTCATGTATTTAAAATACAAAATACTTTCAGGTTATGTATTTAAAATACAAAATACTTACACATCCTGTATGTATTTAAAATACAAAATACAAAATACTTACACATCCTGTATGTATTTAAAATACAAAATACTTTCATTTATTGTACGTATTTCATATACAAAATACAAAATACTTCTACGTCATGTACATTAAGGTTATAACTTTTTTTTGAGTGCAAAATACCACTCCAGCGCCATGTGGGGAATTTTGTTCTGATAATAAAAAACTGTTTTTTAAGCTGATTCGGTGAAAAAAGTTTCCGCACCGTAAGCGATTCCTAACACTCCATATTATGTGTAAATTTTATTTTTGGAAATTGAAACCATTTCGATTTTGCATTAGACTTATGAAAAATGGTTTAATGTTGAAGATTATATATGAATTAAAACAAAAACGAACTTATTTAAGACAAGAGCCACTGATTTAATGATGAAAATAAAAAATAAAAACAAAACTTCAACGCTTTCGGTGCGGAAACTTTTTTCACGAAAGATGAAAAGTGACACCATATTTTTTTATATTTTGGTAGATTAAAATGCAATCAACCATCAATAAACTCACAGAATATATTTTGTAAACTATGTTTTTAAAATACAAAATACTCCCATTTTTTTATGTATTTAAAATACAAAATACAAACTACTTATATTTATTGTATGTATTTTAAATACAAAATACTTGCTGGATATGTATTTAAAATACAAAATACAAAATACTTCCACGTCATGTATTTAAAATACAAATACAAAATACGTATTTGTATTTTAAATACGTATTTCAAATACATGTATTTCAAATACTGCCCAGTCCTGTGTATATACATATGTAGGGTGATTTAAAGCCACCTGAAAGATCGACAGTCATTGCACCTTGTTTGGTACAAGGTGGATACCAACATCAGATTGACCAATATCGTCTTGTAGGACTTTCACACTCATCAATTTCCATATGCTTATCTGAGGTATGCGAAATAATCGAACAAAATATTTGTCCGAAGCATGTTATCTTTGAAATGACTGAAGAAAAAAAGATGAAGGCGAAAATATGGTTTTTTTAAATAAATGTGGAATACCTGGAGTAATTGGCCAAGTAACGATGAGCATTTATACTTCAACCGAAAACAGACATTTAACTCTTCTCATACCTAGTAAAATAGCACATTTGTAAAAATAATTAATACAAAATCGATTAAATGAAAACTCACTTTTTTCCACTTTTTCAATTCACGATACTGTGGACCAACCGCATCTTAATCCTTTGATAGTCTTTGCCACAAATCCTTCGACTTGCTTTTAGCATTTGCAACATTGAGGTGCCCCTTTGCTCAATATGCATGTACAATTATAAAATCAACCATCACCATATTCTGTCTTGGTTTTGTAAACATTGCTTTGTTTAAGCTTTCCCTAAACACAACCCAAATTTAAAAAAATTACTATGTATAAAAATTTTCAGACTAAAAACAAGGAGTTGTGACAACAAACACAGTATAAATTGTGATTTCAAGTCACTCACAGTTCTGAATATAGAGGAAATCGTATTATTTAAATTATATTTTACACTTTTTGTAAAAAGTTTTATTTAATTACTTACATTTTTAAATTTTTTATTGTTTTCGCAAGCACAGCACCTTTCGAATAATTTACGAAACATTTAAATGAACTGACATTTGCTTTCGTATTATATAGTTGCAATTGTAAAAGGGTAATTTATAATTTACGAAAAGGGGTAAAAAAAATCCCACAAAAAGAAAATATTTCCGAACGTTCGAAAATAAATTTTCGAAAAACGTACTACATAATACAATTTGTACGAATTCGTAAATCTTTTCTTTCGAATCGTATTACATAATAACCCCCCTGGGTCGGCAAAAGCCATCGCAACAAAAGATCAGTAGATCTTTCTAGCTTTCAGCTCCCATGTCTTCCCGAAGAGTCTCTGGCAGGCATATATTGCCCTTGTAGCCCTATTGGGATAACGATAATGATTTTATCATGAATAATCCCCAAATATTTCACCTCATTAGAGAAACTAATAACCATACCATATAAGGCCGGTTTCTTAAGTCTCAGAACTCTACGTCTGGTGAATGTTGTCAGAGTAGTTTTCGCGGGGTGAATATTGAGCACTCTTTCCCTGCACCAATCAAGTATCAAATTCAGGGTCTGTTGCATCTCTTCCGAAATGGTTTCGTCATAAAATCCAGGCACAGAAATAATCTGATCAGCATAGCCATAAGTTCGGAGGTCCATCATTAAGCATCTCCAAAAACTCATCGATGACCAAGAGGAAGCGATAGATAGCCAGCTTGTACACAGCCATTGGTTGCTTCGATGATCCACCTTGATTACCCTGAATACCAGCATTTCCCCTATCCAATTTCTTATTACAACTGGAACACCTTTTCTCGTTAGAGCAAAGTGAATTGCGTCGTATGAAGTTTTGTCGAAGCCTCCCTGCATGCCGATGAACGCACACAGTGCTTTTTGCCTTGCGTCAGAGCCTTCTCAATTGTGCCCAAAACGTGATGAATGGAAGTCAAAGTGGACCTAACCGACTGATATTCAAACTGGAAGCGATGTATGGGATTTTCCGATAGGTTTTCATCACTTGATTAATCTATGAGTTTTTTCGGGATATTTGGGAAAAACGAGCTGAGTCTTATTGGTCTGTAGGACTTAGGCAATTGTTCAGATTTGGCACCTGCCTTTGGTATAAAGACCACTTTAACCTCCCGCCATGGCACCGGCACATGGCACGCCAGTAGGCTGGATCCGAAGATCATTGACAGTTAAGAATTGATGGTCTGCCTCCCTTGCTGAAGGCAGCACGGAAGAATTCCATCTGGCCCGGGTTATGTGTAAGAGCTAAATTTATATACAGCCCATTTCACGCGTTTTACATCAAACCCCCTGTCCGCCAACCTGATATTCCCCCTGGATGCCGTGGGCGACTATGTGGGCAATCTTGGCGATGAAAAGGACAGGTATCCTGGAAAATGCGTCGCAAGTATGAGCTTACAGGTCTCCTTAATTACAAATACTGCGCCTGAGTGATCGTTGGACTTCCTGATCTCCTTATTGAATTTACTGAGTTCAGCTTTATAAACGCTCCATTATTACTAGTAAGTGTTTAATCCAAGACCTCCTGCCGAATAACATTCCTTAAAGTAGGCTCATCGCCCCTGTTTGCTACAAATATAAAATGGCATATTTGTACTCAAGTAAACACTCACCCCGTTTGGCATATGACTGAGGTTACGCCTTTAGAAATACAATACCTTTATATGAATGATATAAAATTCGTCGATTAGAATTGCAATATATGACATACTTTTTTTAAATTCATAACTAGGGATGCGATTTCCATGCAAATGCATGTTTTTTGTCGAAAGTCTAAGATCGATGTCGACCAATTATCTTTCCGAATCATTAAATTTCCGTTAAAAGGGCGTCGATTTGTTTTTGCATATTGTTGCATATTTTGGTGAAAATGCATATTTTGGTTTTAAATGCATACTTTTGCATATTTTAACATTTTGGAGTGATATAAAAAAAGGTTCTTCAAAAAAATTCCCAAATTATATAAAAAAAATGTTCCTAAAAAAAATTTTAAATTCAATAAAAAAATTTTTTTAAGCTCTGCTTTAAATACAAGATTTTCAAGATTTCGTCAAAAGCTCCTTCAATTGTTAACCAATGCAGCATCTTACATGGTTACGGCTGTCAATTGGCCTAAAGCAATTAATCCAAAACTTTTGCATGCAGTGTTGCCAGAAGTAGGGGAAAATCCCTACATGTAGCTATTTTTGATACTAAAAAAGAAGCGTAGGAAGAATCGGACAGATTTTGTAAAATCACCAAAATGTAGGGATTTTTCGTCATATCGCATTTTAAATAAAATAAATACAGAAAAAACGTTTTGTTGTCCAAAACGGTTAAAAATTTTTCTTTTCACTAAAACCGCTTAAAAATATATTTCCAGAGTTGTTTATGCTTTAAAAAGTGGGCGACACTAATATGTATGTATATGTTTTTTCTAAGATATCACTTAATTGAATTTTTCAAAGTCCATACATATCGTACCTATTGAACAATACTGTATTAAATCAAAATTTTTAGTTTTTCACTTTTTGGAAAAAGTCGACAGGTATTATTCATATCTACCCGCTGTAAAAATATCCAGATATTTTGGTTGGTTTAAAAATACTTTTTCATATTAAATTAAAAATTGTTTTGCTTCTACTGAAAATTTTAAAATTTTGAGTTAATTACCATGATATGCGCCAAACCATTAATGAGCTGACGATGGGTTATTTTTTTAAGTTTTGTACTTATTTTTTGTCAAAGCTTTAATATACAGTTTTGGACAAAATTTATTTTTTATAACTAATGTTTTTTTTTTATTTTAATTACAAAAATGCGTAGGGATTTTTGTAGGGGACATTTTTTTAACGTGTAGGGAAAAATCGGATTTTTTTAGCATGTGTAGGTATTTTTTTCAAATAATCCATTGGCAACACTGGTTACATGTTACTTGCTTGGCACATGGGTTACACCGAGTTGTAAAGGAAATCAGGAGCCTTTTCGATAATATTGATATATTGGTTTAATACGGTAAAAAATATATTTAAAGACTCCGTCACGAGTTGCAATTTTTAATGAAATGTATCCCCTACCACCGGAGCCAGTATTAACAAGAAGGGGAACCTGGCTAGATGCTTTAGAATACTATTGAAAAAACTTTGAGCAATTTAAGAATGTTATTGAAGAACTTGTTGCTACCGATGCTTATGCGATTAAATAGTAAAAGAAATATTAAATTTAAACAACAACAAAAGTCAATTAGCATTGTATTTTCCAACTTCGGATATATTGGTGAAACTATAACTAATTTGGATGGACTTAGTTCACTTAATAGTCAACTCAAGTAAATTGAATGGCAGAAAGTAAAATTAACAATATGAAAGGAATAATAGCAAGAAAAATAAAAAAATCAAAAAAAATATAGGGTTTCAAAAAATAAAATAAATTTCAACTATTTTTTATCTTGAATCAAATGTTGGATCTGAATTAGAAAATTAATATTCTCCAAATGAATTGGCATCCTTCAAGGATTCTTCAGCTTCGGTTGACGTTAAGATATAATTTTCCATGAAAATAAGAATAAAAACATCAATAGAATTTTTAATTTTTTTTTTTTTTTTTTTTTTTTTTTTTTTTTTTAAATAAAATTAAAAAAACACACGCTTTTTATTGAAAATGTTCCAGTTTTTAGTGCAAATTTTTTATTTTTTTTTAAATACATATATTGGAGTTTAAAGTGCATATTTTCGATTTTTTAGTGCATGAAAATCTCATCCCTATACATAACAATTCCTTATTCGTTTAAATAAATCATTTAAATATGTAAATATAAACAAATTTTCATCACAAGAAAAAAAATTCGATTATAATTTTCGCCAAATTAATAGTAAGAAAATAGCTCTTAAAAGTTCAAAATTTTGTATTCCCCTTAGAGCCACTTTTTGGGTTTGGGATTAAAGTTAATTTAATTCTATAATTAGCTAATCTAAGAATAAGGTTAATCTCGTATCAATTGAATTTGATCTTTTTATCACAGCAATATGGATGTTTTCAAAGAAGAAGAAGAAAATTCGCGAATTTAATATTGTTTACAAGGTAGAAATTTTTTGTGTTTAAAGAAAAAATATAGAAATCATTGCATATGTTTTAAAATGTATTTTTTGTTTATATTTTTGCAAAAGTTGTTTATGTTAAACATGTGTATGTTTACAGTTTAAGTTTAGGCTTAAACCACCACCATTGGCCGCTTAAACTAGCAAAAAAAAAGTTAAACACAAATAAAAGTGCTATATTCGGCTATGCCGAATCTTATATACCCTTCACCATGATGAGATAAGAACAAAAAGTTATATACATAAAAAACGAGCCACGCCAACTTTTCATTTCGCCACGCCGAAGAATATAAAAAAAAAACAAAAAACGTATATATGTATGTACCTAAGCCCGTTTCCTCTTGTGCCAAAGTTGATGTTTGAAATTCGTTTTATAATCTGGAAAAAATGGAAAAAAATTATTTTTGGGATTCGAACTGGCAATATTATCAGTCTCAGGAGAGAACTTAACAACTCGGCTACGAATGCTTTTTCTGAAGAAGCGTTAAATTAAAATATATTGAGTCTATGAGTTTGTTTCTTTATTTGAGCGGCATATCATATACATGCATTAATGTGTATGTGGATGCGTAAAATTAAACACATTACAAACAAAATCCACCACTTGTAGTGAAGGGTATAAAAAAACAACAAAAAAACCACATTACCAACACTGTATTACCATTGCCACTGTATGATCGTAGAAACCAAAATTGAATTGGTTTGTATGGTATGTTTATGTCGTTTTGGTAATACAGTGTTGGTATGGTAATGTCACGTCTAATTGGACCTTTAAAGGAAAAAATTTGAGGCAGTCGTGGTTTTTTACTCATATCTCAGCCATTTGTGGACCGATCTTGCTGAATTTAAATAGCACACAATTCCGGACCATATGTGACATAAATATATAATAACCTGGCCCCCATCTTATATGGGGTCTTCGGAAAATCCATTTCAACGGACAGACGGACATCGTTAAATCAAATTCGCTCCTTATAAGGACCCAGAATATACATATATACTTTATAGGGTCTTACATCAATATTATAGAAATTACAAACGGAATGACAAACTTATATATACCCATTTCACCACCTGTGGTGAAGGGTATAAAAATACAACTCAAAAAGTAAATACGGAAATTAAGGTTAATTTAATCGCTAATCTCTAACCCAAAAAGTGGCTCTTATAGTTTACAATTTAAAATATATGAATGTATGGATGTGTATTCGTCCAAAGTCGATAAAATTAAATTCTTTATTTAAGCGATTCACAGCGTATTATTTTAATTATTTAAATTTAATTTCAAATTTTTTTTTAAATAATACAGGTCGACCTTTAATTTTTAAATAAATTAAGTAAACTATCAGGCTCGAGGTCGGTTGTTTGTATCCATAAAAATATAAAAGAAATCTAAATTTGAAAATGAATCAATACATAAAAAGCTTTAAAGCGCATATTGGACTACAATACAGTTGTAAATCCAAAACGCCTGTTCAAATTAATCTTAAAATATAATCAATTAGCAGCGTGGCCATTTTGGCATTTTTGCAGCTAGATTTAGCATTTTTTTGTCTGATTTTGCTGCAAATTTTTCATTTAGCAGTTAGCATTTTTTTTAGCATTTTTCAACTAAATATTTAGCATTTTTTAGCATTATTTAATTTAAGAATATTCAAGTAATATTTTTTGAAAATCTACCACACTTTTTTGTTGAATGCACATACAAAACCCTACTCTTTTGCTATAGAACTGTACAATCTTTTAAAAGATCTTTCATATCAAATTGTTTCAAAATTTGATCAGTTTAATCCATTAAATTCATGTTAAGCTGATTTTCTCCAATAACGATTTTGAAAAATTTTTGGAAACGAAAAGTGATACCATAACTTTTGAAATAGAAAAACAAATACGAATTACATGCCGAGATTTTATAGCTCAATTAATATGTCAACTTAGACAACGATTGCCAAAAAGTTTTAATAATTTAACAAATACTAACTTTTATTGTGTAGAAAACAGTTTAAAATCTAATAAATGCAACTTAAGCGAACATTTTAAAGAAGAAATAATAGATTTCACTGTAGAAGAAATTACAACTTTGGAACATCAGTGGCAGAAACTAAATTCATATGAATGGTTAAATAAGAACTCAACAGTTGATTTCTGGAGAAATGTATATGGATATAAAAATGCATTAAATGAAAATCCATTCAGTGAATTAGCTTCTTTTGCAATAAAGTTCTGGGTTTTGCCATTTAGCAACGCGGAAGTTTAAATAGGTTTTTAGGTGTATAAATCTCTTGAAAATGAAAACTCGAAATAGACTGACGTTAAAGACTTTCGGTCTAATTTATAAAAATTTCTTGTTTTAGCTTTAATGCTTACAATAGTTATCAAACACTTTTTGTTTTATAAGCCATTAATAAAAAGTCAGATTTATAAACGCTTAATAGGAGTGGATTAACAATTAAACGTTTATATTACTTTTGTATTTTTATGTTGGCAACAACATGTTATTTTAATTGTAATTTTTGTAATAGTGATGCATACAACTGGGGATTAAACAATACGAGATCATACAACGAACGAATTTTAAGTGAATTTCTGTTTTGTTTTCAATTTAAAATGAATTTCTGTTTTTTAAAACGTAATATTTAAAATAATTTTATGTTTTTTTTTTTTTTGTTAATAAAATACATACTACATATTGAAATAGAAGCGAAATATGTAAATCATTTATTAGCAATATCAAATTTTTACTGCTCAAACTCTGTTGGTTCCACAAAAGATTATACAGCTTTATGTTTAATGAATAATTTAACCAATTTTTATTATACATTTTTTATACGCAGATGATTTGAAAATAAAACCTCCTAAGTTTTAACAAAACATTTTTAGCCACATATAACTGGCAAAATATTTTAGGTTAAAATGTTTTTACCTGGAACAATATCATTTTCCTCAATAGCAATGTTGTGAAGTACTGCTAGGGCGATAATCAATGTTTTCCCTTTTGCCAGATAAACCGTCAACCCATCTAACAAGCAGCGAAATCGTTGCTTCCAAGCCCCAAAGCAACGTTTAACAGAGTTTCTATTGCTTATCTGTGCAGCATTATATTTGTTCTCCTTTTCATTCTGTGGTTTGGATAGTGGGGAGAATAAATAAGTCTGCAGCTTATATCCTGAGTCTCCCAACAAAATACCTTTGAACTCTCCGCTTTCAAGTTTAATAGTTGACTCATTTAAAATACGGCAGTAAATCTACAAATTGTTTTTTTAACTTAAATTTAATTTGTTATAAGCGCTTTTTTGGTAATTGCTGAAATAAATTTATAAAGTTATAAATTTAATTTCGTCGGGAGGTTTCTGGTGGACACATTTTTACAAAAAAATAGTTTTAAATCAATTCTATATAAAAATAATAGCGCCCTCTTTTTTTAACATTTAATCCCTTTTTTGATAGCTCGAATATATTAAGAGACTTTGAGTTCTAGCATTGCCTGATATCTTTAATTTTACAGTTCTCTAAACATTGTTTTGCTTCTTTCGTCACTTTATGTGCTATGAAGCAAATTTTTGATGCAAAATTTAAAATATTATTGTTTGTAATTGCTGTGCTGCATGTTCCATTCAAAGCATGTAGAACAAAACATTTTTGTTCCGTGCGGCAAACAAGTAACTAACAAACGATACACTATGTGGTTTCTACTTTGTGTTTGCTTTAACAAATACTTTACCTATTTGAGACATTTTAAAATATAAGTGTAATGAATGGTTAAAAAAGGTTTGCAATATTTGAAATAAATCTTAATAGCTTTTTATATTTTATGCAAAAAGTTATAACGACTTTAAGTTTCAACAGAAAACATATCTAGCGACCCACATTATTTTAGCAAAAAAATCTATCGAGCAGTTTATATTTAAAATTAATTCAAACACTAGTTATCGTTTTTCTAGAGAAAAAAATTTTATGCGTATTAAACTTTTTTATTAAAATAAATAAAAAGACAAAAATGTTTAATTTTTCGTGCAATTATTAAAATTTTATTTTAACAAACATTGAAATGTCAACTTATTAAACGCTTAAAGTAGGGTAAAGGCTACAATAAATATTTCAAATTTATGATATGTTTATTAAACGTTTAATAGGCTATTAAACATTTATAAATACTCTTTTTTCGACTTTTGCTTATTAATGACTTATAAAGCTGCAATGATGCGTTTATAAATTAGACTGTTTGAATTCGCTACTTTATATTAAGTGTGGTTTAAAATTTTGCCATAGTTTTAAAAAAAATGTACGATCTCACATAAAAATGCGATAAGGACATATATTATAATGATATCTCGATCGATTCTTTAGAAGTTGAAGCATAATATTAATTTTGATGACGTATTTAATTAATAAAATGAAATTTTTTATTAAACATGTTATAAATTTTATTGAAATACTAAATAAAAGCCATTTATAGGTCAAGTTCCTTTGATTTTTTCTTTTATATTTTTAAGACTTTTTATGTTTACTAAATATTTTATTTATTTTAATCAGTTTGTTCTATTGATATGATGTAAGTTTATAAGGAAGAATCTTCATTACAATCAATTGTAAATTGAGTATTAAGTTTTTTGTTACGGAAATTTTAAGATATTTATAAGAAAATGCATGGTGATAACCGCGACCGGTACATAAGCCAATTAAACAAAAGCCAATAGAGATATTTTATTGTGTAAATACTGGATAGAGACCTACATTAACACACTTTTAAAATAAACTAATCACTTTTGAATATTTCGTTCCATTACGCAGATTTTTACATTTCACTACTGTCAGCCAAAGTAGACTTCTATTTTGCGTACGTTCGTGACCACATGTTTATGTTTATAACTAGGAAAAGTTTTGTTTTCTATATTATTTGTACAGCAAAAACGTACGAACGTACGTTCGTGACTCTAGGAAATGCCCATATAAAGGTATATTAACTAAAATAACAAAAAATAATACAATTTAAATTTTAGCATTATTTTTTGGCAGTTTAAGATTTTTGTTAGCATTTTTTAGCATTATTTTAAAGCCGATTTAGCTGTAAAATATTTTTGGATATGGCCACACTGTCAATTAGACATGTTCTTAACAAAAAGACCCTGCACCGTTAAGAATAGGTTTATAACAATTTGCTCGTTCTGAAGTGAAATGCACATAAAATTACTCACCTTCTATAATGTAATGGATAAACAATTGCAATATAACGATCAATTGATATCACTATCAAAGTCAAAATCGATACACAACAAGCGAATATAATCAAAAAGAATCTTATCAGACATAGTTCTTGCGCATGGCCCCAATTCGAGCCCAAATAAAACGCCAAATGATAGGGTAAACTTAAACCGACAATAAAATCCGAAACGGCCAAAGAGCAAATAAACATGTTCGAAATTAAACAACGTAAACGGCGACATGTGCGCACTGCTATTATTGTCAGAGCATTTCCGCCCAAAATGCAAACGAACAAAACAACATTAATGACGGCCCATAATATTGTACTCCAGCATAAATTTTTAGTCTCAAATATTGAATCAATATTAATTAATGTATTATTAACATCTGAGGAATTGGTTAATATAGTTGTGAATGGTGTGGTAATATTTATGTTGTTAATCTCCATAGCATATTGTTCGGATTTTAGTTTTTTTAAATTTCTTTGCGCTAATAGATAATCGTTTTTTTTTTTACACTACAGATTTAGAAGGCATTTTGTAGAAACAGTAGTTAATTTCAATATATTTTTTGAGTTATTTATTAAAATATTTGTTTTGTTTGTTAGTTTTTAATTTAAATATTTTATTTGTTTTTTTTTTTTATTTAAAATCCACAACTGCTTTATTAGAAATAAAGTAACTTATCCGTTGTTAAACAGATTGAATATTGACTATTATTTAAACTAACATATTTGAACGCTGCTGTTATTTTTCCTGTATTTTTTTATGATTATTATTAATATGTTTGATATGGTTGTATATTCCTACTGTGTTTTGTACATATGTATTACATTTATATTACTTTATAACTCTTTTGGTATGAGCGGTTTTTGCTTTGTATTATGATGCTTAAAATATAGAAAACTCACTGACTACCTTAACGAGGGTTTATTCCTACTTTGTTTTTTATACCATTCACCGAAGGTAAAAGGGTATATATAACTTTGTTATTCCGTTTGTAATTTCTACAATATTGATATTAGACCCTATAAAGTGTATATATTCTGCATTCCTATAAGAAGGGAAGTTCAAGTCCGGTTGCCCTTCTGTCTGTTGAAATGGGGTTTCCGAAGCCCCCAGATATGATGAGGGCTTGGTTGGGGTATATATTTATGTCAGGTATGCTTATTATAATTTTGCTATTGAAATTCAACCAGATTGATCCAAAAATGGCTGAGATGTGAGCAAAAAACCACGACTGCCACTAATTTTTTCCTTTTTTTCTGTATATTTTTATAGCTCAAGTTAATGGAACATTTGTTCTTTAACACGTCGGTATATAAATCTGTCAAATCGGCTCAAAATTGGGCAAGTTATGAGTAAAATACTCATAAAATGGGGTAAAAAAACATTAAAATTTTAGGGCTTTTATATGACCTATGGATATGCCGTATATATCAAAACATCGGAAATCTTTAGTAGAACATATTTTCGGAAAAATCGATTCAAATACAAAAAAGTTATGACCAAAATTTAATTTTTTTAAATGCCCATTTTTGGGCATCATAAATCTTTCCGAGTCCAAGTTTAACCCCCAAAGTAAATGGTAAATTTCTTTTTAAAGACGTCGGTATATAAATCTGTCAAATTGGTTAAAAATGGCTAAATTATAACCAAAATACTAAAATCCCAAATATTACTCTTTTTTTTATAAATAAGTTTATCTTTTAATAAATTTTTAATAGCAAGCAAACTTGTGCAAATAACACAGTGCAACCAAATTCCGGTCATCGCCGCCAGCCTTAGCACTTGCAACGCGAAATGAAAGTATACTACTAGTAGAGCAAATCTGCCAAAGGGTTTTGAAAAGTTAGCTCAGGTTCCCAAAATATGGGCCCATAAAGTTTTTGCATTTTTTGAAAAAGCGTTTGGTATAAGACAAAAAAAATATACTTAATGTAAAATAATTTCTGACGTCGTCAGTAGAATCGTATGGCGATTCTTTTCTTAGAATTTATTAACCCACTAACTCTCATTTTAAGGAGTTTCTTTTGTCCTTTTTCCCAACTCTTACACAGAAATATACTTAAACGGCTACATCAAATTACACTATGGGTCTTCTAAGACCAAAAGTTCGTGTGGTGGATTTAAAACGGATTTTCGAAATTTCGGACCTTGAAATTTTTGAAAACTTAAGGGGCCCATATTTCGGGAACCCGTGCTAACTTTTCAAAACCCTTTGGCAGATTTTCTCTACTAGTAGTATACTTTCATTTCGCGTTGCAAGTGTTGATGCTGGTTTTTTTGTTGCGCCGTGTAATTAAATGCAATTAAGCGATTTATACTACACATATAAATATACATATATTAAAATATACGTATGTATAAACTTCTGTTCTTTCACAACCATGGTGAAGGGTATAAAAGGTTCGGCATAGCCGTTTTTTTTAATTTTGTTCGCTTTCCTTCTGCCGGTACTTTGGTCATGGAAAACAAAAGATCACACAAAAAACACATACCTACTGAGCTGTGTTTATTTTGATAAAATTCAATTTAATACAACAACATTTATAAAATTGTAACTTTGTTTGGGATATTTGACCAACTGTAAGTGCTAAAACTGATAGATAACAGCAACAAAAATTTAAAAGAGTAACTGTATTTGTTAGAAATGTATGTAAATATAAATAACAAATAGTAAATGGCAAATGGCAAAACAATAGCAACAAATTATTTATATTAGGTGCGTTCGTACTGCATTTTTCTTAATTGCGTTCGCGTACACAAAATACAGGTAATGAGAACACAAATTAAGAGCCTGAAGTGATAGTTCTTGACTGAGTATTTACAAATGTTTACTGCAGAAATTTTTGCAATGTGAACAAATTAAAATTAAAAAAAGGTCAGTTTAATGTGCATAAATATTTCTAACTACAGTAGTTCCCGCTTAAATGATTTCCCCTCTTAAATGCGCAAAATGTGCTGGCAAGCAAAATTTTCACATAATTACAAGAACAAAATTCCGCTTAAATGACCTTGCTTAAATGCGTTCCCCGTTTTAATGATTCATTATTTTTGTCCGAAATTACATAAATTTGAACAAAATTAATCGCTTAAATGCGTAACCAAAAAACTTGGTTTTTTTTAAATATTCGGCAAGGCATTTATAAAGTTTAGCTTCGTACAGACGATGGTCAGATCTTACAATATTGGTAAGCAGCGTTGCTTAAATTGCATTAAAATTGGCTAAAATGTCTTACAACAATGCATCTGACAATCGTACCATTGTCAGAAAAATATTGCTGTTGGCAACGCCTGCTTACAATATTGTAAGATCTGACCATCGTCTGTACGAAGCTTTAGTAAAAGTATTTTTGTACTTACATATGTAAGTAATTAAAACGGCAGTTGAAGTAAAAAAGTAAATTTTAAAGAGTTATCGGAATCTTTCGATGATAAAGACAGGAAATAAGTGCCATTTGTTTTATCCGTAGATACTTTGTGCAATAAAATAAATGCACCAATGAAATTGAAAGGAAGATATAATAAATGGTTTTAATAATATCACAGTTTTAACATTTGCCGAAATATTGGTTTGAATAAACATTTAAAGTTTTTAAAAATAAGACCTAAAGCTCGACAATTTTTTAATACTTGAAAATAATAAAGGTCGAATAAAATACATATTACACACAAAGCATAATTATATTTTTAATAAATATGTATGTGCATCACTGTTGGGATCTGACAATTCTTAAATTGTACCGTCTCAATGGCAAAATTGTACCAAAATGAAATAAATTGTACCAAATTTTCGCTATAAAATAAAAACAAAACAAGTTAAAAAGTATAGTCGGCTAATACCGACCATTTGATAACCTACACTAAAGAATACCCTATTTGGGACCCACCCGGACTGAGGGACATTTAAATCGGTTCAGAAAGTGATATTGAATCGATCGGTATACTAAAAGGTGGGTCTAAGACCAATATTTTTTAGCGTTACACAATTCAGCACAAACGCATAATAACCCACTGCACTATTGTGGTATGGGTATACAAAATAAAGAAGAAGCAACCATATCTCTTTTTCTGCTTGTTTTTGTCAAAGGCAGACAAAAGTGTAGACAGTGTCACCAAAACATTCGACAAAAGTGGCGATTTGGAGACATTTAATCCCAGGACTTCCTACAGGGATACGAGTACATACATATGTTTATGTATGTATGAATTTATCATCATGAACACAAATCTAATGCAATTTTGATAGTTCTGGCCAAGGTTGGAGATGTGTTATTAAAAATGTTATTATCAAAAAGAATGTTAATCCACCTCAAAGAAATTATAAAACTTCTTGGGAATTTTTTTAAATTGTACCAAAAAAGGATTAATTGTACCAGTGTACCAATAAAGTTTCGATCGTACCAAATTTGGTACAATTGTACCACAACTCCCAACAGTGATTTTTATTTTTATTTATTTATTTATTTATTATTATATGTCTATGGAATTTTATTCCTTACAGACAATTTAAAAAATAATTGATTACAAAATGTTACACATAAAAATATAATACATAATTAACAATAAGATTACTAAGTGTTAAGAAATGTGATTATTGCCCTTTTTATAGCTTCAGGATTTGATGAAAAGTCAATAAACCTATATAAGTTGTTAAATGCATTGCTCATTCTCCTGAGAGGGTCAGCATTAGCATAATTAGCTCTAACAAATGTTACTGATAAAGGTATGTAATTCCGGGATGGACGTTGAGGAATGTTGAGAGAAATATCATTTATCAAAAATCCACAGCAGATGTCACCATTAATAACATTGAATAAAAATGACACATTAAGCATAGTTCTACGACTTTTTAATGTAGGAAGTTTAATAAGAGCAAGACGAGCAGCATATGAAGGCAAGTTCAAGGGGTTAAAACGTAATCCACGAAGACAAAACAACAGGAATTGTTTTTGAACCGACTCAATGGCATTGGAATGGATTTGGTAAATAGGGTCCCATATTATCGATCCATATTCAAGAATAGGTCGAACTAGTGCCATGAATAAAGTTTTACCAATATACGGATCATTAAACTCTTTAGCCCAACGTTTTATATAACCCAGTGAACCCCTTGCTCTATTTATTATAGTTGTTATATGCAAAGTAAAACTCAATTTAGGATCAAATAATATACCAAGATCTTGGAAGCTGTCAACTAATTCCACTTTATAATCACCCAAAAAAAAATCAGCTGAAATAGGGTTATTTCTTACAAAGCGCATTGATTTACATTTCTTTAAATTCAGCTCCATAAAGTTGATGTTGCACCATTCATAAAATGAATTTAAGTCCTTTTGAAGTCGATGGTGGTCTAAAAGTTGGTTGTAGGATAGATAAACTTTGACATCATCAGCATACATTAAAATATTTGAGAACTTTACAACATTAGGCAAGTCATTAATAAACAAGGAAAAAAGCAGCGGTCCAAGGTGGCTTCCTTGAGGTACTCCAGAAAGAACATTAATATTTTTAGAATAACTACTGTTAAAGCAAACGGTTTGCGTCCTATCTGATAAATATGAGTAAATCCATTTTATGCAATGCTTCGTAAAACCAATTAATTGTAGTTTCTTTACAAGAAGCAAATGATTTACTTTATCGAATGCTTTGCTAAAATCAGTGTAAATGACGTCAGTTTGATTTTTTTTAAGAAATCCGCGATTAACAGCCATAGTAAATTGTAAGAGATTTGTCGTCGTAGAACTTCCTTTACGAAATCCATGTTGATAAGGAGATATTATATTTGCAACTTGATAACTCAAATGGTCCGTAATAATTTTCTCAAAAAGCTTCGGTATAGCACTCAGTTTTGCAATTCCCCTGTAATTTTCAATAAGAGACTTATTACCGACTTAAATAATGGAACAATATACGATTCTTTCCACAATTTAGGCAGATAAGCACATTTAATAGATGCGTTGAATAAAACTGTCAGAGGGATTGCTAAGGAATCTGCACACTTTATTAACACACAGCTAGGAATTTTATCCGGGCCATAACTGTAAGAAAACTTTAGTTTTTTTAGATTATTTGTAATCGTATACACATCAAGAAGCAATAAAGAAATTGCATTGTTTTCCACCAGGGGAAATGGATAATTGACTGAGTTATCATATGTTGAATTTGAGTAGGTATTCGAGAAAAAATCAGCAAACATGTTACTTATGACTGTATCATTACTTGATTCAATTTGTCGATAAGTCATTGAGGTAGGATAACCAACGGTTTTTTTCTTTGAGTTTATAAATTTATAGAATGATTTGGGATCACGTTTTAAATTAAATTTGATTTTATTTAAATAACGATTATAACAAATTTTGTTTAAACTGGCATATTCAGCCCTGCTGACGGAATATCTTAGATAGTCTACATATGATCCAGATCGCTTGAATACTTTATAATATTTATTTTTCCTATTCTTTGCTCGAGAAAGCAGCACGTTATTCCAAGGCGGTCCCAGTAATACTCTAGATGTGCGTTTTGGAATACACACGTCCATAAAAGAACACAGCTTGTTGTAAAAAACATCAAATATGTGACACATAGAATCACTTGAATTTGAAGAATATGCCAGGATGTTACTCCAGTCAATGAGTTTATGTAATTGAATTAGTTTAAGTTTAAATATTATATTTGATTTCGTATGAGAACTAGGTATAATGCATTTTATTTTCCCTTATAACTTAAAAAGTACTTTTAAATGAATATTGAGTTTTTTTTAAATGCGATGATTGCGCATTTATCCGGGTTATCGGTTAAATGATTCCCCGTTTAAATGCGTAGAAAACTAAAAAATTTTTCGATGCGCACTTAAGCGGGAACTACTGTAAAACAAAAAGAAAAAGTTAATAAATATTAGTTAATAAAACTTGCAAGCATTGATTCTTTTGAGGTAATTTTGGACCACTTTTTGACACATATTGGGCGGTATCTCAGCCATAACTTGACGAATGTTGGTTCTTAAGTGCTCAAGAGTTAAAGGTTTATCTGCATAAAGACGGTCTTTTGCGTAGCCCCACAAAAAAAAGTATAATGGTGTCAAATCACAAGATCTTGGTGGCCAGTTGATGTCGCCACGACGAGAAATTACACGGCCAGGAAATGTCTCTTGCAATAAAGCCATATTCGCTCGAGTTGTGTGGCCTGTGGCACCGTCTTGTTGAAACCACTTATTCTCCAAGTCGTATTCTTCAATAGCAGGCAAAAAAGTCGGTTATCATACGACCATACAGTGCTAATTCCTGAGAACGACGAGGAATCGACACATTCGGGTCTTCGGCAACACTTTCACTTACAGCAGCGATATTTTCAGCGGAACGAGCGAAACGATGATGCACTGGCCTTACAATATCTGTAACCGCTCCAGTCTCTTCAAATTTCTCCACAATTTTACCAATTGCTTGCGTAGTTATGTTATGTTATGTTAGTTATGTAAACCATAATCTCCTCTTAAAGCACGATATGTGGCTGTGCCAGAATCACCATTTTTGTAGTATGCTTGCAACACTTCGCGTGGTGGCTATTTAAATGATATAGTATTTCACACGTAATGTCAACGTTCAAACTTTATAATAAAAAAAGAAATATCATGAAAAAAAATATTTTATATGTGTTTTATTTACGTTTACTTTTAAAACCGCAAAATGGATAATCCTTTATAATTAAAAACAAGTTAGAGTGCTATATTCGGCTGTGCCGAATCTTTGATACCCTCCACCGACAGTTCGAATGTTTAAGGAGTAATATCTGTATGATGTCTTTTTATTATTACTATCTTAAACTGTGACGATTTGTTATTAATTATGGTTTTAGGAGACTAAACTGTTTTCCGGGAGTAGGGCATATATGGGACCTAGGGTAAATTATGTACCGATCTTCACGAAATTTTACAGTGTCATTTCTAGTCGAATAAAACGGACTTGTGCAAAATCTTATGTCATTCCGTGCATTTTTGCACCATTTATGTTAGTTTTTGTAACAAAATTATCAAGTTTTTGAAGGTGGTGGTTCCACATTTTGATTCATAGCTCTGGTCCTACTGAACCGATTTTGCTGAAATTCAATCCCAAACTGCTTAGGATAACTACAAGCAATTTGACACCTAGTTTGTTTATTTCTTTTGAGTTTTTTGAAAGTGAGCGTGTTTTCAACAGACGGACAGACAGACGGACATGGCTAAATCGACTTAGAATTACTCAAGCAGCCAGAATATATATACTTTATGGGGTCTGAGATGAATAATAAAAAAGTTTCACACGGAATGACAAACTTAGTATACCCTCTTCACAACTAATTGTGGTTTAAAGATTACATAAAATAATTGATTTTCCTAAAAAGTTCGTGTTATAAAAATAACTAAATATGTTTTTGTTATAAAAATAATGTAAGCAAGTACCGACAAGAAAACGAGTAAAGTAGTCGAAAGTTTAAAAATTTTCAACACTACATTTATTTGCCATTAGCAGTTCCCTAAGTTTTACCAATTTTTAAAAATTTTGTTGTTCGCGTACTTTTTTTGGGCAACAGCTTTTTGAAAGTAATTTTTCAGTTTACTCAGTAATTGCTAATTTACTTTACTGTAAAAATAATCGAACGCACCTATTAACAATCCTTAATACATCGTGAAACATGTGTACGGTTAAAGCAAAACACTCATCTGCTGTCGTATTATCTTTTGTTATGACACGATGATACAAAAGTGAAAGAATTATAGGGGTTCTGATATTGCAATTCTGCTTCATTGGACTCCGTAGATTACGAAACTATTTCAATTTTTTTGTCGACCACTTTGTCTTTGTAAAATAATAAGGGTATTCAGTTCAGTTCAGATTATTTTTTTTTTTACAAAAAAGTAAAAATAGAAAATGTTAAAGTGTAAAGTTGTATACATATATCTGAGGCAATAAATAATAATGGCTTAAGTTGACATAAGTGCTTTTTCATTTTATTACATATTCTTATTCTCTTCTTCAAGATCTATCACTCAGCTAAATTTAAAGTATTAAATGTTATTATTAATAAAACTATACGCATTTATATTTTAACTTACACCACAAAACACACAATTTATTTTAGACAAAACCCTTAATATCTCAAAACACGAAATTTCAACTTAAGCCATTATTATTTGTTGCCACAGATATGTAGGAATTTCTAGCGAAAAGTCTTCTTTTTGTAACGTAACACCAGCAAGTAAATAAACTTGTATTTTTAGCCCATACTGTTCAAATGTTATCCCTTTTGTTACTTAATGTAAAGCTAAGTAGTTGCGTTTTACATAAAAATATAAAAAAGTAAATTATCAGCCATGTCACAGAGTACGATTCCGTTCGGAATGATTCCGTTTGGAACCGAAGAAAACATATTTGTTTATTAATAAAAAATGTATTTTGATAGTTTTTTGACCTTTCAGGTACAGAAAACTCCCATTCCGTTCATGAAAACAAAAATGGTTTCATTCCGAAAATTGTTCTCGTCATTTTCTGAAGTACCAAAATACGGAATGAATTCCGTTTACGAACGGAATTATACTCTGTGACATGGATGTATACATATAAAATATTTTTAAAAAACAATTTTAATTACTTGCTGGAGTTACGTTTCAAAAAGTAGGCTTTTTGTGAAAAATTACAACATTTTTATTAGACCACATTCAGTTTGACGTTTATGAATTGGCAATGCTTTCAAATTGGTTAAAGGTTGTTTAAATTGCAACTTTTAGTGTAAAACTTTTTTCTTGTGTTTGTTGTAATAAAAAGTTGAAATTTTACATTTTTTCATATTTGCAATCAAAAGAAATGAAAAGTGTAGAATCGGGTTAAATACCACCTTATTATTTATTATACCTTGACAGTAATAGTTCCATGCGAAACAAAATAAGCGTTCCCATATTTTACCATATATAAAGGAGAGCAAATATTCAATTCATTTATAGCAACCGACTTACAACTGACAACGTCAGATTTAACACATGTATTTTTTCTAAGGATACAAATATTATTCCGAACTTACATAATAACAAATATTGGTGGCTCACTGAATAATTTTTGTTTTTATCCCTGGACCATGTTGAACCGATATTTTTTTATCTAGCTAAGAACCTTGCTTTTTTAACCTATTTTTTTCTTACATAAGCAATTTATAAAAATATATGTATGTATTTTATATGTATGAAAATTGGATTTATAATATCAAAATGATTATTACTAAACTTATTATATTTAAAATATTTGAGAGCCCGTTTTTTGGGATAGTTCATACCTTTGGTTATAGTTAATATCTTTTCTGTTTATTATGGTTTAAATATGTATGTACACCAATACCTCGCTTTACGTCGTTTTGTTTTGCGTTTTTTCGAAGTTGCGTCGCTGCTGAATTAGTACTAATTTTCACTGTGCGTCGTTAGATTTTTGAAGTTGCGTTGTTTTTGGTTAGAGTCTTTATTTTTTTTTTTTTTTTTAATTTTTCTTTTTTTCTTAAAGATGGAAACGACTTTTGTTTCTACAGAAGCAAATTTATTTTACGTTGAAAAAAAGTTGAAGCTGTGTTTTATAAATGAATTGAATATGTATATTATTTTGTTTTAATTGAATTTGTTTTTTGTAGGAATGTAATAAAATTTTATATTATTTTGGTTTTCAAATGTTTATTTTATTCAATTTTCTTTTTAAAAAGTAATATTTTCGTAACCCTGGTACCTATCTTCGATCGTTACATGGTTTGCTATAGAAAATCATAATTCACAAAAGATGAAACATGTTAATTAGTTGCGAATCCTAGGCATTTATGAATATTGAAAATTTTGTATGGGAGCCCCCTTAAGAAATGGTGATAGCGGGTAGATATGTTAGAAACACATGATGGGGACTTAAAATAAAGTGGGGTTGGTCATACATTTGACCCGTCAAGAGGCATCATAGGCGCTGCGGGGGCCAATTTTAAGAATTTCATTAAACCGCCATATTTGTGTGGTACATAATAAGTTTTGAGACAATTTTAAGGACAGAAACTAGTGGAGGTCAGTCATACATTTTATCCCCCTAGGGGCGACTCCAAGGCTGTTATGGGACTTTTTCTTTAGTATAAATGAATTATATTCTTTATGTGTAACGAACAAAAAGTCCTTACTTAAAGGTAATTTTATTGCATTTCCCTGGTTGATAAACGATTCATATTCGTAAATGGCACACAATTTACGAATTAAATGATCATAGCTGACAGCCTTGCCAGCCCGGTATTTTTTAAACAACAAAATGGTTAACCCTGTATTAACCGAACCAAACTTTGCGTTTCTATTAAGCGATTAGGTACTGCGTTAAAATATAGGTCACTTGATTGTAAATAAAATTAACATTTTTCCACCGATTTATGATTTATGGCTTTTTTTAGATTGTGTAAAAATCTTGTCTTTATATTTAAAGTAACGGTTTTCCTTTATACTGACTTAGTATTTTTATAAATAAATCCTTAGCCATATTTGTGCGTGGTGTTATATCATCCCATTTATTATTAGTAATTTTAATTGCATAGTCTACCGGAATACTTGGGAATAAAGATACTACACAGAATGAAAAACACTCGGGATAAATCAAGTATTTTATAATTACTTTAAGTACGAATAACACTAAAACGTACTCAAAACAATCCTAAATGAGATTGCTTTCGAAAATCAATACCGGAATTTCTTGAAATAAGTATAAAATTCTTTAATCAAGTAAAAAAAAGATTAAACTTTTCGTTGTGTTTAACCCTCCGGCTTACACATGATTTGATTTTCTAAATACATTGAAAAAAGGTCTGGCCAGACTCTTGTGTACCATGAAGTGTTAAAAAGTAAATTTGAACTCTTGCTTCTCATTTAGTTTATATTTTTGATTAAATATGTACATAAGATTTCTAAAGTAAAAACCATATCGGGCATGATGTTGGTGTTTTATCATTCTATAAGGTGTAATACGAGTAAGTGAATTAATCATAATACTTTTTTCTTTCTAATTCGAGATAAAATACTTTAATCAAGCGCATTTTGAGATTGATTCAATCTTAGTTTTACTTAAATCAATCTCATTTTCGGATTATTTAAGGTACGAATTCGGATTAAAACAATTTTATAATACTTGAATCAAGCGCATTTTTAGATTGATTCAATCTTAGTGTTACTTAAATCAATTTCATTTTTAGATTATTTCCAGTACGACATCGGGATTGAATATGGATAATTTAAGTATTTTGCGATTGAAAATCAGTACTTGAATCAATCTTTCTGTACTTGATTCAAGAAAATCCGCACTCACCGTACTATTAATACCGCTTCATATTGATTTGAATACGGATGGATTGATTTTTCTTTTGAGTGTACGTCAAAAGATATAAGTTTTTCGTCGTCACATATTGCACTCTTGTTTACCTTATCTCTAAATTGCACGGCATCCCTAACATTAAATTCAGAAGCTGTTTTAAAATATTCGCTAAAAACTTACAAAGTTCATTAGCCGGAGAGTTAATTGAGGAACATAAAATTAAAGAAAGAAAAAACACTATTTTTTATCTTTGACTAATAAAGACTGTCCCCGTTAAAACAAAGGCTAACATTTTAATAAATTACTCGTCAACCCTTTAGGTAAGAAGTAAAAAACTAATTTCAAAATTTTCTGGACATTGCATATAAAAATTAAAAATATTAATGATGTACCTAGGACTCTCCTTTCTGCCCAAAACACCACCCGATTAAAAGATATTAGCCGTTAATTAAAATATCTTTTAAAGTTACAAAGCAGATCAGTAAAGAAAAAATAGATTTTCAAAATTTCACTTAAGGCAATGAAAAAAATGTACAGAATTAAATTTCAAAGTAAGATGAATATATAAAAACAATTTATTATTTAGTTTTTAAAAATGTCCTAGATTAATAAAAGTTTTATTTTGTTGAAATTCTACTTCTAGTTTTTATTTCATTTGGCGAATTGCCGATATCAGCTTTAACGTGGACAGCCTTTATTTGTTTATAAATACGTATTAAAAATGTGCAATAAAACCTAATAAGCAAAAAGACTAGACATTAAAATGATCAAGTCATTTACGCTAAACAAATAAATTTTAAATAATTTATTGGATTTTGGATTTTGAACTTAACAAGTTGTTTCGGTAGACATCGAAAGAATCAATTAGAATATTCAACGTTTTTTTTCACTTAAAACAATTATAAACAAGCAAAATACGCGTATTTTTGTTATTGTTATTATTTTTTAACGGTTAGAAAAACTTTAAATTAATTTCAATATACAGTAGTTTTCCGGTTTAACGAACCAGTACTTTGTCAGGCTTGTTCGTTAAACTGAAAAGTTCGTTATAAGCCATACTTAGGTCTAGTACCCATGTTATGAATAAATAAATGGCTAGAACTGTATTATTTACCGTTTATTTTGAAATATGTTTTGAGATATGTATAATATATTAAAAAAAATAAAAAAAGGTACAATTCATTACACTGGTACCATAAAACCTAAAATAATTTTAATGAAAAATAGGTTTAAATTAATTTTCAATTTTCTTGAAAATTTTACATAAAAATTTTGTCGAGTAATGTTTGTTTTTTTGAAAAAAAAAAATTTTGTTTTGTGGCATCTTCCTGAAATTCTCTTAAAAGCAATAAAGTTGACAAATTAACAATATTTTGTTGAGCCCATTGAATACAAATTACGAAGCTTTTGATAGCACCTATGTGTTTTATTTGTTGCTCCAAATGTTCTTCATGGTCGATTTCTTCTATATCATGGTTATCATCTTTAATCATCCACAATTTTTTGTTTTTCTTTTAAAAATTTCTCTTTCTTGTACTCATTTTTATGTTCACACCACGAAAGAATATGTTGCAGCATAATCAAACCAAAATGCTACATAAACAAAACCTTAAATAGCGGTACCTTTTGCTACTCACTTTGTTTTTTTAAACTAAAATTATGAATATTATTTGTTCGCTAAATTGAGCGCAAAAAAATATTTTTTGCTCGTTATCAGAGCTGCCGTTTTTGGTTATTTCTAACCAAAATTGGTTATATTTTTTTCAATGTGGAGATGTGAATATTTTTTTCCTTTTGGTTACTTTTTTCTAAAACAATAACAATTTAAAATCCCTTTCAAAACAGCAACCAAATAATTTTTTTAAAAGATTTTTGCTAAGAAAATATCGTCATTTGTGATTTTTATATTAAAAACGCCATGATCTGAAATCGTAAACAAATGAAGTTTTTATCAATAGAGTTTTTTAATTATTTTTTTTATAATGAGCGTAGTTTTTCTTGATTTTACGAGAAGTAAAAATTAATTAGTACTTAAAGTAGGAAGTGCATAAAATCATCCGGAATCGATTTTAGAAAATTACTGAAAAATTACACAAAAGTCGTTCCAGTGTTTTTAAAAACTTGAAAATAAGTTTAAGGTTCTGAATTTAGGTTATTTCCAGAAGTATATTTATATACATATTTGAAAATACACGTAGGAATTTTAAAGATTTTTTTAAAATTACATTGATTTATCAATATAATTTTAAAATTTATGGAATTTTCTTTAAGAAATGGCTGTAAGTTTAAAGAAATTTGAAATTTTACTGTTTATAAATTATCGGTATGTATATTTATTTAATGTTTTTTAAGATAATTATTTGGTAAAAAAAAAACTTTTGACCGTCAGTCACATATTTTTCCCCACTGAATGTACGTTATGATATATTAGAACAATTTTTAAACATTTTTTTATAATAAGAATTATAAATTTGAAATAAAATTTACACAAAACAGAAAAAAGTTTTTATAATATTTTAGATATTATAAAATATTTACATAAAATGCATTTCGCATATCGCCAATCGTTTTAAATTTCGCCAAAATAATCGTCATATCGCCAAACGTAAATTTCCATCGACAAAAGGATTAAGAAATCGCCACATTTGACAGTCCTGCCAATAACAGCCAAAAAGCGGAAAACTATTATCCATTTTTGTTATTTATAACTGGCATATGAAAAAATATTCAATTTATTTTTTTTTACATATTCCTCTAACTCGCACTGGAGTATAGGGCGCCAAAAAAAAAATTCAATAAAAAAGTTTCAAATAAATAAAAACTTTTAATTAAGTTTCACGTTATTTTTTTAATATCTAAAAGAATTACATTTCTTGTTTTGTTTTCTTGATTTCTAATTATTGTTTTACTATAAAGTGCAAATAACCTTTGTGTTACAATGTATTACAATGATTTTAATGATTTTCTCAATTAATAAAAACCATTTTAAATTTGGTTATATTTTTTTACATTTGGTAACTTTTTCAAAAATTTTGGTTGTAAAAATTGTATTCGTTGTGGCAGCACTGCTCGTTATAGATATAAGGTACTCAATGGAGCAAACTTGTGTGTTCGTTAAATGCGATGTTCGCAGAATCGAAGGTTGGTTAAACAGGAAAACTACTGTCATAAATTTTTTGCACGGATATGATATTTATTTGCCATTTGACTTCAGATTAAAAGGCATTTGTCCCGAATTTATATCTATACAAAAATGTTAAATTGAGTCATTACTTATGTATATGAGATTAATTGTTAGTTATAACCCTATTTAAACCAAATCTAATATATTGTACATACATACATATCTGTGGCCTTTTGACAAAACATCGAAAGTCAAATTTAAAAGGTTGAAAAAAATGCTGTTAATTATACGAATTTTCCTTCAAAAAACTTTTTTGTTTACGATTTTTAAATTTTGTATTATAAACGAAATTTTTCTTTAATTTTGGTTTATTTTATTATTTGATAAAAATAATTTTTTCATCGAGTTTTTTTTAAAAAACTTTTTTTGCTATCTTATCTCTAATTGAGATGTTTTGTCAAAATGATAAGATATGTTTACGTAAATTGCCTTGATTTATCTAGTTTTTATTATCCTAATAAAATGTATGCAGGGGCTTCAGATGAAATGTAAAATAACACAATTTTTCGACACCCCTTTTCCTCTCAATTCTCCGCCCGTAGAACACAAATCTTAGATCCCCGACTACTTCAAACTATGCTCCATTGTTAGAGTTTCATGACAGGCAAATGTTATTTGGGGCCTTTAATATAAGCTAAAATGTTAAGAAATTTAATTTTACCACGCCCCTTTTTCCTCTTAATTCTCCGTCCACAACCCAAGAATAAAGAATCCGGCTACGTTAGGATTTGGCCTAGCTGTTTTACTATGTGCATGCCAATTTTCTAGCCCATCAGTAGGCTTCAAAAAGCTCGGGATAGACAAAAAAAGAGGAATACACAAATAAGGAAATTATATATGTATAATAGTGTTCGCCTAATTGTAAAAATTCGACCATAAATATTTATGTAAATATGAAGGAAACATAGTTCATCTAAGTACAGTATTGTTCGAAACCTTAGCAATTTGTCTTGATAAAGTAATTAAAGCATTATATTATTATTATAATTATTTTGAGGATATTTCAGGTGGGATATTAAAAAAGTTTACTCGAATTGGACTGTGGCAAAACGGAAAACTATTTTATTTAGCGAAAAGACTAAATTTAACTTGTACCACTCAAAAGCCAAAGGGAATAGTAAACATGTAATGGTAACCTCCACCTTATTGTAAAGGCACAAAAAACCATGGAAGTGGAAATGTAATGGCGTGAACACGTTTTTCTAAGAGTGGAGTTAGCACTTTTGTTGAAATACATACAAAAATGGACCGTTTCCTTTCTAGGGACTTGTTAGCCAACTACGATCTTCAATGGGCCAAATAGGAAATGCCACTTCTATGGGTGTTTCAATATGACAATGACCAAAAACACTCGCCAAAACTAATCAAATATTATTTGTCTGGCAATAGGCCAGCTCAATCACCAAATCCCATATATAACATTTTCGGCATTCTGAAGCGCCGGGGGGAGCTTGTCGTCTCAAAAATAAGCAGGTCAATGTCATCAACAATTTCAACAAATCTTATTGATTTTATGTCAAAACGATGTGCGGAGGTCATAAGAGAGAAAGGCTATTATACGAAGTAGAGTTACTGTTAGATAGTAGTTGCATAATATAATAAAAATTAACTGTGTTTTTTTTATTAAATCGACTTAAAAATAAAATGTAAGACTTTTATTATAATGTCATGAAAAGTTGCTTAGGTTTATTGTATATATGAATTTATATGTTTCGAGCATTTATTTTTTACGTCTTAGTGGAACGATTTGGTGAGGGACCAACCTGCGGTTCATATTTTATCTTCTACGTGAGTTAATTTTATTTTGTAAGTTCAATATAAAAAAATAACAGAAAATGTCAATTGAAAAACAAATAAGTATCAAAAAGTCTCCTTTATAGATTTTCGTCCACTCAGGACATTGCATGTATGATTTTATGTTTCTATGTCTAAAATTAACGAAAATTAATCAAAGTACCAGATGTAGAAAGAATAAGTACCAAAAAGCTCCCTCTTATACATTCTTATTCACTCAGGATCATTCAT
Organism: Pollenia griseotomentosa; assembly: GCA_963931875.1. Lineage (NCBI taxonomy): Eukaryota > Metazoa > Arthropoda > Insecta > Diptera > Polleniidae > Pollenia > Pollenia griseotomentosa. Next base: position 40,872,333 of record OZ007563.1, read on the forward strand.
GTAGGTAGAATATTAACAAAAATTCAAAAAGTACCAGATGAAAAACAAAAAATACCATTATTTTTCATCTTATAGGTTCTCATTCACTCAGTAACCTGCACCTAAAATATTATGTTTCTAAGTTCAATATTATAGAAAATTTAAAAATTATTACATGATGCACGGAATAGTAAAAGAAAAAAATTAAATTTTCCGTATTTCCCCTTTTTGATACTTTTTTTCCATAGAGATTCGGTTGACAAACTAAGAAAGAAAGCGTTCTTAACTGATTTGCCTGTGCCGATTTATACAAAAGATTTATATAGTCGAAATATTCGAAAACCGGTTTCTGAAAAATGTCGACGACCCTATTGTTTTTTTATTTGATAGTTGAAAAAACAAATTTTTTTGTTTTGCATATGTGTTTTTAGCAAATTTGAATGCTGAAATTATTTCAAATGATGTATATTTTGTTTAAATCGGTTGACATACCGAGGAGGAAAGTTTTCTTAACTGTTTTGCCTTTGCCCATTTATGTATATGTATATAGATTGCTTACATATATAAAAAGAATGATAAGTTAACTTTTTGTAAGGATGATTTACTTTATTGTTTGTTATAATAAAGGGTGGTTAAATTTCAAGGGCCGATGTTGATTTTGAATAAAACAAACAATTTAGGAAATTATTGTAATTTTATTTTATTATGATATATTTGTATTACTCAATTATGTATGGAACAAAATATCGGCCAAATGGGCGCCGCTACCACGGCGGCACACCTCCATCCGATGGTCCAAATTTTCTATGACCCTGAGGCATAATGGAGATTCTATGCCGTTAATGTGCCGAATTATCTCATCCTTTAGCTCTTGAATTATTGCTGGCTTATCGACGTACACCTTTTCTTTCAAATAACCCCAAAGAAAAAAGTCCAACGGTGTCAAATCACATGATCTTGGCGGCCAATTGACATCGCCATTACGTGAGATAACACGGCCATTGAATTTGTTGCGCAAAAGAGCCATTGTTTCGTTAGCTGTGTGGCAAGTGGCACCGTCCTGCTGAAACCACATATCGTCCACATCCATATCTTCCAATTCGGGTCATAAAAGTTCGTTATCATCTCACGATAGCGAACACCATTCACAGTAACTGCCTGACCGGCCTCATTTTGGAAAAAATACGGCCCGATGATGCCGCCAGCCCATAAACCGCACCAAACAGTCACTCTTTGTGGGTGCATTGGTTTTTCGACAATCACTCTTGGATTATTATTCGCCCAAATGCGGAAATTCTGCTTATCGACAAATCCACTGAGGTGAAAATGTGGCTCATCACTGAAGATGATTTTCTTCGAAATTTATCATCCATTTTCATAATAAGTCTGGATAACTTTAACACGTTGTTGGATTGTGTATCTCTCCATGGTTCAAATTGAGTAAGTCTGAAATAGAGAAATGTCAAATAAAATTCGGAAAAAAACTTGGCGTTTAGGTGTGGTTCACATTCAACATCGGCCCTTACAATTTAACCACCCTTTAAAAGATGCAACTTCTTAGGCCAGATCATCAGGAAACCTTTTTCCTAAAAACTTCAGAAAAGCAAAATTTATTAGATATGGGGCATTTCCGTCAAAAGGTCCACCGTGACCGAAAATTTAAAAGTTATTAAAAGCTTATTATTTTACGATATTGTTATAGAGAAATATTTAGATTTTACTAATTTTATAAATTTACCCATAAATTTGTTCACTTAGATAAACAATCAGACTGCAAAGTTGTGCAAATGAATTTCTTATTTGTGAGAATGTTTTATTGCATGTTTTCTTTAATATTATCTTCCTTAAAAGAGGTGATATTTTAATGAAAATTATTCCAAAAAAATTTTCTTACATGGTCTGTAATCTAAGGAAGAGTTCGAAGAGAAATATGTTATTCGGATTAACGGTAAATTTTTTTTTTTTTAATCATTATTCAGTTAAATTATTATGGAAAAAAGTCACGTTCGAAATGTCACGTATCGAACCATATCGAAATACAGAAAATTTTATGAATCAAACCAAAGACATTTAACTGTTACATTGCTACGTAAAATTCTGAACATAGTTTGACTAGAAATTGTGCCAGGTTTCGCTGAATTACGCCTTTTTATACACGGCCACAAAAACTACTTCTATTTTTTTCACGTTCGAACCGCTACTTCTTTTGCCATTATCTTTGATCTAGAATCGCGCCCCCCCCCATAAGCTTTTGCATAGATAATAGTGCTTTCTTAGTGCTATAATTTAAGGGTTAAAAGAACGTAAAAATATTGGTTGTTTAAAATGTTATTGCATTTTTGATGCGTACGACTGTCACGTTCAACACTTTGGAATTACCCATATGTAAATAAAACTGTAGAGTGAATAAGAACTACAAACACTCAAATTCCATTTGCAACGATATTCAAGCGTAAGCAAAATACCAACAATACGAAAAATTTACGTAGAATATTTTAATACTTAAATGTCCTCTTTGGAAGGACTGTTATGATATTTCAGAAAAAAGGGTTAATTTGGCCGATAAAAAGAGAAGCTAGAGGGTAAAACCATCCACAAAAATTACTCTCAAAAAATTTTACAATATAACTCTGACAATAAGAATTCTCCCAGGTATTAACTTAAAACATTTTTTTCATTTAGTATAATGCTCCCTTCGACGTTAAAATGATAACTTTGAGCTACTGTCAGATTGACACATAAAGAGTGTTGTTAGAGGGTTAAGATCTTTAACAAAAAACTTTGACCCACTGCAAGAAAAACTCAGACCAACTGGACTATAAGTTTATTCTGAAAAAATTATTTACTCAACATTCCCTTTAAATATTAACCGGTCGCTATTCTGTTCCAAAAATGCTGCTCGACATTGTTACATATTTAAATTGTTTTTTTTTTTTTTTTTATTTATTTTAGGGTGCTTTCCGTTTGGCCTGCACACATGTTTTAAAGATATTGCGCAAAGAGCGAGAAACACTATTGACTTTGTTGGAAGCTTTCGTTTATGATCCCTTGGTAGACTGGACAATAAGTGATGATGGTACTACTACTGTTTCTAGAAGAACATCAGCACATAGTGCAGCAAACATAATAGCATCATTGGATGAGAATGCAACGACTCAAAACTTAAGTCCTAAGAGTTTATACAAGAATAGGAAGCAAGAAGTTGATTTATCCAGACAAACAATGGCCTTAAAGATTACTGAAGTAAAACCTACATGGCTAAAATATAAGTAAGTTGAAGCAAAATTCCTAAATAGTACAAAATTAAAAAAAAAAAACATGTTAACCAACTCATTAATATTTAATATCGCTTTACATTCCTTTTTTTAGAAAAGATTTCGATTCACAACTAAATGATGTTGAATTACATTTGAAGAATATTTTAAAATGTCGCAAAATTATTGCGCAACTGGAACAAGAGCGTGATAATTTCAGTAAACAACAGGCTTTGGTGCGAGAATTAGAAGCATTAGGTTCAGCAAAAGCCAGTCATGCATTTATACAACGCTACACTGTATATAAACATGATTTACAGAATTTCAATAAGATCAAAGCAATGGTCCAGGAAACTGTTAATGAACTTGATGTGTTGGTATTAAAATATTTCGATATTGTAACGAATCCCGAAGCAATTCATAACATTGAAGTGATCCCAAAGAGGAATGATACTGAGGATCACAATGAAAGTGAATTTGATATTATTAAAGATTTGTTAATCGATAACAATTGGAATAATGTCTATGTGCAGGCAAAGTTTAATAGACATGACATGGAAAATACTTTTATACAAACCCAGCGTTCGGCTTTAGAATGTCGAGATCTCTTGACGTTTTACAGCCGCGTTATGCAATTTTATCCACGTTCACAATTGCAACATCATCGTTTAATGAAGTATAAAAGGACTTTTGCTACTTTGATGGCGATCGAAGAAAACTCTAATAATTTTACGGCAGTTGATTATAATAATAACATTGAACAATGTGGCCAATATTTTGATTGCATGAAAATGATTTCCATGGACTTACAAAAGAATATTGTGCAAGCCAAACAAATTTTAGAAGAACATAAACAACAACCGGTAAGTTAAAAAAAATTAAAGTCAATTAAAAATTTTTGATGTGTTTTTAAAAATAGGTGGGAATATACATATTGTTACAATTTGAAATTATGTATATCGTATGCTTATATTTAAATAGTGCTATCTGCAACTTTTCGAAAATGTGTTTTTTATAGAAACGAGTTCACTGACTGAAGGGTCGGGTCGGTCATCTATCATTTAAATTTAAAAAAAAAATCCTAAATATTGTATTGTGCTATCTGACACACACGTTTTATTTTGTTGGTTAAAAAAGTGCTATTTACATAAAAAATATTAGTGTATATAATAAAACGATAAAAAATGTTATTACAAAGTAGGCATATTATAGATCAAAGGGTTGAAAATTGTGTCTAGATTTAAAAATCTGTTATAATTTTAAAATTCGTTGAAGACATTTTCCAAAAAAAAAAGTGCAAAAAATTTGTTTTTGAGTTTTTGTCATTAATATAAATTTGTATTTATTTTTAGCTAATAATATATTATTAAAATTTTACAAGTAAAAAGATTTTGTACAAACCAATTCAAATTTTTTTTAAACTTATAAAACGAATCCCACAATTCCCAAAAAACAGCCGAAAATCCCTGGGCTTAAAACTTTTGATTCTAGCTTTGCGAAAAATGTGTCATAAAGTGGAAACAATGGCATATAATTTCTTAGTCTGGGATCACACTATGAAAGTTTTCTTTTATGGTGTTTTCTTTTCTACAAAAAATGTGACATTTTATTTAAAAAAATGCAATTTGGTGTCTGTTTCCTACAAATTTTGCTCCCGAAAAGGATGAGTTTTTTAGAATAAAACAAGCCACCCGTTTTCGGGAGCAAAATTTTTAAGAAACAGACACCAAATTGCATTTTTTTTAAATAAAATGACACATTTTTTTGTAGAAAAGAAAACACCATTAGAAAGTCTGAGTTTATTGGTGAGAGGGGAGAGAACATGCTTTTCTTCTCTCCTCTCACCCATTAACTCAGACTTTCTGAAAGAAAACTTTCATAGTGTGAACCCAGACTTAATTAAAAAAGATTTTTCTCACAATTAACAAAATATAAAACACCAATTGATTTGTTGGTACATAATTACAAAAAAAATATTCCAAAAAAAATATGATAAATTTCAGTCTTATATTTTCAAAACACTAGACCAATGTAGGTCAAAAATATCAGGTTTTCATTTTCAAAGTCGGATATTTCCTAAAATTAACAAGATAAATTATTATGAACTCAACAAGCGCATTTCACTTGAAAAAAATTATTTTTAATATCGAGCTAAAATTTAGAATTAAGAATGGTTTTTAGTTTTTTTAATACCCGAGGTATCCTAATTTGGACAGCTATTGCTAATCTCCTGATAAGTCTATAGGCCTCAAATCCAAAACTTAAACTCGACTTCAATTCTTTAATTGTCACCTTAAATTGCATTCCAATCGGACCAACAAAATATAGAATTATTTCCATTTTTTTTCAAATTTCCCACACTGTGCAGCGGTCATATAAATAGAAGCGAATTCCTTACAATCTGACCCACGTCCTATTCAAGTAAGCAAATGGAAGCATTTGAAATGCATCGAAGCCTGTTATTTTGCAAGAATATCATTATTTTTATGATAATTTAAAATATGCGGAAGAAGTGTAAAATTTTAACTTAATTTCGGGTTCTATTAACATAATTACGCGTTTCTTAATATTTTATTTTTCCACTTTAAAAAAAAAAAAATGATCATTACAGATCATTTTTTTTATTTGTAGAAATTGTGATATCTGCTTATTTCAATGTTCAAATCGATAAAATTTTAATATGTAAATATTGCTAGACATATATCGTATATTGCTAGACGAATATCTGGAATTACAAAAAGTTAACAAATGTATGATTTAGACGTTGTTTTTAAATAACATTGTAAAATAATGTTTAGTTATTTCTCTTGGAACTATCGAAAAATTCAGTTTTTTCGCTCTCCTGTAAAATTGTGATTTTGCAGATAGCACTATTTGAATATGAACCCTCGATATAAGTGTTATGCGTAATTGTGTTAACACCACTGTACAGATTGTTCCAGTAAGAATGCTGTGTAAAAATTTTCGTTATGTTAAAAAAAAAGTCTTTAAAAATGTATAACAGTAAAATGTCCGAATGTTGATAATGCCTTACCAAATGGTTAGAATTCAACCTATCATAAGTTTAACATAACGTCGTGCCGAAGTTATCTTGCCGTATATCACAAACATTTTTTTTGGGAAATCGAATCTTAAGGTTTAAATTTGCATACACAAAAATGTACGTGAAAAAAGTCTTCCAACATTTTGTCAGATATTGTGTTTGAAGTTCTTAATCGATATAAGTCAAAATAAGGTATTAAAAAAACTACAGGGTGGTCCAATCATAATGCACGATGTTAATTGTGAGTCACACCGTAACGTCAAATTTTTATCCAACTTAATTTGACATTTTTTGTATCAGTGTCAAATTTAACCATGGAGAGGTACAGCATTGAGCAGCGCGTTAAGATTGTTTAAGCGTTTTACGAAAACGGGCATTCAAAAATACATTTCGTGCACATCTTGATTTTTTTGGTCAGCATAATCGATCAAATGTGTCCACAATCGGGAGAATTGTTTGCAAATTTTAGCAAACCGACTTTGAGGAAATGTGAAAACGCTTGTGCATGCATGTTTGGTGCGTACTTCTTCGAAAATAAGGTTTGCTTAGCGGTTACTTTGAATGGTGTTCGCTATCGCGAGCTGATAACGGATTTCTTGTTGCCAGAAATTGAGGATATGGACCTGGACGATAAGTAGTTCCAACAGAATGTGTCACATGGCCAACGAAACAATGGCTCTTTTGCGCGAGAAATTCAATGGCCGTTGTTATAGAATCTATTAAAATAGATAATCATACAAAGAAAATTTCGATCTACCAAGGGTTAAATACAATTTTGTTTAAAGATTGATGTTTGACTATTGACTGCCAGCAATCGTCAATGGCTGTGAGTGTTTAACGGCAAAACCCTCTGAAGAGATTGAGTGGTTGCAATTGAAACATGTAAGGGTAACCTGTCCATTAAAGCCTGGGTTCGAGCCCAGCGGCAGTCAAGAATGAAATGTTATCAATAAATTTATAATTTTGTTTTTTATTTTTAATTTTAATTAATTTTCATGTTGTAATATTCCTTTCTTCATAAAAAATATTTTAATGAAAATTAAATTTGATGAACTTTAGCCTAATTAAAAATATCAAAATTTGGATTAAAAACCATAAATAGTTCAGCGAAATAACCACAATACTAATTGTTATTTTTTATATTCATGTATTATGTTTTTTGTTGTATTTTTAAAATATATGGCTCTCTGGGCTCGGTTTTTGTGTAACATTGATTAAGTAAATAAATAAATAAAATTTAGTTCGGTCCAATAACACAAAATACTCACTCGAAAAAAATAAAAAATTTCAAATCGGCATTCTGGGTCCTATATACCCAATATTAACTATAAAAGAAGACAAGGAAAAAAATTAATTAAACCAATTATATAAATTCATCTAAAGTATTTCACTGTTTTCTATTCCAGATTATCGATAGTTCAATTGCTTTAAATTCCATTAAAGATTTTGTAATGCTCAATCCATCACACAACAGCCGAATACTAATTTTTTGTATGCTACGCCACGTATTGCAAGCATCACAAGTATTTCAACTCCATGAACATACTCTTATACAAAATCGTGACTATTTTTTGCAAAATAAACAACTTAGTTTTCTTCAACTAGTTAATACATTTATCAACTCCATATATAAAAATTGCAATTTACCATTTCCCAATTGTGAAATCGTGCATTTACTAATAACTTCCTTGGAAAGCATATGCTATGTGAGAGAAACCATGGAATCTTCGATTGGAAAATTATTTAAAATTTTTATGATGGATGATAATGTAGAACTCCAAGAGATTCTAACCAATTTTGAAAGTAGCATTAATATGGCTGTATTGGAACAACATGTGCAATTATGGGAGCTGTTAAATGAAATTGAGGCGGCGGTGGAAAAATTGGAATTATCGCTAAAAATATTACAAGATAAAATCTTGTATTTACAAGAAATCCAAAGAACCAAATCAATTAAGCTAGTTGAGGTATGTATTTTTCCTTTTTTTTTTTAGCAAAGTTTTTTATTTTGTGATTCCATACGTTAGACGTCTTCCTGGAACATCAATATCACCAGTATGATGCAAAAACTGCGCACTGATTTAAAGGTAACTTTAGTGGGAAATCTCAAAAATAGTATTGAATCAATAAAAACACACGATATCAGTAATATTTATGATATCCGTAAAATACGGTATCTAATTGATGACCTAGTGTTTGGTATACAAACAACACTCTTTGAAGGTTTATTATCCTATGCCGTACAAAACATAAATCAAAATATTACAAGCACACTAGCGGCACTGGAAGAAGTTAATGAGATTGATTTATCGAATGCCGATTTGTTATGTGGTAACCTTTATGTGGCTTTACAACATGAATCATTATTACTCTGTGATGATTTTGTGGTAATGCATCATTCTAAGTTACTAGAGGAGTATCAGTTAATAGCCACCGCTTATTACTGGTTGAATGAGCAACACTTAAAGGAGACACAAGACCCAAATACATTTATTACCAGCAAACATGATTTTTTGACTAGATTGCATAAAGTTTATCAAGTTTTGATGGTATGGAAGTCAACTATGTTAAAAATACAGGCAGATTTGGAATTACACCGAAATTCTTTTAAAGATCTAATACAATCACTAACATCAAGTGAAGATTTGATTATTAAACAGCAGCAATTTGAGGATAATATCACCTCGATTAATCAACGTTATAATTTTTTTTTTAATTTATGCATAAGCTTATCAGAATATGCTGCTGTTTTGTTACAATTCGAAATGTGTTCGGAGGAGCAGTCTTTTGAGAATTTGGTAAAACTTTTTACCGATGTAAGACAGCAATGGGTGAAAAGTGAAACGTCGATTACAGCAGTAGAACTCAACTTAGTGCAGTTGTTAGACCCTGAGGACACAATTGATCATTATTGGATTGAAAATGTCTCCGGTTTATTGGATGAAATGATCTTTAGTGTACAAAAGAAAATTAGTGACACAGAAAAGGATGATCAAACTATGCAAAATATACTACAGGAATATGGTCATCAAATGCAAGTAAGTTTAATATTTTTTTTTTTTTCGTTAAGAAAATAATAAAATCGACCCTTTAACTTAATCAAATTCTAGTCACTTTTGGATTCAACATTACGCTTGGACTTACGTCAACTTTTGAAAATGCTTACGAAATTGTGCAAACAAAGCACAAAATCTGATAGTGAGGAACTGTGTCAAGGTCTTAGGGATGTACAGCAATCCTTAAAACTAATACATATAAAACTGAACGAGTTGCAAGCACAATTGTTTTCCAGAGAATTTGATTTGTCGTCTACTGTTCAAATGCAAGAACAAATTAACGAATTACATAAAATATGTGAAACAAATAATGATGACTTAAATGCATTATTAACACGTTTTCTACAAATTAATACAGAATGCGACCAACAAACGAAAGATTCGCCATCACAAAATGATCTCGCCAACAAAGAAGGTTAATCCAACTTTAATATAAATTTGATTTAAATAATTGTAATGATTATCTGTTTTTCTTTTTAGTTATTAATAGTCAAATTGGCGAACAGAAACGTAATGCTTATGCCGTTTCTGTTTGGAAACGTATACGCATGAAATTAGAGGGCCGTGATCCTGATCATAATCGCCGTAGCTCTATTGCCGAACAGGTGGAGTTTGTTATACGCGAAGCTACAAATGAAGAAAATCTAGCTTCTTTATATGAAGGTTGGACTCCATGGGTGTAGTTTGTTACGGGCAACAGCTCCCTCAGGCAAGGAGCATGGTTAAGGCTTTTGCAACAAATTAAATCATATTAAATAGAATTTTAAACCAAAATGATTCTCAGAACCACAACTACATGCAACATCAACAACAATCTACAAACAAAAAAGACCGGTTATTAGAACGACAACCATTATAGGTTAAGTTTAAGAATTGCAAACCGTTTAATGATTACAGTGGTACTAATTTCTCTCAATAGGTTTTGTTTTGCATTGCAGGTTTAAATATGTTACAACCAGACAACCAACCGACCGACCCTCTTAGTTGTCACTCTGTCAGCTAGTAGAAGTTAGAAAGAAGTCTCGCTTTGTATTCGTTATTAGCGAGATGAAAGCGCGAAAAATGATTATGATAAATGATCAAGTGGAAGCAGACATGAAGGACGGTGTGATGTTGCTGTGTTTTGGTTGTGGACATGTTTTTGGTGTATGTGTGGTTGGACCGTGAAGTATGCCTCTTAATTTTTAAATACCGAGTGTTTTTTCATCAGTTTAGAATTAAAAAGTTTCTATAATTTTGTTTTCCTTTATTAACTCTAAATATCAATAACACGTGTCATAATACATATATTTTTTGGTAAATTGTTTTATGTTTTAACCACCTTAATTGCTTAATATTAACATTATTTTTTTATTTATAGTGAAAATAAACCATTGAGAATATAAATGCAATAATTTTTCTTTTGTCTTTTGTTGTATTTTATTTTAAAACATAAATTGAGAAATACAAATTAAAAAAAATTAAATCACAAGAAATTAGTAGCCATGGAGATTTTCTGTTATATTTTTTTAAAAATGACCACAGCTTTTCCATATTTTAAAAGTAGTTCTGGTAAAGATTATACAGCGTAGCAAAATTTAACTTTTTGTGTGTTAATTGGAAGTTTGATGCAATTTTTTACTAATTTGTGGTCGCTGATCTTAAATTTAATCTCCGTTTTTCTCTATCAGCTCGACTTTTTAAGTTACAGGTTCTAATTTTGCAAATCCCAAAAAAAATGGCTGAGAAATTGTTGTTTGCGTAAAAAAAGTCAAATAAATTACAATTTTTTATTTTTAAAAATCATGAAAAATCCAAAAAATAAAAAACTGAAGTCTTTTGAATTCAAATGGCATATCAGACGGAATCATTGGGATGCGTGGAATGAATACATCTTCGCCTTTGAATTTTATAGTTAGTTAGTTTTCTAAAGTAGTTGAGCATATTTAAAAAGACCAAGTGATTGAATTTCTGGATCAGAGGTCGTTAATTCACTCGGCAAATTCGGGATTTCGAAAAGGTTATAACACAACTTCGCTGCTATTGTCTCTGACAGATTCTATTAGACAGTTTTTAGATAGCCGTAAGAACGTGGTTTCACTTTCTATAGATTTCTCGAAAGCGTTTGATAGAGTAGTACACTCTAAATTACTATTTAAATTGTCTCATAAATTTAATTTTTCCCGTTACGCATGTACACTTATTGAATCTTACCTTTATGATAGATCTCAATATGTATCAGTAGGTGCTCGTTACTCCCAGATTCGTCAGATTACAAGTGGTGTTCCACAAGGATCTGTAATTGGCCCGCTTCTTTTTATGATTAATATTAATGACCTGTTAGGGACATTTAATGGCGATGCTGAGTTCCTCGACGTGTTGGAGGAGGGTGTTAATTATGTGATTCGTGAGGTGGTAACATGGGCTCATGATAATGGATTTAGCGTGAACCTAGTTAAAACGAAAGTGATGGGATTTGGATTTGAGACAAGTAATATAAACATCACTATTGATGGTGCTCCTGTTATTTTTGTCGACAAAATGAAATGTCTAGGGGCCGTTATTGATAGCTTGTAAAATGTTTCTCCTCATATTAATTACCTTTCGTCTCGGGTATCATTTGTCTTGAAAAGATTGTATTCTCTAAATATTTACTTGCCTCGTTCAGTGAGAATGAGGGTTGCTGTGGCAGCTTTAATGCCACATATACTATACTGTTTGGAAGTCTTTTCGGGCACAGGTAATTATGTATTGGAGAAATTTAAAGTTTTTTTTACCAGGAATATTCGTTATGTTTTTGGTTTGAGATTTCGGGATTATGTAAGTCGGCATACGCTGACCTTTTTACGGACATCTTTTGAAAATTTTATTGCCATTAGAATATTATTATTTTTCTATAAATGCATTGTAAATGGTAACCCTGATTATATTGTTGAAAATGCTAATATCTCTCGGTCAATAAGGAATCCTCAAATTATTTTTCCTATTGACGTTTGAACACTTTTGGACAATCATATCAGATTCGGGTTTCAAAAATCTGGAATACTTTGCCAAGAGATCTAAGAAAATTTTCTTATTTGCTGCACTTATTTAAATCTAAGTTGTTGGAACTTGCAGAGCTAAATAACTTGTTAGTTCACTAAAACGAATAATTGCCAACGTGTTGGAATTTTCTATCTGCGTAATATGGAAACAGAATATATAGCATTCTTTATGTCTTTGTTATTTAATATATTAATTTTTTTTTTTTTTAACTTAAGTTTTCTTTATCGTTTGTAAGATAGTTATGTTAAATTTTATATACATAAGTAACATTCTTTTCTTGTTTATTATATTTTTGTATTAATAACTGAAGTTTGTTGTTTAATTAGTAGCTTTTATAAACCATAAAAGGCCCTAAGGGCTCGGTTATGTAATTGAAGAAATAAAATAAAATAGTAGCTTCAATTATATAAGCCATCAACCTTTTAATAGCAAGTCTTGCGCCATTACACAAACGGGGGTTGATTGATATTGCGAAACAAAATTTCGATGCAAAAAAAATACATGTCTCGGATTGAATGCACAGTGTTCACTAAAATGGCTATAATACATGAACCAATACACATTTGAAGACCGTTGATACATAAAAACCTGCAGAAGCAAAATCTGTTCACGCATTACAGAGAACATCAATTACTAACGCAATGCAACTTTTTTTATATTTATATAGAAGATAACAATTACTATGGTTGCATTTATTTAACTTATTATTTTAAAACTGTTCATTAAAATTGCTAAAAAAATTTCATAATTTTACAAAAAACAAGTTAGAGTTCTATATTCGGCAGTGCCAAATCTATGATACCCTCCACCGACCGTTAGCATATTTCAGGAGAGGAGCTTTATATGGAACCTATGGTAAGTTATGGACCGATTCTTGCGAAATTTTTTACGTCCTTAATGCTAACGAATAAACTTAAAATTAGTGCGAAAGATCTTGAAATATTTAAAAATGTGTACTTCTTATTATAAATTCAGAAACTGTGTGAAATGTTTTTAGATCACTTAGCGAAGTGGATATAAAAAAATTTTCCGAAAAGCTTGCAAAACTTCATATAAATTACAAAATAGAGTTTTGAAAAAATTTTATTTATAGCGACGATTCTATTTGGCGTTGATTTAAATAAAAAAAGTATTATATATGTTTTTTAAAAAATATAAATTAACGCACTATAAATATAGGATATCAGGATGTATGTAGATTTTTTTGGGCCACTGTATGTAACTATAAGAACAGTAAGTTTTATTAAAAAAAATCGCACTCTTTTTCAAAAAAACATATAAGATATAAAACGTTGAAATCGAAAAAAAAAATCGTTAAAATTGCAATTTTCATTTTAAATCTCTTTGTACAAAAACACGATGAAATCAGAAAAAATTATTTAATTATGTAATTTCCACAGATGCTCTTTTTTAATTATTATTTTATTTACCAACAACTCAAAGTAAACCCGTCTTAAGATCTACATTGAAAATTTGAATCATAGAACTAGCAAAACATTTTTTTAAATAGAAGATTAAAGTAATGAACCTAATTTGCCACTTAACGGAAACAAATTTATATAAGGTATCAATAAAATATCTGTTAAATTAATTATTTTAAAATAAAAAATAAAAAAAAAAAATTTTAAAAAAACTGCTCCAGGTGAGGCTCGAACTCACAACCCCGGCATTGCTCACAAGTTACTGATTATAAGTACCGTGCGCTAACCAATTGCGCCACTGGAGCTATGACTACGTCGTTGACAAAACGCTTATATTAATACGTACTTTCTCTCATTCGTTCTGAGAGGATTTTTTCTTATACAAATAAACATGCTTGATTTTTAATAGTATTTTTTTGTTTTTTTCCTCTCACTAAATACGTAGTAAATTTCCCTTAACACAACTCTGGGTTAGGGATGGAAAAGTGTTTTTCAAATTTTGTACCAATTTTAAAAACGGTACTATGTTAAGATATTTTGTATGCAACATCAATTCTTTATTTATATCCTATTTCCGATGTGTGAAAGAATTCTATCTTTAGAACAACTACATGAAAAACAAAAACAAATTCACTTTGGTTTTTGTTTTAAATTCTAAAAACTTTGTGTTTGTTTTAAATTCTAAAAACTTTGTTTTTGTTTTAAATGTAGTTGTACGAAAGAAAGGATTCTTGCACACATCGGAAATAGGCAGTTAGGCTTGATGTTGTAGGATTTCAAAAGAATGCAGTTTTTACATATCAAAAAGCCCAACCTAATATGCATAGCTGTGCTTAACCTACTGTCAACAACCAACAAAAAGTTTCTCAAATGTATTAAAAAAAACACAAAATGCGCGACCTGTTTTGCACTTTGCTTAATCAAGTGACAGTTTCATTAAACTTAACAAAAAGTTTCCTTAAGTTCAATATGGTTTTCCTCATGTGATTTACATGAATTCGCACATTTGTATAAGCGAACTTAAGCACATTATGGTTTCGCCTTTATTCATCACGTAAACCTTAAACTACGAACAGGAAATATTTTATTCTTTGTTTGCTTATAATCCATGCAGGGTCTATCAATAAGGTTTGCGGAAATCTACAATAAAACAACAGGCATTTTGTTTGTGTTAAATGTCTTGTTCGTTGTAACATAAATGTATGTGTGGCAAAAAAAAACCAAAAATGTAAAAAACAAAAATATGTTTATATCTTAGCAAAATATAGACAACGTTTGTTTAAAGCTTCAATGAGTAAACAAAATAAATATCTGGCTACTTTAGACCTTCTTTAATAGTCCTTGGTTCCATGCAAGATAAATTGCTAGTTTGGACATGTTTTACCAAAAGAGGTGCTATTTCATGTTTTTACTTTTGTTGGCCAATTTCAAAATTGTTAATCACTTTCTTATTGTTAAGCTTGTTAGGCCCGGAGGGAGCTTCAATGTTAATAAAACATCAATTGTATTACAGTTTTTCCCAACGTTTCGTAGTGTATTTTTCTACTTCTTCAGGGGGCGTAAATTTTTTGATTATGTTACATATTTAAAATATTTGATTTTATTCTGGAATTTTTTTTTTTTTTTTGAAAAACGAAAAACAATTAACAAAAATACTTTCCAACCACATTGTATTCTAATATCACTATTTCATTTTTTTAATACATAAGTACAATTTTTGAGAAAAACTTTAAAAAATTAAAGTATGTACTTTATAGTTAAATACCTCCTACGAACTTAAAAACATATTCCAATTGAGCTAAAATCCTTTAAGCATATAAATACATGATAAAATTTGAATTTGTACCAAATAAGACGCGGAAGTGCTACTGTACCAACAAAGCCTTAAATGTACATATCGATAAAGTACAGTTGTACCATGATTATCATCTCTGCTCTTGGTATTAAAAGAATAAAAACTCTGAAAATATGTATGACGTTGAATACGTAAATAAAGCAGTTGCTGCAGGAATTTAATACGAATTTCCAATAAAATCAAGTAAATGTGTTGCATATAAAGTGAAATATGAGTTGGTTTGATACAAAAAGTTTTGCCAGCTTGGCAAAAACAGCTTTGAAAGAAGCACAAAAGAAAATCGACAAAGTGCTTGACATACAGGAGGACGAATTGGTAGCAAGTACTAGTGGTGGTGGCATTGTAAGCGAAAATTTAGAAGAAGTCTTATCAAGTGCAATAACGACCGAAGTAATAAGTAACGTGAAAAGATTTCCAGGTGTTGCTAATCGTTCGGAAAGTGTAGATGACACTAAATATATCGAGACTGATCAAGCCGCTATACATGGGTCTGCTTCGTCTCCAGATTTGTGTGTTGAGGCATTTTTAAAGGATTGTAAACGAAAAGAAATGATAACGATTGCCCCTAAAGTAGGCGAATTTACTAAAGAAATTGAAGCCTTATCAAAAGTCTTAACAACAGGTCTTGAAACGGAAAGGGCAGTATCAGTTGAGGTACCTGAAAAGAGACCATCTGTGGCATCAACGCTGGAATCAGTAGATATTTTATCGCCTCCTCAAATATCACCCCGCTCAGATGATACAACTGATATATCTGAATCTGTGGAATTAATAACCGCCACTAGTGATATAATAACCTCAGGATCAGAGCATATATTGCCAGCCACGGCAACTTCTGACAGTATTGTTATAATTGGTAGAACAAGTGATGCTGATTTAGATGATGAGGCTAACCTTCATGAAATGGAAAACCCAGTACTAGAAGATTCATCAAATTTTGATACAAAAACTTTGGTTGAAAGTTTGGATGGTAGAAAATGGTTCATTGATTACATTTAAAATACTAATTTTTAATTTTTTCAGAGAACACACAAAAAACAGTTACGACCATGGATGTTAGTACGGCTACTAATAAACTTTTGCAATCAATGGAAATGGTGCCATACGAGCTTCAAACAATTGATTCTGACTCGACACAAAGTTTTGAAGATATACAACTGCAATCGCCTGCAAGTCAAGATAATGAATTAAATTCCCAGCTATTAAAGAATATTTCTCAGAGTAGTAAAAGTGACACATCACCACCTAATTCTAACGATGAAATGGAGACAGCTACTTCATCTGACATTGAAATTATTTCTAATCCTAATGGTGATGCCTCTAGCACTGCTAGTACAACAACACGCACTAGTCCTTTGAAAAATGAGAAGAAAACAGAAAATCCAAACATTTCTCCACCTCTAATGGCTGTCAATAATTCTTCGTTAACCAGTCATAAAGGACATTGTCGTGAACCTTCTGAAATATCTATACTTTCTATGGATTCTCAATCAGAGGATGAAATTGAGAAACTTTTAAAACGCATCTCAGAACTAAACAGCATAGTAGAGGCGAGTGAATTGCGATTACTTCAGTCTGAAAGACAAAACGCCGAATTGCAAGAACGTTATAATGAGCTTCATGCTTTGGTCAGCAGTAATAATCTCCAATCATCCGAAGAGTATACTAAACGAGTATCATCACTTGAAAAGAAGTTTCAAAATTGCATACGAGAACGAGATTCGTTACGATCGAAAATTAAAGATTTAGAAATGAAAATACCTAAAAATGATTTAAACGATGCATTAACCGAAAGTCAAAAAATGGTCACTGAACTACGACTAGAAGGTGAGAAACTCGCTAAGGAAATCCTTCAGCAATCCAATATCATTAAAAAACTTAGAGCTAAAGAAAAAACATCAGATAACCAATTAAAATCGTTGAAAGATCAATTATCGCTAACTCATGAAGAAGTAGAACGTTTAAAAAAGACGCTTTCGGTCAAAGAAGAAGTCGAAAGAACGCAAATAGAAGCCGTCCATAAAATGACCTCAGAAAATCAAAAATTATCTACAGAAAACTCGCAGCTACGTAGTAAACTAGATGATACACAACAAAAATTAAATACCCTACAACGTAGTTTCGATGCTGTCAAGATAGAATTACAGCAGCGTTCTAAACAACATTCCGATCTCTCACGTACTGCTGAAAATGTACAAACAGCCGAAAAGGAGAAAGCCTTAGTCAAGGCTGAAAATCAGGAACTGCAGAAACGGTTACAAGAATTAAGAGAAAAAATTAAAACAACGGAACAGCAGGCCATGAAAAGAGACCAACAATTAAGAGAAGAAAATCGTCAACTTATGACACGTCTTGAAGCAGCAGAATTACGGGCTGAATCTTCCACCCAAGAAATTAGTGAAACTACCATACCGCTTATGCGCCATTTAGAATCACTGCAACAGACACTTAGTCAACGTACCTCCAACTGGAATAAGGAAGAAAAATTACTTTTGGGAAAATTAGATGCTGCTCAAATTCGTCTCAAAACTTTAGAAACAGTGGAAGATTCTTCGAACACTAAAATAAGGTTATTGAAAACGAAATGCCAAGAGTTGGAAGAAAAACTTGCTCACGCCGTTATGGAGGAAGAGAAGACGAAAATTTCACTTCAGCTAGAGTTGAGACAAAAGGAAACTGAATTTAATAGGTATGTATTTTGTTTTAATAAAATTCGAAGTACATATTAAAAATTTAAATAATTTAACATTGTTAAAGACAAGTTTCTGAAATAAATCAAGAATTGGAATTAAGTCAAGTTAAAATCAAGAACTTGGAAGATTCTCAACAATCTCTGAAAGAAAAATTAAAAGAAGCCGAAAGAAAAGTAATGGCAGCTGAAGAAAATCTTAATAGAGAGCAATCATTAAATTCACTGAGAGAATTACAACATTCTCCGACAGAAAACTCACAAAGACCACACTCTCCAGCCGTAAGCGCAGGAGTAAATTCTTTAGCAGATGACATGGGTGGCAGCATAGATTGGCATCAAGTAATTTAAACTATACATTATCTGACTTTATTATATTTTAACAACTTCTAAATATATTTAGGAAGATTTAGATTGCATCTCAAACTCAGGTAGACCTTCTGGTATCCAAGGTTTCGGTGTACATTATTTATCGCAAAACACGTCAAATTTTGAATATCTTCAATCGATGTTAAAACAAAGAGATGGTGAGGTAGCTCAGACACAATGGGAACTATCTCGTTTACAGGCCGAACGAAATATGCTACAAGAAGAATTATCACAACTAGTAATGGAGATGGAAAATGTAAGTTTAATTTTATAAGAGAGACACGGTTTTTTTTTACTCTAAAAATTACAATTTCATACAGCTTAAGGAGAAAATGCAAACATTGGAAATGTTGGAAATAAATTTCAATGATTTACAAACTCGTTACGATGCGTTATTACAAATGTATGGCGAAAAAGTAGAACGTTGCGAAGAATTGGAATTAGATTTGAAAGAATGTAAAGAAGCTTACAAGGTTCAAATTCAAGAACTTTTAGGCAAATTAAAAACATGATGCAATTTATTAGTTTTACTATTTATCCTCTAATGTGATGATGATATTTTTAAGTTTTTGGTTCTTTTTTTTAATTTTCGTTATTTTATTGTTTAGGTTTGTAAAAAATATTTTTTACAAAAATTTAAAATAAAATATTTTATTATTAAAAACAAAAGTATGTATATCCCTAATATGTAATACATACATGTATTTGTATTGTTATGTTATGTATTTCACTAGTTTAGTTAAATAATTAAACAATTATTGCAAATAAAAATTTAAATTAATAAAAAAAAACATAAGATTAAAGTTTTTAACTTAAAAAAATATATACATACATTTTTTTGTTATTTATTCTTTTGACTACCAATTATCATATAAACATTGAAATCGAAGAAAATACTAATTGGATTAAATTTCAAACAAGATCTTTAAGAGGAATGCTTAAGTAATCAACCCAAGCTCTATACCACGCCTGTGGGTCTAACCGTGGGCGGCTGAGCACTTGGTTTCGTTATAATATCCATGGCATTTTTAAATAGCTGCGTTTTGACAAAGTCAGTAGCAGCTACATTTAAATCTTTACTAGCTCCAAAATTACATTTTACATAACCATACAGATTAGCTCCATTTAATGCCAAGGCAATCATAACTAACAGCAACCACTTGAATTTAAGGCCAAATAAAGCTACAATAAAAAATAGGCTCCAAAAAGTTGGACATAATATTAAGCCTAACCAAAATACGCGAGCTTCGTGAGTATTAACTTTCCCCTGAAAAGAGAAACTCACATAAGTATGTATTTAGATTGTAAAATAATCAAATTCGAAAACTTATTAAAATTTAAATACATACATAATATGTACTTATATATCGCTCATTTACTTCAATAGTGACATAACTCAAAAAATCCATTTCGAGATAAAAGCGTTTAAAGTTTTTAATTTGCTCTAACCACTTAGAAAAAATAATGACACACTCTTCAAACGGGAACAGTATAAAAGATATTAAGATTATGAATTTTATATAAGTACAACATAAAGAAAAACATAGCGAACAATTCTGCATCACTAACTCTAAAATTTCATTTTTTGAGGTATTCCAGTATTGAAGTAAATAAGCGATATGTTATAAAAACAATACAGAAAGCATCTTGATTTATTTAAAATTAGTTTGATGTAGACAATTTTTAAAACGAAATTTACAAAAATTGCGCTGTTTGTTTATAATAGGTATATTATTTTTCTCCTTTTTGTATTTAAACTTTAATAAATTTTATACAGGTTTCAAATTACCTTTTTTGCTTCATATACCCAATGAGATACTCCCTCATCATCTACATAATTCCACCAACGCAAACCTACCAGTAAGCGGCCGGTAATGTTTTTTACTGTCCAAAAATCAGCCGATAAAAACAATACAACAAAAACGAAACTGGTGATAAAAGAATCACTAAACCATCCACAGAACATATAAATCAGGATAGCGGAACCACGGAAAAAAAGATGGAAGAATGTGACGTAGGGATGTCTACAAAACACAAATTAAGATAAAAGCGATTATTTTAAATTGTTTTTGTATATAACAATTTCTTACGTGTATTTTTTATGCATTGCGTTTGGATCTTGCATTTCATCCTCCTCGCCAAATGGTATAGTGTCATCATCAAGTAATGGTACCTTAAGACGTGGAAAGAATAAAAAAAAAATTTGTTTACATTTATGTCGTACTTTTATGAGTAGGGGAGGGGGTTTCTACACTATTATGAGACACCACAAATGTATAAGACAAAACAGTTTACGTTTTATTTTACGAACTACCTATTCTGCCACCAAAGCAACAAATTTAATTTACGGATCCAAAATACACAAAACTAAAAATTGTATTAAAAATTCCTTACATTTCTTACCGTTGCCGAAGTCATTATATATCAGTTATTTTTGAGTGCTCCACTAATTCAAAAAAATTTAAGAACCTATATTTTATTTTTTTTTTTTATTAATTTTATTCTTGCTCTTCAACTGACCAGTGTTGTTAGTTTAGTGATTTTTTCTATTAAGCTAAATGATAAGTTCACTGAGCCTAAACACACGAGCACAATTGTGATAGGCAAAAGTCCTTCTTGTGGCAAATACATCGTCCAGATCGCAATTTTTAAAATTTCGCCTTGAAATTGCATTTGTGTCCAGATTATTTAATTATAGTTTTGCAATTTATTCAATTTGTTCTGCGATGAGACGGTACATGTATGTAACCTCATCACGTGAGAAGGGCTGGAGAGATTTGGTTGATTTTTTTATTCGATTCGAAATTTTCAGGAGATGGTTTGTGAACAAAAAATATTAAAAATTCCTGGTAAAACTCGGAATACTAAAGTTTGTAATATATTGCCTATTATTCACTTCTGATTATTCTAAATATAAGCCAATTTAAGGGGAGACGATAAAAGTTTATTATTTTGCTTCCTTCTTCTTATTTCTTATTTTTTGCATATACTAATGTTTAACGCGATGCCTACTTTTCACTTCTTAGAATTCATTTTAATTAATACTGTCGGGGCATTACTGGCATGCAGCATGGCACATATTTACAAAAAAATTAGTTGGAAATCAATTCTATATGATAAATGTGCTCTATTTTAAAAACTTTAATCCATTTATGGATATCTCGAATATATTCAGAGAAAAATTGTCTCATATCCACAATTTTGGAGTTCTCCAAACATTATTTTGCTTTATTCATCACTTTTTGTGCTACGAAGCCAATTTTCAATGTAAAAGTAAAAATATTATTTTTTGCAATTGTTATTCTGCGTGTTGTATTCTAAGAATGTAGATCAAAATCTTTTTGTTCCGTGCGACAAACCAGTAACCACCTGACGATTCACTATGTGGTTTCTATTTCGCTTTTGCTTTAACAAATACTTTGACCTACTTGAAAGACATTCAAAAATATTAGTGTTACAAATGGTATATTTGACACAAAACAGGTTTGTATTATTTAGGTTAAATCCAAGGCGAATTCAGTTTTCAGGTGGCGTTGAAAGCACAGCTGTGCTACTTTTTTTTCTTAATTAGAGAGAGAAATGTCAAAAGTTCCTTGTGATTTTGACATATGGATCAACGAAAGCAACAAAAAAATACATTGTTGTGTTTTTGGTGTTGTTACTTGTTGTAGTATCGACACCACCGTTTACATGAATTCGCCTTGGTTAAATCTTAATAACTTTTTATATTTTGTGCAAAAAGTTATAGCAACTTTTAATTTTAATAGAAAACATATGTAGCGACCCACATTATTTTTGACAAAAAATTCTGTCGTGCAAAAACAAAATAGCTGTAAAAGTGTTTATGTATTAGTGAAAAAGTTGGAATGAATTGCTACTGTCTTGCCAGTACTGGCAAATATAAACGCCATGTTAAAACATAAATATCGATCATTAATCATGATCATTAAAAAAAAAGGAATAATAATGCCAACAGTTTATTAAGAAAAATTTTCGCACTTGGTAACTCTGATTTATGAGGAACTTTCACTTCACTGTCTAAACATTCATGCAACTTGTATGACATCCGACTATTTCGGCGACATTTTCGATGTAAATACGTATACTCTACTTACAAGTAATTACTTGCATGTTAAAAAAAAAATGTTCATTAAATTATTTTTACTGAAGGAAGGAATTTTACAACATGAAATTTTATTAAAATTCATTGATTATTTTCTTGGCTGAGCTGGGGCTCGAACCTGGTGGTTCGAAGTTTGCTGTAATTAAAATTTTAAAATTTGGATTAAAAAACCAGAACAGTTCAACAAAATAACCACAATACTACTGTAATTATCATTTTCAATTTTATATTACATGTTCCTTCCTTTCTTCTGTTTTTTCGTATTCTTTCTGTTATGACCTAGGCCTATTTGACCAATTGTATGTAAATATCAATTTTTGTTTTTCATGTCAAAACAAAAACAAAATTATATGAAAATCGATATTTAAATATGAATTGATATTTAAATACAGTTGGTGAAATTTGCTCTAACTGCATTTTTATGCTTACATTTATTTTTCGCTTGAGTGCTGCTAATTTTTTTTTAATGTGCAACATCAATTATTAAATAATAATATTGAATATGTATGGATACCTTCGAACTTTGAACGCAGTCAAATGAATTAAAGACAAAACGTAGAAATGGTGGTACAATTAATTAATAAGGTAATCCTAGTTCCACAAAATTTACAATAAAGTAAAAACATGCATGAGATAATGTAAGTGCTGGTTCACACTCTTCAAGTTTAAGACGTGAGCTTTTAGGAGGGAAGCAAAAAGAGAATGCCATTTATTTTCTTCTTTCTCCTAAAAATTCAAGACTTGACGGCTAAAACTTGAAGAATGTAAACCAGCACTAAGGTTCTCAATTAATATACAGCTGTCTACTGGGGTTCCCTTTTTAATTTTACCATGGTAGAAATTATATTCGCTGGGTTGCATATTACATTAAATTAGTATGGCAGCACTAGGTTATAATTCTCATGTGGCTACACTGAACAAGTAAAATTTTATTTACTACCATTAATATGTTCCATAAAATTAATTGAACACTTTAAATAAATATGTCTGACGAGTATTCCTGTGTATCAAATAGTAAATTAAAACTTAAAAATGATGGAGGAATTAAGAAGAAAAAGAAAAAAAGTAAAGATCTAGAGAAAGAACGTGAAGCGATGCAACAAACCCTTCAGCAACAAAGTAGTGGAAGCTCTAAATCTAAACCGGAGCGCCAGTTGACTAAAGCGGAATTGGCCTTTAAGCAACAACAGGAAAAGATGGTAAGTGTATGTTTGTAATACAACGCCACTAATTTAATATATTAAACAAATTAATGTGTAAACAATTGCTTTATACACTTTAAAGCGCAACAAACGTATAATGGAAAAAGCTTCGACCACACACAAGGAAAGAGTAGAAAAGTTTAACGAACACTTGGATTCTCTAACTGAGCACTTTGATATACCAAAAGTTTCATGGACAAAATAATGTCATACATTTTACTGTAATTTTTTTAAGATTTTTATTTTATTTATGTTTGGATACAGCCTAATTAAAAAAAATATATACATACTGTTTAAAACTAACCGATAAATCTTAGTTTATTAAATAATAAGTAACTAGGAGCAATAAATGTAGATAAAATCTAATAACGTCTTTGGTCTGCGTTAATTCTTAATTATTTCTAAGCTTTCTTCAAAATTTTATTAACCACTTCGGTTAAGGGAAAGTTTTTGCCTTTCACACATATACCTTTAAAGTCATCAGTATTTAAAGAAAATATCATTGCTCCTCCCAGTTCATGCATTTTGATATACTTTGCCTTACATGCTAAGCTCGTAGCTTGATCAAATGCTATCCATTCTGTAGCACTGCTTGCATAACAAGAGCAAGCATCCTTGTCATATTCTAGTGAGCTCAAAATATTCTGTTGCAAAAACCAACATATTTCGCCGGACGAAACAAAACCTTGATTTCCAGTATGACCATTACCACCAGCTGGAGCACCTACGGCAGTATTAAAAGGGTTAATCAACCTGTTTTGGAAATAAATCAATTTAAATAAAAGTAAAAATTTTAAGTAATTATGCTTACGTATAGGAATGACCATAAGTTGACAAACCTACAATTAATTTTTTGCGTTCTAAGCCATTTTTAAGCCACCAGTTTACCGAATAGTTAACATTTAAGGTGGAAAGAATAGAATGTTCATTACTGCGAGCATAGAGAGGCGCATTAAATCCTGAAAAATCAAAGAGATTTTGCAAATTTTTAAACAGTTTTATTTACGGGCATGTTCTATAAATCAAAATGAAATGTATTTAAAATCCAAATTTAAGCCATTTTGCAAATAATTAAAGTCGATTTGAATTTTACTAAATTTCGATTTCTAGAAAAGGCCCATTAAACTTGTAACTAACCCGTAAAAGGTGTCCCTTTTGTATAAAAATGATAATCATAGGACATTAAATTCACATGATCTGCATACTTATTGATTTCAGCTACATCGTAGGCAAATAAAGCAATACCCTCCGGAGCCGCCACAGCTACTGACAGTAAGTATGGTCTCTTTTCCCTTACATACTCTTGTCGTATTTCATAAAGTAATTGAGAAAAATGCATGCGTTCACGATTATAAGCACTGGGAAACTCCCAATCTAAATCACAACCATCTAATTGATAGGTTCTTAATACATCCTTCAATGATTGTATAAATATCTTTCGATTCTGATGATTTTTTACCATATCTGAAAATCCATCACTTGAAGAACCACCTCCACCAATACAAAGGAGAAATTTTAAGTTTAAATATTTTTTTTTTAGACGTGGCATATCATTGATCAGGATTTCTTTTAATTCTTGACTAATGGAAATAGATGAATTTTTTATAAATGCCATACCCACATTAATATGGGTACATAATGTACCATTGATTTGGGTTAAATTCAAATCCTTATAGCGCATATCTGAATTGTATGATGTATAGTAACAAACAACAAGGGTTTCTTTGGGCAAGGGTGCTAAAATACTGCTAACTTCTATCGAAGAGTTGTCTTCCTGATCGGAATGTAAGTATTTAATGCGGAATGTAGAATTTTTAATCAAACGAAAGTCGTGTGATTCTTGGGTTTGATTTTGGTACGCTAAACTATACATAGTGGCTCGGTCAATCCATTCTGGTGGTATGCCTAAAGAAAAATGTATTAAAGCACGAAAAATAGTAAAGCATAATACATACTTTGCTTAAATTGTGGATACCTTAGGATAACCGTATAGTATGGTCCATAAATATGTTGCCATATTCGATATACCAATGCCGTGGAGCATATACATAAACTTACTAACAATGCTATACGCCATCCTATGTGCTTGTAACTAAAAAAAATTTCAATATTAAATTATTTTATATATGAATGGATGGATGTACATATAATAAATATGTATGTATAAGATTTTATCATACCGTACTCCATTTGTTTCATCTATTAATTCATAATTAGCCATTTAACATGTTTTTTATTGTACAGATTTATTAGTTGTTTTTTAAATTAATTGACTCT
Organism: Pollenia griseotomentosa; assembly: GCA_963931875.1. Taxonomy (NCBI): domain Eukaryota; kingdom Metazoa; phylum Arthropoda; class Insecta; order Diptera; family Polleniidae; genus Pollenia; species Pollenia griseotomentosa. The sequence continues at coordinate 40,898,625 of OZ007563.1, forward strand.
TTTTCACAAAGCAATCTTTATTAAAAGTTTAGATTGGTTTTATCAATGTTATTTCCCTAGCAAATCAGGCTATTGTTGCGAAAGACGATTAAAAAGAAACAAGATAAGATAAATAACAGTCTTTAAAGTTGCCAGACCGTTTGTCATTTTACGGGGCTTGGTGTTGCAATTTGATAATGAAGGTCTACAATCTATAAGGCAACATTAGTCGAAACATGTGTTAATACTTATTAAGGCGAATTCATTACAGGTAGTCTTAAAAGCCCTGCTGATAACTTTTTTTTTAGCTTTATCATTGTTGAATGTCAAAATTTTGTTTATTATCTTTGTATCTGTTTTTGACATTGTACAATTATTTTACATAAACAAATTGTTTGTGGTTTTTGTACGGGTTGTACTTTTTGTAGTACCGAGATTACCTGAAATGTATTCGCCAAGATATATTTATAGCAGGTGGTCTCGGAAAGCCAGCTTTTTATTTTTTATTTGCTTGTTTTGTGATACGAACTGTCAAATGTTGTATCATTTATCAAGTCAAAACTTTAATTAAAATTTGACAATAATCCAGTAAATTTGCATTAAATTCTAAACGGGGTAACATTGTTCATCGTATTGTCATTTAATGGCAGTCAAGTGCCAATTTTCCACTCGCATGCAATTTTTGCTGCCACTGGAGCTGCCATTGCGAAAAATGTGAGTGTATTAGTAAAAAAGTGTGAGTGTATTGGGTTTTTTGAACTGGCAGTGGCATGTGTAAATGCTAGGTAAGCTTCGTAAAGACGGTGGTCAGATCTAACATTGTTGTGATAAAAATTGAAGTGGGCGTGGTACATCCCATACAAAAAATATTAAAAATGGTATAAAAACCTGCATTTTTTGACTGTAATATGACCTATGGTTACGCCTTATATATATAAAAAGATTTAATAGAAAATATTTTCTGAAAAACTAGGGAAAATCAGTTCAGATACGAAAAAGTTATGACCAAAATATTAATTTTTTTTTGAAAAATACCAATTTTTGGGAACCATAGATCTTCCCGAGTCCAAGTTCTATAACCAAAATAACTGGCATATTTCTTCTTTAACACGTCGCACAGTGGGAAATTTTACGAGAAGGCGGTCAAAATTCCATAACTTTTGACTGGATCGGTATTTTTTTATGCGATTTTTTTCGCTCGATAGGTGCGATGTTAGGCTTTAATTTGCGCTATAAAACGTAAAATTCGACTGATGGGACCAAAAGTTATGGGGAGTTCAAAATGCATTTTCATTTTTTTGTTGAGTTTCGGTGTAAAAGTTGAATATTTCAAATATGATTTTTTTATAATTTATCATTATTTCTCTTGTATTTTACAACTGATACTTATTTTTTATTGTCGAACTTAGATCCTGTCAGAAAATGCCAATATATAAATTTTTTAGTCCCAATATTCACAGGGGCCAAAGGTTGGCGTTTTTGGGAAAGACGAGTTGTTATAAGGATAAAACTGAAAAGGAATATTTTGAAAAATGCCCAAATAGCATTCTTGGCTATCGATAACATTTAAGGTAATTCAACTTTTATTTTTGGTTTGAGATGTATGTGTATTTTATTTTATTTTATTGGTTCGCTTTCGCTGTTCTGTATACTGATTTTTTGTCCGTTTTAAATCCAAAAATAGTGCAAATGCTTCTTCTGGAGTAAATTTCATTTCTTCAGTTGGTGTAGGCATACTTTTTTAAAATCCTCTTTGTGCGTTTAGGGCTCGCTTCCACTATTTTTTCAATTATTGCAATTTTTGTTTTCTTTTTTTGCGTTGGTTGAATTTGATGCAGAAATGAATCCTTTATCATACTATGAGAAATTTCTTTATTGATATTTGCTAGCTTGCGTCTTCGTGATCTTTCACTGCAATTGTCAATTTGTTTTGCGGGCCGACCCACTTTTCCAGTTTCCTTAGCAGTTATTGACAGCTTCTTAAAAATCAGATCATTTGTTAGCCATTTTTCGTTGCGTAAGTAAAACGTTTTCTTGTTTCTAGAACATTTAAGGTACCGTTTTCTTAATGTTAATGAAAAATTTTTAATTTTTATCTTATGAATCTTATGAAAGAATGGATTATTCATTATGTGTAACACAAAATCTTTTTCATCTTTCTGTTGAAAATATATATGTATCTGCGAGAACTTTATAACTGAACTTAGCCATTGTTTAAACAATAATGAAGGTAAAATTATGAATGCATGCACTTTTATACTCTTGATAGAAGTTTTTTTAAATGATCTTTTGTTACTACTTCTTTAAAACATAAAAACTCTTTTTTTAATACAAATTTAATCTTTTATTGGCATTTCTTTGAAACATAAAAACCCCTGTTTTCACACTTTTTAAAAGGATAACATACCGGCAATAAATTAACAGGTAACCATTTACCTGTTCTTCCATTTTTTTAAATTAATTTGCAATTTTCAGGTAATTAAACTATGTAGTTTATGTTGCGGCTATTTACTTATGTTTAACCTTTTAACTTACTCAGAAATCTAACGTGGTAGTCTATTTATGTCGCCTATTCGTTTTGCAGCATCCGTTCACCCACAATAAGTTCATAACAATGGCAATACCTTTACCTTCTCCAAATTAATTGATAACCTGACGTGCTAGATAATTTATGTGGCGTGAACTGCTTTATTTGTCGAAAATTCTTTAAGATTCACCTTCTTTAATTTCAGTAATTTTTCCTTGCAGGACTTATTTTTTGAACCGAATATCTTACCTTGGGTCACAGAAATTGCTGTAGTTCGCAAGGCCGTATCCAGATGTGCGTACAATGGGGTATAGAAATGTAGGTTAGATTCTGGACTACAAGAGAGTATAGGTTTTTTTTTGACGCATTTTGACGCTCAGGACTTATGCTCTATAAAGTAGGAAATTTCCGGGAAATTTTGACATTAAATTATTAGACACCAGCAGAATGTAATGCATTTTCTGGCCCGCTACATACAATATACTTCATTGCTATCCAAAATACATAACTGAAATTTAACTCATAGAATTAATTCGAAAAATAAAAAATGTTGAACATAATATAAAGTAACCTACGAAAGGAAATAATTCCCAGTTTCTATTTGTTAAAATTGTTGAGTTAAATACATTCAATTTATAAAGTATCACTATCCAGTGTGACACAAAGAATGCTGACGAAGGCCGTAGCGGGCCAGAAAATGCATTACATTCTGCTGGTGTCTAATAATTGTAAATTTTTCTGTACATACAATATACAGTGCACTCGCGATAATATGAACTAATTAAAACAAAGCCAGTTCACTTTTGCAAGATTGTTCATATTTGCGAATGGCGTCTAATTTCCCTTCAAAAACGTTTTTTTTCATAAAAATAAAAGTTTATAATGTAAAATTTTTTTATTTATTGTTCATTGGATTTAAAAAACTATTGATGTTTAAAAAAGAAGAACAAACTTAAAGTTATACGCAAAAGTCTGTGATTTTCTTTCGTTCAATCAGCTTAAAAACGCCCCGCTCTCTTAAAAATCTCCAGATATTTTCCGTGTCCGCTAACAGTGATCTTTTTGTTTCTCATTTTCTCATTTTTTTTTTGGTATTCGGAAGACCGCACATTTTTCTTTTTCCAAGTCAAATAAACGTATTGTTAGAACATTAAAAGAAATTATTCGTTAAATTAGTAATACCTTTTCCTAAATGTTCTAAAATTTCTGATTCAAAACTAATGCTTTTTTCAATTCATATTAAAGAACTTTTCAAGTTAAAATTATAATTAAAAATTTGTAATAGAACTCCATGTTAATGTGAGTGAGAACTAACTAAAAAGTGTATGCAAAACATTTTGATTAACAACTACAGATATTTTTAAAGCAGATAGCTAGCGAAATCCCCAAGTTATTATGCAGTTGAATAAAAATTGATTTAGAATTTAACACTGTGTAGGTAGATAAAAACCGTTAAAAATACAACTATAAGTTGTTCATATTTTAAAGCTTTTACACAAGTTCATATTTTAGAGTAGTCAATGGAAGAAAATAAGTGTTCATATTATGGGGTGTTCATATATTTGGGTGTTCATATTATTGCGAGTGCACTGTACTTCATTGCTATCCAAAGGATAGCTAAGGTAATATGTAACATGAAAATACAATATAATAGTCTGGTAGTGTATTAAAAGTCATTCCTAAAAATTTAAGGAATAGAACTATTACAAAAAAAAGCTTTATAAAATACATAACTGAAATTTAACTCATAGAATAAATTCGAAAAATAAAAAATGTTGAATATAATATAAAGTAACCTACGAAAGGAAATAATTCCCAGTTTCTATTCATTTAAATAAACTTTATTCTGCGCTCACTAGAATAAAGAACTGTAGGTTAAGATTCATATAAGAGTTATTTTTGCTCAATATTATCAAGATACACCAAATAAAATTAAAGGGAATAAAGGAAAGGTCGCCAAGTTTTAAATTATATTAACGTTTAAACGGATAAAATAGTTTGAATATTTTATTTAAATAGAAGCTGTATGTTCAAATGTGATCCGATTCAACTATGTATATTTAATTTTTAGTATTATATTTTGAGCCAAATTTAATCTTAATACGAACATGATTGAATGGTTTATGGACAAAAAGAAAGATGTTTGCATGGGGACTTACATGGGTTTTGTTCTTATGACAATTAAAACGTATTTACCAAATTTTATCAAATTATCTAAAAACTGCTACTTTTACTTTCCGCACAAGGTTTACATGGACAGACAACCAGCCCGATGGACGGACGGACACGAAAAGATCAGGGGCCTGATTCCGGCAGTTGTGATCCAGTACTTTCTCGATTCGGAAGCAATTTTATATATAATTATTTCAGTCAATACTAATCGAATCGGAATTATTCAGCGTTGTAAAGCGCTGTTAAGCATTAATTTGAGTTTCACAATACTGAAAAAATAATATTGATTCGTTCAGTATCGACTGAAAAAAATTAGAAAAAAATTGCTTTTGAATCGAGAAAGTACTCGATCACGGCTGCCAGAATTAGGCCCCAGCTTAAAAAGTGTTTCTGATTCGATCGGTTTACTAAACGATGCGTCCAGATTTCTCTGTGTCAGCACAAATTTTTATAATTGCTTTTTCCTTAATTTTTTGCGTAAACATAAAAATTTTCAGTTTGGAATAACATTTATCTTTGGCTTACAATTGTAGAGTGAAAATTAAATGTAGATTGCGTAATTAAAGCAACAAAAAAATTCATCTATTAACCAGAATTTTAAGCAAATTTTTTTATTTGCTGAACATGTACAAAAAATATGCTTCAAAAACGTGAAATATGTGCGCAATAAAAATGCAGCAATAGCTAAAATATGCACATTATTCACAAACAAATCGATACCAAAATTTATTAAAAGCTCTAAGACAGATATATATGTAAAGGGTGTTTTTTTAAGCTAGATAGAACTTTAAATTGTAAAAAGTAACACAAAAAATTAAATTTTGATGAAATATTTTTTTTTATCGTTTCAGTATACTCTGACAAATCATCATGAATAGACTCACGCTTGAACAACGCTACGAAATTATCCAAATTTACTTTGAAAATCAGTCGTCGATTCGCGCAACTTATATCGCAAAATTGTGTTCAGCGATGAGGCGCATTTTTGGCTTAACGGGTTTGTTAATAAGCAAAATTGCCGCATATGGAGCGAGACCAATCCACAAGAGACCCTACAGACTCCATTACATCCAGAAAAATGCACCGTTTGGTGCGGTTTTCACGCTGGTGGCATCATCGGACCTTATTTCTTCAAAAATGAGGCCGGAGCTCGCGTTACTGTCAATGGAGATCGTTACCGCACCATGATCAATGATTTTTTGTTTGAAAATATGGATGACATTGATCCGGAGGAGATGTGGTTTCAACAGGATGGCGCTACGTGCCATACGGCGAACGCAACCATCGACTTATTGAAATCAAAATTTGGCGATAAGTTGATTTCGAGAAATGGACCTGTCAATTGGCCTCCAAGGTCGTGCGATTTGACACCTCTCGATTATTTCCTGTGGGGCTACGTGAAGTCACTGGTTTATGCTGATAAACCAGCAACAATTGACGCCTTGGAGGCCAGCATTGTTCGTGTTATTCGTGACATACGGCCAGCAGTGCTCGAAAAAGTGGCCCAAAATTGGACGTCCAGAATGCGCTTCGTCAAGAACAGCCGCGGTGCCCATATGCCCGAAATCATTTTGAAATGTTAATGTCAAGTATTGATCTTTCGAATAAAAAAAAATTTTGATTACAATTTAATTTTTTGTGTTATTTTTTACAATTTCAAGTTCTATCGGGCTTAAAAAAAACACCCTTTATATTGTTTCTGCCTTCATTGGTCGCACAAGAAAAATCATACGATTGCATATTTACGGTTTCCCTGATCATAAGTTTATATGTACGCTTTTGTTAGTAGGAAATGACAGGACATTTCAAAAAGCAGCAAATCCCATTGTTTTTTATTGCTATCTCTTTAGATTTAGCTGATACATGTAAAAATTCCTATGTCTTAACTTATTTTCATACATCAAAGTTGAGATAACTTGTAAATTAACACGTTTAAATACCTAGGTATTTCAACGAATTCTCTTGATTACCTCAATGGGGTAGTTAAACATATTCTTATAATTACTAACACTGCATAATTACCCAAAAATATTGGAATTTTGGGCGAACTAATATTATTTTGAGTAGACTCCTTTTAGAGGAACCAAGTGCGATAAGTATGTACATCTCAAAAATTAAAATTGTGTTCTTGATTAAAATTTTAAAAAACAAGTAAGAGTGCTATATTCGGCTGTGCCGAATCTTATATACCCTTTACCATTGTGCGAGCAGAATACAGAACAACTAGACAAAAACTATATAATTTTTACATATAAATACATATTTACAATACTAAAAACTTCATTATAAACTAAATTTAAAAGGCGAAAACTGGTAAATATTTTTTTAAAATTGTTTTAAGAACATTAAAATTAAAAAAAAAAATTTCTTTTGAAAAATCAAGATTCGAACCAGGGGACTCACAGTTTTTAACCTCAACAAACCCCCTAGACAACTGAACCATGAAGCAACGTTGTTAGATTATCATTAAAGTTAAATATGGCCCGTTTTGCGGTTCACAATTCAACTAAAAGAAACAAAAATTCCTAGTTTCTATTTCTAAAAATTATTTCCTTAAATTCATTAAATTGTCCCGTTGTGTTTCTATAATATTATGCTGATTTTCTCAAAGCTCAATTTCAGTATTTGGTTCGGTACGATACGTTTAGGACTTTTTTGTTAACTATCCATTGATGACTTTAATTTCTGAAGAACAAGAGGATCTTTATTAAAGTTGGAAGTATACCAAGGGCACTAATAACTAAATACGTAGAAATACAACTGATTTGTTTTTACTTTAAACTTAAAAAACTGCATAAACACACCTCACACAAAACAAAATTTAAAGTTGTAAATGTAAATTTTGATAAAAATAAAAAATCGATTTTAAAAGCCCAATAATCGATTTCGGTATAAAATACGATACTATCCAAAGGATAGCTAAGGTAATATGTAACATGAAAATACAATATAATAGTCTGGTAGTGTATAAAAAGTCATTCCTAAAAATTTAAGGAATAGAACTATTACAAAAAAAAGCTTTATAAAATACATAACTGAAATTTAACTCATAGAATAAATTCGAAAAATAAAAAATGTTGAATATAATATAAAGTAACCTACGAAAGGAAATAATTCCCAGTTTCTATTTGTGAAAATATTTTTTCAAATAAAAACTAATATAAAAACTTTAAATATCTTTTTGTCTATATGCAACCATTATGCAATTAAACGAGTTTTTTTGTAAGCACCATATGTGCATATAAACGAGTTTTTATATTTGCATTTCCCGCTTATATGCACCGATAATCGTTCATTTTCAGGAATGCTTATAACCGATAAATACTGTAGTATATTCTGGCCCATTGTAAGTAGCGTGTTGATTTAACGATGTACATCTGATCGTCTGTATGTTGAAATAGGTTTTCGGAAGACCCCAGATACGATGGGAACTTGGTTGGTATATATATTTTTGTCACATATCGTTACCTAAAAGGCCCCAACTAACCAAAAATTTAAAATCTACTTTTTCATTGATTCTGAACACAAATGTCTACAAAAAATTTTTGAATCTTTCGACCAAAATTTGCGATTTTATTTGCAAAATACAAAAGGCCCTATCTACAAGAGATTTATGATAAGCGCAAAAAGGCCTAATTAACAGTTTGCATAACACGCAACATTTACCAATTGTCTAAACAGCTCGTAGGCTTTACAAAAAAAAAAAAAAAAAAAAAAAATTATAAACAGTTTAAGACGTTTTATCAATTCATCATTTTAAATAGTTTTTTCTTTTCCTATAAAAATTTCAAAATGTTATTTAGGGCCTTTTGAGTTTTAGGTGACGATTTGCTTCGTCAATTTTTGCTTCTGAAATTGAGACAGATTGGTCCTCATGGCTGAGATGTGAGCAAAAAACAAAGACTACCTCTAATTTTACCCAAAAACCCCTTGTTAGTTTATTGTATATCTGGAGATTGACAACGTTTTTTTAATTATGTACAACCATCTTGATTATAAACACACAACATCCGACAAAATCTGGGCGGGATTGGTGAAGTGGGCGTGGTACTTACCATACAAAGACATAATAGGTTTCTGTATGTCTAGAGAACGACAAGAGCCAGAGTTTCCAAATAATGTACAAGCATCTGCTTATAAATACCAATATCCGAAAAAATGTGGGCGGGATTAAGAACGTGGGCGTGTCACAAAATAGATTGATTTATATCTTAATAATGGTAAATACTTATATAACTTTCTGTTCTTATCGCACCATCGCACATTCGGCATAGTCGAATATAGCACTATTACTTGTTTTTCTTTAGTATATTATTTATTAGATTTTTTACGTTTTAAAGTTCTTGTGGCCGTTCCCAAGATATACAGAAATTTATATTGTCTTTGTATGGGTGGTACCACTCCCATTTCTCATAACCAGCACACTTTTTAACAGATGTTATACAGATAACCGAAGTATTTGTTCGAAATTTAAAAACTTTACTGCAACTGTTATACTGTAATTAATATTGTCTTTGTATGGCAGGTGCCACGACCACTGTCATACTGTATATACATATATTTAACCTTCAAAATATATAAGGGATAAGGTTTTTGGCGATCCTTTTATACATCTGCATACTCATAGGTCTATAAAAATATGTTTAAGATTTCCACTTTAAAAAAACTCCATTGTTTTTTATTTATTTATTCATAAGAAATCTTGTGCTATTCTTTATTTTGAGACAATTATTATTAACATAAAAAATACATTGAAAACTAGTTTGTTCTTTTTATTTATTTTTTTTGTAGCTATACTATGTATAATTATATATCTGTCGATATTATTGAAAATACGGAAAATTTCAACACAATCATAGACATTTGCCGGGTTTTTAATCAATTTGCTGTTTTTTTTAGGGTTAGTTAGTGTTTATATCCCTGCAAATAACGAGACTAGTCCATATAAGCATGTTAAGAGTAGTCCATAAAGGAGTAGGAGTACTCCAAAACTACTCCAAATATTTGGTTAAAAGGTGATCGATTTAATATTACGATGTCCTAAGAGTGGACCATATAACCCAGTTTTGCATTACAACGGAGTAGTCTTAAAACTACTCCATGTTCACACATACTCTAGTGGATTCGTTTTGAAACGACTCCATGGTATACTCCAGAGGATTAGTTTTAACTTCGCTTAAAAACGAAGACATGTCGTTTCACTACTATCTATTACATCAAAATGGATCACGTAGTCCAATATTATCTGCAGGGATTTTTAATACTGTAGTTATTCGTGTATGAAGTATTCAATATGTTGTTAGTTTCAGTTAAAGTTGTTCCATTCCATTTAAAGATATTCTATGGACATATTGTATCATTTTTATATTCATACGAAGCTGACCAGCAGCTGCGCATTTTTATTATATGTATATATATATATATAATATATTTATATATACATATGTATATGTATACATATAATAATAAAAAAAGATCTACAAAAATAACCTAGATTATTTTATATTTTATTGTTAATTAAAGGGCAAAGCAATTTATTTCATTTTCATTGATGTATTTTGACATGTTATTTTAAATTAAATTAAAATTTGTATCTAATACTTAATTCAATTTTGTTTTATTTTATATTTGTTGGTTTATAATTGTGTAATTTTATTAAAATATTACATGCATTGAATATTAATCTTTATTATTAACCAATTTTATTTTGTTTTTTTTAATTTTTTTCTTTATTATCAAAGTAATTTTTGGAAATTTGGAAAAATTAGAAATTTCAAAACTGGCTTTTATCTAATTGTTTAATAAAAAAAAATTTGTTTTATAGTTCATATTTTATTTATTTATTTACTTGTAAGAAATTACATTTCAAATACTGTTTTCCTTAAATTTGTTTACGTTGAATTATAAAATATTAAAAAAAAGAGCTAAATTAACGGCCAATTTAACCAAGTTCAATGTGTATTAACTACCAGTTAAAACGGTCAAAAACTGGAAGTTAAAGTAATAGTTAGTTTTTACCGAACTTGGTGAAATTGCCGTGGTTTAAAATAAAAAAAATAAAAAAACATTATTTGGTTAAAACTACACATTTTAAAGCAGTGTTTTTAATTTATGTATATTGAATTCATATTTTATTCATTTAATATGATTTTCAAGTAAAATTATTATTAAGTATTCATTTTCTAATATTTATTAATTATTTTCAAAGCTTACTACGGCCAATTTCACCAAGTTCAGCTAAAATTAACTTTTACTTTAACTTTTAGTTATCAGTATGTTTTTGACAGTTATAAATGGTAGTTAATTCCCAATAAAAAATTGAGTTTCAAACGAAGCAGGTTTGTAAAAGAGAAATGTAAGAGTTTCGCTTACCATACCGCTTACGGAAGACATGAATTTTATATGGCGAGTTCCCACTTTGAAGCAATACATTTTTGACACAAAAGGCGCTTTATTCAACGCATATAAAAACTGGTGAACATAGCGTTTAGCTTTACACACTGATTGATTTTTTACAGTTATTTTTGATGTTCTCCCTTACAAACCTGCTTCGTAGTAAGGGAGTGCCGTGGCACTTGAAATATTATTTTTTCTTTAATGAAACTTGTTAAGAGCTCCTTCACTTACTTTACTGCATCTCTGTATGTCTTATTGCGTAGCGCATAATTGTGCGCTTATATTTTTAAATGTACCATTAGTGCTTCGCAAAATGACAAAAATTTTTATTGGGTTATAACTGAACTTGGTGAAATTGGACGTTATACATAGGTACTAGTGTTGCTACGAATACCGTACTGCCGAATATTCAAGCGAATATTTTACGATAAAAAAAATAATATACAAAAAAATAAACAAAAACTTTAATTTTTATTTACTTTTGTCGTTAACGCAAAATAAAATCTTTTTTTAATACATATAGTAAAAAAAAACAAACAAAAATAATTTATTAAAATTACTATTAATTGATGTTTAGCATTCCTAGATATACATACAATCATTTGAAGCAATTATCTAATTATCATAAGAAAATTATCGAAAACTCGAATGAGTCAATTAAATATCAAGCTAATTCCAATCCCATTACACAAATTGGAAATGCGTTCACTGCGATTGATTGTACAAAATATATCATATATCGGCAATAAATGGAAAAAATATAATTGAAATGTATGAGACTTTTAAAGAAACTCGGAGAGATGCATAACAGTTTGATATCCATTACTAAACACAGTGAAAAACAACGTTAAGTCAAGAAAAATAAAGAAACCCCCTAAATTAAATATGTGAAAAACCACCGACATAGGTGGCTGCAGCATCTACGAAGATATTTTCTCCAAAACACTGTGTAGAATAATTGGCTTTATTTGTAGCCTTAATTTACTTCAGTGAATACTTGGATTGTACCAAAGACCCTATGGGTCGCTGTGCTTTTGTCCTTTACATAATAATAATGTAAGTGTAAAAATTAAAAAAATGTTCAGTAGTGGCATTCAGGTACGAAGTGGATAATTTTAAATTTAGTCATCGAAATGTCATAATAATGTTCAATACATTTAGTAGTGTGACAGTATTTTTTTTTACAAATTATTGTTATCGACACAAGCGGGAGATTTTTTCTAATATAACTTGAAGTATCGAGTGGCGCTAAATTTTAGATTGGATAATGCTGCACATTTTTTTTTATTATGCACGCATCGATAAATTTTCTCTTGCACTTTGGGAAAAATAACATTGTTAATTTCTACATGGATACATTTGAGATGCATTTAAAAAAGCGAGTTGCTTTGCAACTGACGTTTTGGAACTCAGGCAATTTTAGTTTTTAAATGTGGTCACCGTAAGTACATAACGCACTTGTTCAACAAAACTGTATTAACTCCAAATTTCAAAGTTTTCAGTATAAGCAAAACAATGTTTAATTTAACATAAAAGAGCTTCGAAATATTTATTTCGCTGCCTGTTTTTATAAAATTTTTAATAATAACGAATTTGTATGTTTAAGTTTAATACATCGGTCTTTTTTATAGAATTTTATTTTTTTAATCCATTTTACTAAGCTATAGCTGTTGTTAAAGCTTTTTATAGAAATAATTTAATTTCTAATTTAATTCAATAAACAAGAATAAGTTTGTTTAATTAATTTTTTTATACACCTACAAATAAGATAAACAATTTTTTTTGATTAATTAATAAATGAATTCCTTACAAATAAACACATGGAATTGTTAGTAGGAGTAATTGAGATTGTTCATAATACCCCTATTATGGTTTACAACTCAACTCAGTTGAGTTGAAATTTAAACCACTGCTAGTAATGAGTTGTAAATTTTTAATTTTTTTGTTAACCGCAGATTTGTAAACTATAATACAAAACTGAAAAATATCAGATATACTAGAGTTGTGTTGCAAACCGTTATAGGGGCATAAAACTTTCTGAGTGCCAATTGGGTATTTTATTTAATGAATTCTCAGTTTAAAGATAGTAAAACATGTTATTGCAATTGATTCTATGCAACAAGAGTAAACCGAACCTCGTCTACGTCTATTAACATTCAAATTATTCGTTTCAAAACATTGATATTAGTAATAAATCTGAAGACTTTTCAAATTACTGCAATAAATAGTGTAGTCAATTAAAACAAAAACTACTTTCTTAAATAATATTCAATTATTGAAAATGTATATAGTTTGTAAGTTTTACTTTTTTATTTTCAGTTATTTCATATTTATGTATGTGTCTACAAAGACAGAATTTAAATTAATTTCTCATCTACATTCATTGACCCCCATTAATAAAAATAAAAAACATCATCATATCATACAAAGGTATGATGTATGTACGTAGTTGTGTTAGTACTACGTACGTAATATGTACATAAACAATTTCAATGTATTTATATAAATTTAAAAATAAAAAAGATAAGGCGACGGACGAGTCTTAAAAAAACCTTCATAAACAAAGGTTAAATGTTTAAGTTTAAATTGTGTAGCAAATTAAAAAATTACATTCTTTTCGTTCATGATATTAACTTTTTTTGTCTATTTGTTTAATTCTAAAGTGTATGTTGTATGATGTTGGGTGATCATACAATTACTATTTGTAATGATTCATTTTTGTGTGAATGTGTAATCGTTCTATTTATTTTTTAATAAGTACATGTGTATAGGTATAAGAACTTTTTTTTTTTACGGAAAACATGGTTTTCATAATTTTATGTTACTACTTTTAATTATTTCCAGCACTCTTAAATGTTATATTTTTTTTTTTATTATTTTAGAAGAGAAAACTTTATGATTTTGTTTATTTTTTACGAATTGTATACATATATTTTCGTTTCCAATATTTTTAATACATACATAAAATTTTTATTTGTTTTTAGATTTATTTATTCTGTTTTTTACAATATTTTTATTTAATAAAAATTTTTTACAAAAATGAAATAAATATTTATATGTTTTTTTTTTTTAATTTAAAGTAATGATTTTGTGATTATAATAAAATATGCAGCGAGTACCTTCATGAGAAAAATTTTTAATTTTTGTATTTTAGAAAATTCAATTTGTATTTTGTCATGTAACGCCACTAAGCATTTTAAAGTGTTTCAAGGAATAATTTATATATTATTTACTTTTTTGCATTTTGGTTAGAGCGCCACTATCTCTACATTAACTGAAAGAGGAGGCAAATTTTAAAAACATGGGTCTAATATACAAGCTTAATTGCTTGACAAAAAGTAGACCATGTTTTTATTTGCAAATCAAAATATTTTGAACTTGAAAAAGAAATTTCTAAAATATAGATACAAAGTTGTAAGCTCGGCTGAGTTTCAAAACATCATAATACTTTACAGTCAAAGTCAAAAATATATCATCAAGTATAACGATGCACAGTTTTGCTTTTTGTGTGCGCAACTAAAACTTTTTTCGTGCACCTTAGGGCAGATAGCATTGTAAAATTCTTCACGGTTGCATTTTAAAACGAATTTAAAAAAGCAGATACTAAAGTGCAAATAAAAACTTTGAAATAAAAATATTCGGAAATACAATCTAAAAATTTCCTAAATATTTTTATTTAGTTCATACATATTACACAAGTATTCTTGCGGTAACTTCAATTTTCTTTTATCAGACAACTTATATTTTTTAAATCTCCACAGAATTTTCTAAATACTTAAAGGCAAATTTTCAAAATTTCTTAAAATATCGAAAGTTTAATTTAAAATTTGAGACGTTTGATTTTGTACTATTATAATTTACTAAATTCATACATTTAATTTCCCATGAATAATTACTTTTAAGCATAGCACGAACGTGAGTATTCGAAATGAAAGTAATGCTGAAAGTAATGCCTATATAAATATATGCCTATATATATGCCTATATTTATATATGCCTATATATATATTATACATATAATATATATATATTTTTTTTTAATAAAGTTTTAACAAAAAATATAATAAATAATTGTCAATAAGTTTAATTATAAATAAAAAAAAAAAAAATTTTTTTAACCTTAACATATTGTACATACAAACTACAAATATATGTATATATGTATTCAATTACAGTAGATACTCACATATTAGAAACATTTCATTTCCGAATTTTTATATTTTCTGGATTATTTTTTATACGAGAATAAAAGTAAAGCTGACCATAAAAATGTTTAATCAGACCACGTTTTGGTTTTTGTTTTATTTAATACCGATATCAAAAAGAAACATAAAAATGTAGGTTATTTACAAAAAATATGTATGTAAATTTTTTAAACTAAAAGCAAAATTAAAATTAAGGTGAAAAAAGTCAAACACGAATCCAAATAATTTTAAATGTTATGTCTGTGGTTATCGTGATTTTAAAAAAACGATATCGTTACGTTGTGGTAATAGATTTACCAGGCACATGCTGGTGGTGAATAATTTCCTTTTTTATCATCTGTTTTTAATCACTTTATATAATTACACGAGGCACTATGCTCCTTGTAGCACAGACGGGATTATTTATTATCATTAATTACAAAGGTCTGCGAAACTATTTTTTTTGCAAGTCTTTTTTACAAACTATTATTATTTGTGGTTATTATTTGGTTTTTCGATGTAAACTTCTCTTTTAAGCGCCATCAGTGGTGAAAGCTGGTTTGATTGAACAAACGACGCGTAATTTAGACTAAACAGTGACTAATTGGCCTAGATCGGATAAAAAATAACTGAGTTATAGTTTTTCAAAGCTAAGACTTCATGTAAATTTTAGCAGTTTCCACTTATTTTTGTAATTTCGGAATATGTTTTGTACCACAATTAATAACAAAAGATTTTAAGCCATAATGGACAGCATCGCATAAAAACTTAAATTCCTATCATAAAAATCGAACCATCATTTAATTCTGGACGGCGGCTGAAAGAGAAGTACACAACGAAAAACACAAAAGTATCGTTATCTGATAAATGTGCCTTGGTACATTTAAACGATGTTTATATTTGCAATGTATAGATGTAAAAAAACTTTTTTTTATCACAGACCTGTCTTATTAACACTTTTAGTAGCTATAAAAATGTAATCGGTAAAATCTGTTTGTTTTTCGTTTGTTATCGTGATTCTAATAAAACGATATCGTTACATAGTGGTAAAAGATTTGCCATGTGCTAAGTGTTGAATAATTCACTGTTTTTACTTGCTGCTATTTAGCATATTGTAATTTCACTAATGTCAGAAAAAAAATTATCGCTATAAAGTACATGTCTCCATTACTTAAATAGTGACATAACTCAAAAAATGAAATTTTGGAGTTAGTGATGCAGAATTCTCGCTATGTTTTTCTTTATATTGTGTTTAAAATTCGTCTTTATATCTTTTATACTTTCCACGTTTGAAGATAATGTGTCGTTATTTTTTCTAAGTGGTTAAAGAAAATCCAAAACGTTAAACGCGTTATCTCGAAATGGATTTTTTGAGTTATGTAACTATTGAAGTAAATGAACGTAAACGAGTGTAGATGATTAATTCTTAAACGCATCTGCATCACATCTTTTGATTTATTTTACCGATATAAAATTAAAAACCAGCTAGTCAGTTCGAATTTTTTAATTTCTAATTTTAGAGTGTTGAATGTATTGAAACTATAGATTCTTATTACTAAAAGTTCTAATTTGTATGCATCTACTGTATTTTTTTTTTGAACATGGTGGAAGGTGTAAAAAAGGGTTTTTGGTGAATTAGTGTTTGTGTTTTTTCGGTTTTAATTATGTGCGTAAAGTAACATTAAAAAATGTTACGTGTATTTGGCCAATACTATTTATTGATTATTAAAATAATCTTTATGTTATGGTTAAACTCAAAACATATAATTTGTAGTATATTTTTTAGTTAAACCCTAAAACATAAGACTGTAAAAAACTAAAATATTTTAGTATATTTAAATAATCTTTTATTTAAGCCAAGCCAATATTTTTTTCAATGATTTTTTATTTAAGTTTAATGTGATAACAGAAGAAAATCTTCCAAACTGTCTCACTATTTGGTTCGTTTTATTATTACATATTATTGTTTTTTTTTTTTTTTCCTAAAAAAGACATTTTTTTTTTGTTTTATAACTTTTTTAACTTACAATAAGTTTGAAATAGTGTAAGGGAGAGTTATTAATTAGGCTTATACAAAAGTCAAGCTTTTGTTTTATTTGTTTTTTACATAAAAATCCTATCACAAAAAATAACAATTTCTTTAAAAATAAGGAAAAGCATTTTAAAAAATATGCTTTTCATTGTGCAATAACATTTTGGTTGTGTTTTTCCTTGCTTGTGTGTATGTTAGCATTTTTTTTAATATTTATAACTAAACCTACACAGTTTCCAATGCTCGCACATCTTTTTGCACAACATAAAACTTATGTTTTTTACCTACTAGACCCCAAATAACAGCAACATTCTCAATTACCACATTTACTGGTATTGTACATACGGCTCCTAAAACGCAGGCTAAGAAT
Source organism: Pollenia griseotomentosa (assembly GCA_963931875.1). Taxonomy (NCBI): domain Eukaryota; kingdom Metazoa; phylum Arthropoda; class Insecta; order Diptera; family Polleniidae; genus Pollenia; species Pollenia griseotomentosa. The sequence continues at coordinate 40,916,285 of OZ007563.1, forward strand.
TTTACTAAGCCAAAACGATATAGTGAGAAAGATTTTATAACTCCAAACACATACATGTAGATATTGACGGCTGCTATGAAAGCACAAACAAAATCTACTAAGTTGGGGCAGGGTATTGGATAGATACCAGCAAAGACAATATTTGATGTTGATAAGGGCATGGTGACCCACGAATAAACACTGATTCCAAGCAAGAGCTTATGTTTTAAGGGTATCATTTTTGAGTGTACGACCAGTAGGATGCCTTGAAGCCAACGTTTGCGTTGCTGCAAGAAATCTAGTAAGGTAAATGGTGATTTTTCATACATTTCACCTTCGATGAAATTAAAAGTGTAGCCTTGAGAAAAGGCACGCATAGCAAAGAAACAATCTTCGGCCACGGAACCATCAATACCGTTGTCGAAAGATACTTGACGTTCTGCACCAACCTGAAAATATATAAGAAAGCAATTTTCTCATTAATAAAAAAAACAATAGCGGAATTCAAGGTTTGGTGCAAATGGTATGGCGAAAGAGGAAATGCAAAACTTTGAAGCTCTTCTATTAAATCTAAAAACAAAATACATGCGAGTTTCCGTAAGATTTCATAAAAGCGCTTCCATAGTTTGCATTTGCTCGTTCGCAAGACCACATGCACAAAACACTGAACTCAGCTAATATATTTTTAAAAAGCTACTGCAAATATTATTTTATTCTACTTACTTGAGTTACAACATAACTTCCTTTCCAGCTGAACAATGGTTTATGGAATAATTTAAATTGCAAACGTAGTTTACCCATATCATCAGAGACTCGAAAACTGTCGGCCAATGTCGTTAGCCAGTTGACTACATTCTCATTAGCATATGTTATCAAGCCCTGTCCAAACGGATGTTTTCCATCTAAAACAAAATTAATAATACCACGCACTGAATTCTCAGTGAGCAACGTTTCTTCATCTAAATGTACAATCCAGTCGTTGTCATTTAAAACATTTACATTTTCTTCAAGGCAATACTGTAATGCTCGGGATTTAAATAAGGCTCCCGTTCGCGTTTTATACTCTTTAGGCACGACAATTTCTCGTATGCGACGATGATGTGATAAATTTACCGCCTTATCGGTAACAACTTCAATAAGAAAATTTTCTAAACCCGTATCTAAACAAGTATTCATATTTCTTAGCACATTGGTTTTGACCAATTCCGGGAAATCTCCTCGTGTTACGACACGTATGCAGATGAAGGGTGCTAGCAGGGGGCTTCCTTTTAGAACAACTTTTTCAGGGAAAGCATTGTAAAAAACTAGACCGCAGAAATTAAATAATACTTGCGGCAGTGTAAGGAACGTTAGGAACCGCAATAGATATAGTAGTATGGTAGCTATTTGACCATATTCAGCCCATGGATCTAGAACAGTAAATGAATTTTCATCAATTTTTATGCCGCCAGAGAAAATTTCAAATGCTATTATAACCGCTAGCAGTAGAGAACAATGTAATAAATGTTTTGTGCTTGAATTCATGACGAAATAAATATTATTATTATAACTGTTATTGTTGCTTTTACAGATTTTGTAATTATTATTGTTGTCGCTTTTGTTGACTCAGTTTTAAGTTTTTTTTTACAAATGAATATTACTTTTATATGACAGCACTAAAGTTTTATTAAAAAAATTTCCACAACTTTGATGTTTTGTTGTTGTTTTAAGGCGTAATTGCTTTCTGCAGTTAATTTATAATTTGTTTAATGAATTGTTTAAACGCAGTTATTCACATTTCTTAATTTTCATATCGACAAGTGAACTGTGAAGAAAATCGCCTTGATTTCTTTTTAGTTATGAGACAACTCTTTAAAGTGGTTTGCAATAAGGATTATTTGAGAGATCTATTTAGTAGTTATCTGTAATGAAAGAACACAATATGAATTAACATACTTAAATAAAAATGCATTAGTTATATGACCTCATAAAGTAATTAATACTGAAAAGTCATTTGATCCAAAGTCTTATTACATAAAATAAGACAAAATAAGAACTTTTAAAAATATTGTTGTACGTATATTGTATTGGCCAGTTAACGAGGATTTCTTACTCTTATGTCTATAAAAAATATTCGTTTCTCCAGGGGACAATTATATTTGATAACAAATCTGTTTTAATTCAAACATAAAACATGTAAAAGTGCTATTTATGGCTTTACCATATTTTATTTACCCTTACATAAGTATTTCAAAGGCATTTTTTAATAGTTTAAAGGCCAATTTCATCAAGCTCAGTTATAATTAACTATCAGTTCTAACTGTCAAAAACAAATTGTTAACTGAATCTTAAAGTAAAAGTAAAATATCAAAATTTGGATTAAAAAACCATGAACAGTTCAACAAAATAACCACAATACTATTGTTAAAAAGCTAAGGCAAAAGCTCTATGTTTACATTTGTCCTTCAAGTTGTGTTGAGAAAGGTCAACAAGAAAAAGAAAGACAAAAAAAAAAATGAACATCAAAAAAATAAAAATGTACTTTGGACTTCAAGAAGAATTCTTGACAAAAAGTTCGAAAAACAGAAGTAAGGAAGAACATGTAAATCAATTAAAATGGATAATCATGCAAAGGTAAATTTCGACCTACCAAAGGTTAAATACAATTTGGTTTAATAATTTAATGAATATTAAATTTGATGAACTTTAAAATATCAAAATTTGGATTAAAAAACCATGAACAGTTCAACAAAATAAACACAATACTATTGTAATAGTTAGTTTTAACTGAACTTGGTAAAATTGGCCGTAAGTTATTTCATTTTTGTTTGTTTTGGGTTTTAAAACATCACGGGCCAAATTTGGAAGTCGATATCGAATGAAATCTTAATGCAATTGAAATGCTTATTTCGATCGATATCGAATGCAGTAATTTGGCAACTGTGTATTTAAAAATGGATATTTAAAAACAAATCGGACTGTGAAATTTAAAGCAAAGTGTTCATTCTGTAAATCATATTTTAAACTCAATTTATAACAACTATTGCTTTTTGCTCAAATTTTGATATACTTTTGGTCGTTTTCTAGAAAACAAAAACTTTCCATCCAATCGTATACAAAATATGTATCTGCTATGAACCAAACAGACAATTGTTCAAGAGAGGAAAAAATCTGATGTATGCCAAATTTTATTCAAAGTGAAGCCTACGCATAAAAAAAATATAACATACATACCATGCTATTCGCGGCGCTATCGTTGAAAGCAGGTATTGCATATGAAAATTCAAATATTTCTTGGCTGATAGTCGGTATAGAAAAGTAAAACATATTGTTTAGTTTAGTTTCTTCCCAAATAGGGTTTCTAATTTCCCGGACATTTTCTATTCCCGGGAAACGAAATAAAAAAAATCTTATTCCCGGGAATCCCGGGATTTTTAGAACAAAACAACGATTTCATTAAATGTGTTCAAGACACAGGTTTTTACTTTTTTAAAAGAATACAGTCTAAACAAATTACCTTAATTAAAACTACAGACAACCAAAACAAAACCAAATAAATTGTAACATTCATATTAACATATGTAAATATTATATATGTATGTAGCAACATGGTAAAATTAATTTTCTTTTAAGAAAAAATATTTAACCCTTTCAGCCCCGTTGTTGCCTATAGGCAACATTGCAATCAAACGCTTATAACTCCCAAAAATTTAATTTTTTCTTATAACGGTTTTCTGTTCTTAGTAAATATGCATCTTAGCAATGTGTGTGCAGAATTTAATACAATAAGCTTTGATGGTGTTCATTTGCGAACTGTTTGTTTAAGCGACCATACGCATTACAAATTATTTGGAAAAAGTGTGTTTTTAAAAAAACTAAAGAAATTGATATTAAAAAAAATATTTGTGTAAAAAGTGCAATTTGCTATTTATAACAGGTTAGTTAATGATATTAAACAACAAACACAAGAAAAAAGTTGTAGCTTTGTCTCCAGTATTTTTTTTAAAACAATGTTGCCTATAGGCAACATTGGTCCATTATATTCATAATTTACATAAGAATATCTTGTTCACTAGAAATGAGTGCAACGGGTTTGACAAAGTTAAAAATTGAAAAAAATTATTATTTTTGATTAGGATGATTCTGCTGAAGAATGTGAAGATGAAGCCGTCGAAAATTGTGCGTTTTTGGCAATTTAGGTTAGGTTAGTAAGGTTAGAAAGTAAACTTCCCACCTTCACTCAGATACCAATATGGTCCATTGTGACGCCTTAGTAAGTGAAAGAATTCTAGTATGAAAGAATAGGAGAAGTAAAGAGTGAAAGCACAGGAAAAGAGGAAGTAGTGGAAGATAAGAAATTGGACTGCACAATCCAACTACAACCCTACTAAACAGAAAACTGCCTTATATGTGCCTAGTCCTCAGTCTTCTGCCGCGCAGCCAGGTCATTCCCATTACAAATCCGATTCTCGAGCCCGCTCCCCGAGACATCTCCTAATTCGCGTAGGAATCTGCTACCCAGTCACCTCAGCCTGCCTGAGACAGTGGCACAGCAAGTGCTTAACTGTCTTCAACTCCTCTGGGTCCTCACACAAACTACATGTATCCGACATGTCAGTTCCCATTCCTACCGCCATCCTGCCTATCATACAGTGGCTTGTGATAATAACAGGCCGTACTCTTGCCCAGCAGCGTATCTGAATTTGACCTACTAAGCACCGGTCACAGCGTGCGCGATATCCGGCAGTATTTTCGGCTCCTCCACACCCGATAAGTCTCGCCAACTCATCAGCTATCTCGTTGCCGGTGATGTTGCAGTGACCCGGTACCCAGCACAGTCTCACCACATAATTCCCTAAGATTTCTCCTAAAGCCCTCCTGTAATCATCCACTAGCTGGAGTTCACATATTTGGGAATTTAATAGAGGAAACAAAATAGCAAAGCATGAACGAAAACGAATTGGTGGCTGATTTGATTGAAGGGATTGTTGACGATGAACATGAAAATAATAGTAGAATGGCAAATAGTTGATTGCTATAACAAAAAATATGGTCGGAGTTGATTTTGCTTCTATGTTGATGGAGCTATATAAAATTAACCACCGTTCCATATTCACTAGCTCTATCATCACTAGATTCTCCATCATCGCCAAGATCTTATGTAGCAGAACCCGTAAAAAATAAAATATAAACTAGCCACTGGGTTGAATAGGAATCGAGAGGACGATGCAGGATATGTCACATAGGCTTTCCACGTTCGAAGTGCAGCAAATGCAGAGTATATTTATGCTGTAATCCACAAAAAAATTGTTTTGTATTATATCATATATAAAATAAAAAAAAAATTGCAATAAATAAATTATCAAATATCTTTAACATGTGTTTAAAGTTTACCCACAACTGCCCAATGTTGCCCATAGGCAACATCTTATATATCCTTAGCCAGGATAGTTAGAACTTTAAATTTTTTATTATTTCATATCTAGGCATATACGAACTTAAATATCTTAAAAAAAATTTTTTTCAACTACTCAAAAAAATTCGGGGATGAAAGGGTTAAGTATTATTAAAGCATTTAAAAGCTCTGATTCTATTTCTAATCCTTGTTGATATGTATATTGCCTGCTACCGAAAACGTGTTCTCGCTTTCTACAGACGTTGGTTTTATAGTAAGAAGCGCATCATACAAAGATTTTAAATTTGTTGGCCCGTGACTTCATAGACTTCAAATTCCGATTTGAAGGTAGACAAAAATTTCCCGGGACTAATTTTAAAATTGTGTCCCGGGATTCCCTGGAATTCTTTTCCGCGTAGAAACTCTATTCCCAAAGCATTTCATATATTTTTCTTTAATTTTTTTTAGCAAAAATGTAACTAAAGTTTTTGTAAAAATTTGAGTCTACTTCTAATTCAGGAGCAATTTGTATGAAATTATAAATGATGTTTATAATAAGTTAATAGCATATTTCCGATGTGCGAAAGAATTCGTTCTTTCGAACAATTACATTTAAAACAAAAACAAAGTAAAAATTGGGTTTTATTTTTGTTTGATTAAACGGTTAATCGATATTTGGCATTTTTAACTTATTCGATTAAATGAATAAAATTTTAAAATTAATCGAATAATTCTAAATCCAGAAATTTTAAGTTACGAGATTTTTTTTCGATAATTTTAGAAAAAATGAGTACTTGAGTAAATAAACATTCTTTTTTAAATAAAACTTGTCAATGTAGCTCCAAATTGTTGCTTCACTTTCACGCACTTAGATTATAAAGGATTCAATATAACTTTGCATTTTTTGAAACTCTACTATACTTCAGCAAACAATTTCCTCTAGAGAATCGATCAAAGTATTTTGTTAAAAATATTTATTCATTGGACCACTTGTAGCCCCTTTTTATTTTGTTGATGGAGCATCACTGTGTAAATGATAAATTAGTGAAGTTGTTGAAAAACATTTACGTTAATACTTTTTTAGACACCTGTTACATTTAGCATTATTACATTTTGTAAATAGTAATTGAATTTAAATTATCGTTCGATTTCAGTTTCACGTCATTTCGATTTCTAAAACATACCCGATAAATTAATATTAATCTTTAAGTTAACATACCTTTGTCATATTTTCTTTTGTGAAATGAATTATTAAATTTTTTAAAAAAAAAATAACAAAAATATAAGCGAAATTACTCACTAACCAGGACTGTTTTTTTTTTAATTCCAACGGACACATACATTTGGTTTGTTTATTCGACTTAAAACATTAATAAAATTATACACTTAAAAGAAATACTATATATTATTATTATTTGATTAATCGGTATAAATTCTTCGATTAATCCTTTAATCGAAACTAGCAATTTTAAATTATTCGAACAATTAATCGTCTGAAATTGTTAGATTAGTCGAACAAGAATTAATCGACTGAACACCCTAGAATTGATACATATCTTACCTTTACTTTATCTGAACTAAATGATCATAAAACTAATATTGTACTGATGTTATAACTTCTTAAGTCAAATTTAAAAAAGTTGAAAAAGATGTTGTGAATCGTACGAACTTATATATAAAAAAAATTTTTGCTTATGTTTTTAAAATTTTGTATTATAAACGAAATTTTTCTTTAATTTCGGTTTTTTTTATTAATTGATAAAAATTATATTTTTATCGAGTCTTTTTTTAAAAACTTTTTTGCTATCTTATCTAGACTTAAGATGTTTTGTCAAAATGCCACAGATATAATTAAGACTTAGAATTTTTGAAAAACTTTGTTTTATAAAATAATAGAAATTTAATATATTTACTTTTTGAGATATTCTCCCAATTTTATTTTAAAAAAGTGTTTTGCTGTGTAAGTTAAAATATAAATGCGTATAGTTTTATTAATAATGACATTTAATACTTAAAATTTAGCTGAGTGATATATCTTGAAGAAGAGAACAAGAATATGTAATAAAATTGAAAAGCACTTAAGTCGACTTAAGCCATTATTATTTATTGCCACAGATATATTTCCAGTGATTTTGTTTCAGAATTTTAAATAGAAACGAATAGTAATATGAACATGTTTTTTTATGAAATATCTGTACATTCGTCGACCACAATTTAAAATGTTCTATGGGATTGTTTGATTTCTTCAATTTTGTGTTTTAGTTCTTGGTGTTTAAATAAATAAAACTGGTGATTTTCTTCCATATCGTTGATTCCGCCGGAATGTTGTAGATTTTAGCATGAAGATATGCTAGAACTAATCAAGATTTTTTAGTGCCTTAACTCGGCAACAAAACGGGCTAATATTGCACCCAATGATTCATTTTTGGCAGCGTATTGTAGTAAAGTATTGTTTGACATCTCTTTAGAACAATTGGTATGGACAAATTAAGCCGTGAAGTCGAAGAATGTTTGCAACTCATCATTTAGGGCACTTCAGACACCTTACTTTGTCCTTTAAATTCCGTGCGAAATATCTCCAGAGATAACATCTGTATACAAATATGTTTAATATTTAGAATACTTTTTTCTACAAGAACACCCGCTTTTATTAGCGATTAGTAGAGTATTAACATCGTTCATAATGTTTATTGAATTTTGTACGTGTGTGAAAATAAATATGAAAAGTTAAATAAATTTTTTTTAAAATATCGCATGCGATAAAAAATATTTTAAAAAAATATCGCATGCGTATTATAAAAAAAAATACGACTATTTGCACGAAATTTTAAAGTTTTTATGAAAAATCAATAATTTTTATTTAATATTTAAAACTAATTAGATATTTAATTAGTCTTTTTACAGTATCGGCCAAAGCCTAAGCACCCCCTCAGTACATTTTTTTTAAGTAATAATTTTTTTAAGAAAACAAAATTATTAATTTTTTTTTTTTTATTATTTATTTATATCTTTATTATTGAAAAACACAAACTTAAGGAATTCAGAAATTAATAAAAAAAGTTAAAATTAAAAAATATTTTAAGTCGCAAATATAAGCGGACTAAACTAAAGCACCTCCAATTTAAAATACAAAAAAATTAATGAAATCAATATTTCGTTGCGAATCCTTTTTTCTGGATGACACACACACATCTTTTAGGCATAGAGGATGTTAAATTATTAATTATATCAGGTGATATTGCTTCCCAGGCTATTTTTGCGGCTTCAAATACATTTTCTTTGATTTTGCAATTTTCTCGGTTGATTTTTAAGTTAACGATCTCCCACAAGTTCTCGATTGGGTTAAGATCAAGTGAGTTTAAAATTAGAAATCAACAGATCAATTATTTCTAGGCTAATTAAAAATTTTTTGCAGACTGGTGGTACATCTCATACTCATTCTGGAGGAAGGGCACGTGAAACTTCGCGAAAAGAAGACACCTTAATTAAAATTAATTAATTATGGTAACTTTACTGCTGATATGTATAATTGTAAATAAGTCAAAAAAGCGTATTTTGAGTTTTTGATTGGCTTTAATTACATTTTTTTTTCTTTTGTTTGGTTTAAATCACTTTAGTCTAGCACAACTGCTTCTTATCGTTATCAACTGCTCTTGGGAAAAAAGTCTATGAAATACCCCAAATAAATATTTTTCAATTTGATGTAACGAAAAACTACAATTTTTGAATTAAGATATTTTTGCCAAACTCCAAAGAGATGTCAATTCATATTCGATAAGTAAAGCAATCTTTAATGTAAAATGCTCTGAAGTTTCGAAAGAAGAAGAGTAAAAATGTACAGTAGCTCGTTTCTGTATTTCTCGCATCGTAAAATTTCTTACATGAAGTGTGAAACAAAAAATTCCATCGTTTCTCGATTTATGAGATAAAAGTGTTTCTGTATTTGAATGCGAAAACAGACACAACAAATTCTGTTTATACTGGAATATTTCCAGTACTTAAGTGTCAAATAAAAGCGAAACGTCAACAAAAGAAATAAATATAATAAAAACAGGGCTGCCAGATTTGACGAGTTATCGTCATCTTGACGATTTTTTGTTCCGATATTAACAAAGTGACGTTTTGATGATTTTTTCTAAAAAAGTGACGAAAGCAAAAACAAAATCAAAAATATTTTATAATTTTGTTGTTACTTTCTATAGAAATGCATCTTGAATTTTTAAATTTCAAACACTTCTATTTTGTTCTTTTTGGCACAACCCTTGTAAAATTCATTAGTTTTTCAGTAGAATTGTATGTAGTGCTTTTATGTGTTTCTGATTACTTAACATATTATTTTGTAGGCGAAGATTTTACTGGGTATTTAACCCGTTTATTTATGAACCGATTTTTTTAATTTTAACTACAAGGTATTCTACTAAGTCTATTTCAGGTAAAAAAGAAAAAGATTATAGGAATACGTAAATTAAAGATTTATATCTCAATTATTAAATACCCATGAACTTTAACTATGTTTTTGTTTGATTATTTTTTAATAAAAGTCGAAACAAATTTGTTTAATGGTGTTTTCTTTTCTACAAAAAAATGTGCCATTTTATTTTAAAAAAAATGCAATTTGGTTTTCAGGATCAAAATTTTTAGGGAACAGACACTAAATTGCATTTTTTTAAAATAAAATGTCACATTTTTTGTAGAAAAGAAAACACCATAAAATTGATTTTAAATTGCACGATTTTTAAAACAAAAAAGACGATCTTTTTTATTATTTTCTCAGGAAATTGACGATTTTGACACAAATTTATCTGGCAGCACTGATTAAAACCAAAACAAGAAAAGGCTAACAAAAATTTAAACTAACAAAATATAACAATTGTTTTTTGTTTATTTTCATCATAAAAATTATGCATTTATCATTTATATTCCTTCTATTTTTTTATTTATTTAAAAAAATAGTATATAAACATATTTTAAATTCAAAATATCTACATTTTGTTTTTCTCGCCACCAATTTCAAATGTGACTTATTTTGACAGTTCTTGAAAGAAACTTTTCGCAAAATATTGTTATAGAAACACTTTTTCTCGCATCCTTCCAATAATTGCTGGAAAATTATTTAAATGACAGATAATTCTCGCAAAAAAAAGATACAGAAACACTTGTGTGAGAAAAACCATTTTTTGTTTCATTTCACACTATTTTTGTTGCAATTCACACGTTTCATGCGAAGAGTTTTACGATGTGAGATATACAGAAACGGGCTACAGAATATTCAATTTGTTTAAAGACCCCAAATAAATATTTTTCAATTTGATGTAACGAAAAACTACAATTTTTGAATTAAGATATTTTTGCCAAACTCCAAAGAGATGTCAATTCATATTCGATAAGTAAAGCAATCTTTAATGTAAAATGCTCTGAAGTTTCGAAAGAAGAAGAGTAAAAATGTACAGAATATTCAATTTGTTTAAAGACCCAGATTTATTTTATAAAAACGAAAAAAATAATGATTTTATATGCAGAGCATCTGCATAAAAGATTTTTCGGATTAGATTCTGTAAAAAATTATGACAAAAGTTATTAAAAGCAACGCTTATTCGATTCGAAGAAATAATGTTTTTTTAAAAGGAATAACAAGTTTTGAAGGAAGTGCTAAGTAAACTGAAAGTGTCTAGAGATTATATAATAATGTTCCTTTGACTAAAAAGGCAAACACCCGCTTCTTGATAATAATTAGAAATAGGCTTTTAAACGATTCTGTATCACGGAAAAAAATAATTTTCATATTTGAATACGATTTACGATTTTTGTGGTATTGATAAAAAAGTTTGTTGGTATAATTGTTGAATTTTTAGTTAACAACCAAGTTTATTGGGTCAATAAAAAAGTTGTTGCCCAAAATAATTTTTTTCAACAAAATGTTGACGTGATTTGTTTAAATAAATTGTTGGAAATGTTGAATAAATCAAACAAAATGTTTATCGAATCTTTATTTATTTATTGTGATGTGGTTAATTCCTAATTTTTATTCTTATTCATTATTATTTTTTAAAGACTTTGGAAAAACTAAAAATATTATTCAACTAAAACTGTAAAGCGAATGATAATTATTAGCTAAAAAATGGACAAGAGTTGTAAAACTACTGTCTTTACTTTGATTCAAATATTTTTTTATTAAATATGAAGAAATATTTATTTATTAAATATGTTTTATTGAGTGCTATTTTGCAAAGTGTAATTTTGATAAATTTTTCATTCAATGAAACAAATAGTTTGTTGACCTAAAATTTTATTTTTAACAAACTGTGTTGTGAAAAATTTTCTTGAGACATTTTTTTCTTTGTAAATGCTTATTAAAAAGAAATATTTTATAATAATAATTTGTTTTAATAATTTACTTTTTTGGTTTTATATAAATGCTGTTGACTTTAAATTAATTCTGTGGCAATAAGTGCTTAAGTCTATTTTTTATTTTTATAGGAGAACAATTTAAAACTTTAAAGGTGGCTTTTGTAAATTTAATTCGAGTTTAATATAATCATCAGTTCTCTGCGGTTCTCCTCCTAATGCCGCATGTCGGAAGTTATTATTATTTCAAATGTTATTGCACATTGACAAAAGATAACCAAAAAGTCATTTCGCTATAACTTCCTCAAAAATCCTACAAAATAATTGAAATTTTGCCCATGTGCACTTTTGAACATGAAGGTCTTAAGTTGCCATTAAGCACTTTTCCTTTTTACCACAGAAGTTGAATGCATTTATAAACTTATTTAATAAACCTCAGAAAATGTTTTTTTTTCACATAAATTAAATCAAATAATATTTTGCATCGATTTGTATTGAGCGGGAACTCCCGGGATCCCGAGAAATTGAAAAATAAATCCCGCTTTCCCGAGAAATGAAAAAGTCGGGAAAAGAAAAATTCTAACATGCATATATGGTAGATTACAATGGTTTACAGCCAAAAAATACCAAGAACGCCACATGCCTAGATAAGTTAATTGGGACCTCCTGTACCCTTGTTCTGTAACTTTAGTGAGAACTTCTCGCATCGAAAAGATGTGAAACAAAATATTCCATCGTTTCTCGAAAAGTGAGAAAAAAGTGTGTCTGTAACTTATGTCGAAAATTATCAAAAGAGATTACGTCGTTACATTATAAAAGTCATAACATTGCACTCGAAGCCGATGTGACATTGCAGACGTTGAGGACGCCAGTCACACATATAGTTAACGGCGACCAAAATTTACTAAAATTGAAAAATTTTCAACGACGGCGGCGAAAATACAACCGTCGGCCATGCCAAATAATGTAAAGTGCGACTTTAATGTTTGTTGTTTGTAAACGAGCTTTGAAAAAATTCGTATATTTTATAAAAATGGTAAAAAAAAATAATTAAACAATAAAAAAAGGGCCAAGAACATAATTTTATTATTATTATTCTTTGCAATTTGCATTTTTAGTTGTTTTTTAGTGTTAAAATTTTTTTCTCGCCCCATTTTTATTCGTGAGTTTTTTTACAGTCCAAAGCGGGAACTTTTCTCACCAAAATGTTACAGACACACTTTTTCTGTAAATTGGCGAGTAATTTCCTTGCGTGACAGCTTGTACTCGCCAAAAAAAGTTACAGACACAGTTTAGTGAGAAAAACAGCTGTTTGTTTCAATATACGGCATTTTTGTTCTATTTCACACATTTCAATCGAAAAGTTTCTCGACACGAGAGTTACAGAACATGGGCACTGAACACGAAAAAAGCTGTATTTTTTTTTTTTTTTTCTAAGTACCGTTTTTTAGATAACACAAAAGTTTTTCGGTGTATGGTCCCACTCAAACCCTTGTGGAGCCCAACCGAAAAGTCCGATTGAGATGAATGGCATATCGTTGGAAAGGTAATTGAATGCCTTTTCCGCCGATACACAAAATTTCTATCTGATAAGAAATGGCTGAAAATTTAAAATTTGCCTATTTTTTACGTTTGTTTCAAAAATTTTCATTTTTATTTCGTTTTTTTTTCTACGTTATAGTAAAGATCTGGAATGTTTTATTTTTTTACCTAATAGTTTATTTAATTACCAACATTTTAAGTGTAATTTGAAAAAAATCGGATGAAAAATAAAGTTTTAATTAAGGATTTTGTGGAACGACAATATTTTCATCTTCATTGCTCACACACTATATTCGGCGTCCATCAGTTTTGGAATTTGGGAATTTACATTGAAACGACAATAAAAAAAACAAAATTTTTTTTTGTTTTCATACAAGTTCCCGGATTTACATTTTAATTTTAAAAAACACGCAGGTCTATTATTGTGCATCGGATTTTTAAGCAATTAAGGTTTTTCCAAAATTTTATGGTAATTTACTGTCTTACAGGTAACAAAACGCTCGAAACACCATCATAAAGATGTGTTTTTTTTTTTAACAATTTTCCATGCAAATAAATTTTTTAAAGAATTCTGACAGGCATATAAAAAAAACACATTTTGTAAAAACATGTCAGTTTGGCTTTGTACGTGCAAAAAATAAGATGTGTTCAATCGATCCCAACGATTTTTGTTATGTTTGTGGTGTTCTTGTGAAAAAGAAATCACAACATTTGATGCGAAAAATGAATACGAAAAATTTATCTGAAGCGTATAAGAAGTATTTCGGCTTTCGACCTGCGTCTCTCGACAAACCGTGGACAGGTTCAAGAGTGTTTCTTCACATTTGGAAAGCCAATGCAATGGAGAAACCAGATCAACCATACAACATTGTTATTTCTGTTTAACGGAAAAGGCTATCGGACGTAGAATTGAACCAGTTTATCCAGTTGTTAGCTCGGTGACGCTACCAGTGCCGCACTCAGTATCGTACCCCAAACCGCAGCTGATTGTAGCGGGCCCCACAGAAATACGAAAAAGAACAATAAAAAATGATTCATCAGATGAGTGCAGTGAAGCAGAAATGCAATCAAATAAGAAACCCCATTTACTTACTCAGGCCGAGCTCAATGATTTGTGCCGAGATTTGTATTTGCCGAAATCGAAATCTGAATTCCTTGCATCACGATTACAAGAGTGTGAATATTGTGCTCCTGAGACACGTGTTACATATTACCGTGATTGCAGCAAACAACTTGCACTTTTCTTCACAAAAACGGCAAACTTTTGTTTTTGTGCCAACATATGTGGTCTTTTCAATGCTCTCCAACAAAATTATGACCCAGAGGAATAGCGTCTTTTTATGGATGGAGGCAAGGATAGTTTGAAGGCAGTCTTGCTTCATAAAGGGAATACGAAACCATCAATTCCAATCGGATATGGAAAATACATAAAGGAAACATATGAAGCAATGAAAGAACTTCTCGATCTCATACATTATGACCAACATCAATGGAAAGTTTGCTCTGATTTTAAATTAGTTGACATACTATCTGGATTGCAAGGGGGCAATACGAAGTTTCCCTGTTTTCTATGTCTATGGGACAGCCGTGACCGTCAGAATCACTACACCCGAAAAGTTTGGCCCGCGCGAAGTGGACGTACGCAAGGAGTGTACAATATCAAAAATGACCCACTCATTCCTCTGGAGAAGATAATACTTCCTCCATTACATATTAAGCTTGGGTTATTTACAAATATTGTGAAAAAGTTGCCAAAAGACAGTCTTGCCATGAATTACCTTAAACAAAAATTTCCGAGAGCCACAGCGAGCAAAATTGAAGCTGGTATATTTGATGGACCTCAAATTCGGGCTCTGTACGGTGACCAAGCATTTAATGAGTGTTTAGGTCCAGCTCATTTGGAGGCATGGGAAGCATTCCAGGACAGCGTTCACAACTTTTTGGGAAACTACAGAAGTCCTGATTACGCAGAGAAGATCGATACATTACTGCAAAAATTCAATGCCATTGTTAAGCGTTGAGTGAAAACATGTATATCAAAAAGGCCTTTATTATTTTAAAATTTATTCTTTTTAACCTTAAGGTTCAAATATGACATCTAAATTACACTTCTTATTCAGTCATTTGGATATTTTCCCCACTAACTTAGGCACCGAAAGTGATGAACAAGGTGAAAGATTTCACCAAGAAATGGAAGAAATCGAGAGACGTTACAAAGGCTGGTGGGACGAACAAATGATGGCGGACTATTGTTTGTTCCTCATTCGCTAAGATCCATTCGAAAAAAAACGCAACAGTTCAAGTCGCTCGTCATTTTAATTTAAATTTTTTGAATTTACGCCGAATATAGTGTGTGAGCAATTAAGATGAAAATAATGTCGTTCCACAAAATCCTCAATAAAAACTTAACTTTTCATCCGATATTTTTCAAATTACACTTAAATTGTTGGTAATTAAATTAACTATTAGGTAAAAAAATAAAACATTCCAGATCTTTACTATAAAGTAGGAAAAAAACGAAATAAAAATTAAAATTTTTGAAACAAACGTAAAAAATAGGCAAATTTTGAATTTTGAGATAGAAATTTGCAGCATATCGGCATTCAATAACCTTTCCAACGATATGCCATTCTTCTCGGTTGGGCTCCACAAGGGTTTGAGTGGGATACAGCGTTTTTCGTGTTCAGGAGGTCCCAATTAACTTATCTAGGCATGTGGCGTTCTTGGTATTTTTCCAAATTAAGAATTTGTAAAGCAGTGTTAATGATATATGTAGTATGTATGCAAAATAATATTTTATATATTGCTTTTGATCAACAATAGAAGCAAAACCATTTTTATATTAAATACGTGTCGATTTTTCTCAAAAAAGTGAATATATAAAAATTTTTAGTTAATACACTATTGTTAAGCAAGTATCTAAATATATAACAATGATAAATAACTAAGTTTTTGGGTTCAATGAAAAAAGTTCAAGTTTTAAGTACGAGTTGTTTTACATACGGAAAAATATCTTGCAAGACACTGATAGCGCGTTCCGCGCATATATTACTACGCTGCTGATTTTAAATCGCCACAAGTAAAAATTTAGTTAGAAAAATTTAAACGCAATATAATGGAAAAATTAAAAAAAAACATTTTTTAAAGTATTATATTTTTGCATTACGTCCTAACAATCCTAATTAAGTAAAAATTGTCTACGAAATAGCGTCATAATATTGCCATTTTTTTTTTTGTTGTATTAAAGAAATTCATAGAAAAACTAAATACTTTGTAATTAAATGTTATTTTTTATACTTTAAAAACTTAAATTTGCAACTTCATCGCGTTTGATGCGGGAACTTTTTTTTACGATCGCGAAAAGTTATATATAATTTCTTAATATTTTTTATGGTCTATACGACTTTACGATTCAGAATTTAATATTTGCAAAATATGCAAAAAGTTATCCGCCTAATGTACAATATACTCTTTCCACCTGTAGTGACTAGATAATGAGATAAGATAAAGGCAATTAAAGTTACATTCAGTTTATTTATGTTTAAGATTTTGTTTATATGACTCGCTGTGATAATTGTTTTCGCTTAACACTTGGTAACGGTAAAAATTAAATAATTTTAGGTTTGTATTTTTCAATTATTGACAGGCAACGAAATGAAATAAGTTTAAAGATAAGACTTTAAAAGAATCAAGTACACGTAAACCTCGTTCTATGCGTGTTAATTTTGGGCGAATTAAAATTTATGTGTTTGTTCAAATTTAAGAATTTTTTAATTTGTTACCCAAACAAAAAACATCTGATACAAATTTAGCTAAACCGAGTACCCAGTAGAGCATTCACTCGATTAATAAAAGACATTTTTGGCCATTATTTGATCGAATAATTAAAAGAGACAGTTTTAAATAACGAATAACTCGAACAATTTATGTCAATAAATCGATTAAAATTAATTTCTAATAACATTCTACTTTTTTAATATAGAAATTTCTTCTTTTTTTTAGATTTCTAACTGATTATATACCTTAAAATTTACCAGTAAGGTGTTTTCTTTTCTACAAAAAAATTGATATTTTATTTGAAAAATGAAATTTGGTGCTCGTTTCTTAAAAAATGTTTTGCCCTGAAAAGGTAGCATGTTTTATTCTATAAAATTCACCCTTATATAAATACACATATCTCAAGATCCGCTGCACCCATTTTCTTTTACGTTTTGCAGTAGGATCTTCTAAACCCCGAGACTGGAATATGATATCAACAGGGGGAAGTACCCCCTATAGGACGCCATTGTTAAATATCGCATATCTTAAAAACTGTTATAGTGAGAATGTTCGAACTTGGTAGAAGTCACTCTTATAGTAAACAGCACATGTCAAAATACAAATTAAGGGGGTAGGTGCAGGGAGAGCAATAAATAATATATAAATGAAAAAAGCACATATATATAGACTCCTAACCTTCTGAACTGATTGTCCTTAAATGTTCAAAGTAATTTTCTGATTACCCGGCGCTTAACACCTCCCATACAATGACAATAAAGATTTCTACATATTTGGAGTACTGCTACAGTGAAAGTATTTCAATTTTGTACAAATAGCTTAGATAATAATACACAACATCTTTCAAAAAATAGGTTCAATGGGAAAAGTAGGCATGGCACCTCCCATACGAATACACTAAAAATTCTGTATATCTGTAGAAAGGCTACTGTAAAAGCATTTTTATTTAGTACAAGATGCTTTGTTACAACACACGAGATCTGTTTTAAAAAATTTTTAGTAATTTTATTTCGTCGGGGGTAGCAAAGCGCACCGGACTAAGCTAGTAATAAATAAAATTGGATTTTTTTTTTGTCGGAGAATATTAAATTCCACTGTGTCACAAATTTTCAACAAAGTCAAAGTCGTGACCAAATGAATCTGACACCTAATCTTTATGTAAAATTGTCCGCTGAATCTGTGACCAAATGAATCTGACACCTAATCTTTATGTAAAATTGTCCGCTGAATCCGAATGTAAAGTGAGAATAGTTTTTAAAAAGATGATGTCACTTCAATAAAAGTATATTTGAAAATATTCGATGGATTTTGTATTAATTTTTATTCAAAGATAATGAAATTACTAATCCAACCACAGTTTGTAAAAATTGGTTAAGAAATGACTAAGTTACATTGGACCAAATTTCAAATTTCACAAAAATGTTAATGATTTTTTGCAATTTTGCTCTTTTCAACTTTTTTTTAAAACCAAACAAAAAATAAATTTTTTTAAGTTTTATCATTTACGACGTTAGCTTATTTCAATACGCACATTTGTGCCCAATTGAATCCAAATCGGTAACAAAATGACAAAGTTATAGAAGATTATTTGAAATAACCCACTTTTAAATTTTTACCAAATCACAAAAAACACACCAAGCGAAATGTTTAGTAACAAAAAATATTTAAAAAAGCCCAAAACTGTTAAATTACTATGTGGGTTAATTCTCTAAATCTTCTGTAGCTTTATCATTTTTGCACCAATCGAAGTCTTGTTGGGAGCAAAATCTTCGTATTGAAATAATACCGCATGCAATAAACCGTAAATTTTTTTTATTGTTTGGCATAAAAAAAAGAGCAAAATTGCAAAAAATCATAAAATTTTCAATGAAGTTTGAATTTTGTCTCCTGTAACTCTGTTATTTCTCGACCAATCTTCACTAGCAGTCCATTGTTATTTAAGTAATTTTATTATCTTTCATTAAAAAAAAAAAGAAAAACATAATCCGTTTAATATTTTTAAAGATATTTGCATTTAAGTGACATCATCTTTTTCAAAAACACAAATAACAATTATTTTAGAATATCTCGAAAACTGTTCTATTTGAGCATTCTGACTTAATATTATATTCAGATTCAGCGGACAATTTTACATAAAGATTTGGTCAAAAAACTGTCACAAAGGTGTATTTATAAAAAAAAATTTCAATAATAAAATTTTAAAATTCAACTTTTTCATACTATGTACCTTAAGGGTATAACTTATTCCCATTTTTTGCAAATATCAAAATGGCCCTTGCATAGTCGAATAGTCCATTGAAAACTGTTAAAACGAATTATATTAATTTTTCGCGGTTTTCAAAAAAGGTCACCCACAAAACGCGATAAAGTTGGAAAATTATTTTTTTTTTTATTTGTACTTATACATTTAGTCAAAAATTTTACCAAAACAACACGCACATTAAATTTGGAATTCGTGTCCTTTAATAATTAAGAAGCTTTTTAACTTTTTTTTCATTTATTAATAAAATATTTAAAATTTTTTTTTTAGGGATTTTAGAAAATCGCTTTTGTTGGTGAGTTTTTTATTTTCAAGCGACTAAAACAAATTGTTTTCGTAAATAACAAAAATTTGGTTATACCCCTAATGTACATATGTATGTATATTTTTTAACAAGACATACATACATTAAATTTTAAGAAATTAAATTAGGAGTTGTATTTCTGTCCATAACCCCTTTAGGACCACAAAGAATCTCCATCTTCCCATGTAAAATATCACTTTTCTTGGAGTATCGATCCATTCTATACTGTTATTTTTCCCTGTATCAGTTGCGTTAATGGGTTATTGTTGCAGATAAGATAAATAAGATGATTGGTCTGCTGAAGAAGGTAAGATTGCAAGATTTCGCTGTCCTAGTTCTTGGAGTCAATTGTTATGTATATTTTCCAGCTAAGTAGATAGTTCATTGGTCTGTTGTAGCAGGTCCTAGGACTGCCTCTTTTTCCAGGGGGAGCGGAAGTCAAGGGGCTTCATGGACGGATTGTTTAGAGGGGTGTTGAAGCAACTTTATTTTTTAAAACTTGAAAACCATAAATTAAAATTTTTCGTTCTCTGACAGGGATCGAACCTGGTGTTCTTGGTTTTGTAGGCAAGCACTTTTACCACTACACTACAGCAAAAGTTGTTTAAAAAACTAAAAAATCTGCGCCACAAAGTCCGATAACAAATTATTTTAAACCCAAGGAAAATGCAATTATGGTTAGCTCTAATAAAAGTTATTTTCAATACAATGTTCCAATTTTGTATAAAATTTACAAAACGGGTTGTTTTATTGTTATCGTTTTTAAACGGAATAAATTTTATGTTGGCGGTTATAACATCCCTGGTGAACCTGAATCAAAAGAATCGCTCTTTCTATTTTGTTTGACTTTTAATAAATGAATTTGAATTTATGCGTTATGCTTAAATTGAGGAACGCACCCATAGATTTTATAAAAAGCCAGTAAGGGAAATCACGATGGGTAGTGCAAAGTGTGCAAACGATGCAAATGCGTGCAAAAATACACACATTTGCACAAAACAACAACAAAATGTACGTATTTGCAATTTGCTCTAATTTACTTCCTTTGCACTAAAAAAACCATGAGCAAAATTAGTAGTGCATATTTGCTCAGTTGCAAACAAATGTAAACAAAAACGTTTGACATATAAAGCGCCATATTGTTTTTTAAGGAAACTTATAAATTGAACATTGTCGTGGGTTTTAATATAAAATAGAGAATTAAATTAAAATAATTTAAAAAGAAAAAATTTATTTTATTTTGCTTGTGTATAATTGTAAACAAATGCAGATTTTTAACAGTGCTGCCAGAAGTTTTTTGTGTTGCCAGAATAAATTTTTAGAAAAATAGCACATTTGCACAAAAAATAAAATTGGTGTGCTCACGATCAATCATAATATGCACTCAAATTTACAAATTGCAAATTTGCACAATGACCATCGTGATTACCCTTAGTGTATCGTATTACGTGAATTCGGTTTTTTACTATTTCTGGCGAAACGTATCAAATGCATAAGCCAAGGTTTGGATATATAAAAATTACCTAATTAATACTTCATATTAACGTTAACAAGGTAAAATTTTAAAAATAAAGATATTTTTATTGAATCATAAACAAACAATTGGCATTACATTTGTCGTTATTTATTTATTTATTTTAATTTTAGCTTTTTTAGATAGTATGTGGTTGACTGTATGTACATTCGTTTTATAATGTTTCTTTTTGGGATATTATATTTGTGGGAAAAATATTGTTAATTTAATTTAAGAAGAAACTTTAAATTTTGAGTAAATAACGCTTCAACCTTTATTATAATTTATACTCACGTTAAAATATTAAAAATGTATATTCGCTCCCGGTCTGTTAGACCGATGTTTGCAGAGCCTACAAAACTTTTATTAGTTTAAAAAAATTAATAAAACTCCATTTACTTTTAAAAATGTATGTTTTTAGTAATATAAACAAAAGTTTTCGAGAAAATAACTTTTTTATTTACGACTAATAGTTTACCATTCAGTCTCTGTAAAATATGGTTAAATTCTTAAGAGATAAAAAACATCAAAAAAAAAAAAAAATTATTTCTATTAAAAACATCGGTCTCGCAGACCAAATATTGCTGTATGCGCAGTCCGCTTATAAGTCTCGCGCTCTTCGTTCATAATAAAAAATAATTAAATTTGATAAGTCGGTCTCACAGACCGTATGCGTGAGTTTATGAAGGTTTATAATTGAAATACCTAAATATAGAAAAAAGTAATATTAAGGTTGGGCCCAGTATTTACTTTTTTAATTATCGAAAATAACAAAAAATTTAAAAACTGAATTTAAAATATATGGTTGAGACTTAAACCAGTTTTTACAAATTAATATTCTTTAAATGTGTTAATACCAAAATGCATTTCTTTTGCATTAAAAACTGAGATGAGCAAAGTTTTTCATCCTTGTAAAAATCAGCTTTTACAAAACTGCTGTCAAAGAAGAAAATAGTTAAAAAGTGGTTCGCAAATTTTCGTTTTTTGTTTGACAGTTTTTGGTTTCGACTGCAGTTTTTTCAAACCTGGTTTAAATATACATATAAAAAGCTGAAAGTTATTAAAACAGTTTTGTCTCTTTCCCGTATAAGGCCTAAGTCCAAATGTCAAAAAGCTAAAATGCAAAAAGATTTTGTTTCCGTTTTTAAGATAAATTTTTTAACCTTCCATATATTTCATTAGACGATCCAAAATTCTACTCCAATTCAAGAACCATGTCACGTAAGGTTGGTAGGGTAGCATAATCGGTATGAAAGTTTGGATTTCAATAGGAGGCAAGTGAAGACCCCGTTGGTCTAAAAAAGTAGCAACAGAAGTGTTTGTATCTGTATGTGCTACAACCTCATATATTTAAGTTTTAACGACTCTACATTGACGAGTTCCTTATCTTTACTAGCCTCTAGCAAAAATTTATCATGAGCTGCCTTAGCTCTATTCCAGTCTGACCTAAGCTCATAGCGGTGAACCTCAAGCGACTGTAGTGACACTCCAGTCCGTCTCCGAAATTGGCGAAACAAACAAATCTAGGAATAGTGTTACAAAGTACAAAATCAATCCCAATTCTTGTTTTAATAAAAGCGTTCACAGCTTTAAGCCTAAACCGTTTTTCAAAAACACATGCATGGTGTAAGGAATTGCCTAAGTAAAAACAGTTGCTTCAAGTGTCAAAAAAAATTTTTTTTTAATTTAAAAGATTTTGTTATTTGTGCTTAATTCCCAATTTTTAATCTTGATAAAAACACTGAAATTTATTGTTGATGGGATAAGCTATTCCTACGCGCATTTCACTGGTTGCTTAGGTTTACTGTTGCTTATGATTCTTATACGCTCAACAGTTTTATTTGGTTTAATATC
The DNA here is from genome assembly GCA_963931875.1 of Pollenia griseotomentosa. Taxonomy (NCBI): domain Eukaryota; kingdom Metazoa; phylum Arthropoda; class Insecta; order Diptera; family Polleniidae; genus Pollenia; species Pollenia griseotomentosa. The sequence goes on from OZ007563.1 coordinate 40,939,233, forward strand.
TTCAGTTTTTCTAAAATCTTTATGGATAAAGTTTCCTGATGATCTGGCCTAAGCAACCAGTGAAATGCGCATAGAGGAATAGAGCGGTTAGGTATGTTAAAAAGGTGGCATGTCGTAGTGCCCACGGACATAATGTCCATGGACATTATGTCCTTTTTTGGTCCATAAAAATTGTAAAGCCAATGTTTACTTAGCGAAACCGGTACTTGTTAGTTTCGTTATATATTTAATATATACACCCAGAGAAAAAGCAGCAAAACCATTTTTAAAAAAAATTTAAACAAATTATGTTTAATTTAACCAAATCATTGTCACCGACAACCATATTATGGTTAAATTAGTTTCTTTAAAAATAGCTTTGTTGGTTGTGACCATAATAAAACATGTTTTTCTCTGCGAGTATGTAGATCTTTTTTTGCATTTAACTTCTTTAGTAATATATAAGAAAAAATATATGCACTTACATTTTTCTTTTTGTTATATGTGGACATTATGACGCCTTCATATTTGACATAATGTCCATATTAAAAACGACTTAATGTCCGCGGGCATTATGACGTTTTCCAAAACGACATAATGTCCATGAGCTTTATGTCGCATCGAAGGGCGTCATAATGTCCATGGACATTATGTCCGTGGATACTATGACATGCCACCTGTTAAAAACATATTATGGGGATTAAAAATAAAGTGGGATCGGTCATACATTTGACTCATCTAGGGGCATTCTAGATGCTGCAGGGACCAAATTTAAGATTTTTATTAAACCGCCATATTTGTAAAGGAGCCCCCCAAAGGGTGGGAGATATATGGCAACTATTTTTTAGGAAAATGTTAAGCACAAAAAACAAATGAAGGTCCGTCATACATTTTATATCCCCAGGGGCGATTCCTTGGCAGTTATGGGCCTTTTTCTTCAATATATTTCTAGTATGTATTGACAATTTTATATGGGAGCTCCCATAAGATATGGAGAAAGCAGGTAGGTATGGTAGAAACAAATTATATGCGTTTGACTTTTTTTGTAAGCAAACGCACACAAACGCAAATATTGAAGTTGAATTGACGTGTGTAAGAAAAAATTCGCATTAATGCTGCTGTTTGCTCTTTTTTTGGTTACTTTTTGTTAAATATAAGATTTAGAGAAAACTTGTTCAGACAAAAGTTTTTGGAAACTTCACTAATAACATCTTCTTTGTAAACGATGTTTATGTAAAATTAATATTTTCCAAGTTATGATGCATAAAAGTCGGACATAACGATTCTTCGTTTTTTATCAATACCCACCGAATTGGTGGGGTGAGAGCATAAAAAATAGAAAAAAATATGCTCCATACAGTTAACGACCAACCCTAGTATGTATGCATGTTTGTAAATTATCAAAACATGTACATATATTAAATATCTTATTTATTATTGTTTTAAAAAGAAAAAAGAACACAAATTTAATAATTCACCTAACAAAAGACAATTTATATTACAAGCAACAATAATAACAAAATATCTCAAAGATAAAAAACCACCATCTCGCCTTTTCACACACTGTGCCACTACGTCACAACAATGTATCGGCATATTTAGGTAAACGTTCCTGCATTCATGCTCTTACTTGCAACAATTCTCAAATATTTTTTTATTAAGGGTAATCACGATTGTCATTGTGCAAATTTGCAATGTGTAAATTTGCAGTGCATATTATGATTGATCGTGAGCATACCACTTTTATTTTTTGTGCAAATGTGCTCTTTTTCTAAAAATTTATTCTGGCAGCACTAAAAACTTCTGGCAGCACTTTAAAAAATCTGCATTTGTTTACAATTATACACAAGCAAATCAAAATAAATATTTTCTTTTTAATTAATTTAAATTTAATTCTCTATTTAATATTAAAACCCACGAAAATGTTCAATTTATAAGTTTCCTTAAAAACAATATGATGCTTAATATGTCAAATGTTGTTGTTTACATTTGTTTGCAACGGAGCAAATATGCACTACTAATCTTGCTCATGGTTTTTTTAGTGCAAACGAAGTAAAATAGAGCAAATTGCAAATACGTACATTTTGTTGTTTTATTGTGCAAACGTGTGTATTTTTGCACGCATTTGCATCGTTTGCACACTTTGCACTACCCATCGTGATTTCCCTTATTGTTTAAAACAACGATGCTAATTCTATTAGTGTTTGAGCGAACAAAATAAACATTTTTATAAAAGAAATTAATGATGATAATGACACTGACAATAAATACGTACATACATATTTACTTATATTTTAACAAATACAAATTGTGGGCTTGTATGTATTCTACGAAAATTAGATTGCTATTTATAATTTTTTTATGCTAATGCTAGTGTCCGGCCAAACGTTCAGGTTCGGTTATGGAGTTCGGCATTAAATTGATGTTCGGCGAAAGTTTTACTGAACACTGAACTCAAAATAACAAATCAAATCAAAATATATATGACCGAACCTTTAAGCCCTCGAAATACAGATATATTACAATAATGAAACTCCAGTCCATGTATAAATCTTAAGGCTGTGACCAAAAATAAGCTTTCAGCACCATCAACCAGCGTTGCTAGTGAGCAGTATTTTAGTGCTGCTGGACAACTTTATTCAGACCGAAGAAATAATCTACATATAGCATAAATGCAGAAAAATTGCTTTTTAGCCATTATAATTTTAAATTTTGAGTACTAATATGTATTCTATATTAAACTCCTGTGCCATGTTTTTTCTGGGTATATTTAACTTTTTTATGTTTTTATATTTTCTTGTTTTTAAACTATAAAGTTGGTTTACTACTTTTACAGTCTGTTTTTAAAAAATTAAAACAAAAATTTGTGTAAGAAATTATGGTATAATCTGATATTACGGGCTAATTTCGACACCATTTTTGGGACTGAAGTTTTTTTTGCATAATTTTGTTTTTCAAATATGTAAGTTTAATCCTTTAAAGAATAGCTACTCATTATCGTAGGTCCACATTCACTTCTTAATATTTAACCTAATTATGAAACATTTTGAAAATAAGTCCCCCAGGATGTACATGTTTTTACCAGGGAAATGATGGCAGGGGAATGACGAATCTCTACAAACCTCTCTTAAATAAAAATTTAAATACTTACATACATTCAAAAAATATGGCATGAATCGGAAGTTTATATTTTAAAAAATAAAAAAATAAAATATAAGATTTTACAGGGGAATGACGTATACTTTCAGTGACAAAAGATAATCATCCATAAAAATATTAATTGATAAACAATTTTGCACATTACAAGAAAAAAAGATATTTTAACACTACTTTTTTTACTTTGCACTAATTTTATTCATAAATTATATACTATTTTACGAGAAATTGAGAAAAATTTATATGAAAGTGTGTTTTATTTCTCTCTATTTTAATACCCAAGGACAGCAAATTAGCCGGTAATCTCAGAATCAACCTTATATTAAAAACCAAAACAAATTTTCAGCACTATTATTCATCATAATTTAAAACAATTTAATGCAAATGCTCTTAAATAATTATTTATATATAATATATGTATATATATATATATATTCTTTTGACATAAAGATTTAAAATTTAAATAAATTATTATAAACCGTCTATACTATTAATTAACTACAAATTTGTTGAAAAAAAAGTAATTAGTAGTCAATTAAAAAGTCATGCAGAGATAACCAATTGACTACAGCCTATGACATGTCCATGTTAAAATAATGAGTCGTCGACAAGGAAAAAAGTCACTTAATCAACTAGATTTGGTTATAAAAAAACAGTTTAAAGTTACTTAAAAATGTGTTTGACTTCCTACAGGGTCTATTCTTTGTGGATATATGTATTACCAAATAAAATAAATTTACTTTGCTATCATTTTTAGTTTTTCAAAGTTTTTAAGTAATTTTAACAAAATATTTAGATACTTTTTCGAACATAGAAATTACCTAAGTTATTATCTAAGAAACGTAGATACTGCCATGCTACCCTCGCGTCCGTTTTAGTACTCTTTTCTTGTTATGCTTCTTTGTTTAGAAATTTAGCGTTTTATTTTTTTAGCATTGACACCAGGGTTGTGGAGTCGTCAAAAAAAAGTTAGTACTTCAACAGCTTCAACAGCTGAAATTATAACTCCGACTCCTTATCTAACCTTAATGAGACGGGTCTTTGTTTGACTTTAAACTCTTTTTTTTAATGCGGTACCTTTTAAATAGTTAAATATGGCAAGAAAATGATTCAGTAATAATTTCGAATCAATATTTTAAATATTACATAACCAATTCTGAAGTATTTTTATTTTGGAAATTATTAGAATATTTTTTTAAATTTTTTATGCCGAAAAATTTTGGAGTCGGAGCACATTACTTTGATGTAGAACAAAATTGTGCAAAAATGGAAGGAGTTGACTCAGACTAATAATATTTTGCACGGAGGTATATATGATAATAATAAAAAAAAAATTCAAGTTTTAAAAAAAATGAGTCAAAGGATTCATGTACCTCCCATATATCCTTTTTTTAAAAAAAATTTTATTCGGTAACACCTTTTATGTTGAATTGTTGAAAATTACCAAATCTATCTAATTTACATAATGTTAAAATTGATGTACTCAATTTTTTATAAATTCTTACCAAGGATTTTTGTATTTTAAAATATCTTTTTGTTAAAAAGATCACAAAAATATAAAATCACTATAATTATAAATATAAAAGAATTTAGGGAAAATATTTGATATTTCTTTAATATTCAATAATACCAAATAAATTTAAGTTAAAACTAAAATGAGGTAAGTTTCTCTTTTGATTCTTAATGGCGGACACTTGGTTTATTATACGGCAGAGAAAATTTAAAAAAGTATTTCCTCAGTTTTTTTTTATTTGCCCATAAAAAATGGGTTTTACTTTTTTTTTTAGTTACGACAACAATTATTTAAGATTCATCCAGAGCATTACTAATACATACTTTAAATAAAGTGTGGGCTCATATCAAAAAAGAATGTCTTTTTAACCAAATACTAACTTTAAAATTGTGGTACATACTTCTTTAAAATAAATTTTTTGTGGGTACTTCGACTCCGACTCCGGTAAAAAACCTGAATTCCGACTCCACAGCCCTATTGACAACATTGCCTACACAAAATTTATTCTTATCAAAAGTATATATGCTTGTTGGTATATTTTAATGTCAGATATCCTCGTCAGAATTTTGCCAGCCCGGTTCATAAATGGCTAACATAGGAGCAAAAAAAAAATATGTATTTTAGTTTTTTTGGTTTAAGTTTATTTTCCAAAAAAATATGTTTAAAAAACGTACCAAAATGTTGAAAAAAATGCTCTTTTGCTTGGTGGTCAGTACCATCTAAATTAAAAAAATTTACATCACTGATAAGCGACACTATTCAGCTGTAAGATACGAGATATTTTCTAAATAAATTCAGTTGTTTAGAAATATTTGTTCAAGAATATTGTTTCTTAATTTTAGAAACAAAAAAAACAAGTAAGAAAGTATAGTCGGTCAAGCCCGACCATATGATACCCAGCACCACAGTATTTAAAAACACATCATGCTTATGTGTCCATATAAATATGGATTTCTCTATGTTTAAAAACTTCATTAAAATCGGTTTGAAAGTTTGTGAGAGGCAGAAATTACCCCTACATCCCCTTGTGGTCCTATTTTTGAAAAACTGTATAGCTTATGTGTCCATATAGATATGGATCTATCCATGTTTTAAATTTCATTAAAATCGGTTTGATAGTTTCTGAGAGGAAGAAATTTCCCCCTATCTTCCCTCGTGGTCCTACGATTTGGCCCATTTTCAATAGGCTTGGTCCTTGTGCCAATAAGAACCTATGACCCAAATTTTATCAAGTTATCTCCAAAGTTGCGACCTGTACTTTGCGCACAAGGTTACATGGACAGCCAGCCAGCCAGCCTGCCAGCCGGACGGACATCGTTAGTTCGACTCAGAAAGTGATTCTGAATAGATCGGTATACTTTAAGGTGGGTCTAGGACCGCTATTTTAAGGCGTTACACACATCAGCACAAATGCATAATACCCTCTCCACTATTGTGGTGTGGGTATAAATATTTTATGTTGTTGAAAAACTTTTAATTTAAAAATTATTTTTGTTTTGTAAACAAAACATGCAACAGGTGTTTAAATAAAGTTTGCCATTACAAATTTTACTCAGAAATGTTTAACAAATTTTTTGTCTCTTTTAAATTTGTATGCTCTTTTTTCTCTCTTTGGAGTACGTTAACCAGGGATGATAAATGAGAAAACCAATATCGTACCAACGAACTTTTAAAATAGTACTTTTTAGGCCCCAATAGTACTAAATCATTTTTTTTATAAATTTTTTTATTTTAATACAAAAAAAAATTTAATACAACAAGAACAAAGGTTAGGTTAGGTTCCATTGGCAGCCGTGATCAAGCACAGCTCACGTGGGTCCATTAATTAGTTCCCGTTGTGTTACCATGTCACACCGTCTTCCATGGGTCCTATGTTATCCGGCTGCTAGTATTCCCATGCAGCCATCCGGTCGATTCAATAAAGGAGTGGATCCTGTTTACATCACTATCAGAGAGACAAGTTTTGTCCCTAAGGCCTTTTCGACCAAACATTTCGAGTCTTAAGTCTCCGAATGCCGGGCAATTACAGAGAAGATGTTCCGTTGACTCTTCCTCCTCCTCGTCGTCGCAACTTCTACACAAGTCAAAATAGGGGAGCCCCAGACTCTGGGCGTGCCTCCCAATGGGCCAGTGGCCAGTTATAACCGCAATAAGGTTTCTTAAATGATTTCTGGACAGCTGTAATGCCCGCCGTGTCCTTTTTTCATCTATGATGGGCCAGATTTTCCTGGTTTCCCCACAGGTAGTTTCATCGTGCCACCTCTGACTGGCAATAAGATGAAACTTGTGCGCTATAAGTTGCTTACTCCTTGGGAGCGAAGCACCTACATTGTATGTTGAACCGTCTCCATTCAAGGTGGTGCCTGCATACGCGAACGAATCCGCCATGCAGTTTCCCTGTATGTCCCCGTGTCCGGGGACCCAATTCAGGGTGACCAGTGAATGTCTCGCTATCTCCTCCAGAGACATCCGGCATTCTCGGACAATTCTCGATGTGATTAACACATTCTCCAGGGATCTTATGGCCGCCTTGCTATCGGTAATAATGTGAATATCCCTTCCAGATATTTCACAGTACCGGATGCGTCTCGCGGCTGTGTGGATGGCCATTATCTCGGCCTGGATGACACTGCAGTGGTCCGGCAGACTTATAGGTATGCTCCAGTTTAGCTGCTCGGAGTATATGCCAGAACCGACACCATACAGTGTTTTAGACCCGTCCGTGAATATTCGAATCGCATTCGCGGGAATTTGTAGGTCATCATAGTGGACCACGTTATCCAAAATGCTTACCGTGAAGCCAGGATCAAAGATTGGCTGGGGTGTGACATAATCAACATACATGTACCAATTAACAAAAACAAAAGGTACTTAAATTTCATTAGTACATGTAAAGTGTAGATAGAAACAGGAAAGGAGTAGAAAGTCCGAATACAATAAAATTAAATTAAGCGCTTGTAAAATCTCCTTCAAAATAAATCGGAGTAACATAATAATAGAGTGGGTTCCACTGTTCCAAAATTCTGTTGATTTCTTCTTGGTGTGACAACCATCTTGTTGACGAATATTTGAAAATATTATGAATTCGTTCCAAAATAATCTTGATTTAAGGGAAAGCCGTCTTTTCTACTATGTAGAATTTTTGCAGAAGTGGTTTCCTATATCTTTAAAAAACTTGTCAATATCATCAGAAATGCACGCTTATATGCTGCCGCTGATACCAAATTTAGAATGTGGCATAAGCAATCGTTCAATAAACAAGTGCAAAAACCTATTCACATTAGCGTAGTTCAAGGTTTAGTGCAAATGGTCTTGCAAAAGAGCAAATGCAAATATCATAGCTGTTTTGTTAAATCCAACAACAAAAAATAGAGTTTCCCTTAGATTTCATAAAAAAGCTACGACATTTTGCATTTTCGCAAGACTATTTGCACCGAACACTAAACTCCGCTTATATCCATTGGACAGTAAATACGAGTTGCCATTTTATATCAATTATTAATACCCTATAGATAATATTGGACTACGTGGTCCATTGCGGCTTAAATGGACTACTTACAACATGGTCCAATCTACTGCGAAATGGACCATGTTATAAGAAATTAACATGCAGTGCTGCCAACAACTGCATGATGTTTACTTTTCTATAGTTTACAGTATTACACATTGGTAGCCCTGATGGTGTCCATTATTAATTGCTTATTTAAAAGTGAAAGTTTGTGAAATTTGTTAAAAAAAAAAAGGTAAACAAATTCGGTGGGTTATATAGTCCCCTCCTTGGACATCGTAATGTTAAATGGACCACCTTTTACCCATATATTTGGAGTAGTTTTGGAGTACTCCTACTCCTTTATGGACTACTCTTTACATGCATGTATGGACCAGTCTCGTTATCTGCAGGGTATGTAGGTTTGAAAAATTTGGAAATAGTACCAAATGAGTCATGGGGGTACCAGCGTACTTTTTGGATTGTACCAAAAAAAGTACAATTGACCCAACCCTGACATTAGCACTTATGTAAAGGGTTCAAAATCTAACAAGTTAAAACCATTTAAAAAAGATCTGATTAACGAAATTTTAAGTTACAATCTGCCATTTTTTTAATTACGTTGTTATTTACTAAAATTAAATTTAATAATTTTAATAAATTATATCTAAGCATTCAACAGCAATTTTTTGCGACTTTAATAAATAAAAACTAATTATTATTCATCAGGTGGGTACAATCAGTTAATAATGAAACACTTGTTACATTTTCATACCTTCATAATAAATATCAACTATTGTAGGGAGATTTAGCATTGACATACAGTACAAATCTGAATTCAGAAATTTAATACGATTACAAAACAGAATATTTACATAACGTTCTGATGCTTCTAGCAGTTTATGTAATCGCGGAATTTATGTTGTTTATGTTTTCAAGGACAAGATTTTATGATTTTAAAATGTGTCCTTGTTGTGTTGGCTTATCCTTAAGCCTTCTGTTATGATTTTAAACACTTAAAAAGACAGTTAAAACTTGTAACAATCCTTAACTTATTCAAATGAGGGAAAAAAGTTGTAAAATGTGAAGTTTCGATTTCCCTCAGCGACATTTTTCAGCACCTTCTTGTCTGAGATAAGGAAATTCTTAAAAATATTTAGGTCGTATTTGTCTTTCATTGATGGAATGTACTGCCGAAATTATACTCGCCGTCTAAACGGCACTAATTGCTAGAGTTGTCAACCGATTAAAAATAATTCGATTAATCGATCAAACAAAACCAAACTCTTGTTTGAATAATTTTAAAATGACGATTTCCGAATAACGAATAAATCGATTAATTAATGTCGATTAATCGAACAATTTTTTTATTAAAAAATAAATTAAATAAAAGCTTAGAGTTTGATTTTTTCTCATACGTTTTTAGTGATTTTATACAAAACGTAGGAAAGTTAAAAATATTGTAGCCATAGCCCTGACTGTAATTAATCTCAATTTTTACTAAGCAAAAATCCTGTTGAGTACTCATAGTATTTCAAAAATGTATTTTATGTTCTTAGTGAACAAATCATTGACAAAAAATTGTATCAACTGTTTTCTTTTCAAGGGGGTTTTCAATTTTGGGTGAAAAACTTAGAAATAAACAAAAAGCTAAAATAATAAAGAATTGATTTATATATATAAATCATATCATGAAAGTAGAAAATGTTGTTGTTGTATTATCCTTTTTTTAAATTATATATCGTCGTTCGTAAATTATTGAGTTCAATAATATATGTAAAATATAACCATAAATCATCGAATAATTTTATAGATTTAATCGTTTGATCGAACGAACAAAAATAATTATTTGAATTACTAGAACAAAGTTGTAATGCGAATAATTGACAACTCTACTAATTGCTCAATTTACAAATATAGCGAAAAAGAGCAAACTTGTCCACAAATGTTTCTAATTAAAAATCAGAAAACAACTAAATAAACAACGTAAGGGGGATTTACATTATAAAATTGTATTTTCTTGTTTACTAATATCTCATTTAAAGTAATAATTGCCATATGTGCCTGGTAGGCATATGTGCCTGGTAGGCACATTATGATAGGTTTAAGCGCATTTGTGATTTAAAAGAAATAAATAAATAAAATTTAGTACTAAAAATTTTAAAATCTTTAACAAAACACATGAAAGTAGGAAATCAAATAGAAGCAAAAACTCTAACTTATATTTAAGAAAGTTACAATATTTTAAAATGAAAAATGTGTCTGAGAGGCATATGTTGACTCGATTATGATTAATATCAACATTTTCTTTATATAATAAATGCTAAGCATTGATTTTATTTCCTCTCTAGTAATTCATGGTTCAAATTTTTGAAATTAACATGGTGAAATTACCATGATATACCCCAAACCAATAACGAGCTGACGATATATACTATTCCAAGAGGAAAGGGAACTAGAACCATACTTGTGAAGAGACAGTTCTAAAGTGGTAGGGACCGGTTCTAGTTCTGACAGTTAATATGAAGAGGGATTGTCTCTTTAACATGACGATGTCCTAGGACGGGGTTAATTGGAACCTTCTTGATACTTTGTAACAGGTTACTGAAATAACCATAAGGGACACATTAAATTTCTGTTAAAATAATGCCGAGTAAACATCTGGAGTAACTTTCCTTTCCTCTGGAGTATCTACACTTAAAACACGTTATCACCAGTACAGTGATTTGTCTTGTTTTCACCTATCAAAATTAGGTCCATTTTATTATAAAATTCTGTTCACTGGTCACGGGATAAGTGCTTTAAGAACAATTGACACAACTTTCCCGCAGGGGTATTTTGCTATTAATAAAGTGTAAACATTTCTTAAATTAAAAATGGAAATTATCAAAAGGACATTAAACATAAAAAAATTATATTTCCTTACATAGCAGAAGAAAAGGTTACTATACTTAGATGTTTAAACCCTTAATATATTTAAAAGGGTTTTAAATTTGATGTGAACCGTTTATATTTATAAAAACCTAAATAGAAGGTGGCTGAGTTCCATTTATTCTATTATGCAACCGTGTAGAATTTTACAATGTTATCTATCCTAAAATGTGGCAAAAAAGTTATCGATGCGTACACATTAAGCAAACTTGCATCGTTAAACTTGAGAATACATTGTTGACTTTGACTGCAAAGTATTAAGATGTCTTGGAACTTAGCCGCATAAATATTAATAAAACATATAATTTATATGAATCTGCCTGAGATCTTATAATTATATACGAGACAACGTTACATAATACCATGTTCACACGGACAGCAATATTCGTGTTTCGCACTCTTATTCCTGTTTCGCGCCCCAAACATGATTGAAACGACTTGTTTCCACATACAAAATTTTGAGAGCGAAACAGGTCGTTTAATTTTGAAACAGGCTGCGAAACAGGAAAAATTTACTATCATCTCCAATTTTGATAACATTTATCGTTAGTTTATCTGAACTAGCTCTCAAAAAAAATCAATATAAAAATTGATGTTTAATAAAATAAAGTGATAATTATAAAAGTATTGAATAATATATTTTTAAGTTTTATTTACTTTTTTATCTATTTAAAAAAAATCACACTAACTAACAACACAAAAAAATGCCAAAATGAAACAAGAATGAATCGTATGAGCAGCATGTTTGGCAAACTAGTTTCAGAGAGCGAAACGAGTGGTTTATATCGTCGTATGAACATAGCATAAAACTATTGCTGGGATAATATCGATAGTTTAGATTTCACTATCGATACTATCTATATTACTATCGACTGAATGTTTGTACTTGAGTAGGAAAACTTTAACTAATTTTTCATCAGGGGTCTAATTCTGGCAGTCGTGATCGAGTACTTTCTCGATTCAAAAGCAATTTTATTTCTAATTCTTTCAGTCTATACTGAACGAATCGAAATTCTTTCAGTCTATACTGAACGAATCGAAATTCTTTCTTAAGTATTGTGAAACCTTAATTATTGACTTACAACACGGAAAAAATAATTCCAATTCGTTCAGTATTGACTGAAATAATTAGATATTAAATTGCTTTCGAATCGAGTAAGTACTCGATCACGACTGCCAGAATCAGGCCTCAGGTTATAGTTCGTTGTTTTTATGACTTTATTGAAAGTATATAATCTTATATTTTTAAAGTATGTAAGAGACTTGTATGTATGTACGCACTTTATTTTAGATGACAGTTTTTGAAAAATGTTTGTAACAATTAAAACTACTTTCAAATACTGAATAAAAATAAAAGACATCAACTATTTGATAAGAAATAGATTTTTCTGTAAAACACAAGCATGCCCACCTTATTTGGGTTCAGGCAGTTTCCTATGTTATTTAATATTTTATTGGCAGCTGAAAAGCCCTTTCTGAAGGAACCAAAGTTGCAGAGACTATAAGAAGATGTTTTATTGTAACTTTAGATAATTTTCTAAATTGGTTTAATTTCTCCACCCAAAATCGCTCTAGAGGACTTTTTCTCTAATAGTTGTTTATTGTATTGCTTTATAGGACACTTGTTAAATGCTTGTCATGCAGGCGAATCCTCTCGTGTACGTGTGCTGGACGTAATATTCGCCGTCTTATCTAAATTTTTGGATTTTCCATCCAGCATCGTCGGTGTCACACATAAACATACAAACACATTTTTACTAATATTACCATAATGCTTGATGAGTGTTTTGATACGTGTATTTGGGCCTTTATGCCGCTATTGCATTTGAATTTTTGTTCCAGAAACTTTCCACACCAATGTTTACCAAAAATTGTGAAAATTTGCAAATACATATTTTAAACTTTCAAACTTTTATTTTAAATTTTAAAAATTTGGCTATCGCAAAGTTTGAAGTGTAAAAATGAATGAGTTTCTACATTAAGGTGGTATTGATTTTACAACATTACAAAAACATTTGACATTTCTGTGATTATAGCTGCTGTTACATCGAGCCCTTTTTGCGATTATATCGTAAGCGACAAAAGCCAAATTTAACAGGAGAGGGTTTTAATTTATTTTTGCTTAAGTCGTGCATCACTTTATTTGGTTTCATATTATAATAGCGAATTCGATTGTTTTTAAAAATATGCTGAGATTCAATTGATTACGATAGTTTTAATAGTATCGCTTACGATATAATCGAAAAAAAGGCTCAACATGTTTTCATAGCTGTATTAAAAATAATATTATCGATATTGATTGTTTGCCTATCCATATTTTAAGACTATCGATAGTACTATCGATAGTTTTCCAGCACTACATAAAACTACTTTTTAGCTGCGTTCGTTTACCCCAAAATTTGTACAAATTTATACTGGATTTTACTGAAATGCGTTCGCGTACTCATAAATTCGTAAAATTTTCATATAACTCACCTACTGGATTTTACTGGAAAAGTAAACGAACGCACATTTTATCAAAAACAGAATAATGTCAATTTTTAATATGTGTCAGGGGTGTGCTAAAAATCGAAAACGTTATATAGCTATTGATTTTTTTTTAATAAATCTCTAAAGAATTTTTTAACTGTATACACAAACTTTGAGAATTATGCATTACGCATTCATTCATAATATGTAAATAATCGGCCAACGTTTTTTAAAACAATAATTATAAAATCTCGTTTCTATATTCTGAACTTAACACACAGTGAATTTTAATATTATAAATTGCTGTGTTTACAATATAAACTAATTATTCATCATTTTTTATTTGAACTTTACTTTACTGACTTACATACATATATTGTCGTATTTATAATGAAATTAATTTTAAATAAAAAAAAACAGCTATAATTTCCTAGAAAATTCCCATCTTATGCACCTCATTGTATTTTTTCCGATCTTTAAATAGATTTTAAATACATCATTGTTTAGGAAATTTTCTCAATATACTAATAAAATGTATTTTTGTACAAAACAAAAAAGTAAAAATAGAAAATCTGCAAAAAAAAAAAAATAAAAAAAACAATAGCACAAAAATATTCTGTTTGTTTTCAAAATACCCAATACATACTTTTAGTAATGTGTATTTCCCTAATATTTTGAAAAAATTTTAAATAAAGAACAAAAGATATAATAAATATATTATTATTTTACTGTTAAAAAAAAACTTTTCTAAACCTGAAATATTTGTTGTGAATAAGACTTCGAATTTATAATATGTCACTAGAATAATAAAGTCTGTCACTCTAGCAACTTTCCCACTAAACTAATTTTAATTTTCAAACATTTAATGCTATTTTATCTTAATATTTCCAAATATTCACTTATTTTTAAACGACTTTCAGCTACCATCACCAAGTTCAGTTACAATTAACTATCAGTTATAACTGTCAAAACCATATTGTCAACTGGAAGTTAAGTTAATAGTTAGTTTTGACTGGACTTGGTGAAATTGGCCGTTAATCTATAATAAAATACATATTAATGTATTCTGTTAAAAAAACTTTTTCTAAAATATACGACAAATCTAATTAAAATTAAGTTGATAACAACAAAAAAACGAGGGCGGATCAATAAGTCCGTGACTTTTAAAATGGAAGACATATTTTTAATACTTTAACATTTCACATTGTTTACAACATAAATCTTCTTCAAAATGTGATAAAAATGTACATTATTCTTTACAAAGTTTACGTATACATTCTCTTCTAAATAAATCATAATTTTGTTCAAAATAAAAAATATTATTTGATTATGAGTTAAAAAGTTTTAGTCCTTTGTAGAAAAGAGATAGTTGAATTGCTGTTTTGGTAACTCGTTGCAGTCTTAAGGCTCAGTTAGCCGGGAGTTACAGTAACAGTAACCTTACCGTAAAAAAGAAAGACCAATATATTTCTTACAGATTGAGACGTAACATCTTACTGCTAACTATAATCGTTATAATTGCTAAACATACAACAAAATGAAGCAGCTGATTTGCAACGTTACTGTTACTCCCGGCTAATTGAGCCTTTATGTGTCCTAAATCTATATAATGGAACATCACCCGCATATCGTACTAGTTCACTAAGGTACTCAGGGGCATTTTCTTGCTTGATTTTTCGGCAAAAAATTATGCCCAAATGAATAGTATTTAAATCTAAATTAAGTTAATTTTCATAAAAAATTAAATCGTATTTAAATACAGATTGATTTTTTGAGTTTTATTTAAATAAGATAAGAGAATGGTAGAACTTCTAAATACAAAAAAATATCATAAAAAAGTATAATTATTTACAAGGTGTTCTCAAAAAACAGCTGAATGTATTGCTTTGCCTGTTGTTGTATTGATGTGATATTGAGGCCACCTTGGAAACTTAAGTTGAAATTAAGTGTACCACATCGGTGAATTAAGTTTCATTTAAGTAATTAGTGAAAAAGAGAATTTTGTAATTAAAACGATTTTAAACGTAAATGTGTTTTAATATCAATCCTGAAAATTGGCCATTAGTGTGTTAAACTCCAATCTTTGTAAAATGTTAAACCATTTAAGCATAAATTGTATTGGTGTGCATCTATTACATTTTAATATCACTCCCTTTGGCTTGTTTTGCAACTTCTGAAGTCGCTCCAATTGTGAAGAACCAAACTCAAACTGTGGTTTTATAAACGATTTGTATAAGTTTATTGCTGTTATTGTGGAAACTTTATTTTGAATTCTTCTGAAGAACCTTTTTTTAACAGGCGTTTTCTATATGTCCTTGAAATTTTAGTTCTTTATTAATCTATTATGAAACCTAAGTGTTTGATTTGCTTTACGTTTTTAAGTCATATTTCTCTTAAGTCAGAATTTGTAGTTTTTCGTAATGTTAAATTGAAAATTATTTAATTTACTTTTTTCTTAAAGATCAAATGATTACGATTGGAAGCAATTGTGCTAGATTTATTTTATTGATACCAAACGGAAGAGAAAAATATTCAGTTAAGCCCAATCAAAAACTCAAAATGCATTTTTTTGACTTAATCATTTTTTGCCCAAGGTCAAAGATTTATTTCAATTATTTTAGGTTTACTTTCATTTAATTCCAACTTATTAGTTTTTAACATAATGTTAATACTATTTATAACGTTGGGCATATTGCTTTGACATTGTTCTTCACACTCTTCAAGTTTTAGCAGTCAGGTCTTGAGTTTTAAGAAGAGAGAGGAAACTAAATGGCATTTCCTTTTCTCTTCTCTTCTAAAAGTTCAAGACTTGACGGCTAAAAGTTAAAGAGTTTAAACCAGCAATTACAACTGTTCGATAAAATGAAAAAATTTTTTTTAAAAAACGAATATATGTCAAAGGTAATAATTTAATCTATGGGCCATGTCACAGAGTACAATTCCGTTCGGAATGATTCCGTTCGGAATTGAAGAAAACATATTTGTTTGTTGATGGAAAGTGTATTTTGATAGTTTTATGGCCTTTCAGATATAGACAACTCCCATACCGTTCATGAAAACAAAAATGGTTTCATTCCGAAACATTTTTTCGTCATTTTCTGAAGCACCAAAATACGGAATGAATTCCGTTTCCGAACGGAATTGTACTCTGTGACATGGCTGTATATATATAAAAAGAAGTGTACACTTTGATGTCACCACTTACTGCGAAAGCGGGTCGTTCGACTTACACGAAAACTATCACGGTACTTTGGGGATAGTCTGTAGATGGTTTATGTGAAGTTTGGATGAAATCGGCCCAGTGGTTCCGGAGATATTGCATTTAGATTTTCCTATATATTATTCCCATATAAATATCAACAAAATGGGTTTCATTATCCATATTATGATTTTTTATTGTTTCTTGAAAAGTTACCAAACCATGCCTAATGTGTACAATGACATTCAGAATAGATCTTAGTGTATATTTCATATCGCTAGAAGGCGTATCATAGGGCAAAACGGGTAAAAGCTCCCCCTTCCAATATTTTCTTAACTAATCAACCAATTTTCTTGAAATTTTGCAGGCAAATAGTATAACATCTGGAAGGAACTATAGCCTATAATTTTTATTATTCAGGGCATGAAATTGGGTAAGAGGGGCAAACACTCCCCCTCCCTATATCTTCTTAACTGATCAACCTGTATTCTTTAAATTTGGCATGCAGATACTGTAGTATCTAAAGGAACTTTAAGATATACATGTTTTTGAAATTCCAACAATCTCCCCATGTCTTCGTAATTAATTATCCGATGAAAGTTTCAAGTCTTGAAGGAACTAAGGGCTATAAATTTTAACATTTACGGCGTAAAATAAAAGTAAACGGGTTAAAGCACCCACATCCAATACCTTCATAATTAATTTGAAAAGTTTATGTATTTTTTTTAACATTTTTTTCTCCGGTTATTTTACTTCGGCTTTGCAATGGTACACGATTGGTCGTTAAAAAATTTATGAAAAACGTTATAGGAGCTACCATTTTGAATGGTAAATTCCGAGACGAAAATGTTTTGCTGCCATGAACTTCGATGATTGCCACAGACGTCCCAATTGAATTCAAACGCGTTTAATTTCCAATTAGATTGGAATTTGCAATAACAATCCATATGTCGCAAGACCAAACGATGTATGTTTGCGGCTTAGATTTGGGCACACCATGTTTTTCACACGGACAATTATACGTGGCATGTTCTCGCGTCGGCAAGCCATCGAGCTTATTTGTGTTGGCTAAAGACGGACTGACAGAAAATACCGTACACGCAATTGCTCTTCGTAATGCAAATTGACTATATCTGTTTGATTTTTATACTTCAGGATAACAAATACATTACTTTTTTATGTTTAACTTTTGAATATGCAACGAAAAGAAATAAATAATTATGGTTTTTTTTCATCGCCGATCACTAGAAATATGTTATATGGCAAAACGACGTTTGCCGGGACAGCTAGTTTTATATAAAACTGTCATTGAAGTTACCATATCTTCAGCGCCATCTTGCAAAAATTATTTTTATTAACATAAATTCTTTCTTATTGGACTTTATTATTTATATGTAAATTAATTAATTTTTTTTTTTTTTTTTTGTTAAACTAAAATAAATATTTTATATAAAAAAGAACTCAAGCTTATACAAATTAATATAAATTTAAATAATAAAGATCGAAAAAAAAAATTATATTAGCAAAAATAATTTTTGGAATATTATTTCATGTTTATTTTTAATTATTTAATTCGCAAACTTAATTTTTTCTCTTAAATTTTTCAATAATTGCTCTATCTTCGTAGTAGGAAAAAAAATAATTTTATTTTTCAGCATAGTCTCCAAGGCGAATTCATGCAAACGGTGGTGTCGATACTACAACAAATAACAACACCAAAAACACAACAATGTATTTTTTTGTTGCTTTCGTTGATCCATATGTCAAAATTACAAGGAACTTTTGACATTTCTCTCTCTAATTAAGAAAAAAAAGTAGCACAGCTGTGTTTTCAACGCCACCTGAAAAATTAATTCGCCTTGATAGTCTCCTTTGACTACAAACGAAAAATATGATTTGTCATGTCATCAAAATAGGCATTTGTCTGTGAGACAAATGTCAAATCTCTCTCCGCCACTCGTGGCTAAGTCCAAATAAAGGGCGGATGAGCACACGAAATTCAAATTTTGATATCAATGGCTATCAAAAACAAACTGAATAACGCAGCTACGAAATTTCGACAGGACTCAACTGACAGATCCCTGTTAAAGGGAGCAGTATTGCGAAACTCAAAAAGTCACGGACTGATTGATCACCCTCGTAAATTAGTTTATTTTAATGGATTTCAATAAAATTTGCATTTATTTATTTTATGTATTTATTACTATAATTATAAGTTACTAGAACTCAAATACACAATTTGTAATTATTTCTCTGGACAAGAATATTATCAGTTTTGTGGTATATAAAATATGACTGGCCGTCTGTTGTTTTAGTCAATAAATACATGTGATTACATTTGTCACTGGAAAAATTAAGACTTTGACATAGAACTTTTATGAATCACCACAGTGTTGATAATTGTTGGAATGGTTTAAATATAATCTTTCAACGATGTTTGTGAAAATGAGTGTGCAATATACAATTACGATAAGGTTTGTACAAAAATAATTATATTTATTTTTGATAACATTAAATTTGTTCAATAATATTATACATGCATACTCTTTTTATACATCAAAAGTTGGGCTAATTGTATGAAAACCATTAAGGACTACAATTAAAAAACACGTACATATGTTGTAAAGCAGCTTTGAGCTATGATTGTTCGAAACATTTTTAGGTACATAGTGTGTATGTATATTGGATGTATTAGAAAACATTTAAAAAATAAAAAATAGGGTATTCCCACTTTTAAACAATAGAAATAAGAGCGAAAAATACGAATAAACTTGGTTAAACGTACGGTGACCATTCGTTATGTATTATACAGAACAGTACTTTATTTTAGAGATTTGTTCTGTGTGAATTATTATACCCTCCACCACAATTAGTAGTGAAGAGGGTATACTAAGTTTGTCATTCCGCGTGAAACTTTTTAATTATTCATCATAGACCCTATACAGTATATATATTCTGGCTCCTTGAGTAATTCTAAGTCGATTTAGCCATGTCCGTCTGTCTGTCCGTCTGTCCGTCTGTTGAAAACACGCTCTCTTTCGAAAAACTCAAAAGAAATAAACAAACTGGTTGTCAAATTGCTTGTAGTTATCCTAAGCAGTTTGGGATTGAAATTCAGCAAAATCGGTTCAGTTGGACCAGAGCTATGAATCAAAATGTGAAACCACTACCTTTTTAAAACTGATAATTTTGTTACAAAAACTAACGTAAATGGTGGAAAAATGCACGGAATCATATAAAATTTTGCAAAAATTTGTTTTATTCGACTGGAAATCACGCCCTTTTCGTGAATATCCGTCTATAATTTACCCTATACCCCATATAAGACCAACTCCCGGAAAACAGTTTAATACGCCTAAAACCGTAAAAACTAGCGCTATCATAACAAAATTTGGTACTTCAGTTTTATAGGATAAGAAAAGACACTGTAAAATTTCGTGAAGATCGGTCCATAATTTACCCTAGGCCCCATAGAAACTCTACTACCGAAAAACAGTTTAGTACGCCTAAAACCATAATTAATAATGCTATCATAATAGAAATTGGTTCGTCACAGTTTCATAGGACTAGAAATGAAACTGTGAAATTTCGTGAAGATCGGTCCATAATTTACCCTAGGCCCCATATAAACCCTACTTCCAAAAAACTAGTTTAGTACGCCTAAAACCGTAATAAATAATGCTATCATAATAGAAATTGGTTCGTCACAGTTTCATAGGACTAGAAATGAAACTGTGAAATTTCGTGAAGATCGGTCCATAATTTACCCTAGGCCCCATATCAACCCTACTCCCGGAATACAGTTTAGTACACCTAAAAGCATAATTAACAATGCTATAATAGCAAATTTTGGCTCGTCACAGTTTTATAGGACTATAAATGATACTGTGAAATTTCGTGAAGAATGGTCCATAATTTACCCAAGATCAAGATTGTCGGTAAATAATTTAATATAGGTCTAAGCCGCAACCAATTTTAATGCTGATGTCTGTTTTTATAAAGATAAATTAATAATAAATAGACATCATATAGGTATCACTCCTGAAATATTGGAACTGTCGGTGGAGGGTTTCAAAGATTCGGCACAGCCGAATTAAGCACTCTAACTTGTTTTTTTTTATTAAAAAGCCCTTAATCGTTCTGTATTTAATTAAATGTTCCATATTTTCACTATACTTGAAAAAACAAATGCTCGAGACTAACGAAAAAAAAAATGTTAAAAAAATACTGAAATGTTTACTGCCGTATTCATAAAAAATAAAATAAGTTTGAAATGTGTTTTAAGGCAAAATTTCCATATAAATTTTTCTTAAAATATATTTCAAATCCACTTTAATTTTTTAAGAATACGGCAGTTAGTTTTAAGAAAGTTTTAAAAAGAATTTCAAAATAATAATAATTATTGAACATTTTTAAAATTTTTTATAGGATTTCAAAGCAAATAAATTAATTTTTTTCGTTTTATACAACTTTTTTGTTTTTTTTTTACTTTCAAGCCAATTGAACCTTATTTATGCGGAAGATAAAATTGGCTAAACTTATATAAAGATTATTTATTTCTTAGATAAAGATAAATTAATTAATCTATCAAAACAATAACAATTTTTTAAATGGAAGATAAAAAATAATCTATCTATATATATAAAAACTTTTGTGCCGGGTATGTGTTCCTAAACCGCTGTACCGATTGACACCAATATTGGACAATAAATAAGTTTAGTCTGGAGCCAGTCGTGATATTTAAATTTTAATTATGGTACAATTTGGCTGAAGGTCACAAAAATAAGTTTCCTGATAAAATTTTGACCCGTTAGATAGCGCTGGGGTCATATTCAGGAAATGCCTCAGTAGGAGTTATCTGCCTAGGGGGTGGAGAGAGGTTAGGGTGAATTTTATACCCAAGGCTGGTAAAGCGGGCTACTCGAAACCGGGGGATTTTAGACCTATTAGTCTGTCTTCATTCTTGTTGAAGACTCTTGAGAGACTAATAGATTTCTACCTCAGGAGTAATATTGAGACCCGCCTTATTAGCAACGCTCAACATGCCTACCTGGAGGGTTAATCTGTTGAGAGTGCGCTACATGCAGTGTTGCCAGTGGATTTTTCGAAAAAATACTTACATATGCTAATAAAAATCCGATTTTCCCTACGCGTTGAAAAAATTTCCCCTACTAAAATCCCTACGCATTATTATCATTAAAACAAAAGAAAAAACATTAGTTATAAGAAATAAAATTTATTCGAATACGTATATTAAAGCTTTGACATAAAATAATTACAAAACTAAAAAAAATGAAAGGTATAATAATGCATGTGTATGTAGGTACTTGTAATAAAATTTAATTAACATCGAAGTTTTTCTTGGGATTCAAAAACTAATTAACAAGGTTTCGTTTAAATGTGCTACATTCCCATTTCATACTATTGATAAACTGAAATTTATTGTTGAAGTGATAAGCTATTTCCATGCGCATTTCATTGGTTGCTTAGGCCAGATCGTCAGGAAACTTCATCCAAAGATTTTAGAAAAACTAAAGATATTACACATATAAAACTGTTAAGCGAATAAGAATTATAAGCCACAGTTTTACTTGTAACAATATCAAAGCTTAAACAAAAACAACAACAATGAGTGAGTTTATATTTTCTTACAGTCCCGGCTACATTAAGTTTTTCAACATCAGGTGTGATCCCGTACTCAACGTTGGGAGCCCGCGGGATCCCAATCATACCGAAAACTGTTCCTATACTCAAAGTTTGGTAAGGTGGAGCTTTTAAGAGAAAAATATTCTTCTTTTTGCACGAAGTAGCCTGTACTTTTTTTGGGCAAATTTATAAAATTGTTAAACAATCTGTGTCAAATAAAAAAAAATAAAAAACTGCAAGAAGTTAACTAAAATAATTAACATAAGAAATATTTGAAGCACAGCCGGGAATAACGTTGTAAGTAACAAAATAATTATTTTTCTGGAGAGCAAAAAAACGTTTTTAAAAGGCAGGATTACTTATTTTTTCCTTTTTTTTAGATTATCAAAATTAATGATAGTAAAAACTTGAACGCAAAATATCAAGATATTTGAATTTAAAATAACATGCAAATTTGCAGTTTATAACTTTTTTTTAGTGAAAAAACGTTTCATATCCACAATCGCGATGTCATTTAAAACGTTTTGCACTACGCAAGCGGCTTTTAAAACGTTATTCCAATTTACAAAACCATTAAATTGTATAATTTTTTTAGTAACTTACAACGTTCTTCCACTAGTTGACTCTTTAAATGTCATTTTGAAGGCGTTAAGGTGCATAATTTTGGGTGATTTGAGGTTTAAACAATGTAAGAGAGAAATGTTAACGATAACTTGCAAAAAAACTGATTTTGCAAAAAGTGGCTTTTACAACGTTATTCGCGGCTGTGCTGCATTTATAAAATAAACAATAGAAAATGTTGACATATGTAAATAAATGCTTGAATTTTAATTTTATGCACGTTAATGTGTCATTTATGTATTAATTTAAACATAAATATTTCATATTAACGTTTTCTTTTGGATCAGGAATTTGGTTTTTATTGTTCCCGTACTTTTGTCTATTAGTGAGAGAAATTTTTGTTTACTCTCATTTTACCGAACTTTACCCAAAAAGTACGGGATCACACCTACAAACATATTAGTGTCGCCAACTTTTTAACCCCAAAAAACTATAGAAATATATTTTGAAGCTATTTTAGGGAAACATTTCTTTTAACCGTTTTGGTCAACAAAATATCATTAAAAAAACGTTTTTTACTGCATTTATTTTATAAATAATACGATATGAAGAAAAATCCCTACATTTTGGAGATTATGAAAAATCTGTCCGATTTTCCCTACGCTTCTACTAAAGTATCTAAAATACCTACATGTAGGGATTTTCCCCTACTTCTGGCAACACTGGCTACATGAGTTTGTGGGTTGTATTGATCACGGTCGGAGGCATAAGGAGCCTTTAATAACATTAGAGTGAATAGTCTGCACGCTTAGCAGTAGAATTATAAACTCGAGCCTGGGGGAGCGTGTAATAAGGAGGAGGGTTACCAGGGGGACACCCAAAGAGGGGATTCTGAGGTCATTTGATTCCATGGGCAGGAAGGTTGTTGCCTATGCGGACGACATAGTTCTGCTAGTCAGGGGAAAATTTCTGTCCACGATCAGGGAAATTATGCAGATGATGCTGGGCGAAGTCTCGGTATGTGCAAAGGACAGGGGGCTGTGTGTTAACCCTGTGAAGACAGCCGATGCTATTTACCAGTAGGTACAGAATAAAGGAATTTATGGTGCCAGTGCTAGAAAGTGCTAGAAAGGAGTGCATCTCTTGGCATCATAGGCGCAAGGAGAAGCACTCCACATGCAGCGCTAGACATCCTACTATATCTGTCCCCTATTGAGCATTATGTGAGGAGTGTGGCTGCTAGGAACTTACTTAGACTTTACGAGTCTTCCTTGGTTAGACCTAGGCGGGATGATCACACGAGAATTTTGTACGAGGTGGGTCTGCTTGATCAGGGTATTATTCTCGAGAGAATTTCGGATCATAGGACTATGACCCTGGACTTCGGTGTAACACCACCAGTGGAGTTCCTCGATAGGGAAATTTGGCGGGGATCCAATGGACTGTTTGAGGGTTGGGCAGTATTTACAGATGGATTCAAGATGGAAACCGGTGCTGGTGCCGGTGTATATATCGCGGACACCGAAGTGACATTGAAAAATTATACGGTGCGATCGTGCCTGGTCGCTCGGTGTAGGAATGCTCTTAGGGAACTCATGGAGGCATTCAATGTAAGGCTGTGTTGGGTACCTGGACACTGCATAGTTGATGGAAATGAGGTGGCGGACGAACTCGCGAGAGGGGGTTCGAATCTGGACTTAGTGGTAATGGTCAGGGGGTAAAGCCCCCTATGTTACTACTATGGGGTGATACGGAAAAAATTCCGGGATGACGTTTACCGATCCTGGAGGGACAGAACGGATTACAGGGTGTCTAGGGCACTATGGCCCAGATTAGACGCGGGGGCAACCAGGGTTCTATTGTCTGTTGCTGATCGCATAACTTGAGAACGGCTTGACCGTTTTAGACGATTTTTCCTTTAAAATGATCGCCATGGTCCAACTTAGGTTTGTACGAAAAGAATATTTTGCCCCGCCCACTTTTTTCGATTTACCTAAAATCAGAAAACGGCTCAATCAATTTGACTAATTTTTTTTTCAAATTTTCGTGATAATCCATTTTAAGTTTTCATCGAATGAAAAATTTACCACGCCTATTTTTACGCCCACTTTTTCTATTTATTTGACCGATTTGGACGATTTTTTCTTTAAAATGTTCGCCATGGTCCAACTTAGGTTTTTAAGCCCACTTTTTTCGATTAACCTAAAATCAGAAAACGGCTCCATCGATCATTAGTAATCAGCTACCGAGCGAAGCCGGGACGGCCAGCTAGTATTTTTAATATAAGTCTGTGTTCATACGGCTCTTTTCTTATTGAAAAGATTGCTACTTTATAGGCGAGAGGGGCGAGGGGAAAAGAAACGAGTACACAAATGCCTGTACTCATGGTGGAATAAGCAGGTGGCATCGTTACGGCAACAAATACAACATTACAACAAAAATGGAAATTACATCACCGTTTACGTCAAAAAATACTTTAAGCAAAAATCAAAGCGTGCCGCTAAACGTGATGAAATAAATAAACTTTTAGCCAATTTTTATTTAAATATGGTCAATATTTAATTGAATATTATCAAAAACTTAATGAAATACAATAATCACAGCACAAGACGTGGACTGTTTGTAAAAATAAACAAAACTTTGACATAAACCTAGACAAACAGTGCAAGAGCAAAAAATAGTCATCTGGCGTATTGTTGCCACCTGTTTATTTCACCATGCCTGTACTGTCTTTACGTTTTGCTTTTTCATTCGTTGTTTAATTTTGTTATTGTTTTCAATATCAAAAAAGCACACATGCAAACGCACGACTATACAAAATAAAAAACATGGCGTTAACATGACATGAATAATTTGAACGCCAATTTATGTTCAAAGAAGAAAAAGGAAAAATCTTTTCAATAAGAAAAGAGCCGTATGAACTCAGACTAAAATATTAATCAAAATTCTTAATTTCTCTTTGAACTCTCTGAGTAAATTAGTTTCAGGGTTGCCAACTTACACGTAATACATAAATTTTTTGTAAGAAATTACGATTTTTACATATAAAAGAGTCTTGGTAATCTTTACAAGGGAACTACTACGTCATCAAACGGTAAAACATGCGCAAGGCGTAATCTTTATTTCTATCATTCTTGCCATAATGTACTTCTAAAACCGTAATAAATATTGCTATCATATTAAAATGTGCTTTCGTAAAGATTGGCCCATAATTTACCATAGGCCCAATATAAAGCCTACTCCCGGAAAACAGTTTAGTACGCATAAAAACGTAATAAATATCGTTATCAGAATAAAATTTTGTACGTCACAGTTGTATAAGACACTGCAAAATTTCGTGAAGATCATTCCATAATTTACCCTAGGCCCCATATAAAGCCTACCCTCGGAAAACAGTTTTGTTCGTTAAAAAACGTAATAACTAATGCTATTGTAATGCAATTTGGCGCTATCACGCTATAAAATTTCTAGAAGATCGGTCCATAATTTTCTATATAATGTCCCATATAATGTTCGCTATAGAAAATACACCTAAAACCGTAGCAGCTATAGATATTGTAAAATTTGGTTCAATTTTGGTTCATATGGCTAGAAATATTACCATGCAATTTTCTGATTATCGGTCCATATGTTTTTTTTTTTATTTTAGATCCCATATTAAGCTTTCTGAAGCTTTCTGAAAATCACTTTAAGCGCTAAAACAAATTTCACTACTGTATTGAAATTTGTTCCATTTAGATTTTTAATAACGGAAATCACTATACAGGATTTCGTGATGATCAGTCCATAATTTATTTTTTTAAAAAAACTTCTTATTTCTGAAAAAAAAAACTTTTTTTTTACATAATTGCCAACATTTTTAAAAGAAAAAACAAAAACATGTTGTAAGGCTTTTTATATTACTGTTAAATAATTAAATGAAAAAAGTATATAAAATTCATTTTATTTAAAAATATATAAAAATTAAATCTAAAAATGTTTTTATTTTAAATATGCCCTCGCAAAAATTTTCAATATTTTGCTCTTTCTATTAATTATGTTCCTCAAAATTACAGCTCAAGCTATTTATTATTAACTTCTTCAATATCACTCAAATAGACTAAGGCCCCTATTACGGTTTACAACTCAACTCAGTTGAGTTGCAATTTCTTAATTTTTGTATTATGGTTTACAACTTTGCTATATTGCGGTGAACAAAAACATAACAAAAATTACAACTGATCACAACCAGTTGTCTTAATTACAACTCAACTGAGTTGAGTTGTAAACCATAATAGGGGCCTAAATTTGCCACAATAGCACATAACTGAGAAATACTCAATTGGTTACCTCTTATTACATAAAAAGGTGCAAGATCTTTGACGTGTTTAAGAAAGTCATTATCAAAATCAAACTTTTTTAACAGTCCATTAAAAAGTGCAACATAAAACTTTAAAGAATAAACTCCAAGATCTATTACATTAACTTTAGACAACTTATATGAATCTAGTGCTAAAGATATTTCAGAATCTAAAAAAAATTTGGGATCTTTACGAAGAAGTAAACACAATTAAAATAATAAAGAACAGAGAAAATATAAGACCATTTAATAACATGAAAACATCTCTTAATATTAGTATCCAATATACTGCAAATTTTAAATTATGTACTTATAAATAACTTGAAAAAACTTTATTTAAATTTAAAACTTTTTTGCATCTCAAAAAACTTGCAAAAAAAGGGAAAACTTTATAAATGACATGGCTGCCATGGGACAATGTAAATGTCCCTCCTGAAAATCATTTTAGTTCGGCATAAACTGTTACGAATCATGATATATTATTCAAGTTAGTTCAAATTGCTAGAAATAAATGCATAACACTTTCTGATTGTCGGACAATTGGTTTGAACCGAAACCAATTTTTATACTGACGTCCGTTTTATAAAGATTATTTAATCATTTATAGCTCTCATATATTCTAACTTTCGGTGGAGGGTGTCAAAGAGTCGATACATCCGAATATAGCACTCTAACTTTTTTAATGCATAAGCATTTAAATGGTTAAATATAGCATAAAAACGATTCTTAAAAATTTCAAATCGATATTTAAAATATTGCATCGTCAATATCGAATAACTTTTATTTTGGTAATTTTTTAAAAATTTTTTATGCCAAAAAACTTTGAAGCCGGAGTCGCGAGTTTTTGTGGGTACTACGACTCCGACTCCGGAAAAAAGCCTCAACACCGACTCTTCAACTCCGACTTCACAGCCCTGGGTACATCATCTATTCGTTGAATTGATAATTTTATAAAAGTACATATTTATCTCAATGTTTTTGCAAGATATATTTTTGTTATTTTAAACTTATATACATCCATGTTTTAAAAATAGCATGATTGTAAATTCACATGCGATCTGCAAATCGGCAGTTTTATTTGACCAAGTGCTAGAGTTCAGGCGTTTTTTTTTTTTTAATGGTCGAAAAATTAAAAGGTATATTTTGGCTGTCAAATATAAACACAAAAAATTTATATTTGCAAAAAATGCCAGATTACGAATTCCAGCATAAATAAAATTATATAATTTAAATGGTATTAATTTATTATTCTGCCATATAAGTTCCGTATAAAATAAAATTCCTAAATTCATTCTAATGTCCAGAACCATAATTTTTTTCGAAGTTAAATCGCCAATTAAAAAAAAATTTAAAACAACAATTAGGTGGTTATTTTATAAAACACTTTAAGACCGGCTATAAATATTTACAGAAAATAATTGCTTATTTTCAATAACTATTAGTACCAATTGTTCACGAACTCCAAAAACTTGCAACGAAAGAGTGAAAAAAGCATACAAATTTGTGAGACAAAAAATTTCTGATAGTAAACATGTTTTTGTTGACAAAACAAAAATAATTTTCATAGTTCTTAAATTAAAAGTTTTTCAATAACATAAAAAAATTAATAAGATTTCTGTATGACGTGCTAAACTCCCAATTTTTTTTTTCATATTTGATAAATACACTGAAGTTTATTGTTGAGGGAAAGCTAGCTTCTATGGGCATATTTATAATAATTAGTATTGTGGTTATTTTATTGAACTGTATATATTTGTTAATCCAAACTTTCATATTTTTAATCAGGATAAAGTTCATTAAATTTAATTTTCATTAAATAATATTTATAAAGAAAGGAATTTCACAGCATGAATTGAATTAAAAGTTATTGATAATTTTTCATTCTTGACTGACCTATAATTTTCAAAAACTTAGAAACAATACTCTCAATGCAAGTTTTTGCTAGTAAAGGAAATGAATACAACTATGTATGTATGTATACAATTTTTGGAATTTTCAAAAATTCGTATGTAAATATTTTTCAAGTGAGGTGAAGTGTATTTATTACTGTCGAAAACAAATTTTACAGGAAATTTATAAGTTCACTTGTAGATCATATTACAGTACCCCTGTAACTTAAAATCAGTTAGGCAATATGTAATCGTATGTATATACATATGTATGTTTAAAACTTTTTCAAAGGTCATAGTAAATATTTGTAACTATTGTTGGATAAATTCAAAACAGCTTCTAACGGTTTAACAAATAAATAAATTATCTCTATGTACGTAACTAAATACATAGGAATAGATATGTATTAATATTTTGTCCGCAATAGTACCCAGATAAGGCTTTGATAAATATGTGAAAATTTAACTTAACATCGTCCCAACTGATACAATATTCTTTAGCTATTAGTTCCATAAAAAAAAGATAAGATAAAAATACCGATAAACGCACAAAAAATGGTCGAAAATTGTAATTTGCAAAAACATTTTATTGCGAAAAATGCTGGTTTCTGATAAATAACTAAGTACTTACTTACAGATTTGTACTTTTAAAACATTTTTTTATATTTGTATAACTTTTGTAAACCAAAAACGAAAATAGTTTAAGCTGATAAAAATGGCCTTGTTAAAACCGACGTAACACCGCCATGTACTGGTTTAACTATTAGTAATCAATGAGTACAATTTTTCAGCCAGCAAGACTATTAACTGTATAAAAAAACTATAAGTAGGTACCTAAATATGTATAAAAAGAATTATAACAGTTGTGTAATGCTCATTTCGTCAATAGTAGGTAATAAATTCATAACTAAAATTTGTTAAATAAAAAAGCGTTTTGGCAGTTATAACGACAATATATGGCTAACTATACCTATTATAATATTTTCGTATAGACCACAATTTTTCTTTTTTCATTACTTATTTTTTGAATGTTAATTAGGTGTCTAAATATCAAAATAAAAAATTACTTTTTATCTAAAAAATAATCTAATGCTCAACTTTTTTTTAATTCGATGTCAAATATTAAAAAATGTTGGCCTTATAATGTCAACCTATCTTCTTAAGAAAATAATAAAGGTTTATAACAGCTTTATAAAACGAATGTTCTATGAAAATTTTTTTAATAAACGTTTTATAAATCAAAATTATATTTTATTGGTATTATTCATAAAAAAATAACACAGGTTTATAAAAGGTTTATGAAACGAGTTTTCTATGAACTAAATCTTTTATAAACCAGTTTTATTTTTATGAATAAGGAGAAAAATATAAACTTACCGTTTCAAGTCGTTTGGATTGATTTGTTAATACACACAAAATAATACGGGCAGGCAATGACTGGTGCACTTGTCTTTTTATGTAAACAAACAAAAAATTATCTTTCCTTTTGTTTTGCAATAGAAATGCTTTATTTTTTAAAGTGTGTATTATGAATAATATGATGGACGGTCAGGAAGTGGATTGCTGCGTGGAGCCTATTAAAAAAGCTACAAAACAAAATAAATATAAACAATATGTTGCTTTTTGTGTACAGTTTAATTTAAGTGCATTATGTTCTTTTTTCCTTTTTTTTTTATGGTTGTAAAAATTGTTCTTTATTTATTTAAATTGATGTGTAGGTGCAATACTTGAGCTATATTTTGTTTATTAAAAAATTTCGTTAAATGAATTATAGCATAAACGTTAACGCCCGGCTGTTCTAATTAGTATAAAATTCGTTTTTTAACACTTGTCTGAACATTTTTCTATATGAACTTTGTTTCTGTTGGTTATAATGGTCACAAGCTAGCTTGCTACCTATTTGATCGATTTTTCACTTTTACGTTTTTTTACTTTTTGTTTCCCACTCGCACTTTGTATATGCAATTTTTTTCTTTTGATTTGGCCGGGCTAATGAACTTTGTATTGGGATAATATACGATTCATTTAGTTTAAAGATGCACACAAAGTTTACTTTTAAAAAATATAATGGTAACTGTATACAAGCTAATTTTTAATTATTATTTTATTTTTTTTTTATTTAAATTTCTTTAAAAAGAAATTAGCTACACCACGGCCGAAGCAATCGAGAGCACAGAACATAATCGAATGACAAGTATGTAAAAAACAGAGATGTTTTCTATAGTAATCAAAAAAGAAGAAAGTGACAAAAGAAAATGTGAAAAGGTAATGCCAAATTTCAATATATGTGTTGCATTTGTATACAAAAGCTATAGCATGGCGAATTGAGTAGAAGGTGGGGTCAAGTCAACATACGGTGTTTTTTTTCGGTGGTCGACTTGTCAAAGTTTTTTGTAGTTGTAGAGTTGACCTCACCTTCTAGTCAATTCGCCTTGAGCTATAGCTTTCAGGCTTTCGATTACATAGGTCATCGTCCAGACTTGCAATTTTTGTTGCTGAAATTTTTTAAAATTCTGCTCTGAAATTGCATAAGTGTCCAGTCCAAGGTATATTTATAGCAGGTAGTCTCGGAAAGCCATTTTTATTTGCTTGTTTTGTGGTACGAACTGCCAATGTTGTATAGTAAACAAGTTTTTTGTCTTTTTTGTCTCTTCCCTACAGATAATATTGGACTACGTGGTTCATTGTGGCTTAAATGGACTACTTACAACATGCTCCAATCTACTGTAATATGGACATTGTTATAAGAAATTAACATGCAGTGCTGCCAACAACTGCATGATGTATACTTTTCTATAGTTTACAGTATTACACATTGGTAGCCCTGATGGTGTCCATTATTAATTGTTTATTTAAAAGTGAAAGTTTGTGAAATTTGTGAAAAAAAGGTAAACAAATTAAAAATACCAAGTAAATATATTTAATAATAACAATATTACAGACTTCAGGGCACACCATAAAAGGCGATTAGTAAAAAACGAAAAATGCTTAAACTACCGCTTTAGTGTACTCCATACTGTAGTGACATGGAGTACTTTTAAAACTAACCCACTTTAGTACTCCATGGAGTAGTTAAGGGACTACTTCGGTGGGTTATATGGTCCCCTCCTAGGACATCGCAATGTTAAATGGACTACCTTTTACCCATATATTTGGAGTAGTTTTGGAGTACTCCTACTCCTTTATGGACTACTGTTTACATGCATGTATGGACTAGTCTCGTTATCTGCAGGGTTATCAACCTCTTTGCTGTTTGACAGTTCTTATCACATAACAACAATAAAAAGCCCTGTTGTTTGTTTAATTATTCAATTGTTGTAATCTCGCGGCTACCTGCTATAAATATACCTTAGTCCAGTCTTGCAATTTTTGTCTTTCCTTTTCTGCTTTTTATATTTTATATAAAAAGGGTCACAAAAAAGGGGATTTTCCAAAAAAGGTACACAAAAATGGTATTTTAGAGAAGTGTCAGGTTTTTTATAAAGGCTAGATTACACCATTGTACTTTGTTTTAGACATGTATTAATATGTCTAAAACTCAAGTAATATGACAAAGTGTGATAGTGTGAATGCAATGTGTCACAAAAATGACAAGTATTATGAAAAAAGTTTGACATCCCATACGACTTCATCGTTTTTTGAAAAATTTCTAAACAATAGTACTTCTCATTGGATCAGGGTTGCATTTTATTTCATGTGTGAGTGTTTATACTTTGTGTGATGGTGTGAACACAAACTGTCATTTTAAATGAGATTTTTTGACAGTCGCGGCAAAACTCATTAGATTTCTATCTCACAAAGTATTATGGAATACGTAAGACTTGTGAGATAGTGTAATCTAGCCTTAAGCAGTATTTAATAACTCTCCGTCTATTCCAGAGATAAATATTGCAACATTTATTGCAGTAAATGTCAAAATTATGTTATCTTTAATGTAGACGGCACTTTTTTGTACATATTTTTTGCCGGCAATTTATGTTGCAATAATTGTTAGTCAATTTTCATTGACAATTATTGCTCACATAAAACGTCAAATTTGGTTGTCAATTGAAAAAAAGAAGCAAAAAGAAAAAAATAGGAGCAAATTGTGTGGGGAAAAAATTAAGCTTATGAAACGGTTGTAAATTATAGTTGAAGTAAAAGAATTGAATAATTAAAAATAAACTCTAAAATAATTTGTGTTAAAAAGAAACACTAAATAAAATTGCATTAACTATTTTAACTACACTGTGCATGAAATTGACACTTTTTTTTCGTGACAAGCCGGGCACATGGCGTTTTAACATAACTCGGGGACTCTGAATCCAGTGGTGCCCGCGGTTTTTTCAGATTGGCTCTGGTTTTCGAGATATACCGTTATTTCGAAAATGGAGGAGGTTGCTCAACATATATTCGCGTAACTCAAAAACGGTTTAGTTTATTGAAAACCGAAATTCCGCAATAAAATTTCATTTCAGAAAAGTAAAACTCTTTTTCTAATATGAGTAGTCGTTATTGAAACATAATTTTTTTTTTGAAAAAAAATTAATTTTTTTATCAAAATTTCGAAATTTTCGTTTTTTAAAAATTCATAAAAAATTAAAAAATGCAGCTAGGCTTCTAATTTTTTGCAGACTTATAAAAAACGAAGCTACAAACAATATAAGCCATAAATGATTAAAATCTGTTCGCAACTTTTGATTTTATTCACAAAATTCGACAAATTTTTCATTAATTTAAGAATTTCCCTTAGGGGGCTCCCATACAAATATTGCGTTTTATGAAATTCTTAAATTAATTAAAATTTGTCGACTTTTGTGAATAAAATCAAAAGTTGCAAACAGATTTTAATCATTTATGGCTTGTTTTGTTTGTAGCTTCGTTTTTTATAAGTCTGCAAAAAATTAGAAGCCTAGCTGCATTTTTTAATTTTGTATGAATTTTTAAAAAACAAAAATTTCGAAATTTTGATAAAAAAATTAATTTTTTTTTCAAAAAAAAATTAATTCGGTATATCTCGAAAACCAGAGCCAATCTGAAAAAACCGCGGGCACCACTGGATTCAGCGTCCCCGAATTATGTTAAAACGCCATGTGCCCGGCTTGTCAGTTTTTTCAACTAGCATAGTGCTATTATTTTAACAAAAAAAAAAAAATATATATATATTATATTCAACATTTTTTATTTTTCGAATTTATTCTATGAGCTAAATTTCAGTTATGTTATTTGACATTACCCCACGTCTCCATGCGCTTTCGATTTGAACATGACATGACCATAACGCCGGCAGAGCAACGGTATTAATTTGTTTACGTTCTTGTATGTGGCGAATACGTGGTGATGTTCATGTTCAGATTTACCACAATTTTTGTTGTTGTGGCGTTTGGTTGTATACAGAAAATACATTGTATGGCCAACATCATGGCGCACATGGATGCCAAGACGAATGTTTAGGCAACGATGGCAGCACATGGACGAAACATGAACATGAACAGTCTACACGAGTAGAATTCATGTGCGACATGCTGTTCTTACCAAGTTGATGGATAATGGAGACGGGTAGTGAGGAAGATTTGGGAACATTATACACCACCCCAAACGACGAGCACGGCCGGATTATAGGTAGCCCGTTCCCAAGGAGGATTATTTAAACCTCCTTGTATGGAAATTGGCTATCTTGTATTACCAGCCATGCTCAGTTGTGGGAGTGGTTCTTTTCCAACAAAGACAAGTAAAAATTCGCAACACAAAATTAAATTATATAAGATAGCTCTTATAAAAAAAAAAAAATAATAAATAAGAAATATCTGTGAGAATACATGATAGTGATCTACTTTTTTAAATCTAGATGGTAATTGATTACATCGGTATACATCATCCTATCTTTGATAATTGCATATGCTTAAACTGTCATTAATGTTGAATATAATATAAAGTAACCTACGAAAGGAAATAATTCCCAGTTTCTATTTGTTAAAAATATATATATTTAGTAAAATTAACATTTTTATATAAAAAAAAACCTCAAGCTTAAACAAATGAATATACATTTTAAAAATAAAGTCAACTAAGAAAGAATTAATATAAATAATTTTTGCAAGACAGCGTCAGTTTTTACACTGCACCTTCTTTTCTTTTT
Organism: Pollenia griseotomentosa; assembly: GCA_963931875.1. Lineage (NCBI taxonomy): Eukaryota > Metazoa > Arthropoda > Insecta > Diptera > Polleniidae > Pollenia > Pollenia griseotomentosa. The sequence goes on from OZ007563.1 coordinate 40,974,520, forward strand.
TGTGCTGATATATGTATTATTTTTGCACTTAATGTCCGATTTGTGTCCAGAAATTCTGGTTCTTAATTTTTTTCTAGTAGTGCCAACATATACTTGATCGCAACTGTGGTTTTCGTTGCCATTACATTTTATCTGATAAATTAGCTTTAGCTTTGGTGCATGAGAAAAGTTTTTTCATCGTATTATCGGCCCTCTGTACTATTTTATATTTTTCATCATTATATATTTTGGAGATTTTTACTTGTTCCGATATGCCTGGTACATATGTAATTGACCTGCATATTTTCGCTTCCTCATCTTCACTTTCTTCAATCTGCTTCCGAATGTTCTTGTTTTTGATTGATCAAATTGTTAATGATTTTTTTTCAGGAGATTAATTTTAGATTAATAACTCGTCGTATTAAATTTACCGCCGTATTTATTATAATATTTCTTGGTTGACATGAAAAGAAGTTCACAATTCTACCAGATGAGGTTGGTTTCTGGTACCAATCTATTTTCAGTTGGTTTCCTTTTCTGATAACTACAGTATCCAAATAAGGCAGTCGTGCGTTTTTTTCTTCCTCCTTAGTGAATTTTATTTGTTTTTGTATATTTTTTAACGACATTAAATAAATTTTATTGTAGCAAGGTGTAATCATTAGGGAAAGTGTTATATTTACCCATGTAATGTCAAACAACGAAATATTATTGAATTGAAAATATTTGGCAATTTATAAATATTGCAAACTTCCTTTTTTATATAAAACTTTATTTTATTAAATAAATTGTTAATTTTGAATTGATTTTTGGTTAAAGTTTGGTATTACAAAATTATTAAATTAAAAAATTGTAAAAAAATAAAATTAATTTTTGCGATTTTAGACGCATGTCTTAAAATTTTTTCTTATTTTCTTTTGTTTGACATTATATGGGTTTAAAAATTGAAAACTAATTTTGTAATGATTATACCTTGTACTTTTTAAGCGTTTCATACAATTGCGATATAATTGTTAAATTTTTCGTATTGTACAAATATATTGCCAATGTGTAGGTGATATTAGAAAGTGGACTACTGCATATTGGCAAGAATCAAAATCCTTTTATATATATTGCACAACGAAAGGAAGTGCAATATAGTATATTATTGAATTATATATTGAATATACTATGAAATGTGTTGGCAATTCGTTTTTATTTTGCAATTCAGTTTTGTTTTGAAATTCTTCCATTTTTTAACTTGTTGGCTGTAGGTGTATTTGTATTTATATATGAAATATAGAAAAGAGAAGAGGAAAGACAAGTTAAAAATACAAAAATCGCAAAACTAGAATTTCATAATCTGGAGAATAATCCAATTTAAAAGACAAATTTTAAAAAATTGCATCAACAAAAATTGTAAGTCTGGACGATGACTTAAAAGTCACTTTGGCCTTTGATTGCGAGTTGAAATAACAAAAATTTTCCAACACACCAACTTAAGGCCAGTTTACACGGTAATATTTTGTATTACGACTTGTCGAATAATTATGTAGAATGAGAAAAATCTTATCATGTAAAAGCAAAATGTATTGAGTAAGAGCGAATACGGATACAAAATCTGACAAGCGGTCGGTAAATGCTTTTTTTCTAAACCATTTGAGAAACTTATGTATTCTCATCACACCAGAGGTGTATTTTAACGAAGTATATTGAAGGTGGTAGCATTTTTATACAATTACAAAAACAACTAAAATCAACTCAGGAAATTTTCATGTTGTTTTTGTAAAAATTTAAAACTGCAACCATCTGTTTTTTTGTTATTATTTTTGATTATTCTTATACCATCCGTGTAAACATGAATTACACTTACAAAAGATTTTTATTTTTTTCTTTTAAACGCGGAGAGAATTTCATAATATTTTGATTCTACAAAGTCGTAATACATTGTATTACCGTGTAAACTGGCCTTTAGTGGCTTCAAATCGTAATCGGATTTTTTTCGAAATCTAATTTTCAGCACTTGAATGATGAAACAGAATTGAGTCTTCAACTTTAAGAAAAAATTCTAAAGCCCATAATTAAAACGTCGGCAGTAACTTCAAATTCTCTCTCATTTCTTTCTTTTTCTTTTGTTCTTATTTTTCTTTGTTTACAAAATGTATGAAATTGAATGAAAGTATGGTAGCATTGTTAAGAGAATAAGTGTCTATATGTGAGAGCATTAGAAAAAACGTCCTCCAAATAAAATTGATTTTATTTCTCGACCGCATTCTCTGGCATAATTTTATGTCAAACTGTATGAAAAACATCGTTCAGCCCCAGTTCTGTTTCATCATTGAGTGAGAAGGGTAAGTCGCAATTTACACTATGGACCAAGGCGAATTCATGTATACGGTGGTGGCGCAAGGCGAATGTATACAAGGTAAGTGCAACTCTACAACTACAAAAAGCCCCATGTATTTTGTTTATGAAATTTTCCGACTTGTTGTCAAATTTCAGTATAGAAACAAAACAATATTTTGACGTTTCACCGTTTTTTTAATTCGCCGTGGATACAGCTGATGAACGGCTGACGAGATGAGTTTACCTTGTGTAAATTCGCCTTGGTGGTGGCGATACTACAACAAGTAACAACACCAAAAACACAACATTGTATTTTATTTGTTGCTTTCGTTGGCCGATATGTCAAAAACACAAGTAACTTTTGACATTCCTCTCTCTAATTTAGAAAAAAAAAGTAGCACAGCTGGGCTTTCAACGCCACCTGAAAGTCAATTCGCCTTGCTATGGACATTTCTTGCCGGACAGAAAAAGTTTGCTGGCGAGATAGGCAAGAAGTAAAGAGTGTCAAACATACTGCGCCGCCCCCTTACCGTCAAACTTTTTCTGACCGGCAAGAAATGTCCATAGTGTAAATTGCGACTAAGGGATTTAAAAGTCACCAAAAGAAAATCCTAAATTTGTGGCAACGTGGAAATTGGACTTTAATCTGTTTTTGACATTTTCTTTTTCTTTATACAGACACATTATTTTTGTTGGAAGCCCTATACGCCATTTCTATTAGTTCATCTTATAACAAAGAACGAAAGGCAAGTGGAGTTGTTTCGTGAATCCAAAATTCCTCAATATTAAAATCTTCGAATTGGTCCATTAAATTTCTAAATTATAAATTGTATGAGGTGACCCGGATGAGGATGATGCTAATTTCTCTAAAATTTATACGTAAAGAAACAGTTAAACAAAGAAAAAAACTGTCCAGTGTTTGACCATTGAAAAAACATCGAGTGGGGAAAATAGAGTGGTCAAAAGAAACAAAGAGGAAAAAGATAAAGCAGTAGTTAAATAGATTGAATAAAGGTATTTTATTTTACTATTTTATAAAAGTGTGAAATATTTTTTTTAAAGTTTTTTTATCAATAAGGGTCAAGGATATTTTTAAATGGATAAATTTTTGTATAATTCGTTGTTACTGACTGGCACATATACTTTTTTTCTTTAGCAAATGTTTCTTCCATCTTTTGCTGACATTTCGTAAATATTAAAACAAAAAGAATAAAAAATAAAAAAAGACGTCAATTGGAAATTAATTCGCAATAATAAAATAATAAGAAATAAAGTGTATTTTGTGTTGAATAGGTAGGCTTGCCAGATTCAAAATTGCACTAAAAAAAATTCTTGATATTGAAAAGAATTCTTTTTTTTCAATACTTATTTATTGAATCTTCATATACTAAATATAAACTAACAATAATTAAACAAATCTTATCCTAACACTTTGTTTTGTGTCCTGCCAGTGCCAGACAACAAATTTCGTCATCACGGTTTCTGTTCACATATGTAGGTGTTTATCGCTCTTCTGATTGGGTGAGTTCTGAAGTGTCTCTTCTTCTTAAGCGAGTGTGGCCGCCATGATTTAAAATGTTTGGAGCTAGTGGATTTGGGTGTTGTTCAAGCCTTTTTAAATATCTTACTGCATATTTTGTTATCATAGTGTTAACCGTAGCACCAGATAGGCTTTAAGATAGAGTTGTAAAGTAGAAGCTTGCAATCGAGACTAAGGACAGAATTTCTTCCAATAAGCCAATGAATTTACATGGCTTTTAGTTTCATTTGAGTTAATTTTCTCTATATGACAATTCCACGTTAACCGCCGATCAAGATGTTTACCGTGATATTTTACATGCGAATGTTGAGGAATTATTTGATTATTGATTTTAATATGGGGCATGATTCCCGGCGCTGGGTGAATGTTATATGTACGCATTTTTGCTCATTGACCATTATCCTCCATTGTCTTAACCATATTTCTAGTTGAAATATATGATCCTGTAAGTAACGGATGCTTTATGACGGTTTTCGTGCACGCTTAGAAACGCTGTATCGTCCGCAAATGTTGAAGTTTGGGTAAAATTGTTTGTTGGCATGTCCGAAGTATAAATTAGGTATAATAGAGGACCCAAGATGCTGCCTTGTGGGAGTCCAGCGCCAATTAGTTGAGGGGCACTTAAGAAATTTCCTTTAATAATAAATTCACGGCCGACTATGTATTTTTCTAACAGCTTGTGTGTGTTTGCTGGTAAGTTTTGCTTCAATTTATGTAGAAGGCCTTCATGCCAGACTTTATCAAAAGCTTGCGAAACATCGATGAAGAGTGCTGAGCAATATTTTTTTTTCTTCAAATGCTTTTCTTATGACATTAACTATTCGATGAGTTTGTTCAATTGTGCTGTGTTTTCTTCTAACTCCGAACTGATGGTTTGGAATACATCTATTTTCACTTAAAATCGGTGTTAATTTTAAAACTAATAATTTCTCAAACAGCTTAGACATATTTGATAATAAGCTAATAGGCCTATATGACTCAACTTTTGTATGATCTTTACCTGGGTTCGGTATCATGGTAACTAAGGAAACCTTCCATTTTTGAGGATAGTATTCAAGGCGTAAAATAGCATTAAAAATAAAAAGAATAATTTTCTTTGCTATGCGAGGTAGCTCTAAAGGCATTATATTACTGATCTTATCAATACCAGGTGCCTTCTTAGTGTTTAAGTCACAAACAGCCTTTTCGATTTCTCTTATCTCAAATATTATGGGAATAGCCGCTCTAGCAACAATAGGTGGTAACTCGACCGCAATATCGTGAGATATATTTGGTGTGAATACGTTTTTCAAGTGACTAACAAACAGATTTCCTTTTTCAATATCGTTTCTTGCCCAATTACCGTTCGAGTTTCTTAATGGTGGCTTAGATATAACTGGCCTTTTTAAATTTCTAGCTGCACGCAATAATGAGTAGTCTGATTGTGGAGTTGCATCAAGTTCCTTAAGATATTTTTCCAGGGAAGCAGTTTTCCGAGTCTGAAGTAACTTTCTTAGCCTTTTTGTGCACTGTCTTAATAAATTTTTTAGTTGCGGGGATCTGTGCAGTTGCCACTCTCTTCGAACTCTGCTTTTTTCAGTCAAGAGCCGCTGTGGAATATATTTTAATATTGTTTGTCTTTTTGGGGCCAATACTGGAATGTTGAACAGCTAGTTTTATATAACTGTTAAAGTTAACAATAGAGAGATCCACATTCTTTGGTGTACTAAGCGGAATATTCTACGCAAACAGGGGGTAAGTACCAGTATGACTTAGTATGACAAAATTCTTGGCAGTTTAAATATTGAACGGGTCCGTTTCTCTTGTGCGGTTCTTCTAAAGTGATTCTTCTGTAGAGAATATATTTCAAATTGTAAATCGGATGCGTTTCATTTTTTTTAAGCTTTACGTCGCCGGTTTCTAACTCCACTCGAAATAGTGGTTGGGGATTTTTTTCCCTATTTTTAATGCTTGTTACGTTTTTTATTTTGAATCCCTTCTCTTCCAAAAATGTTTTTATTTCTCCTGGGTCCACGCACGAGACAATTCCCTTAATCACTACCTGAAGTCCTTTACTGCTCTTCAGTTGGTATGGCTTTCATTAAGTGCTTCAAATCTTGTAATTACTTTGCGAAAATCATCCTCGTGATTAACCTGAATTTTTGTCTCGTTAATACTACCACGCTTTATTGCAGCCACATAAAAAGAGTTTTCACCTATCAACAAAATCAAACTCTTTATTAAATCATTTGAGTTTTGCTCTCTAAGATATATCGGGGGTAGCTTAGACGATTTGATGCACCAATCAATGTCTTGTTGCGCGCAAAATTTTCATATTAAAAGAATCTAATGTCGTATGTTATAAAAAATTAAGATATTTAAATGCTTGGTTAAAAAAATATAACTTGAAAAGAGCAAAATTGCAAAAAATCATCAAATTTTATTGCGGTTATTTTATTGGAAAATTTAATACAAACGAAAATTTTTGTAAATAAAAGTTGTTAAAATAAAAAAAATTCAGGGATTCATAAAAATAAATTCTGAAAAATACCGGTATTTCGGGATTCGAGATTTCCCGCTTTGCATCCCTAGTGTTGAATAAAAAAAATTTATCGCTTTGTCGAAAATGATTATAAAACACAAAATTTTTGTTTATTTTAATCATTGTTGTATCATTTTATAATCTATCATATATACATATATGTATATAAGATATGTATTAATATATATCGCTCATTTGATGCAACAACGTCGTTATTAAAAATCGCAAATTTTGACTTTATATCAATAATGCGTAGTTGACCATTCTTATGAAGATATTGAACATAGTTCTTATGAGGATATAGTAAACTCAACTCTTGAGAAAATAATACAATTTTCTTTTTCCATTATGTTGTGGATAAATATTATATGTACTTTAAAGGCGTACTGTGTAAAACTAATATTTTTGAGTTGTGACGATGTTATAACAAATTAAGTTTATTTTACTTTAAATAATTTCTCAAAAGTAATATTAAGACATTTTTTGTTCTCATTTACAGATAAACCTAACCATTAATTAAAACATATACCCACTGCCATTACTTTAATAATTAGCGTACGTTATTAGGCTAAAATAATATAACTTAATTTTCACTATCATTAAACTATAAAAAATAAAAAACAAGAAACTAAATTATATATAAATTGCAAAATTTTTAAATATATTTTTGTAAACGTGAAAGTCAAACGTAAAATTTATAAAAACATGTCCAACCATTATCACAATCACAATTCCTATAATTCGGGTGGCAGCAGTAGCGGGTCTAACCAAGTCTATACTAATGGCGATGGTAAAAATGATTATAATCACCATCAAGGAGTCGTTAGGTTAACAAATGGTTATTCCATAAAACCGTCAGATAATGTTGCCGTACCGGATATGTGTTTATTTTGTTTCGAAGTTTTAGATTGTGAGCTCAACAACATGGAGGGACCAGGTACTCCACCATTCACCAATGATGCTTAGTAAGTATTTTATTTGTATTTTACTTTTATTTAAAAAAATATTTGGTTATCTTTGAAAAAATAAAGCCCCTTATTCGTTACCTGGAAGACAGGACGTGATAAACGTCTACGCGGTTGTATTGGAACCTTTAGTGCTATGCATCTTCATTCAGGATTGCGCGAATATGCTCTAACTAGCGCATTAAAAGATTCACGATTTGCTCCGATCTCTCGTGAGGAACTACCAAAACTGACAGTTTCTGTATCGATTTTGCAAAACTTTGAAGAGGCCAATGGACATTTAGATTGGACTTTAGGTGTACATGGTATACGTATAGAATTTATTAATGAAAGAGGTTGTAAAAGGACTGCCACTTATCTACCACAAGTAGCTACCGAACAAGGTATTGTGTTTATATGTATTTTGAAGTAATGTCTCGATCAGTTAATAACAACCATACATTTAACATGAAATATTCCTAATCTAAAAGTTAAATGATATTCAGCATTTTTAATTTTGATTTAGACTACTAAAAAAATAGTTTTAAAAGTTCTTATGTACTATTTTTTGCATTTTTTTTAGAATTTATGAACTTCATTGTAATAGTCTAATACTTTTGTTGAAAAAAAATTTTTGTGGCTAATTTTTACATTTTTGCAAAAATATTTGAGTTAGAGTAGAGAACAACTCTTAGGATAATATTTTCTGTATTCAAGCGGTCATTATAAGAATTGAGGGCTTTTGGAACATCTCCATACGAACAATCTATTTCGAATAAAACTTTTTAGATACTTGTCTTTTGTATAGACTACATACTTGGCTTTTTATATTTTAATAAGTGTTCAAATAGCTGACTTTTATTTGCGCTCGTTTTTTTGTAGGTCATTTTTATAATAATAAATAAAACAATCAAATCTACTGATTCTTATTGGAGTTCATTTCCATATGATCTCTTTTATTACGTATTTTTTTGGCTTGGGGAGTCAAATTTTTATTATGTTTTAAAATTATATATTTTTTTTTTTGTTTAGGAAAACATATAAATACATACATATGTATCTTTGTTATATCCCAATTAAAAATGGAGCTTTCACCGCAGCAGGTTTGTAAGGGAGAAACGTAAAAGTTTTACTTACCATCTGTTTTACGGCAGGCATGCATTTATGTATGCATATTATTTTATTTGACCGGCTAAACATTCTGAATTTTTTGCAGTTATTGTTATTTATTACCACGCTCCCTTACAAACCTGCTTCGTAGTAAGGGAATGTCGTGGCTCTTCAAATGTTATATTTTTTTTTAATTTTTTAAGAATTCGTTCGGATGTCGTTATGTAGAACATTAACATATAATGTATGCCTACAGAACCACTACAATTGTGTTGTTTTTTAACGAAGAACAAATCACTATGGCCTTAATTGTGTAAAACGCAACGCACCGCCAAAAATAACATCGAAAGCAAACAATGTCAAAAATATATCATAATTTTGTTGTTGCTTTCTACAGAAATTAGTTGACTAGGTATTTCTTTTGGGACAATATGAAGGCATTGTAACCAGAGATTTACTAGTACATTTTAATAGTTCTAGTCTACATTTCTTAATATTTTTACTAAATTTTTGCACTTATAATATAAGTAGATAAGACAATTGAGTAGTCATTAAGTTATTCCAAATTCCTGTGAATATTTAGTTTAAAAAAAATGTTAAATTTATAAACAGAACCGATAATTATTTCATTAAAAAATCCGAACTCTCACTATAAATTGTTGCATACTTTTCATTAATTCTAGCTTTACAGCTATCAACAAATTTCTTTTTTTTTCTCAAAGGCATAAAAAAGTGTAGACGCTTTGTTGACAGTTTCAACAAAAAGTCACCAAAATAATTGACAAATGTGGCGACTTGGAGACGACACTTAATCTTGAAATTCCTGCTGGGTATATACTAAAATTTAAATTTATTAAAATATTTCTACGTTTTGATATAAATATTTTTAAAATTTTTGCATAAAAAAATGGAAAAATGAGCTACCAATTTGCAATAAAATTTGCAAAAGTGTATGGCAATTTTTTTTTCAACAAAAATTTCAAAATTTTCTTTAATGTCTAAATAAATATAACGATGTTGGAAGCTTTGTATAATAAATTAATTATATCATGATTGGAAGTATATATAGTTAATTTAAATTTAAAAAAAAATTTTTTTAATTTATGTATGTACTAACAGCCATGTTCTTGAAATCGAAAAAGGGTGGATTTATAATTGAACCAGATTTTTAGGATTAATTATTTTAAAGACGACGATAGTTGTTACTGGTTTTAAGAGCAGTTCTAGTAAATAAAATTTAAAAGCTTTTAAAAAGTTTTTTCGATTTTAATTTAACTTCGATTTCTAGAACATGGGCAATAGTTTTTACTTCTTTTTTTTAATTAAAAAATTCGCAATGCATAATATTTAATTTTTCTCTTTCATATTTTTTACTTTTGTTTTTTGTTAAACTTTATAATTTATAGGTTGGGATCAGATACAAACGATAGATTCTCTTTTACGAAAAGGTGGATACCGTGCTGTCATTACACCAGAGACACGTAAGGCTATTAAATTAACGCGCTACCGTTCTCAGGAAATTCAAATGAATTATAAAGAATATCGCGAAGTTTTGGAACGTCGCGGACAATACTGCAAAGTGCAATGCTAACAAATAGCGTTTAATCATTTTAAACAACTAGAAAACAAGCGTCAAGAGAAATCGTTTCAATTTAGATTAAATTTTTAACAAATTCTCTTGTTTTGAATTAAAATAAATATTAAAACAAAAGAAGTACACATCAAAATAATAAAAAACAACAATTAATTTTAGACATAATCTATATACATAATTATATATAAAAATATCACAAGAAACATAGATGAACATTTGTTTGTGTTTTCCGAATTTCAACTAAACAAAAAATGATTATTTATCTTCTTACTATTTAAACTGCAAGTAAAAAAAAAAACAAATTATTAAGAATGTTATTCACAGATAACTTTTATTTAAAATTCAAAACTAATTAACTCAGTTTAATTTTTTAGTTGCATATTTACAAAAGTAATAATTTTTATTTTTAAAGTACATATTCAATTTTTGTGTAACTATTTAAAAAAAAAGAGAGTGTGTAGTTATTAAATAATTTAATGATTCTGATAAAATTTGGTTTTAATGAAATAAATGAAAATTTAGAAATTAAATAAATGTACAAGTGTTTGCCTAATTGTCGAAATTCGACCATAAATTTTTATGTAAATATGAAGAAAACATATTACATACATCTAAGTATATATGAATTTACACGTTTCGATCATTTATTTTTTCGTCTTCCGGTTCAACTTTAATATACATATTCGAATAGAACTTAGATTTTATAACCAATGTTTTTTCTTCTATTTTAATGATAATAATGCGTAGGGATTTTTGTAGGGGAAATATCTTTAACGTGTAGGGAAAATCGGATTTTTATTAGCATGTGTAGGTATTTTTTCGAAAAATCCACTTGCAACACTGCTTGCACGTGAGTTTTTTTAATTTTGTAACTTCAATATATAAAGTATCAGAAAATACCAATTGAAAAACCAAAAAGTATCAAAAATATAGATTATAGATTCTCATTCACTCAGGACATTGCATGTTCCATTTTATGTTTCTATGTCTAATACTAACGAAAATTATCTAAGTACCAGCTGTAGATCGAAAAAGTACCAAAAAGCTCCCCCATACATATTTTTTTTCACTAAAGCAGACCATACACGATTCAATTCAATTGTCAACTGAGTCGGTTGTTGTCTAAATGTGTATGGCCTTGTCATTGATTAGTTTGACGGTTGTCGAGTTGGTTGAAGAAAAATCAAAAGATTTTGATTTTTTGAAGTTGACTACTAAGTCTTTCAATTCGATTGTACTGTGTGCTCGAGTCTTTTGATTAGCTGTCGAAATTGATGTTTGTAGTTTTCTTTTGTAAAAAAAGTTAAGTATTTTAAAAATTTTATTTTATTTCATTAAATTTTAAAATTAATTTAAAATATTTCAATTCAGTTGATGAAGTGTGTGGCCAAGCATCAATTCAGTTGAAAGACTCAGTTGACAACTGAATTGAACCGTGTATGAGGCGCATAAGAATCATGCATGTTTAATTTATAGGTGAATATGTATTAACACAAATTTAAAAAGTACCAGAATAAATCCAAAAAGTACCAACATTTTTCATCTTATAGGTTCTCATTTACTCAGGACCCTGCACCTATAATATTATGTTTCTAAGTTCAATATTATAGAAAATTGTCACATAAAATTTCCTGTATTTCCCCTTTTTGATACTTTATTTATCCCCATTGAAGTTCGGTTGATAAACAAAGGAAGAAAGCGTCCTTAACTGGTTTGCCTGTGCCGGTTTATATATAAAATTTATAAGTCGAAATATTCGAAAACCGGTTTCTGAAAAATGTCGAATAATCGACCACAATATTTTTTTATTATTTGATAATTGGAAAAAACCAATTTTTTATTTTTATGTTCTGAATATGTGTTAGTAGCAAGTTTGTACTCTTATAACAATATACTTTGCTTATAGCTCTGAAAATATTGAACAGATTTTAATAAAATATATATTGTGCACTTCTTTAAGTAAAACCCGTTCAAATAGTGTATTTTTTGTTTAAATTGACATACAGAAAACGAAATCGTTCTGTCAATAAAGTTTAGGCACAACATGACCCAAAAGACATTTGATATCTTTACATCCGCTTAACTTAAAATTTTTTTTTGATATCTTTTCATACATTGATCGTTTTAGTGTTAATTCAACGCAAAAAAATATTTCATATCGTTTCATTTGTATCACCGTATGTGCTAAACTTGCTAGCTTTTATAACGAACAATTTTCAGTTTGTTATGTTTTAATTAGCTTTTCTGTACAAGTTAAGGCCCAACCAGAATATGCATAAACAAGCTTAATAAAAAAACATTTGTTCCGTACGGAATATGCGATCAGTTTCGCACTTTACTTAAGCAAATGACAGTTTCATAAAATTTAACAAAAAGTTTTCTTAAGTTCAATATGGTTTGGCACATAAGATTTACATTATTCGCACATCTGCTTAAGCAACGTTATGCACATTCTTACGCCTTAGATGAAGAAAAATAATTCTAGTATGAAAGAAAAAGAAGAGGTAAAGAGTAAAAGTACAGGAAAAAATGAGAAAGCTGTGGAAGATAAAAATCGCACAGCACAAGCAACAAAAGCACAACCCTACCAAACAGAAAAAAATGCCTTACATGCGCCCAGTCTCCTGCTACGCAAGCAGGTCATTCCCATTATAAATGCCGCAGCTCGAGACATCTCCCAATTAGCGCAGGAATCTGCTACCCAGCAACCTCAACAGAACAGTAGCAACCTGGACAGTGGCACAGAAAGTGCTCAACTTTCTCCATCTTCTCTGGGTCCTCACACAACCTACATATGTATATCCGACAAGTCAGATCCCATCCTCACCACCATCCTGCTTATCATACAGTGGTCCATGATAATACCTATCATGACGCAGGTGCTACTCTTGCCCAGCAGAGCATCCGAATTTGACCTACTAACCACCGGCCAAAGCGCGTGCGACACCCGACGTCCGCTCGGCTCCGCCAAACTAGATTAGTCCCGCTCAGAATCCATTCCCTAATTCTTCCAAAGTAGAAGCCCATTGGAGCCCTGACCACCTGCAAACTGTCAGAGTCCTCCATTTCCGAGCCCAGTCTCGCTAGTTATTCAGCTATCTCGTTGCCGGTGATGTTGCAATGCCCCCCGGTACCCAGCACAGCCTCACCACAAAATTCCCTAAGATCTCTCCTAGGGCCCTCCTGCACTAGCCTGGAATTCACATAACAGCCCATCAAGGCTCTAAGAGCCGCCTGGCTGTCCACATATATAGTGACCTCCGAGCCTATGGCAATGTAGTTACCTACCAATTCCACGGCCCTAAGAATCGCCAGAACCTCCGCCTGAAACACACTGCAGTCGTCAGGAAGTCTATATGATCTTCTGATGTCCAGATCCTCAATGTAACCCCCGCACCAGTGCCCTTCATTTTCGAGCCATCGTTGAAAATAGTAAATCCCCTATACAATCTCCCTGGACCCGACCAGCTCTCCCTAGACGGCAATATTACCTCCGGCAAGCGTCCACAAGAAATAACCCCCATCGCCAATTTCAACTTCTCATGGCCCTGTTATGCCCTTTGACTAGCCAGTCTCAATGCTTTTCACCAAACACAGCATCCATACGTAAGAATGGGTCTAACCACCGAAGTGTACAGCCACTCCACCACTGACGGCCGGAGTTCCCAGCTCCTACCTATCGATGATCTGCAAGCCTAGTAGGAATTGAGACCCCTCCTTAGTATCTCCTGAGTATTCCTCTTCCAGGAAAGCTTACTGTCCAGAAAAACTCCAAGATACTTAGCACTATCAGATAGCCTAAGCTCTACTCCCCCTAGTACCGGCAGCCTGAAATTCTCCACCTTGCACCTCCTAGTAAAAAGAACTAACTCTCTCTTCTCCGGATTAACTCCCAAACACTTATCAGTCGCCCATGCTGCCAGTTCGCCCAGCGCCCCTTGCATGTCTTCGCTAATTGTGGGGAGAAACTTGCCCGTTACCAATATATAATATATTATTCGCGTAGGCGACGACCTTCTGACCTAACCTGCCAAAAAGTCCCAGAACGACATTGACAGCCAAGAGCCATATTAAGGGAGAGAGAACTCCCCCCTTAGGGCGCTGTTTTACCCAGTACGAGTGAATAACTCTATCCATTTAACCAAGAACAGTCACTCAGTGCCTGCCTAATAGTTGGAATGCCGCCAAGGTGTTTTCCTTGTTTTGCAATCCGCGTTTTATATAACCCACCACATCATAAAGCATACTCTCAACAGACCTATCCTTAAGATAGGCGTGTTCAATCAATCAGTCTTTCTAATGTCTTCAAAAGGAAAGACGATAGGCTGATTGGTCTAAAATCCTTGGGTTTAGAGAGACCCTGTCCTCTTTCCACTCTATAGAAATGTAGCCGTTTAGCAAACATACACTAAATAGTTCAACTAGCAATAGGAGTGATGATCACTGGATATTCTGTAGCATAGCTGGAAAGATACCATCTGGTACTGCCGATTTGTACGACCCGAAAGTATTAACCGCCCATGTAACCTTATCCAAGGTGATAATATCGCGCACTGCCTCCTTTATCTCAACTCCCGAGTCTGACCCAGAGAAGGGGTTACCACATTACTCCCCCGTCCCAGGATCCATGCATCCCGGGAAGTGAGACTCCATAGGCAAACAGAGGGACTCGGAGCTAGATTCCGTCGACGAGTCGTCCGGTCTCTGAATAAATCCCGGGACCGCAGGACATCTCATTTACAGATTCCAATGACTCGCTTAATTTGATCCACGCCCTTCTAATGTCTATCTTATACCTTTTATAACTTATTCTAAAGTAACTCCAGTCCTCCCTACGCGTATGCTTCGCTCTATAGAATAACCTTCTGACTGTGGTCCTTTGCGTCTTCAACTCGCCTGTTTACCATCTCGATTGCGAGCGCTTAACCGCAAAGTTCAGCGGACAAGATCGCTTATAGATACTGGTCAGCACCTCCGTAAAGGTACCCTCCAAGTGCTCTAAATCGCCCGAAGTCTACCCCCAGTCGTGTGTTATTCTACTACAAGGTCACTATTCCTATTACAAGGTCACTATTCCTATAACAAGGTTACTAATCCCTAAAAAGTATCCCAGTTCGTTCTTCTTGGATTTCAAAGCTTAGATTAAAGGACAGACGACTATGGTCAGAGAAGGAAAATTCCAAAGCCACCCCAAAGAATCATCCACTAATTCTCTATAGTTCGTCAATGTTATATCTATTACTGCCTCTCTATCTCTAGTTCGAAGTTGGCGTATTCCTCCTATTACAAATATGTATATGTAAAAATTTCTAGCAATAATAAAATCAAACATAGACTCACCTCTTTTGTTGATTTTGGCACTTCCCCTTTGGGTATGGTGTGCATTGGCTTCACAGATATACAGGTTTATCTGCACCACTTTCAGCCTCTTCAACCAACCCAAATATAGCAACCACACTCATCGATTTCAACTTTCTGAGAGACTCCTGGTCTACTGGGAACCGGAAGTCTCTCCCTTGGTTCTCTGTACAAACTTGTGAAGCTATCAGCTTCCACTGGCTCGTATCGAGTCCCCTGTTCTGATTGGCTAGTACCCCCCCCGGTTTAAGGGGTGGCTGTATCCAAACCATGACAATCGACCCCAGGGGCAACTCAGACGCAAGTATAACGTCCAATCTGGCTTGAGGACAAAGGTTTTTTGATTGCCGCAACTGTCAGTTTTGACACCTTTTGCCCAGGCAGCACGGTCATTCAGCATAGTAGGCATTGATACATTTTTGGGTTTCTCGTCAGTGTTTTTCTCCCAGGGCAGTTTACTGCTCAGATGATCTACCTTGATCATATAATCTAAGCTCTACGTCTCCTAGTACCTGTAGCCTTTAGTTATATATACATACCTCCATAATCCATAACTCGTTTTCGAGACTTTTTCCATTTCATATTTTATTCTTATTTTCTAAAACACTGTGTATTTTTTTGTTTGGAGATGCGTTGGTAAACTAGATTTGTTTAGAGAAATGTATAAAAAAAATATGCGAAAATAGTCAGTGTGATAGGTACAGTACTTTTCGCTTATAGTCACATCCTTTAGTTGCAGACAAAACGTGGACGCGGATCACTAATGAGACTATAAGGCTAATTCACATATATGCCACTATGAGGCATATAACGGATTTCGAATATAATTAAGTTATGTGAATATAGAAAATAAAAATATTATATAAATTACATTGATATCAGGCTCATAGTTTTGCACCAGAGTTGCATACTGTATGAAAAAAGTTAAAATAATAACAAGATATTTCATAGCTGATACCAAAGGCAAAAACTAATTTTTTACGAGTAGAGAGTTGATGACAAAAATTAAACGATTTAATTCTTTCTCTCTTTTAGACTATATATTAAATTTAATTAACTAATAACGGCAAAATAAACAGATAAAATGGACTATATCGCTAATGTGACTATAAGCTGTAATAACTATAAACGAAAAGTACTGTAATTCAAATAAGTTATAACAAATTTTATTTTATTTCCAAACCCTGCTGTTTTTGCAAAATTGTTGAAGTATGAGATAAATGTCAACCAACAGAACAGAAACAACAAATAAAGAACTCAAGTAAGAAAAAATTTTAAGACGGACAAAAAATTGCATAAAAACGTAAAAGCAGAACAAAAAATATAATAATTACGGAAAAAAATTAAGTGTTTATTTTGGAAAAGAGATAATTTATTAAATATTCAGAAAACTGGAAAGTTTTATTACATTTATTTTATTGCATTACATATACAGACATCAAAAGAAAGGAATACAAATTCACTCATCATCATTATCCAGACAATAACTGCTCAAACGTCGTCTTAAAGAAAAGTCGACGTCCGTATTAGCCGCTGTCGTAAAGTGTTTTTTCATTAATTTTTTATGTTATATTTGTTACAACGATTACTTTTCCATTAAAAACTGAAGCAGATGCAGTAAAAATAAAGTTTAGTTTAGTTAAATTTGATAAAAAAGAAGCAAGAAAATTATAATTAATCCTTAAGATCTACTACAACAAAGAAAGCAAGGAAAAGAAAATTACAAAAGTAATATCTACAAGGAAAAAATAGTAGACAACTAAGCTAATCAACCAACAAACAAGCAAACAAAAAATTTGATAAAAAAAAACAAACAAATGTATGTAGTATGATAAATAATTTGAAAAAAATTTGCCCCTTTTTTGATCCTTGTTCAACTACCATAACAATAGTGAATACTGTCACACCCACAACTAAACAATTATATGTAAATAAATTTTAAAACAATAGACGAAACTTATAACACCAATAATATTTAGCGCTAACCTTTGCCAGACAAAGGATATTTTTATATTGATAAGTTTTTAAAGAATTGAGCATCCCTCCCTGATCCTATTCCTCCACCTATTCCTTTATTCTTCTCGCGTTTACACATTAACTCCAACAACGAATGGGCGCAAAGGCAAGTACTCCCGCCAACAGCGGTCATCAGAGCCCTCGCTCGCGGACTTTTTCGAGCAGCTCAACTGGTGCCGAACTGACTAGCTCGTCGGTAGACAGACAACGTGCCCGCAGTTTGAGTTCAGTGCCCGATATGCACGCTCAGACATCAGGCGCATCTTCCGCCGATCACAATCAGCACACACATGCCAGCAACTCGTCAGCAGCTAATAGCAATAATTATGCCAGTTCATCAACAACAACAATGTCGTCACAACAAAGTCACAACAACCACTTGCAGCGTCACACATTGGGAGATAACCTACGTGTAAGTTATTGTCTTTTCTCAGTTGATTAGACAAGTTGAATGTCTTTAATGATTAGGATTACTTTCAGGGCGTTTCAATGGCAGGAGCTAGTTTTGTAGAAAGTATAGCTTTAGCAGCTCAATCTGCCTCAAATGGTGCAGCAAATAGTATTGGACGTGTGTATACAGCAACATCACTTCCATCACAAATATGGTCATTCAATGGTAAGCTAGTGCACTAATTTACCTTATATAAAAGTACATACATTTAAATATTTGTATCTAATTAGAATTCAAAATCTATGTATATACAATAGGGTATTCAATTAATCGATGTTTTGTATTAATCGATTAATCGCGCGAATGATTATTCGACGTAAAAATTTAATCGAAAAATAATAGAACAGTTTAATATTATTCGGTAAATCGAATAATTTTAATTTTGTCTAGTTTAGACCAAAAATTATATTTTTTAACATAAAAATGTTATTTAAAGAGTAACAACAATTTAATAAAAGGTACTTCATGTAATAAAAGAGGAAAACTTTTTAAACAAAAAAAAAGCATCAAAATTTCTGTGGTTTTCATGGGCAACCGCGTATGTCTTTAAATCAAATTTTTTAGTAGAGCCGAAAAACCAGTCTAACACAAACTACGGGCTAGGTATTGCAATAATTGAACTTTGTTATTACGTTAAAAAATCGGTATTGAAACATCTTTTTTCAAACATTTTTAGAAACGTGTAAAGAGCGTTTTAAATTAGGCAATTTGGCATCCACATCTCAAAATCGTAAAAAATAGACATACGCGGTTGCCCATGAAAACCACAGATTTAAGCTAATCTTCTAAAATAATCTTTAAAAAAGAATTTTAATGTACATCTTTCAAACGATTTCTTTCTTTTGTTTTGATGAAACTGGATTTAGAAAAGGTTCTTTCATTTATTGTTGACGTTGTAGAGATTGAAAGTAAAGCGTTATAAAGCATATCCAATTTCAATTTCTCTGTTCTTTTTCTCGTCTTTTCTAAAAATTGGTAGTCTTCCTTTATACCACTTGAATCTCTTATTGATTTTTTAACAATTTTAATATTCTTGTTAAGGTCTGGTAGAAGGTTGTTTTCATTCGTCTCACAAAAATGATCTTCTTCATCTGAATCATTGTGGTAAAAGTCTGTTCTAAGCATTCTTAAAAATAAATAACCTCAAACTCTTTGGTTTCATTCTTTGAACTATGTATATTATATTTTAAAAAAATGTTACTTGAAGGAAATGTTCCTGAGTTAAGAAACAATACAAGGGTATTTAAAACTTACCGGCTGTTGCTTTAATAGACTTTATTCAAGTAAAAGAAAATGGTTCACTTAAAATAGAAAAGGCGCTATTAACAAAGTTGTAATAATAAGTAATTATGGTTAATAATAAAAGTAATGCTTACAATTAATTCAGAGTTCATAAGGAGTAATTTCATCGTATAAATATATCTAACACCCTTTCTCAATATGAAAAATATTGTGGTAGTTATATTTATAATATGTAAATACAAACTAAAATTCATTTTACGTTAATTAAATAAATTCAATTATATAAACCAATTAAATTTAACAATTTAGATATTTTTATCTTATGTAAAGGCTAAGTAAAAGTATCTGCCAACATAGAATCTGTTGGACAGTAAGTATATACATATAATTTTGTTTGATTTATAAAGTTCACGAACAAAATAATACTTAACATCTATGTGCTTGCTGTTTTACATTCAAGAAAAAACCTAATATGTACTGTGAAAAAACAAATTTTCAATTAATCGAAAATAAGCAATTTTAAATTACTCTATCAGTTAATCGCGTAAAATTAATCGATTAATTGAACAGAGGCTTATCGTTTAAAAACCGTAATATACAATCAGCTCCAATAACAATTGAAGGGCATGTTGTAAAAACATCATTTGCCACCCTAATTGAAAAACTGGGTTTTTGTGTGTTCCTTATTGAGTTTAATCCTCCCAATATCCCCTGATTTAAACGGTAAATGACTTTTCACAATTAAATATTTTTGTTGTATTTTTTTTTTTTTTTTAAATAACATCATAAGCCACATCAACGTCGGGTGGTTTCAGTAAGCCGCATGGCACATTTTTACAAAAATTGAGTTATAATTCAATTCTTTATAATAAATTTTATCACTTTTCAAATTTTTAATCCATTTTTTGATATCTAGATACATTAAGAGTTACCGTTACATTGCCTTTACATTCTCTAAGCATTGTAACCACCCGACGATATCATAGTTGGAGGTAGTGCACTAAATATTGATTTAAATCAGCAGTGCACTATCACTAAATAACACTGCAAAGAAATTAGTTTGCACTCTTTTTTTATCAGCTTTAGTGATGATTGTTATTTTTTAACTACCACTAAAAATTTTTAGTGATATTGCAAATTTTTTCACTATCACTAAACGCAGATTGAATGAAAAAATCTGCACTCAATTCCAATAGTGCAAAATTTGTACTTGCAATCAAAAAAGCTCCATACAAATATTGTATCACTAAAAGTTAAAAAATGTAACTTTGTATGTGCATGGTTTTTGTTTTTTTTTTTTTTGAAGATATGCATAAGCAAAGAACATTAAACAAAATGAAATTGTTTGAAATATTAATAATTTTCGCCATTTATGCAAACTTTGACGAAATTTTGCGTAGCTTTGTTGCTCTTTGAGACAATCTTCGCCGTTATAAAAAAAAAACATATATCAACTATTTTACAGGGCACTATAAACACTGTCGATTTATTCGGGGCGGTTGAATGTGTTAGAATAAAACATGCTTCCCTTTTGAAACATTTTTAAGAAACGAACACCAAATTTAATTTTTTAAATAAAATATAACATTTTTTTGTAGAAAAGAAAACACCATATGTGGTTCTATTTTGTTTTTGCCTTAACAAATACTTTGACCTATGTACTTAAAAGATATTTAAAATATTAGAGCAATAAATAGTATGTGGGGCATAAAACAGGTTTGCATTATTTTAGTTAAATTTTAATTATAATTTTTTATATTTTGTGTTAAGTTTGAATAGAAAACATATCTCGCAAACGACGTTATTTTTAACAAAAAACATCTATTGTGCGGCTTATATTTAAAATTAATTCAAACATTCTTTATGGTTTTTCTATAGAAAATATATTTTTGTTCCGTGCAGCAAACCAGAAACCACCCGAAGAAAATCTTAATTTTGAATTTTTAATAAGTCATGTTTTTTTTTTAATGTGGTATTAATGTGTGCGTTGCAAACAGTTTTTGTTAAAGAACGATGAATTAATTTAAAAAACATCGCGAGATATGATTTTTTTGTTTTTGGGAGCTTACGAAAGTTAAATTAAAAAGGTTTATGATGTTTTTGCTGTAAAAAAATCTTTTATATTATTTTAACATGAATAATAAAGTTAATAGGTTTTGGGTAATGTAAAAATAAATAAATAATCGAATTAATCTTCTTCTGTTATAACAATTAATTATAACTTTAGTCGAAATTAATGCAATTAATAACTTAAACTTAATTTAAAAAAAATTTAAAATATAAAAAAATTGTTTATAATATGTATTTTGTTCGACCTTTATTATTTCTAATATTACAAAATTTTCGAGCTTAAAAATTAAAACATAAAAATGAACTAGAATACTTTCTTAAAAAAAGAAATACGTTTAAAATCCATGGTTACACACTATATGATACCAAGGACCCTCGAGATAGAGCTTGTGGAGGCTCTGCCATTTTGATAAAAATCCGAGTTAAACACTACTTAATGGGTGATCATCGTGAGGATTATCTGCAAGCAACAAATATTTGTGTTGAAGAGCTAAATCGAAACATAGTAATTTCATCTTTATACTCTCCACCTAGATTTTCAATATCAGAAAGCCAATATTGTGAATATTATAAATCACTAGGACCCTGTTTCCTGGCCGGTGGCGATTATAACGCTAAAGAAACCTTCCTGGGGGGCCACGACTTATAACACCAAAGGGTAGTGTTTTGTTTAATACAATCTCTAAAATGGATTTAAATGTGGTCGCAAGCGGACAACAAACATATTGGCATACTGATCAGCAAAAATTCCAGATGTTATCGATTTTAAAAACATCGCCAAAGAAACGATTCATGTTGAAGCTTACTTAGAATTATCTTCCGACCACACACCTACAATTGTTACTTTAATGGACCCCAATATAATTGTATCTCCGACTGGTTACTTAGCGACGTCAGTCACACAAATAAATTCGTTAAAATATAAAAAATTTCTCAGTACCCATTGCACAGAAAATAGTCCGCTTAGTACACCGGAGAATGTGGATCGCTCTATTGTTAATTTTGACAGTTATCTAAAACTAGCTGTTCAACATTCCATTATTGGCCCCAAAAAAAACAAAAAATATTAAAATATATTCCACAGATGTCGAGCGGCTCTTGACTGAAAAAAGGAGAGTTCGAAGAGAGTGGCAACTTTATAGATCCCCGCAACTTAACCATTTAGAAACTTGAATGGTAGCTGGGCAAGAAACGATATTAAAAAAGGAAATCTGTTTGTTAGTCACTTGAAAAACGTATTTACATGAAATATATCTCACGATATTGCGGTCGAGTTACCACCTGTTGTTGCTAGAGCAGCTATTCCCATAAGATTTGAGATAAGATAAATCAAAAAGGCTATTTGTGACTTAAACACTAAGAAGGCACCTGGTATTGATTAGATCAGTAATAAAATGCTTTAAGAGCTTCCTCGCGTAGCGAAGAAAATTATTCTTTTTATTTTTTTATGTTATTTTACGCCTTGAATACTATCCTCAAAAATGAAAGGTTTCCTTAGTTACCATGATACCAAAGCCAGGTAAAGATCATACAAAAGTTGAGTCATATAGGCCTATTAGCTTATTATCAAATACATATGTCAAAGCTGTTTGAGAAATTATTAGTTTCAAAATTAACACCAATTTTAAGTGACAACAGATGTATTCCAAACCATCAGTTTGGATTTAGAAAAACACACAGCACAATTGAACAAACTCATCGAATAGTAAATGTCATAAGAAAAGCATTTGAAGAAAAAATATTGCTCAGCACTCTTCATCGATGTTTCTCAAGCTTTTGATAAAGTCTGGCATGAAGGCCTTCTACATAAATTGAAGCAACATTTACCAGCAAACACGCACAAGCTGTTAGAAAGCTACTTAGTCGGTCGTTAATTAATTATTAAAGAAGTTCCACAAGGAAGCATCCTTGTGTACATATAACATTCACCTTGCTTCGGGAATCATGCCCCCTATTAAAATCAATAATCAAATAATACCTCAAAATTCGCATGTAAAATATCTCGGTATACATTTAGATCGCCGTTTAACGTGGAAATGCCATATAGAGGCAAAATTAACTCAAATAAAACTAAAAGCCATTCAAATTCATTGGCTTATTGGAAGAAATTCTGTCCTTAGTTTCGATTGCAAGCTTCTACTTTACAACTCTATCTTAAAGCCTATCTGGTGCTACGGTATTCAACTATGGGGCACTGCCTCGGCCTCTTATATCGAAAAAATTTAAAGGCGCCAAAATAAACTTCTCGAATAATCACAGCCGCTCCCTGGTATGTTAAAGGGTCAAACATTATTAAGGATCTCAATGTGCCATTAGTAAAAACTATGATTACAAAATATGCAGTAAAATATTTAAAAAAAAGCTTGAACAACACCCAAATCCACTAGCTCGAAATATTTCAAATCATGGCGGCCACACTTGCTTAAGAAGAAGAGACACTGCAGCACTTACCCAATTAGATGAGCGATAAACACCTATATATGTGAACAGAACCCGTAATGAAGAAAATTTTTGTCTGGCACTGGTAGGACATAAATAAAGAATTAGAATAAGATTTGATTAATTTTTGTTATTTCATATTTAATATATGAAGATTCAATAAATAAATAAATAATGAGAAAAAAAAGCTTAGCGAATATGAGGCAGAATCTATTCGAAATTCTAAATGAATGTTGCAAAAATCGGACGTAAAAAGTGACCAAGTGTACATAACAGAGCACTTTCACTGCATCTGCCCAAGTCTCTTGAAATTAGGAACGAAATGGCTTTCTATAAATAAAAGCTTAGACTTAATTGACAGTGCTAAGGAAAATATTAAAGATGTCAGTAAAAAAGATTTTGTTGAAAAGTAAAAAAAAAAGTTTTAGATCGTAATACCGGATTACAAGATTAATTAAAATAAGAAATAGTATATCTGAGTAGTCCACTTGCAAACACATTAAATAATAAATAAAAATTCTTAAAAAGCCGCCTTTTTTTTGTTTTTTAAAATGTCTTCTTGAGCCATTATCAATCACGTACAAAACTCCGTAAGTAACGCGCAATTTCTGGTTAATTATTCAATACTCCTGCAAACTTTCTATGGCTTGGTATAAAAATTGGTATAAAACTGCTTAAATCGATTTTCTAAGAATTTTGTTTTTTTTTTTAAATTAGCGGTGTTTGCAAGTGGACTTCTCATA
Source organism: Pollenia griseotomentosa (assembly GCA_963931875.1). Taxonomy (NCBI): domain Eukaryota; kingdom Metazoa; phylum Arthropoda; class Insecta; order Diptera; family Polleniidae; genus Pollenia; species Pollenia griseotomentosa. Next base: position 40,998,852 of record OZ007563.1, read on the forward strand.
TTTTAATGAAAGTGAGACAGATGAATGTATTAACAACCTTTCTTCTTCTGAACTATTAGTGCTCCAGTTGCATCTTGCGATGTTGAAAGATTTATTTATTTTATTTGAACTGTTTCATGCGATAACAGGAGATATTTTTGACAATTTGAGGAAACATGCTGTTTTACTATACAATCAAAACTTAATAAAATAAAGGTTGCTTAAATAACAACATGTTCATTTTTGCAATTTTGTGCCAGTTTTTATACTTTTTCGTGCCATTTTTCCAGCCAGTTTTAACCATTTTTCGTGCCATATTAAACTTGTTTTTATAAACCTAAAATATGTTTAAGAAATAAAAAAATAACGATTTTGACATTCCCAGTACATAAAGCAATACGATGACAATTTGTTATTGCAAAAACGAATAAATTGATTGTGGGAAAGCGTAAAAGTATTGATGTTTTTGTTTTTGCTCTCAGTATTCTATCATATCTTAATTCTAGTAGAGGAAATTGTAACACTAACAAGGATTACTAACTTTATTAATTACAAATCGTTATTAAACCAAACTAACTTTTCTTTTTTTATCTTTTTTTCAGGAATTAAATGCCCTGTATGTAATAAATTTGTTTTACCCGATGATATCGAATGCCATTTGGTTATGTGCCTAACGAAACCTCGTCTCTCATATAATGGTGTGTATACATGCTTTTACACAAATTATAAAGTCAAATCTATTAATTGTTTGATTGATAATATACATATTTTGGGTTGTATTTACAGAGGATGTTTTATCAGATGCCAAGGGAGAATGTGTAATTTGTTTAGAAGATTTAAATCCTGGTGATATTATAGCACGCTTGCCATGTCTTTGTATTTATCATAAATGGTAAGTTTATTTTGAATTTATATTGCAATTTAAATTTTAATTGTTGTGGTTTAAATATCAAAAGCTGTATTGACCGATGGTTTGAGGTAAACCGCTCATGTCCAGAGCATCCTGGTGACTAGTTAAAACTCATTATGTAAAAAACTTTTTATATTTTAGTATAAATAATTCTATATATACATACAAATATTCATAAACAAAGAAACAAAAGAAAAAAAAAAAAAAATAATAAAAATACCGAAAAATTAATAAACGATTAAATTAGTTTTTAAATTTTGCAAAGTAAAAATAAATTAAAAAATTTAAAAAAACTACCACGTATATGAAAAAATTATATGCATATATGAAGAAAATTAAGAAAAAAAAAACAAAACAACAATAATAAAGAAATTTTTACCAAAAATCAATGATAAGTTTTAAATGAAAAATAATGTTTAATTTAATTAAATTAAATTAAAATAATAATAAAATAAAGATTAATAAGAAAACAAATAGAAATTTAACTTAAAACGGTTTACATATATAAGAATACTTTATAAAAATAATAATAAATAATGTGCTGCAATAGTAATTTAAAAGAAGTTTTTTGAAATAATAATAATTATGATGACGGTAATTTTATATATACATACATAAATATTTAATAATTATGATAATGATAAAATTAATAAAAATTCTACCAAAATTAAGTATACATACAATTCTATATGTACATCTCTATATATATACATAATATACAAAAATAAAATAATAATTTTAATAATAAAAAAGATTATTACGTGAAAGGAAAAATTTAAAAAGCGAAAAAATATATTTTAAATAAAATAATAATAATGTTTAAATACTATTATAATTTGATAGTATAAAAACAAAATAATTAAGAGATTAGTTGTTAAAGCATTTTGTACTGTGACATAAAAAATAAGAAAAAAAACAAAAAAAAAAAAAAAAAAACATAAACCAACAAAACCTAAAATATGATGTTGTATGTAATCATGTGTATTTATCTGTATCTGTTTTTATTTTCTTTATTGTGATTTTAATTAAATTAAAAAAAAAAAAATAATAATTAAAGGCAAAAGCAAACAAAAAAAATCCCATAGATTGCATGAACTATTGAAGAAATCGTAGAAAAAACACACACATAAACGCCAACTCATATTTTCTTTGTTAACCATTTTTATTCTCGATTACACGGGTTTGTAAAAAACAATGTGTGCACCATAACTATTTTAAATCGCTAAATTCAATCGGTTTTCATTTTTTTATCGTGCTCAGATTTTTTATGGGATTGACTAATATTTCGCCCGAAATAAGGAGCTTTTGCAAATACATTTCGTCATAACTTAAGACCGATTTGTACAGGTTTGAATTTAACGTGTTAAAATCTTTATTGTTCACATAATTTTATTAAAAGGCGAATTTTACTGTAGAACAGTGTTATTGGTTAAGAGAAGAAAAGAACAAAGGAAGAAGGTGTCATATAATTAACATCATTTTAACAGTTGTGTGTCAAAAGGATGGTTGCGGGATATTCTTCGTTTAATAAGGAATGAACAATCGAGTATGTTTTAATTTATTTAAATATTTATTAAAAGAAAAGAAAAACTTTAAATTATTTTACAAGAAACAAAACGATATATTCAAAGTGCGCGTCGATTCGCTAGCCTCGTGTTCTCGAACCTCCCTCTCTTCTTCTCTTTCTCGTAAACTGATAGCCCAAAATAAACTAGCGACATTCACTCATTGTAGCATGATAAGATTTATGGGGTGTTTACACTTGACAGTTCGGCCAATCCTGGTTCTAAGTTGTCCTCGACTTCGTCATCATCATTTATATCAAGATCAGGAGACACCTCACACCATCGTCTCATCTTATCCGTACTAAAAACTGAACAGAATTTTCTGGAGGTTATCTGAAGACCAGGTAAGTCCTCAATTAGATATCTGTCGTTCCCGAGGATGCGTGTAACGATGTACGGACCTCGGAATTTCGGTTCCAGCTTTCGCGATTCACCAGTGGCTTGAGGTTCATTTTCAAGTAGTACCAAATCGCCCTCTTTGTACAACGTAGGACGCTTATGTCTGTTGTCAAATCGCTTCTTCCAACGTTCCCGTTCACTTTCGATGTTCTGAATAGCTAGTTTCCGTTTCTCGTCGATTGATGTAGGGTTTTCCGGAAGTACGTCATCTTGTATAGCAGCTAGTATACGATTTTGCACCAAGTCGATAGGCTTGTAGTCGAATATTAGTTCGTTAGGACTAAAACCAGAAGTCGAATTCTTCTGAGAGTTGATTGACCATTGTAGAATATACAGCGATTTGTCCCAGTCCTTTGGTTCATCGGTAGTAGTACGCAGGTACGACAAAATTATCTGGTTGACACGTTCAACTTGGCCATTGGCCCTGGGTGTGCGTACAGCCGTTTTAACATGTTGAATATTATGATCATCGCAATATTCCTCAAACACCCTTGCAGTAAATGCAGTGCCACGATCAGAAATAATACGTTTCGGTAAACCAAAATAACTGGTCAGTTCATTTAAAACGTTTAAAACAGGGGCAGATTTAGTATTTCGAACTGCTTTCACCACCACAAATTTTGAAAAAGCATCGGAAATTGCCAGTATGTGCGTGTGTCCTCGTTTACTTTTCACGAAAGGTCCCAAATGGTCCACGTGGATCTGGCGAAATGGGAGTGGTTCAAGGACACCATAATGAAGATTTCCCTCAGGTTTACCACAATTAGCCTTATTGTAGCAGCATTCGGTACATGCGGAGATATATTCTTGAATATATTTCCTCATGCGGGAAAACCAAAATGTTTGGTTGACTCTTTCAAACGTTTTATCAAGTCCATAGTGACCGATATCGTCATGACAATGTTTCAAAATACGCCAACGGATTGCATTGGGAACTACCAATCTTGGTCCATTTTGCGTTTTACGATAAAGACGATTACTCTGTAGAGTATAATCAGCTTTCAGTTGTCGGTGCTGGTCAGATTTCAATTCACCACGTAGGATTTGAATAATATTACCAAGTTTAACATCATTAATTTGCATTGTGAAGATCCAGTCTTCATTGTCAATGCTAACCCTCATGATGAATCCAGCGGGTTCCGGTTCCGTGGCTGGTAAGTCGGGTGATCTGCTCAAAGCGTCAACGTGGGCCATACGTGAACCCTCACGGTGTACGAAATCACAATCGAATTCTAACAATTTCATTAGCCAACGGGCTACTTTCGGTAGTAGTTCCCTGTTGGTCTTCGCCCTAGTGATGGCTGCACAGTCAGTCACCACACGAAAAGGTTTACCCAAAAGGTAAACCCGAAAACGTTCTAACGTTTCCACAACGGCCAGTACCTCTAGCTCATAGCTATGGTACTTTGCCTCAGTATCAGAACAATGTCGGCTAAAATAAAATACTGCTTGCCATTTACCATCACCAGACGACTGCAATAGTACGCCTGCTAGTCCTGAGCCACTTGCGTCAGTATGTACTTCGTGCTGTGCCGATACGTCGTAAATTGCAAGTACAGGCTTGTCACAAAGAATCTCAATTAACCTGTCAAACGATTTGGTTTGCGGTTCACCCCATTGAAAATTGCCCTCCATATTCTTTCGCAAAAGTGTCGTGAGTGGTCGTGATATTATCGAGTAATTTTCAACAAATTTCCTGAAAAACCCCGTTAGGCCCAGAAATCGGCGGACCTCGGTGATGTTCGTTGGTACCTTAAAATTTCTTATTGCGCTTACCTTGTCGTTACCGGGTGTTATACCAGACGCACTTACGGTGTGACCCAAATATGTAATCTTCTCCAAAAGGAAATTGCACTTATCGAATCGCAAGGTGAGTCCGCAGTCCTCCAAGATTCGCAAAAATCGACTTAAACGCTCGATACCCTCTTCAATGGTTTTGCTGGGAATGATTACGTCGTCCAGATATACCAATACCTCACCTGGTTCCATCAGTTCAACAATACGATTCATAACGTTCTGGAAAACAGCAGGGGCGTTAACTAGTCCAAAAGGCATGCGGTTGTACTCGTAATGTCCTTCGGATGTGACGAACGCTGTATACTTTTTGGACTCTTCAGCAATTTCAATTTGGTGGTAGCCCATCCGTAAATCAAGAGTCGTAAAATAACGGTTTCCAGCCAGTCGTGCGAATTGTTCATCAATTACTGGCATGGGGTACGGTGTCTTCACAGTTATCTTGTTCAATCTGCGGTAATCGACGCATAAGCGGTGCTCTCCGTTCTTCTTTTCTACGAGCACTATACCTGAAGCATATGGCGAATTTGATTTCCGTATTATTTCATTATCGAGGAGTTCATTAACGATTTCGGATACAATTGGACGTTTTGCAAAAGCAATTCTATACGGCTTAGTGCATATGGGCTCTTGAGCGGTGAGTTGTATTTCCATTTTTATCAAATTACATTTACCCAATTCATTTATGTTTTCAGCGAAACAAGCTCTACGATTTTCGAGTACTGCTTGGAGTCGTTTACTTTCGTCAGATGTCAGAAACTCTTTTGATTCGATTTCGTTTATGTTCTGAACCCAACATTCACCTCCTTCAATAATAGTACGCTTTCCCCGTTGGCACAACAAATTACGACCAATAAGAACATTCATTGGTATCATACAATCCTCTACTAGAAACAATTCAACTTCGGAAACGGTATCATCTATTAACAAAGTTACGATCACCTTTTCACAACACATATATTCGCCCCCAGCAAAACCTTTCAAAGTTACATTGCATTGGGCGCTTTCACCAATTTTCGTTGCAAACGATTTTCTTATTAAGCTACGATCGCTACCAGAATCAATAAACGCTTCAGTAGCAACACTGTTTATTTTAATGGCTTTGGAAAGTTTTTCAATCGGCTTTGGAGTATCATCTTCTATTTTGTTTACATTCGTAGTTTCATTTTGTTTTGATTTGCAATCACCTGTCTTATGATTTGTACGTTTGCAAATTTCACATCGCTCCTTTTTCTGCGGTTCAGGACACTTGGATGAATAATGTCCAAAATTGGAGCAATTGTAGCATCTAATTTTATCTGACGGTGTGCTACTCTGCCTTTTGTTTGTTCCGGTGTTCGACGAAATGATGTCAGATGTATTCTTCTTCGGTCTGTTGTGCACTATGGTAGGTGTCTTTATTTCATTGTAACTACAATAATTGTTGATGTCGATAAGAAGCTGGTTACACACTAAATACTCATTGGAGATTTTCCTCTTCAAATCTTCATCGTTTATGCCATTAACAATATGGCGAGCGATTGCCGATTCAGCTATATTACCCTTTTTACCAATCGCATACATCTTGTAATAGTACTCCTGTGGAGTCTCGTGTGTGCGGCGTATAGTCGAAGACATTTTGATGTGTATATCGGCAGCATTTCCCACGAACGGAAAATCTGAAAGAAATTTATTTGTAAATTGTTGCCAAGATTTGAATACCTCTTGCAATGAATCGACCCAATATTTTGCAGGGCCTTTCATTTTCTGCTGTACTGCAAAAATGACAGATAATTCGTTCCAACCATAGTTCGTTCTCAATACATCTACACGCTTAACAAATTGTTCCGAATTCAATGATTCATCTGACGAAGGGTTGAAGTCTGGCAACAAAGGAATAATTTCCCTTACTTGAACGTAGGGGTTGCCAGTATCAAGGTTAGGTTGAAAACTTTGTTGTGCCGTGGAAAACATTGGACGTTGTACTAGCGGGCGTTGTATGTAGGTTGGTGGTGCCATTTGTTGATAATAAGTCGTAGGTGGTGGCATTTGTTGATAATAAGTCGTAGGTGGTGGCATTTGTTGAACGTAACAGGGTGGCTGCATGCTGTGAACGTAAGTGGCAGGTGACGTGCCCTGTTGAACAAATGTCGTTGTTGACGGAAAATTTTGAACGTAGTTGGTCGATGGTAAAGTGACGGTTGGAACGTTGTAATAAGACGGAACGGAATTCGGTGTAACACGTGGACGATGAGTGTTTGTTACATAGCATGATGCTGTCGGTTGTATATTCTGCTGTTCACCATAAACGGGGTGACGTGCGTCGGACGTAGAAACTACGTTTTGTTGCTGTACAGACGTTTGTGTGGAAGGAAAACCATTATCATGTGATGTTGTCGGAGCACCATTTAAATAATTCTGTTCCCCCAAGTTCGATGTCGGTTCCTGAGATGTCAGAAATGTTTGCAATGGTGATGACGCAGCAGACGGATCAAAATCGGACGGTCGGTAACGTTCGGCCGCTAATCTCACATTTTCCAACATACTCTCCAATTGCAAAACTCGTTGAGACAAATCAGGCGTTGTTGCCTTTGCATCATTTCGTTCTTCGTTGTGCGTTTCGATACGCTCTACCAATAGATGTTTCTTGCCGGACGATGGAATACCCATTTCCCGGCACTTCGCCTGCAGTTGCTTTACAGTAAGTGAATGAAGATTCTCCATGTTATCAAGAAAGTTATATTTTCATCGGCTCGATCCCACTTCTGAAAATGTCAAAAGGATGGTTGCGGGATATTCTTCGTTTAATAAGGAATGAACAATCGAGTATGTTTTAATTTATTTAAATATTTATTAAAAGAAAAGAAAAACTTTAAATTATTTTACAAGAAACAAAACGATATATTCAAAGTGCGCGTCGATTCGCTAGCCTCGTGTTCTCGAACCTCCCTCTCTTCTTCTCTTTCTCGTAAACTGATAGCCCAAAATAAACTAGCGACATTCACTCATTGTAGCATGATAAGATTTATGGGGTGTTTACACTTGACATGTGTTTGTTGTGAACTCTTTGAATGTTTTAAATGGTCTACAGTTGTTTAGTTATAACTTACGAGCGAGCTTATTATACAATTTAAATCAAATAATTGTTTGAAATGTTAACAGTAATTAACATGTTTTAGGCCCGTTATCACAACTTACCGATAACTTAAAGTAGACTTTAACCGGCCTTATAAAAAGTGTTCCATTGTTAAAACTTAACTTTAACCTAAAGCGAGCGATAAAGTAAATTAAGGCTCATCCTACCTGGTGGGTTTAAGTAAAGTTGTAATAATGGAACACATTTTATACGACCAATAAAATCCTATCTTTAGCTATCGGTAAGTTGTGAAAACAGGCCTTAAAGTATTAGTTTTTGTTCTCAACAATTTTTTTTTTCTATTTGTATACCCTTCACAACTATTGGAAGGGGTATATATATATATATATAAGTTCCTATTGATCTTAGACCCCTATCGTTATTCCTGATCGAATGGATAACTATACATCCCAATTATGAATAAAAATTCCCCGGGAGTTTTCTCCCTTCACTCATTTTTCCTATGTTAAAACAATTGTAAAAGTAGGAAAAGGCAAAAAACTCCCGGGGAATTTTTATTCATGATTGGGCTGATAATGTTCAGCATTTGAGTTATCCACTCGTACTGGGGTAACGAACGAAGGAGTTTTATCTTTCTTATTATGGCTCTTGGCTGTCAATGTCATTTTAAGGCATTTCTGCCGATAAATAAGGAAGTCATGCAAGGATCGCTAGGCAACTGATAAGGATTTGGTGTCAAACCGGAAAACACAGATTTGGCTTTTTGCTAGGTATAAGGTGGAGAATTTTAGGCTACTGGTACTAGGGGGCATAGAACTTAGGCTATCTGATAGCGCTAAGTATATGGTATTTTTTCTGGACAGTAAATTGTCCTGGAGGAGGAACGCTTAAGAGAATCTTAAGATGGGTACCTAAAATATTAATATTGTAGTGGGAGCCCAAAATTGTTTACGTATATGCCAATGAATGGAGAAAAATGTTTTGTAAAGAAATTGACAAAAATAGGTACGATTTTCACCCCTTAAACGTTCGAATTTCGAAAAAGTACAAAATATGCATTTGTATTTTTTTCTAAATTGTTTACTCCTCAAAAGGTCCGAATTTTAAAAAACATCCGCTTATTTTTCAATGAGCAATGATAGGTATTAAATTTGTCTTGTATCCAGGCCTGCCATATTTGCCGATTTTTTACTCCTAAATTTTCAAAGTGCCGATTTGCCGATTTTTGCTCCAAAAATGCCGGTTTCTTGATTAAACTTAAAAGACGATTACTTTTTGTTTGTTTGATAATAAAATACTAATTTTGGGTTATACTGAAATACTTATAACATTGAAAAGAGACAACTGATATTAAGTCAGCGCTTCTACTAAAGAAAAAAGGGTTAGCTTTATTCAATATTATATGCAGTGCTTGTAATGTGTGTGTTGGATTAAAACATTTTTATTTGAAAATTGTTCCAATATTTTATGGAAGTATTTTCTACAATTTTTGGTCCTTCCACATTCTTTCGCAAATGTGGAAAGCATTTTTTAATGTAAAAAAAGTTTTGATGTGTCCTAAAAAATTAATCTTAGCAAGTTGTTCTTTTGTTAAAGATTTAGATTGAAATGTAATAATTCAATCTGTTTTAATGTTGATATTTAAAAGAATTCCATAAAAACGTCGAAAGTTAAAAAAATATTTTTATTTTATTATCGGTAGGCTAGCTGGTAGCGAGCTACTCTATCAGCGCCGAGGTTGCGGGTTCGATTCCCGCCAGAGACTCTGGTTTCTTTCCTGCAGACAAGCATAGAGCTTCGCGGGATTAGCTTAGGAAAAAAAATTTAATTTAACTACAATTTATTTGTAAAACGTTTATTTTGATTGATTTTTTTGTAATTTCAAAGGTTATAAACATAATGGGGTTAACTGTGTTTAAAAAAGGTATTTTTAATTTGCCGATTTTTTTAAATTAAAGTGCCGATAATGGCGATTTTTTTTTTGAAAATATGCCAATCTTTTATCATAATCATCTGGCGCCCCTGCTTGTATCTCTTTTAGTTTAGGAGATATGAGTTTAGCGAATATACTCGTTTTTACCCCCTAAACATTTGAATTTCCAAAAACTTAGTGGTACGATTTGGTGAGGGACTAACCACCAGCCCTTTTTAGCTTCAGGCGTTCAGGCCGTGCAATGATGAATCAGTCAGTTAGTCAATAACGTTACAATTTTATATATAAAGATAGATAAAAGCTACAAAATACCTTGTAACAGTTAAAAAAAGTGAAATAAAACATTGAATTACAAAACCAAAGGAAGTGCTTTTATTTAAACTTATGTTAGAACCAGTGTTCAAAAATAAACACTAAATATCGCTCCCTAGTGTTCGGTTTGGTAGATTTTTGGAAAACACAAATGCTAATAGTGTTTGTGTAGAAAATCATTAACAAAAATATCGTATAATACTGTTTTTATCAAACTCAACAAAAGATGAGAACATTTAATTCCGTTCGGCTTTTTTTAAAAATCCACAAACTTCATTGTGTTCGGTTCGGCTCATTAATGTTCGACCCTTTTGGCTGGTAAAAAAAACCAAACATTTTTTACAAAAATAAAATACACATACGAAAAAAACAAAAAGCCAGCAAAATAATTTTACACAAACAAAACATATACACAATACACACACAAGCTGTTTGTGGTGCGGTCGTTGCTAAAATTTTTTGTTTGTTCATTTCTTTATCATTTTAAAAAAAGAAACATTATAAAACATTAAAATATAATGTTTGTCTATAGTATCACTACAATTGTTCTGTTTTTAACGAAGAACAGAAAAATTCTTGAAAATAGTTACGAATGGTATTAAGGGTTGTGTTGGTCTACACAATCACCAAAAAATAGATATCGTTCTTGGGTGTGTGAGCCGAACGCTAAATAATGTACTGTTTATTTTCGAACACTGGTTAGAACCTTTGCGAGCTGAACACACCCCAGCTGCAATCCCGGATAAACGGAGGTTCATTACATTAGCGACATATAAACATAGTTTATCTCTTATAGGTTACGTGATATCAGACTTTAAAAATTAAAATTTCCTCTTTTTGACCTACCTTTGCTTGGACTAGTATTTTGCAAATGTAAGATTAAGATTTAAATTGTTTGCCAGAAAATAGATCATTCAGCCTTATTCCGGTTATCGTTGTCTTAATTGATCAAGTCGTTGTTTGTAAGAAATTAAAGAACACTGGTTGTTTATTACTTTAATTTCTTACAAAAAACGACTTGATCGATTACGACAACGGCAACAAAATTGGATTTTCATTTCTCCGAAATCCAAAACTTAAGCTCGATTACAAGTCTTTAATTGGCACATAGAAATAATCCCTCAAATATACCACCATGAGTTCATTATATGATAAGTGACAATTAAGTCAAGGACACACTGGCAGAAAGCGATGAGGAGGACTATGGTAGCTGCTAAGTCAATTTAGATCTGGGAAATCAATTTCTTTGTACAATTGTGTATACCACTACTAACCAGTGTGACCACAACTTAAAAAAAAAAATTGGATGCAAAATGGGGCTTAAAACAATGCTAAAAAAATTTGAAAATGCTAAAAAAATGCTAAATTTTCTTAAATATGTAATTGTATGATTATAACGAATAATTAAATATTAATTTACCTAAAAATGTTATATTTCTTTTAAATAAAACGAAGTTGATATAAAAAAATTTATATATACCCTGCAGGAGATTGAACTAGTACCTAATTAGTACCAAACTAGTACAAAAATAACCAGTACTAGTTCTCAACTGTAAACTTTTCTATACCATCTTAATCCTCAAATTAGCATTGAGTGTGCTAGGAATATCACTAGTACTATTGGTTCTAGACGTGTACTAGTACCCTTGGACCACATTGGGTGCTTTTTGCATTAGCATTTTGAGTTTTAATTTAATGCCATAAATAAATGATTTGAAAATCTATGAACCTATAGGTACATAGATTTATTTAATAAAAGCAATTCAGGAACATACATACATACATGTAAATTTATGTATTTGCATAAAATATGCAAATATTTCTTTCAGTCTCTTATACAAATGTATAGGTTGCTTAAATAATTGTGATGGTGCATAGAAAATATTCCTGAAAAATATTGAAGGAATAAGACTATTAAAGTATGAAAGCTTTATAAATTGTAATTTGACTTAGAATACAAATTCGAATTAATATGAAAATTTATGGTACATAAAATATTTAAAAAAATTTTTTATAAAATTCAATATCCCTAAAAATCCCTAAGTGCCGGTTCACACACGTTTGAAAAGAAGGGAAAAGAGAATGGCATTCTCAAGACTTGACGAGTCAAACTGGAAGTGTGTGAACCAGCACTAACTTACCAAAAATTAAAAATCGACCTTTTCATTGATTCTTATGTATTGCATCAACACAAATGTTCCAAATATTTTGGAATAGCTTGACAAAACGTCAGCTCAGAATTGGTTTGGCGCATATGCCAAAAAGTCGGAGTGGAGAAAAACGACAAAGAAGATTTACATGAAGATTTCTCAACATGTACCCGATATAATTTTTTTATATTTTGACCACTGCTTCCGGCATATGTTTTGAAGAAAAATTTAAATTTTTGCGCACTTTCATGAATAAAGTTAGAATTAATTAGCATTTTTTTGAAAATTAAAAATATTGTTTTGTGCCGCATACGCCACTTTTCTAAAAAAAAGTGGCTTTTTGTGCTGCATACGTATACTTATTGCTGTGTATTGAGTAACTTGTTGTGGAGATGAATTTTTTTATTTTTATTATATTATATATTTTTTTTGTTTGATTTTACTTTACAAAAACATAAAAAACAGTTCTACTGTTAACATTTCTACAGAAAAAAGTGATTTTATTCCTGAGATTAACATATTGTGGGCATTACAGTATCGAAGGTATAAAATGATAGTTGGGTATGTTACATACCGTCGGAAAGGTTAATTTGTCTAGTTTCTCTGCATAAGTTTTATTTTTAAGGTTTTAGAAACACTTAAACACAAATTGGAAAAAATTCAAAATAGTGCTGCTAAATATTGAAAAACCCTCGTAAGAAATTATTTTTTTTATACATATCCCACTTGCATCCCAAAAAGCGACCAAAACTACCTTAAAGGAAAAGACATAAACTATCTTTTGAGCAAAAAAAAAAAAAAAAAACAATCCGGATAAAAAAAAGTTTTAAATTTAATTAAAAAAACCCTCGTCTAGAGTTAGAAATTTTTTTTTTTAAACATATCCCACTCGCAAGTTTTAAATTTAAAAAAACATTTTCAAAAGATTGATCAAATAGCTATCGAAGCTACTTTGGACAAATTTTGCTAACACCAATAGGTAATAAGTTAGATTGATGAGAAAGAACAATGCATATATGCTAAAAATTTAAAAACCCTCGTCTTAAGTAAGAAATTATTTTTTTTTATACATATCCCACTCGCATCCCAAAAAGCGACCAAAACTACCTCAAAGGAAAAGACATAAGCTTTCTTTCTTTTAAGCACAAAAAAAAAACATTCCGGATAAAAAAAAATAAAAAAAAAGTTTTAAATTTAAAAAAAAAAATTACAAAAATTTTTTAAAAAAAACAAAAAAATCTTTTTTCAAAAGATTGATCAAATAGCTATCGAAGCTTGTTGGGACAAATTTTGCTAACACCAATAGGTAATAAGCTACATGGATGAGAAAGAACGCCTATATGGCCAAAATGTCAAACTTTGACCCCCTCTAAACTTTCAGAAACTTTTTAAAAATTTGTGTCTAAACTACTATCCAATAGGACTAACCTTGGTGCAAATTTCATCCAAATCAGAAGACATGGATTTAAAAATTGGGTCACTTGACATGAAATCCCCCATATATATTATTAAATAGAAAATATAAGTAAAAACAAAAATTGTCATCGAAAACATAAAAGGCTATTCAATAGCATTTTCAGTAAATTTAATTACACATTAAACACATCATTATTTGAATAGTTTTCCTTAATTGCCAAAGTGTTGGTCAAAATACCATTAGAATATGATCTGTTTTCATTACACATTTTTATTAGATCAACAGTAATGATAAGATTTCTGCAATATTAATTTAGCCTTTTTAGTCCACATCTAACGTAAATCAATGAATTAAATACCATCCTATTTCTAATCTTGGTTTTTATAAGGTTAATACCGCTAAAAATTCTTTCAACTTCCGCGTTACTAAACGGTAAAACCAAAAACTTCATAACTAAAAAAGCTAACTCGTTAAAAGCGTTTCTGTACTCATAAACACCTATCCAGAATTCAATAGTTAAACTTTGGTTCATCCATTCGTATGCATTCAGCTTTTGGCATTGCTGTTCCAAAACCGTTATTTCTTCTGTAGTAAAATTTCTTCTTTAAATTTAGTTTGGTGTTTACAGGGTTGCTATATATACGAAACAAAGAAAAATAAGCGTAAATAATAAAAGAAGGGAAAATATACAGTAGAGTCCCGATAATTTGTAGTTGCAAGGGACCGGCCATTTCTTACGAATTATAGGGGTTTTCGATTTAGCGGGGTTTCGATTTAACGGGGTTAAAATAAAATGAATACGAATTAACGGGGTTTTTCAATTTATTTACTTAAATGATAAAAAAACATAAAAGACAATTGTTAAAAATAAAATATATAAAAATTATACATAAAAATTATTCATTTAACAAACTGATCTTAAGAAAATAAACACATATACAAGCAAAAACCCACGCAAAAAAATAGCGGTAAACAACAAATCATTCTTTCCATGTTTCTGTTGTTTTAATTACGAATTATAAGTGGTAGTTAGCAAACAATTACGATTTACATATAAGAGGTAAAGAAGATTTTATTTGAAAAAAAAAATTACGAATTAGCGAGGGTACCAAAATGTATGAAATTTTACGAATTAACGAGATTTTTTCAAGGGACCGACAGTTTATTACGAATTATCGGGAATTAAGATTTATCGGGGTACGAATTATAGGGATTTCTATGTATTAAGAATGTGTAAAATCCCCGATTATTTTTATTTAATCCCCAACGCCCAAATGAATTTCTCTGTTCTCTTTACTTGCATGAAATCCCCAACTTTGGGGATAAATCCCCAAGTCTGACAGCCCTGCGTCGATGTGACTTTGACAAATGCAAGGCGAATTAACTACTAGTTGAGTTCGCCTTGGACAAGTATACATGTCCAGCGGATGCCACGTTATTTTGTTTCAGAAAAAACTTTATGATGACACTCAAAAATTATTGTGCGGTAAAAATGCTTTTATTTTTTATGAATTTTTAAAACACAAAAATCTTTAATTTTTTTACAAATTGTTTGATAAGATATTTGAAGCTGATTTAGATTCAGAAAGCTTCCGAATAGAAAAAAAGTACAGTTTTAAAATCAGCGGCGTCGAATTGGTAAAGAACTGCTACAAATTTTCTATCAACACAAAAAATGTTTAATTTTGTTCCCTTGTGTTATACAACTTTATAAAATAACAACTTATAAAATATATTACTAACATTTTTGTGCGGCTGTAAATAAATGCATTCTCTCAATTTTTTTACTCTCTGCTACTATTTTCGTTAGTGGGAAAATGCCAGGGTAAATTCAGCATCATTTTAAGTAATTTGTTTTGACAAATTTACAATTTTTTAATTTGGGATTTTGCACATACCCCCCAAACATTACAAGCATACAAAATAATGGATTGGAAAACTACTTTAGCTAATATTATTTTATTTTCGCGATTTAAAAAAGATTTTCGCCCTATATTCGCATATAACATATTTTTTGCTAAGTTAAAGTTTTCTATTCTACGACTAAAGAATACTGCTTGTGTTTTACTTTCGTTAATGTTGATTTTCCATGTATGAAAGTAATTAGCAAGTCTGTATAACGTAGATTGTAAATCATCTACAATATTTTGGCCAAATTTATGTGATGAGAATAGACATGTGTCGAAATAAACGACAAGGGCACAAGAGAAAGTGAAGCGAATATACATAAATATAATAACCATGTGGACTCAGCCTATTCATTCCAAATGACAACCTTACCCCTGTCAATCCTGGACTTGGTGTCCCACTGTCAATCCTGGACTTGGTGTCCCACTGTCAATCCTGGATTTGGTGTCCCCTGTTCGCTTCCTTTCACTTCTTTCTTTGTCGGCCTGGATGCAAACTTTTATTCCTTAGACTGTGAGATCGGAGGGCCTGATACTGGAGAGGTTGCCACACCTGCCCTAAATAGCTGGAAACTCTTTTCAGATAGAGATATCTACCAGACTTCGCACTCAAGATCCTAACATTACGTGTATTCAATGATATGCCCGACTGAAGCAGTCGATCCTGGCATAAAAGATTAATTCTATAAAATTCTTGATAAGGCATTACCATCAACTAGCCGCGGTGACATATTGGCAGTGATGTCAGATTTCAATGCAAAAATAGGCTCAGATATCTCAAATATTGAGCGTATAATGGGAATAAATGCGTTGGGTCAAAAAATGGTGAATTGTTTTTGGGTATGTGTGCTGAGATTATCTGGTCGTTGGAGGTTTATTATTTCCCTACAAACGAATTCATAAGGTAACAGGGGAAGCTCCTGATTTCGTTACAGAAAATCAAATCGGCCTCATTAAGATATCCAAAAAATGGAGAGGTTCTTTGCTCCATGTGTGTTACCGCAGGAGGTGGATATAGCAAGCGATCACCATCTTCTCGTTGCAACTATGTGGATTAAGCTTGCAGCTATAAACGAAAAAAGTCCTAAATCAAACGAAGAATAATGTTCGCCGAATGAAAGACGCCGCTGTTTCTACGCGCTATGCTGAAGCCATGACATCTACTTTTAACACTGTACCTAAACCTGAGCCCGTACAGTGTAATACAATCAAAAACATTTTCATGGAACCTGCAGTTAATGTTATACTAATCGGTTATAATAATCGTACCGGCAAAGAGTGGATCTCCGATGAAACGAAGTCTAATCGAATCCCGGAAGTCGTTGAAAGCTGTAAATATGGCCAGAGCCCGAAAAATGATCTTAAGGGACAGCATAAAGCTTTAGGTCGCTTGGTCAAAAAGAGTGTAAGACGAGACAAACGCAACTGGAATAACGAAGTTGCATTGGAGGCACAAATCGCAGCTGTTACCCATAGATACCCATAGAGCTGTTAAAAGACTTACAGTTGTCTCACAACTTTACTGCCATGTTAAAACCACCCACGAATAATAATCGCGATCTGATTACCTCTGCGAACTAAGAAATCATCAAATCCTTCTGGAAAACAGAAACGAACTTTAAGAAGGAGAAATTTTCAATATCCCCAAAAAAGGCGACATCAGGGATCGAAGGAATTGGCGAGGAATAACAATTCTCAGCATGGTTAGTAAAATAATAGCACACATAATTACCAAACGAATTTCAAAAATAGTAACACCAACACTGAGAAATGAACAGGCAGGCTTTAGACCCCATAAATCTTGTATTGATCATGTAAAAAGCCTTAGGGTCATAACTAGATCACACCGTTATATTGAGTGCGTGAATATGAAAAGGAGTTCCAGCGAACTTATTTTCCTGATTAATGCCAAATTAAACAAACAAACATTAGTTGGGATTGGTGAGCGCCAAGTTTGTGCCCTATCACCACTTCTCTTCAACATTGTTGTCGATATCATTATAACTAAAACAAGGCAGGATGGTATAATATGGCGTCTGAGTGAAACTTTAAGCGACCTAGACTGTGCTGACGAAAAATGCATTATGACACACAGTTTCAACGATATGACAGCCAAGTTGCAGAAACTAGTAGAAATTACAGAAGAACCTGGTCTGAAGATAAACACTAGCAATACTAAAACGTTACGTATTAATAACACAAGCCAGGAAAAATTCACCTCCTTCTGCTACTTGGGTATTATCATAACAAAGTCTGGTGGCTCAGACGGCATTAAAAACCGTATCCCGACGAGTAAAACTTAAACAGCCCAATTATGAATACAAATTTAACGCAAACGTGATATATATTCTTCTCTATGGCCGTGAAACATTAAACGCTGGGCATACCAAAAAAATTTTTTTTCCAAAATTTCTATATATTTGGCATAACAATACCTCTAGTCGATACAAATGTGTGTGCTTATTATTATTTTTGTCGAGTTATGGGGTGCTAAAATGTTGTCGTTTTTAAAAAATGGTTTTTTTTTTTAATTATTGTTTCGAACTGGAAAAAAAACATAAAAAAATAGGTGATCTTATAAGAAATCATTTGAACTTAAAAAAAACCAGAAGTGACTATTTAAATACAATTTTTCTAACTTTAGATCCAATATTTTTTTTTTGTTTTTTTTTTTTAACTGAAATTATTACGAACAGAATATGTTTTTTAGGTGGTAATTTTCAAACCCTGTAAAGTTTTTGAAGCTGGGAAACTCTCATACGTCCGCCAAGATAGCAACGAAAGTTAGCAACGGCGGAAATTAAAAATCAAGGGATTTAGTGGCAACGCCGGAAATGCATATGAAGGAATCTTTTGGAAATGATTTTAGAAATATTTATATAGATATAGATTTAAAACCATCAACCATCAACAAAAAATTATCCGAACCGTTCCAGAGAAAAGTGGGTTCATCCAAAATTGTCAGTAGAAATCGTTGCTGATTTATGCCAGCCAAACTAGGCAGTGCCAAGGCATAAGCTCAATGGAATATGGAAAAATACCACTTAAAGATTAAAAAAAATCTATTTTTAAAAAGATCGTCAGAGCCGTTCCAGAGAAAAGTGGGTTCATCCAAAATGGTCAGTAAAAATCGTTGCTGATTTATGCCAGCCAAACTAGGCAGTGCCAAGGCATAAGCTCAATGGAATATGGAAAAATACCACTTAAAGATTAAAAAAAATCTATTTTTAAAAAGATCGTCAGAGCCGTTCCAGAGAAAAGTGGGTTCATCCAAAATGGTCAGTAAAAATCGTTGCTGATTTATGCCAGCCAAACTAGGCAGTGCCAAGGCATAAGCTCAATGGAATATGGAAAAATACCACTTAAAGATTAAAAAAAATCTATTTTTAAAAAGATCGTCAGAGCCGTTCCAGAGAAAAGTGGGTTCATCCAAAATGGTCAGTAAAAATCGTTGCTGATTTATGCCAGCCAAACTAGGCAGTGCCAAGGCATAAGCTCAATGGAATATGGAAAAATACCACTTAAAGATTAAAAAAAATCTATTTTTAAAAAGATCGTCAGAGCCGTTCCAGAGAAAAGTGGGTTCATCCAAAATGGTCAGTTAAAATCGTTGCTGATTTACGCCAGCCAAACTAGGCAGTGCCAAGGCATAAGCTCAATGGAATATGGAAAAATACCACTTAAAGATTAAAAAAAAATCTATTTTTAAAAAGATCGTCAGAGCCGTTCCAGAGAAAAGTGGGTTCATCCAAAATGGTCAGTAAAAATCGTTGCTGATTTATGCCAGCCAAACTAGGCAGTGCCAAGGCATAAGCTCAATGGAATATGGAAAAATACCACTTAAAGATTAAAAAAAATCTATTTTTAAAAAGATCGTCAGAGCCGTTCCAGAGAAAAGTGGGTTCATCCAAAATGGTCAGTAAAAATCGTTGCTGATTTATGCCAGCCAAACTAGGCAGTGCCAAGGCATAAGCTCAATGGAATATGGAAAAATACCACTTAAAGATTAAAAAAAATCTATTTTTAAAAAGATCGTCAGAGCCGTTCCAGAGAAAAGTGGGTTCATCCAAAATGGTCAGTAAAAATCGTTGCTGATTTATGCCAGCCAAACTAGGCAGTGCCAAGGCATAAGCTCAATGGAATATGGAAAAATACCACTTAAAGATTAAAAAAAATCTATTTTTAAAAAGATCGTCAGAGCCGTTCCAGAGAAAAGTGGGTTCATCCAAAATGGTCAGTAAAAATCGTTGCTGATTTATGCCAGCCAAACTAGGCAGTGCCAAGGCATAAGCTCAATGGAATATGGAAAAATACCACTTAAAGATTAAAAAAAATCTATTTTTAAAAAGATCGTCAGAGCCGTTCCAGAGAAAAGTGGGTTCATCCAAAATGGTCAGTAAAAATCGTTGCTGATTTATGCCAGCCAAACTAGGCAGTGCCAAGGCATAAGCTCAATGGAATATGGAAAAATACCACTTAAAGATTAAAAAAAATCTATTTTTAAAAAGATCGTCAGAGCCGTTCCAGAGAAAAGTGGGTTCATCCAAAATGGTCAGTAAAAATCGTTGCTGATTTATGCCAGCCAAACTAGGCAGTGCCAAGGCATAAGCTCAATGGAATATGGAAAAATACCACTTAAAGATTAAAAAAAATCTATTTTTAAAAAGATCGTCAGAGCCGTTCCAGAGAAAAGTGGGTTCATCCAAAATGGTCAGTAAAAATCGTTGCTGATTTATGCCAGCCAAACTAGGCAGTGCCAAGGCATAAGCTCAATGGAATATGGAAAAATACCACTTAAAGATTAAAAAAAATCTATTTTTAAAAAGATCGTCAGAGCCGTTCCAGAGAAAAGTGGGTTCATCCAAAATGGTCAGTAAAAATCGTTGCTGATTTATGCCAGCCAAACTAGGCAGTGCCAAGGCATAAGCTCAATGGAATATGGAAAAATACCACTTAAAGATTAAAAAAAATCTATTTTTAAAAAGATCGTCAGAGCCGTTCCAGAGAAAAGTGGGTTCATACAAAATGGTCAGTAAAACTTGGATTTCATTTAGAAGGGGTTAAAAAGTAACATCAAGGAAAAAACGCAATAGATTATGAAGATAGGTGTACTATAGAATAAAAAAAAGCTTTCCGTGCAAAAATTTGCCGGTCAAACTTTACAGAAACCTGGTTGCCTCCAAATTGGTCAGTAAATCCTGGGATTTAATTTTGTATCTAATGTAAATGTAAAAAAGCGCTAAATATGTATTATATTTCTATCACAGACATGGCTTAAGGCGTCGTTGTCATTATTGGCGGAAAACATTTTGTGCAACTCTAAAAAAGGCGCTGAATATTTCTTTATATAAAGTTGCCACACCAAATTGCGTTTTTACACATTGTCCTCACGAACAATGAATTTACAAAATTTTCACTAAATTGGAAAGATGCCTTAAAACTTTACATACCTAAATTTAAGCCAGTTTTTTGCAAAGATTAAAAACCTAAGCTTTATAATTCTGCAAAGAAATGTGAATGGAACAAAAATAACAAGAGAAAAAATTTGCATAAATAGAAAAAATTCGCGAAATTTTTTAAAATTTCAACCCATAAAATTTATTAAATTTTCCTAAAACTATAAGGATTGGAAAAAATTCGATAAAAATTGGTAATGGTAATATTATTCTTAAGCACGTTGGTATATAAATCTGTCAAATACATAAGGTTTTTTTAAATAATACCTAGCAGAGCTGCCGTTTTTGATTAAAAATAACCAAAAATAATTACAACTCAAATGAGTTGAGTTGTGAACAATAAAACGGGCAATATTTCATTTTAATGATATTCAAACAACGTTCCTTCATGGTTCAGTTGTCTTAGAAACTGTGAGTCCGCTGGTTCGAGTTTTGGTTTTTCAAAAACAAATTTTTTTTAATTTTTATGTTCAAAAACGATTTTAAAAATATATTTACCAGTTTTCGCTTTTGAAATTTAAATTATAATAAAGTTTTTAGTATTGTAAATATGTATGTATATGTAAAAATTATTTTGTTTTTGTCTAGTTGCTCTGTATTCTGCTCGCAAAATGGTGAAGGGTATATAAGATTCGGCACAGCTGAATATAGCACTCTTACTTGTTTTTATTCATTTCTTTAGTTTTTTCTTATTTTTAGTTAAAAATATTGTTTTTTTTTAAACACTTAAGGCTCAGTTTATTACAAGATTTTATATATATATATATATATATATATATATATAATTAAATATATGTGTATATATATATATATATATATATATATATATGTATGCACAGGGCATATTATGCGAACAGAAAAAATCATAAATCATATTGTAACGCAACCACAATAAAAATTTGCTGAATATTTTAAATAGAAAGTATATTTGGTTATAAATCGCTTAAAACCACCCTTCTTGAATTTCTGTTCGCATAATATGCCCTGTGCATACATATATATATATATATATATATATATATATATATATATATATATATATATACACATATATTTAATTATATATATATATATATATATATATATATATATAAAATCTTGTAATAAACTGAGCCTTAAGTGTTTAAAAAAAAACAATATTTTTAACTAAAAATAAGAAAAAACTAAAGAAATGAATAAAAACAAGTAAGAGTGCTAAATTCGGCTGTGCCGAATCTTATATACCCTTCACCATTGTGCGAGCAGAATACAGAGCAACTAGACAAAACCTAAATAATTTCGACATAAACGTACATATAAACAATACATAAAACTTCATTATAAATTAAATTTAAATAGTTAAAACTGGTAAATATTTTTTTAAATCGTTTCAGAACACAAAAAAATTAAAAAAAAATTTTATTTTTCAAAAAACAAGATTCGAACCAGTGACTCACAGTTTTTAACCTAAGCAAACCCCCTAGACAACTGGACCATGAAGGAACGTTTAACGAATATCATTAAAAGTAAATATGATTAGTTTACAGTTCACAACTCACCACAGTTGAGTTGTAATTATTTTTGATGTTTTAGTTCATCACAATAAGCAAAGTTGTAAACCATAATACCAAAATTATAAATCAACCACATATTTGAGTTGTGAACCATAATAGCTGGCCTATATTCACCAAAATAGTTTGTACCATGTATGTGTGTTTGTTTGGTTTCCTTTTGTATAGGCACTGTTGTCATAGCGTAGATTTATCTTTGTTGGAGAGTTTTTAAGAAGCAAAAAGAAACAAAAATTCCTAGTTTCTATTTGTTAAAATAATTTCGTTAAATAGATGAAATAATAAAGAAGGCTGATAACGAAAATCATATTGACCATTATGCTAGTATATATAAACAAATGTGAGGGGGGGGGGGGGGAAGAGACGGATATCGTTAAATCAACTTCGCTTTTCATAAGGACCCAGAATATATATACTTTATAGGGTGTAGTATCAATATTGTAGAAATTACAAACGGAATGACAAACTTATATATACCCTTTTACCTTCGGTGAAGGGTATAAAAAGAGTAATTTTTGGGAATTCAGTATTTCGGTTATAACTCAGCCATTTTTTAACCGATTTGACAGATTTATATACTGACGTGTTAAAGAAGAAATTTACCATTTACTTGAGTTATAAACCTTGGACTCGGGAAGATCTATTGTGTCCGAAAATGGGTATTTTCCAAAAAAAAATTATATTTTGGTCATAACTTTTTTGTATCTGAACCGATTTTTCCGAAATTTTCAGAAAATATTTTCTACTAAAGATTTCCGTTCTTTTGATATATAACGCGTAACCATAGGTCATATGACAGTCCAAAAAAGCAGTTTTTTATACAATTTTTGATATTTTTTGCACGGGAGGTACCACGCCCACTTGTTCAATCCCGCCCACATTTTGTTGAATGCTGTATATTGATACCCAAAATGTGTGTACCTAATTTGGAAGCTTTGGCTGTTTCCGTTCTCCAGATATACACAAAAAAGTAATAAAAATACAACAACAACAAGGGATTTTTGGAAAAAATTAGAGGTAGTCGTGGTTTTTTGCTCATATCTCAGCCATTTTTGGACCGATGTGGCTGAATTTCAATAGCAAGAAATGGTGGACTATATGTGACATAAGTGTGAAACAACCAAGCCGCTATCATGTCTGGAGTCTCCGGAAAACACATATCAAACGTAAGACGGACAGACGGACAGACGGACAGACGGACAGACGGACAGACGGACGGATATCGTTAAATCAACTTCGCTTTTCATAAGGACCCAGAATATATATACTTTATAGGGTGTAGTATCAATATTGTAGAAATTACAAACGGAATGACAAACTTATATATACCCTTTTACCTTCGGTGAAGGGTATAAAAAGAGTAATTTTTGGGAATTCAGTATTTCGGTTATAACTCAGCCATTTTTTAACCGATTTGACAGATTTATATACTGACGTGTTAAAGAAGAAATTTACCATTTACTTGAGTTATAAACCTTGGACTCGGGAAGATCTATTGTGTCCGAAAATGGGTATTTTCCAAAAAAAAATTATATTTTGGTCATAACTTTTTTGTATCTGAACCGATTTTTCCGAAATTTTCAGAAAATATTTTCTACTAAAGATTTCCGTTCTTTTGATATATAACGCGTAACCATAGGTCATATGACAGTCCAAAAAAGCAGTTTTTTATACAATTTTTGATATTTTTTGCACGGGAGGTACCACGCCCACTTGTTCAATCCCGCCCACATTTTGTTGAATGCTGTATATTGATACCCAAAATGTGTGTACCTAATTTGGAAGCTTTGGCTGTTTCCGTTCTCCAGATATACACAAAAAAGTAATAAAAATACAACAACAACAAGGGATTTTTGGAAAAAATTAGAGGTAGTCGTGGTTTTTTGCTCATATCTCAGCCATTTTTGGACCGATGTGGCTGAATTTCAATAGCAAGAAATGGTGGACTATATGTGACATAAGTGTGAAACAACCAAGCCGCTATCATGTCTGGAGTCTCCGGAAAACACATATCAAACGTAAGACGGACAGACGGACAGACGGACAGACGGACAGACGGACAGACGGACAGACGGACGGATATCGTTAAATCAACTTCGCTTTTCATAAGGACCCAGAATATATATACTTTATAGGGTGTAGTATCAATATTGTAGAAATTACAAACGGAATGACAAACTTATATATACCCTTTTACCTTCGGTGAAGGGTATAAAAAGAGTAATTTTTGGGAATTCAGTATTTCGGTTATAACTCAGCCATTTTTTAACCGATTTGACAGATTTATATACTGACGTGTTAAAGAAGAAATTTACCATTTACTTGAGTTATAAACCTTGGACTCGGGAAGATCTATTGTGTCCGAAAATGGGTATTTTCCAAAAAAAAATTATATTTTGGTCATAACTTTTTTGTATCTGAACCGATTTTTCCGAAATTTTCAGAAAATATTTTCTACTAAAGATTTCCGTTCTTTTGATATATAACGCGTAACCATAGGTCATATGACAGTCCAAAAAAGCAGTTTTTTATACAATTTTTGATATTTTTTGCACGGGAGGTACCACGCCCACTTGTTCAATCCCGCCCACATTTTGTTGAATGCTGTATATTGATACCCAAAATGTGTGTACCTAATTTGGAAGCTTTGGCTGTTTCCGTTCTCCAGATATACACAAAAAAGTAATAAAAATACAACAACAACAAGGGATTTTTGGAAAAAATTAGAGGTAGTCGTGGTTTTTTGCTCATATCTCAGCCATTTTTGGACCGATGTGGCTGAATTTCAATAGCAAGAAATGGTGGACTATATGTGACATAAGTGTGAAACAACCAAGCCGCTATCATGTCTGGAGTCTCCGGAAAACACATATCAAACGTAAGACGGACAGACGGACAGACGGACAGACGGACAGACGGACAGACGGACAGACGGACGGATATCGTTAAATCAACTTCGCTTTTCATAAGGACCCAGAATATATATACTTTATAGGGTGTAGTATCAATATTGTAGAAATTACAAACGGAATGACAAACTTATATATACCCTTTTACCTTCGGTGAAGGGTATAACAAGTAAGAGTGCTATATTCAGCTGTGCCGAATCTTATATACCCTTCACCATTTTGCGAGCAGAATACAGAGCAACTAGACAAAAACAAAATAATTTTTACATATACATACATATTTATAATACTAAAAACTTTATTATAATTTAAATTTCAAAAGCGAAAACTGGTAAATATATTTTTAAAATCGTTTTTGAACATAAAAATTAAAAAAAATTTGTTTTTGAAAAACCAAAACTCGAACCAGCGGACTCACAGTTTCTAAGACAACTGAACCATGAAGGAACGTTGTTTGAATATCATTAAAATGAAATATTGCCCGTTTTATTGTTCACAACTCAACTCATTTGAGTTGTAATTATTTTTGGTTATTTTTAATCAAAAACGGCAGCTCTGCTAGGTATTATTTAAAAAAACCTTATGTATTTGACAGATTTATATACCAACGTGCTTAAGAATAATATTACCATTACCAATTTTTATCGAATTTTTTCCAATCCTTATAGTTTTAGGAAAATTTAATAAATTTTATGGGTTGAAATTTTAAAAAATTTCGCGAATTTTTTCTATTTATGCAAATTTTTTCTCTTGTTATTTTTGTTCCATTCACATTTCTTTGCAGAATTATAAAGCTTAGGTTTTTAATCTTTGCAAAAAACTGGCTTAAATTTAGGTATGTAAAGTTTTAAGGCATCTTTCCAATTTAGTGAAAATTTTGTAAATTCATTGTTCGTGAGGACAATGTGTAAAAACGCAATTTGGTGTGGCAACTTTATATAAAGAAATATTCAGCGCCTTTTTTAGAGTTGCACAAAATGTTTTCCGCCAATAATGACAACGACGCCTTAAGCCATGTCTGTGATAGAAATATAATACATATTTAGCGCTTTTTTACATTTACATTAGATACAAAATTAAATCCCAGGATTTACTGACCAATTTGGAGGCAACCAGGTTTCTGTAAAGTTTGACCGGCAAATTTTTGCACGGAAAGCTTTTTTTTATTCTATAGTACACCTATCTTCATAATCTATTGCGTTTTTTCCTTGATGTTACTTTTTAACCCCTTCTAAATGAAATCCAAGTTTTACTGACCATTTTGTATGAACCCACTTTTCTCTGGAACGGCTCTGACGATCTTTTTAAAAATAGATTTTTTTTAATCTTTAAGTGGTATTTTTCCATATTCCATTGAGCTTATGCCTTGGCACTGCCTAGTTTGGCTGGCATAAATCAGCAACGATTTTTACTGACCATTTTGGATGAACCCACTTTTCTCTGGAACGGCTCTGACGATCTTTTTAAAAATAGATTTTTTTTAATCTTTAAGTGGTATTTTTCCATATTCCATTGAGCTTATGCCTTGGCACTGCCTAGTTTGGCTGGCATAAATCAGCAACGATTTTTACTGACCATTTTGGATGAACCCACTTTTCTCTGGAACGGCTCTGACGATCTTTTTAAAAATAGATTTTTTTTAATCTTTAAGTGGTATTTTTCCATATTCCATTGAGCTTATGCCTTGGCACTGCCTAGTTTGGCTGGCATAAATCAGCAACGATTTTTACTGACCATTTTGGATGAACCCACTTTTCTCTGGAACGGCTCTGACGATCTTTTTAAAAATAGATTTTTTTTAATCTTTAAGTGGTATTTTTCCATATTCCATTGAGCTTATGCCTTGGCACTGCCTAGTTTGGCTGGCATAAATCAGCAACGATTTTTACTGACCATTTTGGATGAACCCACTTTTCTCTGGAACGGCTCTGACGATCTTTTTAAAAATAGATTTTTTTTAATCTTTAAGTGGTATTTTTCCATATTCCATTGAGCTTATGCCTTGGCACTGCCTAGTTTGGCTGGCATAAATCAGCAACGATTTTTACTGACCATTTTGGATGAACCCACTTTTCTCTGGAACGGCTCTGACGATCTTTTTAAAAATAGATTTTTTTTAATCTTTAAGTGGTATTTTTCCATATTCCATTGAGCTTATGCCTTGGCACTGCCTAGTTTGGCTGGCATAAATCAGCAACGATTTTTACTGACCATTTTGGATGAACCCACTTTTCTCTGGAACGGCTCTGACGATCTTTTTAAAAATAGATTTTTTTTAATCTTTAAGTGGTATTTTTCCATATTCCATTGAGCTTATGCCTTGGCACTGCCTAGTTTGGCTGGCATAAATCAGCAACGATTTTTACTGACCATTTTGGATGAACCCACTTTTCTCTGGAACGGCTCTGACGATCTTTTTAAAAATAGATTTTTTTTAATCTTTAAGTGGTATTTTTCCATATTCCATTGAGCTTATGCCTTGGCACTGCCTAGTTTGGCTGGCATAAATCAGCAACGATTTTTACTGACCATTTTGGATGAACCCACTTTTCTCTGGAACGGCTCTGACGATCTTTTTAAAAATAGATTTTTTTTAATCTTTAAGTGGTATTTTTCCATATTCCATTGAGCTTATGCCTTGGCACTGCCTAGTTTGGCTGGCATAAATCAGCAACGATTTTTACTGACCATTTTGGATGAACCCACTTTTCTCTGGAACGGCTCTGACGATCTTTTTAAAAATAGATTTTTTTTAATCTTTAAGTGGTATTTTTCCATATTCCATTGAGCTTATGCCTTGGCACTGCCTAGTTTGGCTGGCATAAATCAGCAACGATTTTTACTGACCATTTTGGATGAACCCACTTTTCTCTGGAACGGCTCTGACGATCTTTTTAAAAATAGATTTTTTTTTAATCTTTAAGTGGTATTTTTCCATATTCCATTGAGCTTATGCCTTGGCACTGCCTAGTTTGGCTGGCATAAATCAGCAACGATTTTTACTGACCATTTTGGATGAACCCACTTTTCTCTGGAACGGCTCTGACGATCTTTTTAAAAATAGATTTTTTTTAATCTTTAAGTGGTATTTTTCCATATTCCATTGAGCTTATGCCTTGGCACTGCCTAGTTTGGCTGGCATAAATCAGCAACGATTTTTACTGACCATTTTGGATGAACCCACTTTTCTCTGGAATGGCTAGGAGTATTTTATTCAAATCGATGATAAATTTTCTTTTCAAAATCGTTGCTAACTTTCATTGCCACTAGATTCCCAAAAATGTTTATTTTAAGCCCTCAAATTCCCCTAGGTTTTATTTCCGGCGTTGCTATTAATCGTTGCTATCTTGGCGAACGTAACTCTCATTAGTAAACTGAATACAGCTGTTTTTTGGTTGCTTTTTTTGGCATCGTAATAAGAAGAAGCAAAAAATTACAATGTGTTGAGCTGGGAGAATCAATGGGTTATGTTTTCACAAACGTTTAAACATTTAAATTTTTTGATAATAAACCGATTTCGTCAAGTCAATAACAAAAAAATTCGGTTTTATTTTCAAATACGACTTTTGGCATCATACACTAATCGCACCAACTACACCATGGATAAAGTATTTTTGCGCAATGATCCTGAAAGCCATGACTTACATATTAGTTTTCGTTATGCAAATGAAGATCTAAAAATTGACCGAGACTTTAATTTCTGTCGTAAAATTGATGAAAAAATTGAGGCTGCCTTAAATAGGATACGTGGAAATATTGAAAAAGAGTTACATAAAAAAGCGAAAAAGAGCAAAAAGAAATCACCTGCACAAGTTGTGGAACCTATTAAGGACGTTGTTCCCAATGGAGAAGTGAGCTTAAAGATTTTTTTTTAAATATCTACATATTTGTCAGTTTTTTTATTTTTTTTCTATAGATTATTATAGAATTTGTAAGATCTAACAACAAGTTAGAAGACGTCACATTTGCTGAAATGCTAAGTCAGACATTAGAAAATTTGCATTTAAAAGTGTTGGACCGTACATTTAAACTTGTTCTTAATCAACCTTGGGTTGTCAATTTAGTTTTACCAACCTCAATATTGGCAGGATACACTGTGTATCCTAGCAAGTTGGAAATGAAATATGCTGAAAAGGCCTATTCTAAGGCACAATGGTATAAGACTAAAATGGTATGGTGTTAATATGGATTTTTATTTACACTTCTTTATTTTTTTAAATCTTGCAGCCTGCTTCAGGAAATATTCAGCTTGCCACCTGGCAGCACTGTGGAGATGGTTTCTTTTATACCACTTCAAATGAAGATGTTGATCATTATTTAAAGGTTGTGATAACACCTGGCAATGCTGAAAATGTCCTGGGACCACCTGTAGAGCATATATGCAAAAATCTTATACAAGCCGGTCCAGGTCAGTGTCCTTTCGAAACCAGGCATTGTTTTACACAAAATCGTCTCACTGGCGACACTTTTCGTGTGGTATCGTATAATATTTTAGCTGATCTTTATGCTGATAGTGATTATTCGAGGACTCATTTATTTCCTTATTGTCCGCCATATGCTTTAAAAATCGATTACAGAAAGCAATTGTTAATTAAAGAAATTTTAGGTTACAATAGTGATATTTTGTGTCTACAAGAAGTAGATATAAAAATCTTTGATTATGATCTAAGGCCAGTACTTGAAGATGATCGGCAAGGTTTTAAGGGAATAATAGCCCAAAAGGGAACTTGTGGAGAAGGTGTTGCGACATTCTATCGATCAGACAGATTTGAATTGATTGAATCATTTGCACTAAATATTGGGGAAAACATAAAGACACTACCAGTTTTTAACGAGTTGTGGAGTAAAATAAAAAACAACCATAAATTAGTTGAGCGTATTTGTGATCGTGCGACAACTTTGCAGATAAATTTATTGAAAACAAAAAATGATCGTTTTGTGCTAGTGGCTAATACTCATCTATATTTCCATCCCGATGCGGACCATATACGTTTGCTCCAAATCGGGTTTGGAATGTTGTTTGTGGAAGATGTTTATAAAAAGTCGATAGAAAAGTATAATATCAGTAATGAAGAACATTTATCGGTGATATTTTGCGGAGATTTCAATAGCATTCCTGAATGTGGCATATATCGTTTATTGACGCAAGGATATGTAGATAAGGATTTCATTGACTGGAGTAGTAGTAAGTTTCTATACATTAGAAAAGATTTAACAAACTAACACGTGATTTCTTTCTTTAGATTTGGAAGAGGCTGTAAGCAATGTAAGTTTGACTCAACCATTTATAATGAAATCAGCTTGTGGTACACCGGAATACACAAATTTTACTCATGTTTTTGCTGCCTGTTTGGATTATATTTTCTATCAGTTCGATAGGTTTAATGTGGAACAAATTATACCTTTGCCTACCAATGAGGATCTAAAAGCCCATATAGCAATACCTTCGGTTGTATTTCCTTCAGATCATGTTGCTTTAGTAGCAGACCTAAAATTTAGATCAATTGTAAACTAGTTTGAACATATAAGAATAAAAACAATAATTATAAAACTACAATTTAACTTTGACTATATTAAGTTTTATTTCGTACGATTTTTCACTTCACAAAAAATAAACGATTTATTTTAAAAAACAAAACTCACAGTTGGTGTTCGCTGTTTAAACTCCTTTATTTACATTATACTCTATATGTTTGCCTTCATTTACTAGAATTAAAATAAATTTTCTCCATGGATAACCTTTTTACTTTCTGTACCACATCTGCAAAGTTCTCATGCGTTTGACCTTTTTTTGCAATTGAAGAACTCCATACATTAATGCTTCAGCTGTGGGCGGACAGCCGGGTACATAGATATCTACGGGGATTATACGATCGCAGCCGCGTACCACTGAGTAAGAGTAATGATAGTAGCCACCACCGTTAGCACAACTTCCCATGGAAATAACCCAGCGGGGTTCAGGCATTTGATCGTAAACTTTACGCAGGGCTGGGGCCATTTTGTTGGTCAAGGTACCAGCTACAATGATGACATCAGCTTGACGCGGTGAAGCACGGAAAACGACACCATAACGATCCATATCGTAACGTGGAGCAGCGATGTGCATCATTTCTACGGCACAACAAGCCAAACCAAAAGTCAATGGCCAAATTGAACCCTTGCGACCCCAATTAAGCAAATCATCCAAACGAGCCATTGTCCACTCACCCATGCTTGACTGTTTGGTACCAAAGGGACTGTAGGGTTTTCGTGGTACAGGTTCATTTGGATTAACAACAGGCATAGTTTGCTGTTCACGTTTAACAATCAAAGTGTTAATGGCTGGAGCAAATGAACCGGCTAAAAGACTAGATGGCTTAGCCGTAGCCAACAGCTTGGGGTTTTTGTTTACGAGAGCTGAAGCAGCGGAGCGCAGCATTCTTCTTTCTACAAAAGAAATAAATACTTTCATTACACATTTTAAATGTTTCAGCCAATTATTTTGTTATTTACTTTCGTTTTAAAGTCCTATGTGATAAGTAACTATATTTTTTCTCTCAAATTTATTGAAAAATATATTAACAAACCTTTTTATGTAACTTGCTCCAACACAAAAATCGAACATCAAAATTTGACAACCATATGTCTCAGATAATGACATTAGTGAAAACTTGGCAGCATTTTCTCCACAGATATTGTGAATGATTTAATAAAAATTAGCGGTCTTTTTTAATCTTGTGTTGAGTACTTAAAAATAAAAAGTGTTAAAAGGTAAATTATCATATTTAAAATTCTATATATATATATATATATATATATATATAATGTCCTGTGGTTCCTATTCGGAACAAAGGGCCACAAAATTCGGCTGAAGTGCACTTTACGGGGCGTACGAAAAAAAATATAAAAAATATGCCACCCGATCCAGAATTAAAAAAAAAAAAAACCAAAATTAATTTTTAAGGGGGCTGAGGCCCGTGGGGACCCCTGGGTCCAAAAAACCGCCCCGCCCACTGAATGGTATGTGTGGGTACTCAAATTAAAGGTAATTGTGCAACAAAAACGAAAATAATAAAATTTTGGGTGGGCGGCACTTCAAGGGCCCTCTGGGGCAAAAAAAGTTACCCCCCATAACACTTATGTATATCTGTGTGGGTACTCAAATTAAAGGTAATTTGCTCACGATTGCCAATATGTATTTTGTTTTTGTATTCGTTTAATATTTTCCTCTCTAGGTTGATTTATGTATCTTTTATAGGTATGCACAGAAGTTAGCGAAAGCGGTCTTTGTTATACCATAGAGGAGAAAATCCTTTTGCCCGGCCGACGGCCGGCTATGCAGAGAAGCTTTAGTAAGCGAAGCCGGTCTTTGTTATACCATAGAGGAGAAAATCCTTGCGTCCGGCCGAAGGCCGGCTATACAGAGAAGCTTTAGTTAGTGAAGCCGGTCTTTGTTATACCATAGAGGAGAAAATCCTTGCGCCCGGCCGAAGGCCGGCTATACAGAAAAGCTTTAGTAAGCGAAGCCGGTCTTTGTTATACCATAGAGGAGAAAATCCTTGCGCCCGGCCGAAGGCCGGCTATACAGAAAAGCTTTAGTTAGCGAAGCCGGTCTTTGTTATACCATAAAGGAGAAAATCCTTGCGCCCGGCCGAAGGCCGGCTATACAGAAAAGCTTTAGTTACAAAAAAATAAAATAATGCCGCGATTTTTATACAACATTAAAAAAGCCAAATAAAAACAAAATATTTACAATCGTAAGCAAAATACCTTTCATTCGAGTACCCACACATAGTTATAAGGGTGGGAGGGGCAATTTGTTTACCCCCCAGAGGGACTCAGAAATCCCGCTCGACCTAAATTTTATTAATTTCGTATTTTTTACACAATTACCTTTAATTTGAGTACCCACACATACCACTAAGTGGGCGGGCCGCTTTTTTTGATCCATGGGGTCCCAGGGGCCTCAGCCCCCTTAAATTTTAATTTTGGTTTTTTTCTTTTTTTATTCCAGAGGGGGTCCAATTTTTTTTTTTTTTTTTTTCGTACGCCCCGTAAAGTTCACTTTTGCCCAAAATTCTATAAGAGAGTTATAAAAATAATATAGAGTGCTTTGAAGCAAAAATAATAAACATCGTTAGCTTGTCATCTGGTAAGTGTGCAATTATAAGTTTATTTTCAAAACCATTAAATTCTTTTATAATAATATGATATAAATTATTGATTGGTTTTATCCAGTGCGACAAAACCAAATGCTTGCAAAATATCTTTAAAGTCAGATTAATTATAATCTATTTATATGATTTAAGAAAACCAAATTTGTCACTAGATTTGTTCTAAAGCAGTGGAGCCCGAAAACAGAAAACATCCAATTAGAATTATGTGCATATAGAAAAAATGGGAGAAGGGAGAAAACTCTCGAGGAAATTTTATTCATAATTGGAAAGAAAGAATTCTTTCGCACATCGGAATAGGCAGTTAACCTTCCTTTAACAACATTCTGTCATGAATAAAACAGAATAAAAATACCTTTTCATTAAAAAAATGGCAAAAATCTAAGTTTTTCTAAATCTTTTTGTAAAATATTTATACATTCGTAACAAGAAAGATATTTAAAAAATAGTTATGGTTCTATTTGCAAAATACTAGACCCATGGTGGAATATTATTCCACCATGACTAGACCAAGGTAGATCAAAAAAGCAAATTTTATTTTAATAGTGTGTACAGTTGTTTTCGGTTAATTGAGTTTCCCGTTTTATTGCACTAAAAATCATGGAACGAAATCATTTAGTATAACTGTCTATGTAAAAATACCCGTTTAGTTGAGTTCCGTTTAATTGCTTCATCTGCTTAATTATTTCGCAAAGTAAGACCGCATTGCGAAAAACAAGAGCAAATGTTTCGATTAATTGCTTCCGTCTACTTAATGTGTTTATGCTCCACAAACGCAAAAAATTAATTTACGTTAAGAAAGATTGTACGATGAACATACCTGATTTTTATTTTGTTTTAAAAAACTCAAACCATTTTTTAACTTAATAAATA
Source organism: Pollenia griseotomentosa (assembly GCA_963931875.1). Taxonomy (NCBI): domain Eukaryota; kingdom Metazoa; phylum Arthropoda; class Insecta; order Diptera; family Polleniidae; genus Pollenia; species Pollenia griseotomentosa. The sequence goes on from OZ007563.1 coordinate 41,033,235, forward strand.
AAGAAATGAGTTTTATACCGACGGAACCAAGTCCACTTGTAATCTACCAGTTATGCGGTGGTGGATGATAACGGCAACAACCTAATTCTCCGTACCCTCTCTCTATGACTATTCTTCAATTTTTACTGCCTAAGTTTAAGGAAACTATTTCCAAACATTATCATTACTCTTCCATCCACCCGATCAACACCAGCCCTATTTATCATACAACTATAAACAAAGATAAAATAAGGGTATTTTCAAGACTAAAAGACCTGTTCTGCAAATCACTTTTACTCAAGCCACGTGATTTCAAATCACATGAGCCTACTAAAATCACAAGTGTGATATTTTAGTGTTCCGTTTTTGTGTGTTTTGGTGTGATCTTCAATTACCGAAAGCACACCGAGAAACACAAAAACGGTATGACTTTCAGAACACCCCAAAATCACGCTCGTGATTTAAAAAACACGTGATTTGAAAGCACGTGATTTTCAGAACAGGCCCGTAAGACTAGGCCATAAAGTCTTTTCCCACAAGTACCTAATGAAAAGAGAAAATAAGCCAACCTCCAACACATGTGATAGCAATCTTACAATCAAACACGTTCTTGACGAATGTAACGCATTATCTATCTAGTTTGAGAAGTAATCATCCCCATACTACACACACAAACCTTCTTAGCGAAACAACTATTACTAACACAAACACCATCTTATAACTTCATTAAACAAACCAGACTTCGTGTTTAAACTTTAAAGCCGATAGCCTTTGTAGCTAGTGCTTTTTTATGCTTCCTTTAGTCTTAGGATTTATTCATAAGACTAAATAAATAAATTATTTTCTATCTACACATGGGTGTTTCGCTTTATTGCACATCTTGCTCAATTAAGCGATTTTCGTTTTAATTGCGTCGGCGATTCAATTAACCTAGTACTTCTTAATTGAGTTCCCGTTTAATTACGTCAAAAGTCGTACATTTTTAGAAACTCAATTAAGCGGAAATAACGTATTTCCCACACTTTAAGAGATAAACTATGCATGTCACATACTTTTTTGTAAATTAGGAATTCTGGATCGTATAAATTTTTGTAATATCGGAAGTCGCCAAAATACGGTTGTTACCAGTGTTTCCAGAAATTTTCATAAAAATCTTAAACACAGTGTGTGACGAGCAAACTAATGATTTCGTTACGCTCCTCAAACTATACAGTTGCCAATCAGCTGAGGTCAACTCTAAGTCATTCCCTAACCACGTTTGATGAGCTGCTGCACTTGTTGGCGGAAGTGTTGACAATTGTACAGGTTTATTTAGTTTCGTTAATTTGATTAAATTTGATGAAATAGCGGAAATTATTAATGTTGTCCTCAGATATTGGAGCATTATATAATGCCAACAAAATGCGCACTCCATATTTCTCCAATGCTCTAGTAACAGTTTTCTTCCTTTTTTAAATAGCGCTGAAGTCGTGTCACAGCCATTAAATGCGTGTAAAAATAAATATTGTTTTTTAGTACGAGGATATTGGTCAAAACTTTTAGAAGAGTATATTTGTGTCTTAACATTTCAATTTCTTTGACAACTATTTTTAAAGAAAATTTCCTGTTGATGTGAATGAGTACGTCCAATCAAAATAACGAGAAAATCAATATCGTCTTCTAGGAAGATAGCAGTTTTTTGATGTTCTGATAAGGCAATAGCTGTATCGATGATGAGAACATCAGCATCATCTCTGGCTTGTTTTTTTGTGATATTAACAGTAAACAGTAAATAGAAATAATTAAGTTAGAAATTTTAATTAAATATAAATAATTAGTACATAAATAATGGAGATTGTTTAAAATATATCTGTGGCATTTTGACGAAACATCTTAAGTCGAATTTAAAAAGTTGGAAAAAATGCTGTTTATCATACGGATTTTCATTCAAAATACATTTATGTTAACGTTTTTAAAATTTTGTATTATAAACGAAATTTTTCTTAAAGCTTTTTTTAAAAACTTTTTTGCTATCTTATCTCCACTTAAGATGTTTTGTCAAAATGCCAGAGATATATTTTTTAGTAAATAATTGACTTTATACAACGTACTGACAACGCTTGACCTTGCAGTAGGCCATATATGAATGTACGCTGCGCACTCTTCGCGCTCTACCCCAAAAATGATTGATTGTATGAAAAAAAGTTGTAGAGAACTTTATGCTCTACAACTTTCATATAGGTGCAAATCTCATTTAAGCAATAAAAAGTGAAATATTGGTGAAAACCCGATTTTTATGACCTTTAACCTAGAATATCTTTATACGCGGACACGATAGCATTTGTGACTTTTGAGACAACATTTAGAACGTCAAAACAAAGGTTTATAACAATTTACAGCTTATTATCTTCCATTCCAAGTGAAACCCATAATATGACTAGGCTAAAACAAAACTTTGACATTAGACTAGACAAGCAATACTAGAGAGAAAAAAAACACCTACATAAACTAATTTTAATAAATGTTTAAAAGTATTTCTTATTGAGATTTTACAGAAAATATCTAAAAACATGTATGATAAAAAATGCCAAAGGTTTTGTTAATTTTAGTTTGAAAACTGGTAGTTTTTCCAATTTTGGACACACATAAATGGTCACGAAAAACATATCTTAAGTTAACGGCATTTTAATTCTTTACCAATTCCACCAAGTTCAGTTAAAAACTTGGGTAGCCAGATTTTAAATTCGGAAGAACAGTACATTGATTACAAAAAAACAGTACAATAAAAAAAAAACTGCACATTTTTTTGACGAAAGCATAACTCTGAGTTCAAACCATTTTTTAGCTATATGACTTAAACCGTATATTGTAATATTGACATTTATAGTGATAGCTAAGTAAAACTGAACTTGCGGTTCATTTTTACACCAAAAAATGGTTTACTTTTATTTAAAAAAAGTTGAAAATATTGAAACTAATAAAAAAACAAAAACAAGTTTCATATAAAATGTAAAGTTCTGTTTGTAAAATTATGGTAGAATAAGTACTTATTATAGGTACTATTTGTAAAACAAAATTAAAAAGTTTTACAAATGTAAGATAAATGTGTTGGGAAAAGTATTTTCTTTATACTATATAAAAAATAAAATTTTAAAATATTTTGATTTGTTTTTGCTTTCTCAGGTGTGTTAAATTCATGCAGTATATTTGTTCCTTTAAGGAACCACAGGACATGTATATACAGTGGTATCCCGGTTTAACGAATTATATATTGTCAGGCCCTTTCGTTACATCGAAAAATTCGCTAAATCCCGAGGTTTTTTTTAATACATTTTTATTAATAAAACAATAATATTTTAATAAAACAAAGTAAATTCGTTTATTTCCATTTATAACACAAACAAAACATTAATACTTCACATCATTTCAATTAAATGAGTACATAGTGGAGAACAAAACTTAGGCCTAGGCCCTTTTCATGTTTGTCATTAATGTTTAATTTTTCTTTAAGAATTAAACGTTTTCTTTGAGCATTTTGATATCAACTGTACAAAAACTTCATAAATATGACGTAAAATTTGAAACAGAAAACAAACATCTGTTTTGTAAACAACAAGTAAAAAATGACTTTGTAACAAGGCGAATTGACTAGGAGGTGAGGTCAACTCTACAACAACACTATAGTTTTGTTTAATTTTTATTTTGGCGAGCAAGTATTTTCTTGGCTTTCTTTGTAAGAAATTACAACATTTCAAACAACATAAACTTTTAAATCAAAATTGAAAAAAACTCACACATCCCTTAAAGAAAAGCGTGGGGCGCCCATACCAACCTGAACTTAAAAATTAATAAGAACATTTAAAAAACATTTTTTTAAGAAACGCTTTTCTTAAAAAAGAACATTTTTAAAAAATTTTGCCCGCCCCCCTAGATTTTATCCTGGCTACGCCCATGTATTCGTGTACTGTAATCGGGAATATGTATGCCTGCAAAGTTTCATCCATTTGCATTGAGTATAAGGCGGTTAAATTAACGTTACAAGATTTGATTTTCCGAAGTGAAGCTAAATAAAAGATTTTAAAAATACTTCTCTCAACTCGCTGTTTTCAGTAAAACCGCTCTTAAAATATGGTAAAAATGTATACAAAAACAAAAGAGAATGGATGCAAATATGTTTGCATTCATTCTATTTTGTTTTTTAAAATTTTTTTGTAAAAATTCGTTATATAGAGTACAAAAATTTGCTGTTTGTTCGTAATATAAGTTACTCAATGGAAAAAATATGACCGTACGTTAAATCGCGAATGCGTTTCACTGAGTATACGTTAAACCGGCATACCACTGTATATATATATATATATATACACATATATTAATATATCCTGATAAAGGAAAATACTATTGGGGGACTTTAACGGTAGTCATCTGTCTTTAAACAATAAAGAACACAACAACAATTTCTTTAAACTATATATTAAGGGTATTCACGTCACAAGTTGCACCCTTGCAAAAAAGCAAAAGTGCAAAAACATAAAAACAACCACAAAGACAATTATTTACGCACAACTAATTGTCTGTGTGGTTGTTGTTATATTTTTGCTTTTTCGCAAAGGGTGCAACTTGTGACGTGAATACCCCCATTGTAAAACATTAGGATATTATAATATGACTAGAGTATCCAATTATTCGACTTTTGGTTTTGTTCGAGTAAGGAATTAATCGATTTTTGAATTTTAAAATTGCTCGATTAATCGAATAAAGGTTTTAAATGGTTCGAATTACTCGAATAACTCGAAGAATTCAAACAATTTTATCCAAAGGGAAAAAACAAACATCTCTATTTGATGTTATACTTTTACATATTTTATAATGAACAGAAAAAGAGAGGTAAGAGGCGCCAGCCAGTTATGAAAAACATTTTAAACCAATTAAGTATTTCTTAAAATCGAGTGAAATTGAATTCGATGGAGATTTTCCGTTTAATTTTTTTAAAAATCACCACAGTTTTTCCTGATTTTAAGAGAAATTCTGATCGAGTTATTCGAAATTGGCTATTTTAATTATTCGGTCAAATAATGGCGGAAAAATTCCTCGATTAATCGAGTGGATACTCTAAATATGACTTAATAGCATACCGTTAAAAATCCCCAAATATCTATTACTTTAACAGGGTTTAACAGGGGTTTTTAGGGTTTTTTGAAGACTAAAGCAAAAAATCAGTACATTAAACAGTACAGTGTAAAAAACAGTAAATTTGCATACTGTGTTGGTTGTTGTGCATAAAGCAGTACAATTGACAAACATCTTTACATGTACTACTAAAAACAGTACCTATAGCACCCCTAGTTAAAGCTAACTATTACTTTATCTTCCGGTTAACAATATGTTTTTGACAGTTATAACTGATAGTAAATTATAACTGAACTTGGTAAAATTGGCCGTTAAAAGATATTGTTGAGAGTAAAACTGATTTTTTTTAATTCTAATTATTAAAAAAGAAGTTCCTACAAAGATAAGAAAGGAAATCATAAAGCTAAGTAATACAAATAAGTCTTATGGAGAAATCTCAAAAACTCTTGAAATTTTTAGTTCAGCAGTTTAAATTATTATAAGAAATTTTTAAAATATCAATACCAAACAAACATTCAAATGTTGTACAAATTGCGACAAATAAACCTAAATCTAGTGGAAAAGATTTTGAAAAAAGTAAAAATATTAGTATTCATTCTGAAAATGCGAAAAGTTTTATAATCACAGCCCTATTTTTAGAAAAAAGCTATTTATTAGCGAAGTAAAAAAAGATTTGAGTTTGTGAAACTTTAATAAATCAAGAAATATGTAGGGTTTTGCAAAAATGTTAGTTTTAGCGTAACATAAAAAGAGTTGTATGATTATTAAAATAGGCCATCACGATGAATGTGATGTACATTGGTTTGCTTTAATTTCTAGGCTTTTGGTAGAAAAAAATCTCATATTATTTCTTAAAGATAAACAAATCTACTTTAATAATTATTCTTAAAGTTTTTATTTATTTTTTAGCAAATTAAAGTTATTTTTTGAGTTTTGTTTTTTTGCTAAAAAAAATAAAAGTCATGTAATGCAAAAATACAACACAAGTCACAGCTGAATTTATATCCGGAGTCCCTTTGTAAACTATTATTTGTTATTACCGATTAAATAACATTTTATTTTTGAGTGCAAAATATAAAATAATATTTATTAAAAAAAAAATATTTATTTTAGAATAAAAAAAATAAAGCGAACAAGTTAAAGTTATTTTTTAAGCAAAACTTATAATTCAAAAAATTAACTTTTATTTGTAGAGTAAAATAGAAATTTAGAAATATTATTTATTTTCTGAAAAAAAAAAAAAAAAAATTACAACAATTATTAAAATCTAATTTTTTAAATAAATTTTATGACCGTTAACGTTCCTGCTTTGTTGTAGCACCAAAATACTGATTTTTCTCTAAATTCTGAAACATGACTGAGATTTTTTTTTAATATTTCACTAATTAATGGGCTTTTCTGTGATGACGAGTGTTTTATTTTGAAACCACAAGTTTTTGTTTTATTTATTTTTCAATTTAAATATTTTTTACCAATTAATTAAACTACACAATTGCAACTTGATATAAAGAAAATTTTAATCTAATTTAATACGAAATTAAAAAAAGAAAAAAGTAACAAAAAACCTTTTTTAAATCTAAATACACAAATAATAAAAATATATATTTTAAAGTGCAACTGGTTATTAAGATATACATCATTTTGGGCTTGGGAGTTTGGTGTTAGTTTGTTATGTTGAAGAGAAAAAAAAGTCTTAACTAAAGTGTAAAGAACCTTTTAAAATAAGCTGTATTTTAACGTTTCTTCAGGTTTTTTTTTTTTTTTTTTTAATAAATATATGCACGTATATATTTTTTGTTTTATATTTTTGGAACTTATTGAACTTCCTCTGTTGACGAGGTGACTTCACGTTTTCTAATACCTTCGGATTCAATACCCTGGCCAGCTACAGATGAAGCTTTGTCAGTAGTTGGTAAAGTATCACCATCGGCAGAAACATTTGACGTTGCTGAAGCTTTATTGGTGGGAGTGTCATTAGCTTTTGTATCTTTGTCGGTATCATCCTCTTCATCTTCATAGTTGGTTGGTTGTTCATTTTTGCGCAATAGTTTACCAACTAAATCATATTTTTCTATATTAAGAAAATCATTTAAATTATAAATTACATTTTTTTACATTATTAAAGATTAAAACAACACACCTTTGAATTGCATTTCCCATTCGCGTACCGAATCCATCTCCATTGCGCTTAAATCACTTAAATCATCATATTCATCTTTGTCATTTGCAACTACGCTGAATGTGGCCAAGTTACGAGAGGCATCACGTCCAGCAAATGATGCATAAGGTCCACCTGAAACGAAATTAAAAATATTAAGTATTGGTTTAGTATTGTATGTCAAGCTTATTAAGTGGTGGATAAATATCTAGTTTTTGTTGAGATTTTGTACAGTCTAATTACAAATCATCATTGTAAGATAAAAGTTTTGTATTTTTATCGCAAATTTTATTTATTTATTTATTTTTATTTCTTCAATTACATAACCGAACCTACTACTGAAAATTTTATTTTTAAAGATATGCAGTTATTTAAGAAAGCCACTGAAATAGCTAAGTTATTTTTTTTTAACATAGAAGACGGATGTAACTACTCAAAATTCTTAAACGAGTTTTTGATTGAGTTTTGTTCGTTTAATTAAACTACATGTTTACGCAAATTTTTAGATCCCTAAGATCAGAAATGGCGACTTTAAATAGTTTCCTATATGAAGGCTTTCAAGGTCACTTTATTAACGAAATTCAAACGCCAAGAACACCTTGTTGTTATTAATTTTGTAAAGTTTTGTTACTTCTCCTGTAAAAAAAAATAAAAATGTGGTTACGACCATTTGCATTAAGGTGACGATTTGTACAATTTGTATAGTTCTCTGTTATTAATAATATTATTTGAGTGCCCCGGTAGGCTAGCTGATAGTGAGCTAGTCTATCAGCGCCGTGGTTGCGGGTTCGATTCCCGCCAGAGACTCTGGTTTCCTTCCTGCAGACAAGCGCAGAGCTTCGCGGGGTTTAGATTAGGGAAATAAAAAAAAAAAAATTTTTAATTATTGTACTAAATATTGTTCTTAAAAAATCCTATTTTATGGAAAGGGTATATAGAGGAGAAAATCATTGCGTATGACTGAAGGCAGGCTATGCAGAGAAGTTTTAGTTATCGAAGCCGGTGTTTGTTGTTTAATAATAAATTTTTATTTTTTACACTTTTATTGAAATAATCTATGTACATTAGGGTGACCTTTAAAATCAAAAGTTGGATTATTTTTAGGTCTCACCCGCCAATTTGGTGGGTATTGATAAAATAACAACGCAACAAAAATTTTAGGACGATCGGCGAAGGCTAAGGCGTCCCTCATTAAAGTTTGAGAAAAATTATATTTTACATTAAATCTGACTTGTATGTTTCATAACTTATAAAATATTAATTTTGTAGAACAGTTCTTAACAAGTTTTTCCTTAATCTCTTATTAAACAAAATAAACTAAAAAACATCGAATATGCCACTATAAAAAATAAAATTTTTAATATACTTATGTATTAAAGAAACGCATTTTCTATCCCAGTAAAAAATGTGCTCCAAGAGGAGCAGGTTTTATGTATGAATTCATACCTCAAATCGCTTCAAACCTGCTGATAGGATTGCTGATTTTTGTATGGGGTGTTCCCGGTTTGGAGGACTATTTTCTGCTGACAATAAGTGCTTCTTTTAACATGCAAACAAAGCACTCCTAAAGTACTTTTTTAATAGCTAACGTATTCATTAATTTTTCGCTTTTACTTGATTAAATGCCGTTTTCAATCATTTTCGTAACCAATAGTATATTTTAATTTTTTTCGCTTTTAAACCTTCTTCGTTGTCAGCACTAAAATAGCAGCTTTTTTGTATATTTATTCATTATCATTTACTGCTTTATAAAAGCTCTCTTATTGAAGCGCTCGATTATGTGCTTTTTCTCTTAAGTGCTTTAAAAAACCCAAATTTTTTTTACTGGGATGAATCACGAATCTTCAATTTTGTTGAAAACCATTTTTATTATTTATTTAAAAAAAGACCAGCCGGGCACCTGGTGTTTTAAACTAATTCGGGTACGCTGAATCCAGTGGTGGTATCCGTTTTTTTAGGGTAGCTTTTGTTTTGGAGATATACCGTTATTTCAAAAATGGAGGATGTTGCACAAAATATATTCCTGTTACTCAAAAACGGTTTAGTTTATTGAATAAACTAAAAAAACCGAAATTCCGCAATAAAATTACCTTAAAAAAAAAGCCTAAAAGTTTTTCTTATATGCGCAGTCATTTTAGAAACTTAATTTTTTTTTAGCAAAAAATAAATAATTTTTTAGCAAAATTTCAAAATTTTTGTTCTTTAAAAATCATAAAAAATGGAAGATGCAGCTGTGCTTATAATTTTTTTTAGACATACAGTGATGGACTTAAGTATAGGCACAAAAGCCATGTAGCATTAAAAGATTGTTTTAAAAAGCAGAATGAATATTTTTATATTAAAATTACTATTAATCTATTACAGGCTGATGTATATTTTAAGATTATAGCAAGCAGTTTTATTCGTGTAGAAAGATGAGTTAGTCCGTTGCCAGATAAAAAGTACAAAAAGTTCTAAAATACAATGGACAAAAGTATAGGCAATGCGATTTCTGGGATCAGGTACTATTCACAGACGAAAGTAAATTTAATATTTTCGGACTGTTTGGCATAGTCCACTCTCTTCTTTTGATTAATAGTAGATATCTATGGTTTGTGTCTAGCCACACGTGAGTTATACCCAGCTTCTTGTAACGTTCTCCGAACAGTTTTTGGGTGTACATCTTTGCCAAAATCTTTTTTTTATCTCTGCGGCAACCTGAGAAGTTGTTATTTTTGGATCACCTCTTAATTTTCGTACGATTTGAGCACGTTCTCTCTCAGTTAATTTGCGAGGACGACCACAGAAACTTGCATTTTTAAAGTTTTTTTTCGCCTTTGAAGCGATTTTCAATGGTTCGTATGGCAAAACGGCTACGATGCATTAATTCTCAGATCTCAGCAAACGATTTGCCTTGGTTATGCAAATGGAAAATTATTCTCCGCTGAGATTAAGTCGTTTCACATTGTTTAGGACACATTTTAAAAAGATAACAAACAAAATTATTATTTTCAAAACTTCTTGCAACTTTTCAGTTACTAAATTGAATAAAAGATTAATTAGGGAATATAACAGCGTGTGTCAAATTTAAAATTATTGCAAGATTATTTAAATTTAAATAAAGGTATAGACGCCTAAAAAAGTGTTCCTATAATTTTGTCCATTGTTTTTTTTAGAACTTTTTGTACTTTTTATCTGGCAAACGGACTAATCATCTTTCTACACAAATAAAACTGCTATAATCTTAAAATATACATCAGCCTGTAATAGATTAATAGTAATTTTAATATAAAAATATTCATTCTGCTTTTTAAAACAATCTTTTAATGCTACATTGCTGTTGTGCCTATACTTAAGTCCATCACTGTATAAAAAACGAAATTTGCAAACAAAAAAAAAAAAAAAAAGCCATAAGTGATTAACATCTGTTCAGAACTTTTAATTTAATTCACAAAAGACGAAAAATTTCCATTAAATTTAAGAATTTCATAAAATTCAATATTTGTATGGGAGCCTCCCTAAAAAGTGGGGATAAAGGGCAAGTTTGTTTTTGGAAAATGTTAAAAACAAAAAACTAATGGAGGTCGGTCATATATTTTATCCTTCTTAGCAGTTATGAGGCTTTTTCTTCATGAATTCCTAGTCTATATTAAAAATTTTGTATGTGAACGCCCTTAAGGATTAGAGATAGCGGTGCAGGGGCTAAATTTAAGATTTTCATTAAAGCGCCATATTTGTAAAGGAGCCCCCCTAAGGGTTGGAGATATATGGCAACTATTTTTTTAAGAAAATGTGAAGCACAAAAACTAATGAAGGTCCGTCATACATTTTATATCCCTAGGTGCGATTCCTTGGCAGTTATGGGCCTTTTTCTTTAATATATTTCTAGTATGTATTGATAATATTGTATGGGAGCCCCCTTAAGATATGGAGAAAGCAGGTAGGTATGGTAGAAACAAATGATATGCCTTTGACTTTTTTTGTAAGCAAACGCACACAAACGCAAATACAGAAGTTGAATTGACGTGTGTAAGAAAAAATTGTTCTAAATAAAAAATTCGCATTAATGCTGCTGTTTGCTCTTTTTTGGTTACTTTTTGTTAAATATGAGATTTAGAGAAAACTTGTTCAAACAAAAGTTGTTGGAAACTTCACTAATAACATCTTCTTTGTAAACGATGTTTATGTTAAATTTATATTTTCCAAGTTATGAGGCATAAAAGTCGGACTTAACGATTTTTCTCAAACTTTGGCGGACGTGAGGGACGGTTTAGTCTTCGCCGATTGAGAGCATGGAAAAATAGAAAAAAATATGCTCCATACAGTTAACGACCACCCTAATGTACATAATAGGTAATAATTAAGTAATATTAACATTTACAACATTAACATAAAGAGTACAAATTTGTGAAATACTTTGTATATCCATAAATATTTTTTATTTATTTATTTATTTATTTATTCAACTGAATGTAATCCAAAAATATGTAGTATTCAAAACCGTTAAAATTATACCAATATTTGCCGTATACGTTCAGAAATTAAGTGAGAAAATTGCATACAAAACATAATTAAGTCAAATTAAAGAATTATAATAAGGGATGTTCTGGAAATCGAAAACGCAAAACGCAAGAAAATTAAACGTCGGTTTTGAATAAGATTTTTGTAATAAAAGATTTTTTTGACAAATATTATACAAATACTTCTCTATTAAACAGAATTTTATAAAAAAATTATGAAAATTAGATTAAAAGTGTATTAAAAACAACTTCCAAATTCTTGCATTTTGCGTTTTAGATTAAAAGTGTATTAAAAACAACTTCCAAATGCTTGCATTTTGCGTTTTCCATTTCCAGAACAGCCCTGAATATGTAATTAAATTTTATTGATATTTCACAACATTAGGAATAAGAGTTGACTTTTCAATATATTTTCTTTTTCTTCTTAAAGGCATGATTAGCACAATATTTAAATCAAAATTGTTGTTTTAGATAGTGTTTTTAGGAAAGAGGAGGCAGTTCAGTTTATTGATAAGAGTTTTTCATATAACAAATTAAGATAGACCATTTGTTTAAATCTAAATTCTATTTAACATTACATGATGTTTCAGTTTGTTTTAGTAAGAAATACAATTACTTTTACGGCAGTGAAACAAATAAATATATGAATATTTAATTTAATGATGACGGCGTCATTAAAACTAAAACACATTTGCTGATAGTATATATGTACATATATATGTACATATATTGAATTATTTAACAAGTTCAGCAATTAGCGCATACATACAAACATAGGTATGTAAGCAAATTTAATATTATTTATTTTGCTCATTTATATTCTGATTGAAAAACTATATAAATATAGTATTTAAAAGTAATAACTAAACCCTTGTCTTCACCAGGCATACGTTTACTAAAATTAACACTAAATTGTTGTTAGCGTTACGTGTGGAGTGCTGATGTTAGCGCTTTAAACATGGTTTAATTTTCAAAACTTTTTCAATTTATGTTTTTCGCACGTGTTTGAACTTGAAATTTATAAATTGTTATTATTAACTTAAAAAGAACAAAAATGATTCAGAAATTATGGTATACCATTAAGAAATTAGACAAAATTGTTTCATGCGTAACAGAAAAAATAGTATATTTAAAAAAAATTGTAATTTGCTATCAACGGATTGATTTCTATCTAATACATTCTCCACTTTTTTCTGTATACATTCTTTAAAATTTAAAAATAAACATATTATGTTAATTAAACTGTATTTTGAATAAATTAAGACTTTAATTCAGAAATGAATTTTAAAATCGCTCAATAATAACCACACGTTTTAAAAACGATCGATTTTCATCCATATATATGTACCAAAATTTTTGACATGTAGAATAAAAAGTACACTTTAAAGATGAACGATGCCTTTATTGTAGCTGTTATTCCGTAAAAGTGTGTCTTTTTGTTAAAAAAAATATAAAATTTTGTTTGGTTCTCTGCCGTTTAAAATACAACGCAACTCTAATATAAATAAATGCAAAAAAATTCCATTTCTTCATATTTGTAAACTAAATAACAAAAGAACTCAGCCAAAGTGGAAGAAAAAAATGTGTTAAAAATACTGAAGGCTTTTAAGTTATTGAAAATAAAACCTTTTGTCGATTGTTTTTGAATAAAAATTCAGTTGTTTATTTTAAGTCTATAGGAAATTCATAATTTCCATATTGAAATCAAAAGACAAAAAATACAACCATTTATAGATTAAATAAGCACACAAACTTTATTTCGAATATAAAATACAACAGAGGAAAAATTACTTGGGACGTTACGATACGCCTTTTTGCCGTTACGATACCGATACTCAAAAAGAAATATCGGCGATACCGATGCGAATAAAAAAGAATTCAAGATAAAATTGACAAAGCTAAATTAGAATAATTGTTTTATTATATTAATATGATTTAAAATTAACAAAAAAATAAACAATGTTTTTACAGAAAAGAACCCCCGTTTCCACATGCAAGTGCAAGTTCGAAAAACTCAATAAACTCACACTTTTTTACGAACATTCACACAATTTTTGTACTTTCAGCAAATCGGGTGTTTTCTCGATTTTTCGTTGATAATACGTATACACTACTGATAATATTTAAAATTTAAATAAATAGGTTTTTTGATTAAAATACACAAGGTATTCTTTGCGAAGAATTCATTTGAAAACTTAAATATTTCTGCACCATGCGGATTTGCATCTACAGAAATATTAGGAGATCTAAGGTATATTTCGACTTCTTCTTTAGTAGAACCACAGCTTAAGATGTGTTCACAAATGCTCCAAAGGCCATTTTTAGACTTATCACAAGTTTTACTAAGTGCATGGATGACCGTCTTTTCCATATTTTCAGAAGGCATAGTAGCTCAGTAAAACCTTTTTTTTTGTTACGAATAAAGCCGATTCTCTTTAAATATTCGAAGAATTTTAGCTAACAATTCATTGTTCTCTAAACCCTTAAGTCTTTCATTCAGAACTAATACAAAGCAAGTCGCCAATTTTTGGGCCTCTGAACTATTCGCTTTCTCAGTTTATTCATTTATTATATTTTCTATAAAAATGTCCGAAGACTGTTAACTATTGGAATAACGTCAGACAATGTAGCAGTGGCCTTAATTAGTAACCCAAGATTTTCAGCAAAATTATTTTTATTCGCATAAACATCATTAAAAATAAGCATACAAATTAAAAAACTTTTAATATTTTTACGTTTTTTGTACTACAAATACATAAAAGATTTAGCAGTGATAAAACATATCTCTACTTTGGTGCAATGCAAATCGGCTAAAGCTGATGGTCCACAATACGCGTTCAATTCATTTATGCGTTTAAGCATCGGTCAAAATAGTAGAATCAGTGTAAAATTGTATTGACAAGTTACACAGCAAACGCGTAAAATGCATATACGTATTAGGTGGGGTTACTTTCCACATTTGCATGCGTCTTGAAAAAAAGGCCAGTGAAGTATCAAACGCATAGAATGTGTAGTGTGGACATTCAGCTAAAGAATAAAAGGAAACAATTTATTATTCTGATATGATTTTTTGCTTTTAAATGTGTTATTCCTCTTATAGTTGTTATGCATAAAGTAAGCATTGAAAATTAAATTGTTTTTTCAAAAAAAAAAAAAAGAAAAAAAAAAAAAACTCCAAAAAAGTATCGGCGTGTCGACAGTAAAATATCGTCCATACCGAATCCCCGATATATCGGTATGGGTAACGAATACATCCTTATCCTTAATCCTTATTGATCGCCTTATTGTTTGCTGTTGGAATCTCTTATCGTTTATTGAGTTTTATTGTTAACGAATATGATAAGATTGGCGTTAAAGGATACAAAGGCTTTTTTAATATCAAATATATCCAGATTATAATTTTAACAATTTTCCAAATTTATTGTGTTTTACTTGTTAGGTAGTCTGGTTTAGGGATCACCCTCGTACTACTTAAGATAATATGTAATTATAAAATATCTTTTATTATCAAACTTGAGATAATAAATGAATGTTATAGAATTGAAATTCAACTGGAAAAGTAGTTTAAAGTTAAACAGAATACATAGTAGAATTAAAAAAAAATTAACGTTGTTAAGTAACACGAATCAACAGGGTGAACATTGTTTTTCTTAATCGATGCAAGTTAAATAAAGATTTTGTTATTGTTCTGGCAAACTGGCACTCACGCGTCAATATGTGATAATTTTTGCATGATATTTTTTATAAATCAGCACTTTTATGCATGCAAAATATATACATATCTAAAGCAGGACACAGAAAATACACCTACACTTATATACAGTTTTTCCTATGTACATACAAAAATTATTTCAACAGCTGTAGAAGAAAGTATTTAGTTTTTTGGAATGTTTAGAAACCAATTAAAACTTACCAGGTCCATAGAAACGTTTTCCTCGAGTAACATCAAAAACATTGCCGTTTACGGCCACCAAAACTCTACCATCTGGTTGCGTGCCATCGTATTGACGTAGTTCGGGTATGGTAAAATCTCTGCGTAATTTAGGCAGCTCTGGTTCTGATGGCCTTTGTGATCCAACACTGGGCACTTCGATTCTATCCTTAATGATTTTATAGACCAAAAATGCAATAATAGCCACCAGGGCGAGATTCATTGGACTATAGAAAATCTCCTGTACGATCGCCATAAACATGGATGTTGGCGCGGACTCTTCAGCTGAGCCGGCATTTGTATCCACCGTATCAGCAGTCATGGTTTATACTGTATATTTTTCTTAAGGCCGGTCAAAAAAATGATAACTACAAAAAAGGAATATATTCTCCGTTTTTCTTACTTAACTTGTACTCTGTACTTTCTGGCTGAAATTCTACAAACACACACACACTCAAACGAAGAGCACTTTATATTTCAGAGGTACAAATTTTAAACCTTTTCTGATTTCAACAAAAATAAAACATAAAAAGTGTATAATAAAACTGCAATGTATTTTTTGTGGTCTTTCGAACTTTGATCTTTTTGTAGTTGTATTTATTTTCAATTTTAATGTTGTGTGTTAATTTTTTTCACTTCTCGCTATCACCGCTTTTCTTATTAACTCCACCGTCATGCAGTAGTTTGTTACCCAAAATTGTTTCAACTGGTGCCGGGTCGTTTATACTTATTCTACTTAATTTTCTGATTAGGGTTTTTATAATTTTATTTGCGTTTCTTTTTTTTCACGCGTTCACACACGCTTACAAAACAAAAGTCGGAGCAAGTTGGAAAAATACAATACGAAAATGAACAAGTTGACTTTTTTCTGATGTTGTTTTCAGAGCATTCTTTTTGTTACTGTGGCCTTAGGGATGATAATTTGGCGATAATTGAGTGCGATTTTAACTTGTCATACGTGTGTTTCTGTTATTTGACTTATTATTGTCATTTAATCACTTATTGCATTAGTTAATGTTTTAAGTTAGTATTATAAGCAAACAAATAATTTTAAATGATTTACGAAGTTATTATTGCTTGAAGATATTTGTCATCGATAATGACTATAAACTGCAGGTCAGAGTTGCTAACTTATTGTGTTCGCGAAACTTGGTATCACATTTAGATTGTCATGGCTGGAAACTTGATTTTTATTGTGAAACTAAGTAATCGAATGATTTCAATACATCGCACTTGTAAACTCAAAATTTTAATTGTTTCACTTTTTGGAAAAAATCGACATATAAAATTCATTTTTAACTGCGGTAAAAATATCGTGCTATTTTGTCCATTTTTTGGTAATGAAGTTTAAAAATTCTGAAAAATTTAAAATGAGTTTGCTTCTACTGAAATGTTTTAAATTTTTAGTTAATACTAGGGTGTTCAATTAATTGGGTTTTATTTTTTTCGCTTTAACGATTAATCGAAATTTGGCATTTTTCACTTATTCGATTAAACGATTAAAATTTACAAATTAATCGAATAATTCTAAATCTAGAAATTTTATAAATTACGAGATTTTTTCGAAATTTTAGAAAAAATTAGCACTTAAGTAAATAAACATTCTTTTTTAAATAAAACTTGTCGATGTAGCTCCAAATTGTTGCTTCACTTTCGGGCAATTAGATTTGAAAAGAGTCAATATAACGTTGGATTTTTCAAAACTTTTCACAGACATTTCATCCTCTGCTATGCTTTTGCAATTAATTTCCTCTAGACAATCGATCGAAGTATCTTGTTTTAAATATTTATTCATTGGACCACTCTTCAAGTACTATGTGAAAGTCACTGTGTAAGTGTTAAATAAGTGAAGTTGTCAAAGAACATTTACGTTAATACATTTTTGGACATCTGTTAAATTAAGCATTATTAGATTTATCCTCCCGTACAATATTTTTAAACCAAACTCATTCTAAAGAGAGAAACGCATGAAATATTTTGTTATCTACTAAAAACCACACTTAAAACCACGAAAACTACGATCATTTTGTAAATAATTGAGTTTAAATTATGGTTCGATTTCAATTTCACATCATTTCGATTTCTAGAACATACCCGGTAAATTAATATAAATCTTTGAGTTAACATACCTTTGTCGTTTTTTCTTTTGTGAAATGAATTATAAAATTGTGTTTTTGTTTATTCGACTTAAAATTTTTACAAAATATACATTTCTCAGAAATATTATTATTAGGAATGAGATTTTCATGCACTAAAAAACCGAAAATATGCGCTTAAAATATGCACTAAAACATCCAAAATATGCACTAAAAACTTAAAAATTTCCATAAATATCGTTTTTCAATTTTACTAAAAACAAAAATATATAAAATTCAGTCTATTGTTATCGAAATATCTTCAAAAAAATTAAATAACTAATTTAAATTTGTTTTATTCAAAGTAAAACTTTGTCTTGTACTTAAAGAATGCCAATGCATTTTGGAAAAATGTATTTTCGGATACTACTTTGATTCCAAATCAGAACAAAAATGTTTGAAATGTATTTTATTTTTTTAAATCCTTAATTTTTATTTTGAATTTTTCGGGCTATTCTTCTTTCTACATTGTTAATTTTACTTTCTGCAATATCAATTCATTTGACTTGAGTATTAAGTGAACTGAACCCCTCCTAATTAGCTTTTGTATATCCGTAATTGGAAAATACAAATGCTAATTTGTCTCTGATGATATTTAAATTTAATACTTCTTTTACTCTTTTAATTGCATTATCATCGGTATCAACAAGCTCTTCTAACATTCTTAAATTATTCACAGATTTATTTATTGAATTCTGAAACATCTAGCTAGGTCCCCATCTGGTTACTACTGGCTGCAGTGGAATATTATCGAATTGGCTTCTAATTTCCTCTGCAACGCGGTTTAACCCATATGCCAAGCAAGTAACTGGTAATAGTTTTGGATATAATATTTAAAACCCATTGAAAGCCTTAACCATGTAAGGTGCTGCATCGGTTTAAAATAGAAGGTTTTTTTTGTCGAAATCTTGTATGTAAAGCAAAGCTTCAAAAGAATTTATTTATTGATTTTAAGATTTTTTTGGATATACATATATATATATAACAAATTTTTTTTAGAACATTTTTTTAAATATGTAAGTTAAAAAAAAAATCACTCAAAAATGTAAAAATATGCATTTTCACCAAAATATGCAACAATATGCAAAAACAAATCGATGCCATTTTAACGCAATTTTAATGATTCGGAAAGATAATTAATTGGTCGACATCGTTCTGAGACTATCGACAAAAAACATGCATTTGCATGGAAATCGCTTTGCTAATTATTATCATTCGATTAATCGGTATAAATTCTTCAATTAATCCTTTAATCGAAATTAGCAATTTTAAATTATTCGAACAATTAATCGTCTAAACTTATTTGACTAATCGAACAAGAATTAATCGATTGAACACCTTAGTTAATACAGTATTGTTGAACTAGTGCGGTATGTCAAACTAGCTTAACCGAGTGCGCTTCGCTACCCTCAATGCAATAAAATAAGTAACATTTTCTTTAACACAGATCTCGTGTATTGATTATAAAGCTATTTGTACCAAATTCGGATACTTTTGACACTCATACTTTTGTTTTTATTTAATTTTTATAATTTTTTTCATAAAAATTATTAGATAAAAAACAAAAATATCATAAAAAGTAAAAATAACAGAAACATTAAAAAAGAAACAACAATAAATATAACAACAAAAATTCACTGATTTAAAATTATTTGTTCGGCTTGAGGTCTGATAAATAAATTAAATACGACTAAATTTGTATTTGTACTGCTTTTTATTAATTTTTCCTCCCAATATTTCGATCAACTTCTTTGATCACCTTCAGGGGTTTTACAGCCGTATTCATAAAAACTTATTTATGATTAGTTAAACGTATTTAAGCAAAAATTGCTAAAGTTGTATTCATAAACGAAAAATAGTCTATTGAACCTTTAGTAAACCATTCATAAAGTAAGAAAATTTATTGTTGGATTTGCACTTCTTTAAACCAAAAAGTGTTTGCATTTTATGATATTATTTTTGTGAAATATGTTGAAAAATAATGACAAAAATGTCTTTTTTATTAATATGGGTATGTTTAATACATTTTACTATTTTTTTTTTATTTAAGACAACCAATTTAAAGTTTTGATAATTATTTAAAAAAAATTTTATATGATTTAAATGAATATGTTCAGGGACAAATGCAGATATTCTCTTTAATTTTTTGCAACTAGTTGTTTTTTATGTTTAAAACAACAAATTATTGTTCAAAAATACAAAAAAAAAAAAAAAAAAATAAAATAAGCAAATCATAATAATAGTGATGTTAATAAAAAGTAAACAAAATTTTTATTCGAATACTTTCTTATCGTATATTGTAAAAAGGTTAAAATAAAAGTGTTTATGATACCTTTCGGCAACATTTTGTTCAGAAACTAAAATGATATGTAGTTTTATTTGATAAGAATTTAAAAAAAATTATAAAAAAAATTTAAATATAGAATATCATGTGAACCGAATAGAAGTTTCATGCATCACTAACAATAAAATGGCAGCAAAATATAAAGAAAGTTGCCATACTTAAACACAAAATCTCTACAAACAGTTAGTCCCAATTTACAATGTGGCAAGTGAAAGGCAGACAGACGAAGTTTGTAGGCGAGAGAGGAAAAAAGTGAAGTGTGTTACGCATACAGCGTCGCCCCCTTACCCCCAAACTTCGTCTGTCTGCCTTTCACTTGCCACATTGTAAATTGGGAGTTAATAGTAAAAAAACTGTTAATGAACGTTTATGAATTCAAATTTTTATATGAGGTTTATTAGACAAAAAGCGTTTAATAGTTATTACATACTATAAGCTTGAAATAAGAACTTTTTATGAATATGGCTGTTAAAATATAACAAAACAACTATGTATATAATAATCTACAAAAATATAATACATAATACAACACATAAAAAAAATTCACTTAAATGGAGGTATTGCAAACCAGCTCTTAAATGTTGTCAATTTACTAGTATTGAGTAATGGGCTAAAAATCTGTGCTGGCACTTTAATTATAATTGCACTGGAAGAAAACTATATTTTTTAAACTATAATTGCACATAAAGGAAAATATGCATCATATTAGTCTTAAGTTGTATTGATATTATTACGTAGATAGAAAAATTTGAAGTTAAAAAAATTTAACTCATAAAAAAATGGACATATCACTTTTTCACTTAACACGCATTAAAAACTTGACAATCAGGCCGTCTGGCAACCCTAAATCCAGCCCATTTTTTGCGAAATCTTGCTTATAACCCAATTATTTTTACAAAATTTGATTTTTTTTTATTAAGAAAAAAAAATTGTCAAATAACATAGAAAATTAATTATAATTTTTTGAAAGGCTACTTCATGTATAATACTGGTATCACAATTATTATTTTTAAAAAAAAATATAAGAAGTTTCTACTGAATACCATATTTTTTCCAACGCAAAGCTAGAATTGTAAGTACTTAAGCTTCGTACCACAGAATACCACAGAACTGTCACGAGACGGACGATTTTGCGTTTTTTTTTGTCTCTTTTTAAGAAAGCTGCCCTTTTTCATTTCTCTTTGCATCATCTTTTATGCCGCAATACAATGAACACAAATTTATTAAGTTGAGATTTATTTGCAAAGCTTTTGTAAAAATAACTTTTAAGTTTACCACAACACAAGTAAATAATAGCTCTGTTCCACATGCATAACGAAACAGTCCGAACTTGCCCAAAGTTACCCAAAAGCGTTCCACATAACAATTTTTGTTCAATTATGAGAGTAATTGAGAGAGTAATTTTTTTCATTTCCTGTACAAATTTGCACGAACTTTTTCTTTGGGTAAGTTCGGACAAGAATTTAACAATCAGCTGTTTTTTGTTTACATATGAAACTGAAAATTAATCAAAAAATTTGCAAGCAAAAGAAAAAGTTTAGTTTTTGTTAAAAAATATATTAAAAAGCAAAATGTAAGGTTTTAATGAAAAAGTTAAAGTGGTAAATACATTAGTGAATAGATATTTTACAAAATTTATAAATACTTTTAGTTTTTTTAAAATTATTTTTAACATCTGTTGGCAATGATGCAAATGTTTTGTTTTTATAATGTTATTGCTTTTAAGCGTCTAAAATCACTTAAATAGATTTTAATTTAAAAAGTAAGCACCATTAGTATTACAAGAAGTGCAAAAATGGTTTTTTGCGTTCCAGCTATTTTGGGTAGTTTTCGCAAATTTAGAGAGTAATTTTCATTTTACTCTCATTAGTCCGAACTTGCCCGAGATCTTGTGGAACACACCTAATATTTAAGTAAATACATAACATTATAAAACAAAAAAAATATTAATAAATACATTTTTTTTGCACAAAACACAACGTTTGTTGAACAAATGCATTTTTTTAACGTGGTCTGTGTTTTGTTTATTTTTGTTTTGATCATGCCATTTGTGTTGATTGTTGCTGCCTGTTTTTACACATTGCCACTTCACTACCAAAAAAAGCTTTCTGTCTTTTTCTTCGAAAGCTGCCCTCGCAACTGATTTGGGCCTTTTTCACAAGTCACTTTTTACAGTTCTGTGGTATTCTGTGCTTCGTACAGACGGTGGTCAGATCTTACAATGTTGTCGTTAAAATTACCTAAAAATGTCTTACAACAACAACAACAAAAATGACAACATTGTAATGCATTAAACACATTCACCACAGCAGGCTACACGAACACAATACTACAAATGCTGCTGGCTGAAATTTTAGTCGTGTAGTCAGCTACTGAATTATGTTGAAGACGGCAGCTACAATTGAAAAAATACAAACAGCTGTTTTTGTTTACTATGTCTTTATACTTCAGTGGTGCCACTATCATTTTTTTTACTTTTATAAAATGGAAAATCATGCATAATTGCAGACTCTTATTCAAACTTAATTTAAGATTATCAACAAATATTTTAATTTTGTTGTTTTTGTAACTAATAAACAATATAATTTTAACGGCAGATTAAACAAAAAATACATATAAAATGCTTTTAAAATAAGAAAATTTGTTCCTTCAACACACGTGGTATAGTTCGTAAAAGTTTCAGAACACTTTGGGTACGTACGTAAATGCATAAAAACTATGTATCACTGCTGCAGTGATGCAAAATGTTGTTGCTTATGCGTGATTACCAGTTGCAGTTGTGTTGCTGATACTTTGCACAACAGCTGTGCAAAGTTTGAATTTTTGAAATTTCAAAAGTTTGATAAGCAAAAATTAAATAATAATAAAAATACTTTTTACAATAAAGATGACAAATTTAATTGAAAATATTGAACCAAAAAGTAACAGTTTTCTTATAAATGACGATTAAACGATTTCTTTTTTGTCAAAAGTTATTGCTTCAGAAAACTAACTGAAGCAATAATTGCCAAAGTTTGCTGCAGAGCTGCGGCATTACACAGCGTTTACATTTGTCAGTACTGGAAAGACAGTAAGCGTATACATATTAGTTGGCATATCAATGCAAAAACAAAATAGCTGTAAAAGTGTTTATGTATTAGTGAAAAAGTTTGAATGAATTGCTACTGTCTTGCCAGTACTGGCAAATGTAAACGCCATGTTACTGAATAAAAACTTTTGACATATGAGAGTGATGCCAAGTTTCTTACAAGCGATGCTTTTACGAACATTAAACTTTACTTCTGCGCAAGTGATACCCAACAACTGCATTTACGAACGTACCTTTTATCAATAACTTTTTAGGTAAAAACTGGATCTAAGAAGTAGTGGTATTATTAGAAACTACTTCGAAGTGGCCTTCACTTGATCTTTAAAAAAATTCCGATTTATTAGCCCGTTGAGGGCCAATTTCAAAAATAAATATTTCTTGAAAGATTTTTCTACAAAACTTAAAATTTTGTCAATATACATATTTATTAAAACATACAGCCTGTTCAACGATTTCGAACGTTTACGTTCGAATGAAAATTACATTTAAAACAAAAACAAAATTCGACAATTTGTTTTTGTTTTAAATGTAATTTTCTATGCGAACGTTAACGTTCGAAATCGTAGAACTGGCTGATAATATCTTTAGGAAAGAACACTTTATCTTTTATATACCAAATTATTAGTAACTTCATCATATAAAATTTTAAGTTTATTAAGCTTTAAAAAATTTTATTTTGGAAAATTAGTCAATTTATTTAAAAGTTTGATTAAAAATATATATCTGGTAATAATTTATGTACTTCTTACATATTCATCCCAATTATGAATGAAAATTCCCCGGGAGTTTTCTCCCTTCTCTCATTTTTCCTATGTTAATTCAATTGTAAAAGTAGGAAAAGGGAAAAAACTCCCGAGGAATTTTTATTCATGATTGGGCTGATTGAATTATTGTAATATGTACATAAATAATAAGTGTTCTGCAACGCCGAAAAACCGCAATTCAGAAAAACTTTATTAAGCAAATATCTTAGGGTTAAATAATTATTGTTATATTGACATGATTTAAAGTCAGCCACGGAGTATAAATATATAAAATTAGCTCTTAATTGGTTAATCGGTGTGCCATAAACGCCATGTGGAACACACTTTAAAGAATTTTCCAATGATTCCCATATTTTATAGATTCATTTTATACCTAAGGAGATATAGATAAAGTATTTTGAAACTTTTACGACCTATAACTCCTGAACTAGAAGCGTTGGCGCGAAAAACATCTTGCTATAGAACTTCTTTCAAGGATATAAAACAAATTATATAAATAACAATTTGGTATTGAGCCGAGTTAATATTCTTGTTTCAAACCGATTCTTTTCTGTTAAACAAAAAAAAAAAAAAAATTTAAGCACTTATTTTTTAAATATTAGCAGCACTTTTTTTGTTTTGTGGTGGATAAAAATAGAATTTAGTTTAATTTCACTACAACGACAAAATAAGCACAGACAACAACCTGCAGCCATGTATCCGTGCCGTCGTGAAAATAATCATTTCCATATGCACACATGTATTCTAGTTTTGACATATTGAAGTCAGTAGCTTGCTGTCTCGAATTTGTTTAAAGCATAAGATCTGACCACCGTCTGTACGAAGCTTAAAGTTTGCTATTGAAATTCAGCCAGATCGCTCCACAGATGGCTGAGATATAAGCAAAAAACAACAACTGCCTCCAATTTTACACATAAATCCTTTGTTGTTGTTGTTTTTATTACAACATCTGCAGAACGGCAGCAGCCAAAGTTTCCAAATCAAGTACAATCATTTTGTACTTGATTCTGGACCATACAAAGTCATTATTAACTTTTGTATATCTGGAGAACGGAAAGAGCCAAAGTTTCCAAATTAGGTTCACGCATAATGATCATCAATACACAACATTCAACAAAACGTGGGCAGTATTGGAGAAGTGGGAGTGGCACAAAATGTTTTTTTATATCTTCAGAACAATTTTTTCTAAATTTGGTACACTTAGCTGGGTAATTAAAACACAACCTCGCGTAGAACATCCCGTTCAATGATTTCTGTATGCCTGGAGAATGGCAAAAACCAAAGTTTCCAATTTAGGTTCAAGCCTCTTGGTTATCAATAAACAACATCAGACAAAATGTGGGCGGAATTGAATATATGTAGATCCATATAAACCCCACTCCCGAAATATTTTAACTGTCGGTGGAGGGTATCAAATATTCGGCACATACATACATGTTTTATTGTACATTTGTTGTAGCTTCGAGCGTACCTAGTAGATTACTTTACCACAGACATGGCCAAATGGACTTTAAATTACTCGGGGACCAAGAATTTTTATACTTTGTGGGACCTTAGGTTAATATTTCATGGTGCCATACACAAAGTGACCCTCATGAACCAATAGTGGTACATAATAATCTGTATATGTATATGTATATCTGTATATGTACATATATAAATTCCTTATTTGTGTGTTCCTCTTTTTTTTTGTCTATCCAGAGCTTTTTGAAGCCCACTGATGGGCTAGAAAGCTGAAAATTGGCATGCAATAGTAACACAAATAGGCCAAATCCTAACGTATCTAGATTTTTGATTTTCGGCCTGTTGGCGGAGAATGAAGAGGAAAAAGAGGCGTGGCATCACTGGTTCAGACCAAGCAAATATTTGACGAAAAAATCCAAATAAAGCGTAACCAATTAATTAACCAAACTAAAGCTTTATTTTTATTGATTTACTATACTTTATTTGTAAGAAGATAATTGTAAAATGTTATTTAGAAACTGTTTAATGATGTTTGATCTAGCAAAAGTTTTGCAAAAGTAAACAATTTTTTAATACAACTAGTGGTTACGTGTAGGACGTCAAATATTTGATAAGGGCGAACAGAGCTTATTACCAAACATAAGCGAAAGAATTAATTCTAACTAAAAATTCATAATTATGATTTTCATAATTTTTATGAGCTTCACTACTTTTATTATTTTTGTTATTAATAAAGGCCGTTATACACTATCCCACAAAGTCTTTAGTAATTTACAAAAATGCAACCCTGTCATGATAACTTGTTATTGTTTTTTAAAAATGTTCAAAGAATAATTACATCAGGGAAGCATTTTTTAAAATTACGTAAGACTTTGTGGGATAGTGTGTAACGGCCTTAAGTAAATATTCTACATACCTACCTATAATTTTTATAGAAAAATTTATTACCGGAAGAAAAAACATAATATATAGTTTTCAAAGTAAGAGAGATTGAATCATTAATACGATTTCTGTATGACGTGCTAAATTCCCAATTTTACATATTTGATAAATACACTGAAATTTATTGTTGAGGGAAAGCTAGCTTCTATGCGCATTTCACTGGTTGCTTAGGCCAGCTCATCAGGAAACCTTTTCCTAAGATTTTAGAAAAGCTAAAAATATTATACGAATAAAACCCTAAAGCGAATAAGAATTTTAAACACTCAAGGTCTTACTCGTAAGTAACAATATCAAAGCTCAAACAAAACACCAACAATAAACAGTGAGTTTATCTTTTCTTACATCCCTCTACAATTGGTTGGGTTCTTTCCGACTCGAATTGTAGTTATAAGTGGGTAAAAAGAAAAAACAAAATTAAAAAACAAATTGTTTCATTCTATTGTCTTCGTAAGAAAACAACAAAAAAACCAATTTGCCAATTCAGTTTTCTGCACGGGCACATGCGAGTATATTATCAAAGTTATTTACGGGAATACAAAATTTATCATTAATACGATTTCTGTATGACGTGCTAAATTCCCAATTTTACATATTTGATAAATACACTGAAATTTATTGTTGAGGGAAAGCTAGCTTCTATGCGCATTTCACTGGTTGCTTAGGCCAGCTCATCAGGAAACCTTTTCCTAAGATTTTAGAAAAGCTAAAAATATTATACGAATAAAACCCTAAAGCGAATAAGAATTTTAAACACTCAAGGTCTTACTCGTAAGTAACAATATCAAAGCTCAAACAAAACACCAACAATAAACAGTGAGTTTATCTTTTCTTACATCCCTCTTGAATCAAAATTTCGTAGTTTTATATAGTTGACTTAACAACTACCTTATCTTGATATAAGAAAAAAAAATTTTAAATCGGTATCCTGAAGAAATCTTTTGTCCTTTAAAAAGCGAAACAGAACAGAAAATTAAAAACAAAGTGTGCCGTTTGTTTGCTTTCAGCCTAGATTAATGGGAGTATGTATAGTCGCATTGCTGTCAATAAATTGTTAGCTATTGTATGTACATTAGGGCAATAACCTAATTTTTGGCATAGTACCACGGAGTGGCCAAGAATGTTTTAGTAATGAAAACACCTGTCTCCCGTCGTTTTGTGAAAAAAACCTCACACAGGGAAGCAAATTTCTAAAACCTTCCAAGAAATTTTGAACCGCGCTGAATTGTAAACCGTAGGAAAATTTTTAAATCTAAAGCAGTGGATAAATTCCAAAATAGCATTTAATTGACACGTATAGGAATATATACAAATATCAGGTGTATATTTTTTAAAATTTCCGTAATATAAAAATGGTTGTTTTCAAACTATGCCGTTTTTGATATACGCAAAAAGTGTGAAAAAGTTATAGCCCTAATGTACATATGTATGTATGTATATTAGGGTGGCCGTTATTTTTTTTTATTTCTTATATTCTCCCCCCCCCCCCCGAAATCGATTCAGTTTTATGTAAAAAAAAACTTCAAAAAAATTTCGTAGCGATAAGTTGCGTTTTAGGGGGGGCGTCCGCCCCTCAAAGTTTGCCTTCAAGCCTCGAAATTTTTTTTTTAAATTTAAAACTCTTTTTATTTTTTTTAGCCAAGTTTTAAATTAAAAAAAAAAAATTTTAAAATTTTTTAAAAAACAAATTTTTTTTTTTTTAAAAGATTGATCAAATAGCTATCGAAGCTACTTGGGACAAATTTTGCTAACACCAATAGGTAATAAATTACATGGAGGAGAAACAACACCTGTTTGGCCAAATTTTAAAACTTTGACCCCCTCTAACTCAGAAACTTTTTGACCGATCTTGTTGAAAATTTGTGTCTAAGCTATAGGGTATTCATTCGGTTAACCGTCAATCATATAAACACATACCTTTTGTTTTTATATGTATGTGTTTAGTTATTTCCCAGCGGGAAAACTCAGAAGACCTTCTTGCTTCAGGCCTTTTTAAAGGCCTGCTTAAAAGATTTTTTGATTCAATTACTATTCTTATCTAACTGCTAAAGAAGGCCTCATAGAAGTCCTCGGCTCTTTCGTATAAAAGATAAGATACACCTTCCACACTCACTTCTATGAGAAGGGAGTAACATTTTTTGTATTGTTTTTTTGCACAAGCAAAAGCAAAATCAATTTTTTTTGGTCCCGTTGCCCTTCTTATGTACCTGCTGAAGAAGCGAGAGCGGAAGGCCTTCTCCGCAATGACAACGTGTGTAAAAAAGATATGAGTATGGAATGGAGCAAGAAGGCCTTGTACATCCAAAAGAAGGGGTACAGAGGCCTTCTAGAAGGCCTTCCTACTCCTTCTTTTTCCCGCTGGGTTGTTTCTTCTCATACCTTCTCATATCAGTATTTTAACAAAATTAACCGAAACAATTAGAAGTGTTAAACATTTTTACAAATTAAAACAGGACTCTAAGGGCATTATTCCATTATATATTTAGAGAAATCCTTAAAAAGGACTGAGAAATTAGATATTCATCTACGATAAGTGAAAGAAGTTTTGTCAAAACAAAAGAAAAGAATCGCTTAACTCCTAAACGTTTAAACCAAATTACTTTTTTAAAAGATGTTTTTATAAGATCTCCTTTAACTATTTAAATAAATAATAAAATTATCTCAGTCTATTTTTTTATAAATACATATTTGGGGGATTCACAAGGTAGTCATAAAGTTGTAAAGCCTTATGTCTTTAAATAATTACTAGAAGTATATATCGTAGGATTAATATGCAAACCGGCTAAATCCACTTTTTATGTAAATTGAGATTTGATGCCGTGTGGTTAGGGATGCAACATCGCTCTGAAAAACATCGATGTTTAAAGACATCGATGTTTTCACGATAAGCATCGATGTTAAAAAACATCGGTCAAAAACACGATACATCGATGTTTAACATCGATGTTGAAACCTTCTTTGCAATTATACTTACGGACTGTTTTAATTCTTCTTTGCTACTGACAATCTTAATGCCCAAATATAATATACATATGCTTGCATAAGCTTTTGTCAAAAATTAACAAAAAGCCTGCCAAATGCATTCAAAAACACCAAAACAAAGTGCAATCAGTTTCGCATTTTGCTCAAGCAAATGACAGATTCATAAAATTAAACAAAAAGTTTCCAAAAGTGCAATATGGTTTGACAAATATGATTTTTATGTATTCGCACAGTTGCTTGAGCCAACTTAAGCAACTTAATACATACATATAGTTATGCAATGTGCTGGAAAACGGAAACGTAAAACGCAAGAATTTGGGAGGTCGTTTTTAATACATTTTTAATAAAATATTTTTAATTTTTGTTTTAAAATTCTGTTTAATAGAGAAATATTTATATAATATTTGTCATACAATTCTTATACATATGTATTACAGAAATTTTATTAAAAACCGACATTTTAAAATTCTTGCGTTTAACGTATGCTTTGAAAAACACTTTTTTATATTTTTAAATAAAAGGTTTAATTGAAAAATAAAAATTAAAATTAGTAAAAATATTATAAAAAATATTAAATTAATGAAATATTAAATGGGCGATGTCGATGTTTTTTTAGTTTTGACGACGATGTATCGCCGATGTATCGTAAATCAAAACATCGATATTAACATCGATGTTTATGATGTTTATGTTTTCTAAACATCGATGTATCGTTTGCATCCCTACGTGTGGTAGAGAAAGATACGCCTCGTCGACCAGCATGTAGTTTTTTTCTATTTAAGTCTTGAAGTGTGTAAAACTAATTGTATTTTTAATTTTCTATCAAGCTGCAAAAAGAAAAAAATAAAAAGTTGTTTGTCTCTCCTGTAAAATGTGTTTGAAGGAAGTTAAACGGTTTGCATATTAAGCCGACGTTATGACTGTTATGACCGATATAATTAATATTTCTACTGTGCAGTTATGACGAATCAATGAGCACAGCATTAAAATTTGTATTTTGTTTGAAACACAACAATATTTATTTTAAGCAATTGTAAAATATTATTTAGGACATTATGACGATATGACTTAATAGCACATCTTGTGAATCCCCCAATTATGTATTAACTGAAAAATGCATATTACATATTTATGAATTGTTTTTTTGTTTGCTCGTTTAAGTTCAAGAATTTTAATGTTTGGTTTGTTATTGCTTTTTTACTAATATACTCCAAATAATAAATAATTAATGCATTTCTATATATTGAAATTACTTAATTTATGAAAAAAACTTTATTAATCGGTTAACCGATCAAAAACAAAATTAACCGATTATTGACCGATTAAACCAAAACCTCGGTTAATTAATCGAGCGATTAACCGATTAAAGCAAAAGGTCGATTAAATGAATACCCTACTAAGCTACTATCCAATAGGACTAATGTTGGTGCATTTCATCCAAATCGATGTCTTCCGATTGGGATGAAATTTGCACCAAGGTTAGTACTATTGGATAGTAGTTTAGACCACAAAGCATACAGAGATTAAAAAAGCGACGTATGAAAAATGCCTGAATCATTTGAGAGGGCAGCTTTCGAAGAAAGAGAAAGAAAACATTTTTTGGTAGTTAGTTGGCAATGTGGAAAAACAGGCCGCTATTATCAACACAAACTGCGTAATCAAAACAAAAAATGCAAAAAGGGCAGCTTTCGAAGAAAAAGACAGAAAAAAATACAATGTTTTCTGTGTCGTGACGCCTCTGTGTGCTCTGTGGTTTAGACACAAAAGTTCGGTCAAAAAGTTTCTGAGTTAGAGGGGGTCAAAGTTTGACATTTTGGCCATACATGCGTTCTTTCTCATCCATGTAGCTTATTACCTATTGGTGTTAGCAAAATTTGTCCCAAGAAGCATCGATAGCTATTTGATCAATCTTTTGAAGAAAGATTTTTTTGTTTTTTTAAAAAATTTTTTTAATTTTTTTTAACCCTCTGCGACTGACGTGATATAGTTCTCACAATTTTAATGACGTGGTAGACTACCAGACATCATTTCCGTGGCTTATATTTTCCAGTTTCCGCTTTGTAAAACTAATAAAGCCGTTTTTGTATCTTGTTTATGAGTATAAGTTATTATTTATATAGTTATTTTTCTAATTCAAAGCGAAAATTCGTGTTGTATGTTGTTTATCGGCATGGCATGAATTTTCAGTAAAAAACTAAGACCTATACCAGAACAGAAAAAAAAAATTCAAAAATAAATTTTTTTGGACAAATGTTTTGTATTTTTTATTATATAGATTTAAATTAATCAGTTGGTAACAAAAAAAATTAAATTCAGTGGTTAAAAAAAAATTAATAAACATTTCAATTGGCACATCAAAGCCTATAACTTAACCAAAAAATATTTAATTTTATAATTTATATAGCAAAAATTTTAGATTTGGCTGATTTGCACTTAAGTTAATCAGTCATAAGACTTGAGATCATAGGTTTATATATAGAACAGAGATGTGTTTGAATGGTCCAAAATAGCAGACGTGTTGTTTGACAGACACTAACGGCCTAATTTATAAAAAATAAAACCGGTTAATAAAGGGTTAATAAAATGAATTTTCAAACAAAATCCGTTTAATAAACCCTTTATAAACATGATTTATTTTTTATAAATAAGGCTGTAAGAAAATATAATAATTAA
The DNA here is from genome assembly GCA_963931875.1 of Pollenia griseotomentosa. Lineage (NCBI taxonomy): Eukaryota > Metazoa > Arthropoda > Insecta > Diptera > Polleniidae > Pollenia > Pollenia griseotomentosa. Next base: position 41,065,300 of record OZ007563.1, read on the forward strand.
TACTATGCAAATATAACAAAAATACTGATGTGATTGTCTCTCAGACACCTACCTTAATATTGATGTGGTTGAATCTCAGACACTTTTTCGTTTACACTGGCACGTGTGCTTACATTATTCGGTGTAAACATAATATCATACCCATGAGAACACAATAAGAAGGTACAGAGCACGCGAGAGTAGATATTTGGAAACTAACGGTACAAAATACTCTTTTGTGTTTGTTGGTGTCTGCTAGACTACCACATCAGTCGCAGAGGGTTAAATTTAAAACTTTTTTTTTTATTTTTTTTTTATCCGGAATGTTTTTTTTTTTTTTTTGCTTAAAAGAAAGCTTATGTCTTTTCCTTTAAGGTAGTTTTGGTCGCTTTTTGGGATGCGAGTGGGATATGTATATAAAAAAATAATTTCTTACTCAAGACGAGGGTTTTTCAATTTTGAGCATATATGTATGCATTGTTCTTTCTCATCCATCTAACTTATTACCTATTGGTGTTAGCAAAATTTGTCCAAAGTAGCTTCGATAGATATTTGATTAATCTTTTGAAAAAAAAAATTTTTTTTGTTTAAAAAGATTTTGTTATTCGTGCTTAATTCCCAGTTTTTATTACTGATAAAAACACTTGAAATTTATTGTTGATGGGATAAGCTATTCCTATGCGCATTTCACTGGTTGCTTAGGCCAGATCATCAGGAAACTTCATCCATAACGTTTTAGAAAAACTAAAGATATTAAACCAAATAAAACTGTTAAGCGTATAAGACTTATAGCAACAGTTCTACTTGTAATAATATCAAAGCTTAAACAAAACACATCAACAATAAACAGTGGGTTTATCTCATCTTACATTCCCCACTACAATTAGTTGAAATTCTCTCAACATTAATTGTAGTTGTAAGTAGGTTAAGAAAAACAAAATAAAAACAACAACAACAACTTTACAAAAGATGTTGACAATTAAGTGTTTTTTTAGGCCGTGCACTGCCTGTTTATTATCAAAAAGTAATTTCAATTTTTGGGAATACAAAATTTTAATTTCAAAAGATTTTGTTATTCGTGCACTTAATTGTCAACATCTTTTGTAAAGTTGTTGTTGTTGTTTTTATTTTGTTTTTCTTAACCTACTTACAACTACAATTAATGTTGAGAGAATTTCAACTAATTGTAGTGGGGAATGTAAGATGAGATAAACCCACTGTTTATTGTTGATGTGTTTTGTTTAAGCTTTGATATTATTACAAGTAGAACTGTTGCTATAAGTCTTATACGCTTAACAGTTTTATTTGGTTTAATATCTTTAGTTTTTCTAAAACGTTATGGATGAAGTTTCCTGATGATCTGGCCTAAGCAACCAGTGAAATGCGCATAGGAATAGCTTATCCCATCAACAATAAATTTCAAGTGTTTTTATCAGTAATAAAAACTGGGAATTAAGCACGAATAACAAAATCTTTTGAAATTAAAATTTTGTATTCCCAAAAATTGAAATTACTTTTTTTTTGTTTATTTAATTTTTTTTTTAAAATTTAAAACTTTTTTTTTATTTTTTTTAATCCCAGGAATCACTTCTTTCTGTAGAAATGTTGACAAATAATTATTTTTTTTATTAATTTGTAATAATAATTAAATTAATATATAATAATAATAAAAATATAAATAATTTAATCAAATTTAATCTTAATCATTAATACGATTTCTGTATGACGTGCTAAATTCCCAATTTTTCATATTTGATAAATACACTGAAATTTATTGTTGAGGGAAAGCTAGCTTCTATGCGCATTTCACTGGTTGCCTAGGCCAGCTCATCAGGAAACCTTTTCCTAAGATTTTAGACTAAAAATATTATACGAATAAAACCCTAAAGCGAATAAGAATTTTAAACACTCAAAGTCTTACTCGTAAGTAACAATATCAAAGCTTAAACAAAATCACATTAGATCCTTTTATATCCTAATTTTTTTACATTTAATTTGTTGTAGCTGATGAAGTGTTTAAGTTTGCAAATTTTCAAATGCCCAGTCTTTCATCCTCACTATTTATCGCCCTTATTTTCTGCTATTTTTGCTAATCCTTTCTTGGCGTTACTACGTTTAGCAGTTGATTTCGCTGCTGGTTTTTTTTTTGTTTTGGAAAGAAATCGCATTGAGTAGAAGCAGAAAACTTTTTCATCTTGAGTCTTCCATCGACAAGCGGTATAAAAGCATGGTATTGAGCAGTGCCATCGCTCTTCAGTGTTTTTAATGTTTCCGCATGATTCTTTTTGCTACTAAAAAAAATTTCAGTTTCTTTACAATATTTCTTTGCCCATTGGAATAAAGCAGTCGCATCTAAGATGCGATCTTGATGAGAGCACTGGAGGCTATACTTCGCTGCATTTCTTTTTAGGTTTGCTCCAACACCATCACATGCTCCTTTACCATGCCACTCAGATGGCATTCCAAAATCTTTTTCATGAGCTATAAGATTTGCGAAGCTACTTTTGTTTTTAAAATGTTGACGAGCTCCGTCCGAAACATAGTATACCTTGTTTTCTGTAAAATTACATTTAAGATAATTAAGTATTATCTTCTGGTATTCATAAACTGAAACGGTATCATGTTTTAAATCGTCGGATATGATTGCTAGCTATGTGTTCCAGTTTTTCATATTTCATGTAGTAAATAACTACTGTGAATATAGTTGATTGGTCGTTATTGAAGTGGAATGACTGTATGGCATCCTGAAGGACATAGTTATAGTTCTCTGCGAAATCAAACGAAATAACGAATTCACCAGACTACAAATGTATCTTCAAATCCTTGAAGAATGACCACTGCTCTTTGACTAAAAAGTCATGGGTTCTCAAATTTAGCAATCCTTTACACATGTCTTCTACAAAATCATTCACATTTGAAATGATTGTTTTCAATGTGCATCTTTCAGTCTGAAGCCAAGATTCAAATTTTACCTCCTCAATACATTCTCGCTCAAAAGAGTAAATTAAATTCTCTTTGATGAATGTTGAACATTCTCCTAAGTGGCAAGAAGTGGTTGCATTAGGACACATAGTCAATTTAAGGCAATCGCGCAATTCTTCTGGTGAATCATCTGTTAAATACCTTAAGTTAATTTCCTTTAACATCAGTTTAACATTTTCATGGTAAATGCAAACGCATACTGTGTGAGTTCCACTGCTTCCTGCCAAAACGCAGTGTCTTGGCCTCAGTTGGGTAAATTTTGTGAAGTCAAATGCAAAAGAGAATGGTTCTCTTTTGCATTTGACTTTTTTGCCATCGATTCGTACGGACACCCAGACTTTCATCCCTGGCATCAAGCGACTCATATCATCTTGCTGATAAAACTGAGTTACTAGAGCTTCAGTTTCGCACTCTTAAGTTTTTCCTTTCTTTTTGTTTGGGAGTGTGTGAATACCATGCTCAGCAACCAATTTTGCAAGTCTTGCTTTTCGTTGAGACGTTCCAAACTCAGTCATTATTTTTGCACAACTCCATGTCGATGGAGCAAGCGTAAGAAGTTGAACTCTTTCAGCTGTACTCTGTGACGTTTTGTATTTCTCTTTTATTTGTTCAAGAACTTCTACTGCATCCTTATGATATTTGTTTTGACACTCATTCTTTGAACGTATAACTTCCACTGAGAATAACCATCATCATCAACAGTTCGTCATCATTCTCAGAATTACTTTTGTCTTCATCTAGAATAACTTCAACTCAAGGCTTATTACTATTCAAATCCGGTAATTCGTTCAACTTTCCGAGCTCTTTCCTGCATGATAATAAAAAAAAATAAAAAAATAATAAAGTACCTTTTTTAACCAATTTTTTATTATTACTCATAATAATAAAAATAAGCCCCCTATTAATGTTCACCTTTTAAACATAATATTAAAAAACTACCTGTTAACTTCTATCTCTTCACCCACATTTTAAAGGCAAGTGTCATAAAAAAATAAAATTAACTGGTACTTCGGAGAATGGCCATAAAATATTTCCATCTGATTTAAAAACTTGTCTCTGACAACAAAAGTCACATTTAGTATTACCTGCGCTCAAAATAACATATTTTTATATGTAGGAAAAATAAAAAAGTGGGATTAACATATTGTGGGCATTTCAGTATCAAAGGTATAAAATGATAGTTGGGTATGTTACATACCGTCGGAAAGGTTAATTTGTCTAGTTTCTCGCGACCAAAACTACCTTAAAGGAAAAGACATAAACTATCTTTTGAGCAAAAAAAAAAAAAAAACATTCCGGATAAAAAAAAAAGTTTTAAATTTAAAAAAAAAATTTTTTTTTTAATTTTTTAACAAAACAACACAAAAAATTTTTTCAAAAGCTATCGAAGTTACTTGGGACAAATTTTGCTAATACCAAAAGGTTATAAGTTACATGGATGAGAAATAACACTGCATATGCTAAAAATTAAAAAAACCCTCTACTAGAGTTAGAAATTATTTTTTTTTTAAACAAAACCCACTCGCATCCCAAAAGGCGACCAAAACTACCTTAAAGGAAACGACATAAGCTTTCTTTTGAGCAAAAGAAAACAAAAAAAAACATTCCGGATAAAAAAAAATAAAAAAAAGTTTTAAATTTAAAAAAACAAAAATTTTTTTTTTTCAAAAGATTGATCAAATAGCTATCGAAGCTACTTTGGACAAATTTTGCTAACACCAATAGGTAATAAGTTAGATGGATGAGAAAGAACAATGCATACATATATGCTAAAAATTGAAAAACCCTCGTCTTGAGTAAGAAATTATTTTTTTATATACATATCCCACTCGCATCCCAAAAAGCGACCAAAACTACCTTAAAGGAAAAGACATAAGCTTTCTTTTGAGCAAAAAAAAAAAAAAAAAAAAAAAAAACATTCCGGATAAAAAAAAGTTTTAAATTTAAACAAATTTAATCCAAATTTTTAATATTTGTAATTAGGCTAAAGTTCATTAAATTTAATTTTTCATTACATTATTTTTATGAAGAAAGGAATTTTACAACATGAAAATTAATTAAAATTGTTATTGATAATCTTTCATTCTTGACCGTGGCCGGGATTCGAACCGCGGCCGGCAGGTTACCATGACATGTTTCGATCGCAACCACTCGATCTCCTCAGAATTCGATCTACCAAAGGTTTTAGTACAATTTGGTTTAAGGATTGATGTTTGACTATTGACGTCAGCAGTCGTCGATGACTGCGAGTGTAAAACGGCAAATTCATCTGACGAATCCCGGCCACGGTCAAGAATGAAAGATTATCAATAACAATTTTAATTAATTTTCATGTTGTAAAATTCCTTTCTTCATAAAAATAATTTAATGAAAAATTAAATTTAATGAACTTAAGCCTAATTAATTAAAAATATTAAAAATTTGGATTAAAAACCATTAATAGTTCAACAAAATAACCACAATACTAATTATTTAAAAAAATTTTTTTAAAAAAACAAAAAAATCATTTTTCAAAAGATTGATCAAATAGCTATCGAAGCTTGTTGGGACAAATTTTGCTAACACCAATAGGTAATAAGCTACATGGATGAGAAAGAACGCCTGTATGGCCAAAATGTCAAACTTTGACCCCCTCTAACTCAGAAACTTTTTGACCGAACTTTTTAAAAATTTGTGTCTAAACTACTATCCAATAGGACTAACCTTGGTGCAAATTTCATCCAAATCAGAAGACATGGATTTTAAAATTGGGTCACTTGACATGAAATCCCCCATATGTAAAACGTAAATAAAATGTTTGGTATTTTGCTGTTATTTTCTTAATTATTTTCTAAAATATTAATATTAGCAAAAAACTTTCTTCGAGGCTAATGTTGTTGACAAGGGCTAAAATATTGTCATATATCATATTCTTGTAAAATGTTGTTTTTAAGAGATAGTCATATGCAAACAAATTACATTTGAATAAATGGCTTAAAGGCAAACTTTGAGGGGCGGACGCCCCCCGTAAACACAACTTATCGCTACGAAATTTTTTTGTATTTTTTTTACATAAAACTGAACCGATTTGGGGGGGGGACCGATGAATATAAGGAATAAAAAAAAGTTCTCCATACAACAAACGGCCACGCTAGTGTAAATGTATGTAGATATATATCAGAGCTGTTAATGAATCATTCATTTTTGAATTAATTCGTTAATCATTCAAGCTGTGAATTAGCAAATTTTGAATTAATTCTTTTCACACAAAAAAATGAATTGAATGAAATTTGAATCAATTCAAACGAATTAGGCAAAAAAGAATTTCAATTCGTTTCCAATTCAAATGAATTGCAATTCACTTTGACAAATTCAAATGAATTGCAATTCGTTTCCAATTCAAATGAATTTGTTAAAGTAAATTGCAATTCATTTAACAGATTCATTTGAATTGAATTGAATTTGAATTCATTCAAATAAATTAGAAAAAAAGAATTATCAATTCATTTCCAACTCATTTGAATGGAATTGATTGAAATTTGAATTGACTTTGTAAAAAAATCTACAGTAAGCATCACTGTCGGTTTTTTATTCAACTAATTTTTTTTTTGTAAAAGACAAAAATTTATAGATTTGAAATTCCAATGACATACTGGAATTGCCAGTAGCGGCAGATTAGGAATTGAATTATGAGGTATCGGCGAAAGTCCTATCAATATGGGAAAATTTTGTTTATTTGCTTAAAGAAACATACATTTTTATTTTTATCAAATCTATGTATTATGGAAAATTACTTTTTTTAAACATTTTCAATCGAATCTTAAAGATTTTAGCAACTTTGAATCTCAACCTAACATTTTTTGTTGTCAAAGCTGTGTTCGTTTGCTCGAAATTCTTACTACTCTTACTACAATTGAAAAATTTGCTTTCTTTTTGTATTGAAAACTTCTAACTGCATCAAAAATAGCAAATTTTAGTAATTCCCCTTATATCTGCTCTTGAGTTTGATTGATTGCAACTCATTTAAGATTTCATTCATTTGAATTACTAATTCTTTTTTTCTAATTCATTTGAATGAATTCAAATGAATCCGTAAAATGAATTGCAATTCACTTTAACAAATTCATTTGAATTGGAAATTAATTGCAATTCATTTTACAGATTCATTTGAATTTGTCAAAGTAAATTTCAATTTACTTCAACAAATTCATTTGAATTGGAAACGAATTGCATCTGCACAAAAAATCGTGCAAAGGAGATTCTGCAGCTAAGTCAAAATTACTGTACATTAAAAATGTAAATTTACCAAACGTTTTGTACTTAAAAGCTATACTTAAAACTCTCCCACGCTAAAATGTTTAAGTTTATTGAATTAAAGCTTTTGTAGACATTCTCAATATGGTATAAACACAATTGGGACGAAATACGAATTTTTCGCAACGAATATTCGTCATCATAAATAGAGCACACATACATTTTTATAAGGATGTTTAAAAACCAAGAAAGCATAATAAAGCTACACGATTCAAACATTTTCGGCATAAAAATTAAAAAAAATTTTCTTATATTTTCCAAAATAAAAATTCTGAGAAATTGGCGATGCAATATTAAAAATATTGATTCGAAATTTTTACTGAATCCTTTTCTTGCTATACTTAACCACTTAAAAAGTACTGCATTAAAAAAAAAGAGTTTAAAGTTAAATAAGAACCAGTTTCAATTCGTACTCAACGTTGGAAGCCCTTGGGGTCCCAAACTTAGATAAAACATGTATATATGTATTTATTTGGATATATTTTATATCTTGGAGTAGAAGCTGGGTTGTGAGTGTTCCAGTTCTTTTGAACAATTTTGTCTATTATTGAGAGACATTTTTGTTAACTCTCATTTTACTTTTTTATTAATTGATTAAAATTAGTGTTATTAGATATCAATAAAAGAAATAGATAAGAGGGAAATGGTCATCGATAAATTGGAAAAACGCTTATGTCCTTATAGCTTTTTACGAGCAGCAAAGCTTACATGGCGTTCCCAACATCTCGTTTTTAAACGCTAAACATGATGATTATAATTTTAGATACATATCGCTCCTTTATCTCAAAAAATCAAAAATTTTAAGTTACTTAAGTAAAAGTGTTCCTTCATACCTTCTTTATAGTTTGTAAAACTATAATCAGTATTATGTCTCAAACTGAGCCGAAGTTATAGTCTAGGTCAAAGATAATGGCAAAAGAAGTAGCGGTTCGAACGTGAAAAAAATAGAAGTAGTTTTTGTGGCCTTGTATAAAAAGGCGTAATTCAGCGAAACCTGGCACAACTTTTTAGTCAAACAACTTTCAGAATTTTACGTAGCAATGTAACATTAAAATGTCTTTGGTTTGATTCCAAAATCTTCTGTATTTGTTTTTGTTTAAGCTAAAATATGGTTCGGTACGTGACATTTCGAACTTGAAATTTTTTCCATAATCATTTTACCGTTAATCCGAAACATATTTCTCTTCCAACTCTTCCTTAGATTACAGACCACGTTATAAAATTTTTTTGGAATAATTTTCATCTTTTAAAGAAGATAATATTAAAGAAAACATACAATAAAACATTTATGGGTAAATTTATAAAATAAGTAAAATCTAAATATTTCTCTATAACAAGACGTAAAATAATCAGCCTTTTGACGGAAATGCCCATATGGTTTTTTAAGGAAACTTATAAATTGAACATTTTCGTGGGTTTTAATATAAATTAGAGAACCAAATTTAAATAATGTAAAAAGAAAAAATTTATTTTAATTTGCTTGTGTATAATTGTAAACAAATGCAAATTTTTTACAAAGCTGCCAGAAGTTTTTTGTGTTGCCAGAATAAATTTTTAGAAAAATAGCACATTTGTACAAAAAATAAAAGTGTATGCTCACGATCAATTATAATATGCACTGCAAATTTACAAATTTGTATAAGAACCATCGTGATGACCCATTTTTATATAAAGGTACATTTTGAAAACTTTAATTGCATTTTGCCAAGTTCGATTTTTTGAGATTTGACCCATTTTTATATAAAGGTACATTTTGAAAACTTTAATTGCATTTAGCCAAGTTCGAATTTTTTGAGATACATTTTACACAATTTCAAATGACATTACCAGCTGTTCTTTTCGTGCAAATTGTGTCGCATTCGACGAATTTACGCAACGAATTCTTATGAACTAGTAGTTCGTTGTGCTGTGCGAAGTTCGTCGTTCGTCCCAGTTGTGTTTATGCCATAAGATTTACATTAAAACACATACGAGAAAAAAGGCAAATTGTTGTTTTTACCTTTTTTGTTTTGTTCAGAAGTTTTTTAAAGCTTGCTTACATATAAGTATGAAAGAAACTGTCAAAATCAAAAATATTTATGTAAGTGGCAAACAGAAGTAGATCACAAACAGCAGTTTTATTTTAAACTCATATTTTTAAGTAGTCCATTAAATTAAAAGCGCACATTTTAATAATAAAGTAAAAATAATTTTAAAACATCTTTGTTGTTTCTAATGAGTTTTTAAGATTTTTTGTTGAATTACGCGGGCGTAAATGGAAAATATGTAAACGAGAATGAAAAATAAAAACCTAATACCTAGAATAAACCGTTAGTTTTAAATAAATCTATCAAGTGAAAAAAGCAGTTAAAGTTCATGTTAGACCCCTACTCCACCGGATGGAAGATAAAAGTGATGTGTAAAGCATTGGACATTTAAGAGAAGACACGTTTACAAATGCCTTCGATCCAAAATCAATAATTGCTTAATTTACAATTCAAAATCGTCTTGCAAAGCGAATAAATACAACAACAGCAACAACAAATTTTTTTTATCTATCTTCTCTACGTTCACGAATCAATACAAATCACATTGTCGGATCTCTGTGCACTTGTGCAACAAATTCACAAACAACCAGCTGCCAATTGATTTTATGCGAATATAAATCTAAATGCGAATGACCACCACCAACAACTAACTATCATCATCACCATCACTTTTTAGCAAAAAAAAAAAAGCAACAACAACATTAAAACAGAATTATAAAATACCGAAATACAGCAACATAATGTACTTTTAAAATTAATTTTTATTTTTGCCAAAAAGAAAAAAAGACAAACATCGAAATTAAAAAGCAAAAGTGAAATGAAAATCATATTTTTTTTTGTAAATCAAGAAACTATTTTTCAATTGCACTCTCTCTTTCTCGCTACTTCTTCAACAATAATTTGGAATCTTCTTGTTTAAAACATTATTCTGCTGCGGCAGGTCAACTGCATGATATTTTTGTGGAATAGTTTGTGATACTGCAATCACCATTATCCATACCAATGGCTTCCTACAATGAACTTCTGTTTGATTGGAATATTTTATTTCAGCAACAAGACTACGATCAGTGGTCCAAAACAGGTTAGAATTATAGCAATTAATTATACCTATTTGAATATGAAATATAATTTAAATATTTTGTTTTTATGTATATTTTATTTTTTTTCATTGTCTTACGTTGCTTATTCATACATTTACAAACATTTACAGACCGTTCATTATTGTATGATATGTAAAAAGTAAAACACAGTTATAACGAACACGCACTGAATTTATTCGATTAATCGGTTAATTTTAAAGGTTTTCTTTTGTAGATAATACCTACACTCAACATATTATGTAGTTAAATTCAAACGAAAATTCATTTCAAACAACTTTAAAAAACGGATCATTTACATTTCATTTAAAACAAATGATTTTTAGATTAATTTTTAAATTTTTTATGTATTAAACAGCATATCGAGGGCCTATATTCAAAATCCTCTATCTTAAAAAACACAACTTTTCAGGAGAGCGAAAAAACAGTTTTTTTTCACGTATTACTTGAGTTATTTAAATTCGGTATTCTACAATATTTTTTAAATCAACAACTGAATCGCAGAGATAATTGGTTTATAAAATGTTGCATTATTGGGGACTTTATGCGATATGGAGGGTTTTGCGTCTCAAAAATATTCAATATGAAAATGAAAACTTGGGGGTTTTGCATTTTAATAAAAATAAATTATTTTGATTTTATTTATGCCATCTGTCAAGCTTCTTACAGACGGTGGTCAGATCTTACAATGTTGTCATTTTTCTGACAATGGTGCCATTGTCAGATGTATTAATTTTATACATCTGCCAAATGAAAATGAGCTAACAATGTTCACACAACTGCAAGACATTTTTAGGCATTTTTAATGACAACATTGTAAGATCTGACCACTGTCTGAACGAAGCTTCAGTGTTTAACGTGGTTTATTTAAGATAAAGGCTAATAATACAACATAAGATAAAAAAAATTTACAATTAGCAATAACAAAAAGTTACAGCAACAATTTTATTTTTTTTTTTGCTTTTTTAAGTTTTTTTGGAGTTTGATTAGTGTAAATGATCGTAAAAATAATAGTATCCCGGTGGTATAACGCTCTTCAAGTCTTGCAAATTATTCCACTTATTTGGTTGAATTGAAAGTGGAGCAGAATATAGAGGTTTTGGTTTAATATGTTCTGTATTAGGTTTAATACGAACAGGTAAATCAATGTGATCTGTATCAAAATTTAATTTATATTTTACGCTACCATCTGGAAGATATAAAAGAGATCTTAAATTAGACACTTACTCGTCCTGGTCTAATTGAAAAAAAAGAACGCAAAAGTTTGTCATCACTGTAATTATTAAAGAAGTCATAATTTAAATATCCTGAATCAAACGAATTTTTCACGATCTCATTGTTAATTTTAACGGTCTTTCTGGCTTTTCTAGTAATTCTAACGTAATCGACTGGCAAGTGTATAGATGGATTTTTCAACTTAATCTCTATCGCACTCCATTTGCGTATGGGCTTTCTCTAAGAACATCTGTTCAATAATTTTATTATTTTCAAAATTGGATAGAGCATTAGATAAATAATGGTTACGGTTTTGGTAGTCACAACCATCCGAGAAAATTGAAATTGGCAATGAATCTGATAAGAAATACGTTTTTAAATGATGAATAATACAGGAAACAAATACCGAGGCGGACAAATCACCATTGATTTCAAATTCATGTTCAGCTTGCAAAAAATAGCAAAAAAAACATGTATGTATTGCAAGAACAAGTTATTCAAAAAATATTTGAAAATTAATTATTAGAAAAGATAGAGGGTTTTGCATTCAGAAAAATTAACTGTGCAAGATAGAGAAAATACAAAAATGCAAATAAAACAGCAAAAAATTATATGTTTGTTATAAAAATCACACCATAGATGAGAGTTGTTTTACTGAACATTTTCCTATTAAAAAGTCATTTTCGTGAAAATCAAAGATAGAGGGTTTTGAATATAGGCCCTCGATATTCCTTAAAATTGAATAGTTTTTACTTTAAAAAAATATATTTTAAGCAACAAAAATCAAACTACAAAAAAAATGCGACAAAACATAATTTTTTGGTAGTTTGTTATTTGAGTAACAAATATAAATGTTAAAAAATAAAATTATTCGTAAAATAACTATATTTTTTTTCAATTTTAACTGTACGGAAAACGAATTAAATAACCCACAATCAGTTACGACGAGTTTCGCCCTACACGACGAATTTTTTAGTAAAAATTCGCTGAGTAAGTTCGTCGTATGAAACACAATAACGACGAATAGCTAACAGCTTTATTAATTGAAAAAGTTCTTTGCTGTTTGTGCAAAGAGAGAGAAATAGTGTGACCATATAAAAAAAATTTACTTAAAAAACACAAACATTAACAAAAACACAATTAAAAACTATTCTTATAGTTATCTTCTTTGTATATATATTAAAGATGCGATAAAATAATAAAAAACAATTATTAAAGTAAAAAAGTAACTTTATATACTAAAATACTTGAAAACTAAAATCAAACATGGTCACCCGGTACTGATTTGTTCGTCGTTCGCCGGCGTATGAAATAGAAATAAATCTATTGCAAAGTCGCCGCATATGACGAATATGTTTTATTTTTGACGACGAATATTCGAGGCCAAAAATTCGTCGTTCGTCCCAGTTGTGTTCCTAGCATTACTGTAATAATTTTATGAGTGTATGGGTAATGAAATTTCCCAGCGGGAAAAAGAAGGAGTAGGAAGGCCTTCTAAAAGGCCTCTGTACCCCTTCTTTTGGATGTACAAGGCCTTCTTGCTCCATTCCATACTCATATCTTTTTTACACACGTTGTCATTGCGGGGAAGGCCTTCCGCTCTCGCTTCTTCAGCAGCTACATAAGAAGGGTAACGGGACCAAAAAAAAAATTGATTTTGCTTTTGCTTGTGCAAAAAAACAATACAAGAAATGTTACTTCCTTCTCATAGAAGTGAGTGTGGAAGGTGTATCTTATCTTTTATACGAAAGAGCCGAGGCCTTCTATGAGGCCTTCTTTAGCAGTTAGATAAGAATAGTAATTGAATCAAAAAATCTTTTAAGCAGGTCTTTAAAAAGGCCTGAAGTAAGAAGGTCTTCTGAGTTTTCCCGCTGGGTTGGTGAGAAGGTTTCTTTTATCATATAAGGAAAATGTCATAATTTCGCCGAAATAGCCGAATGTGAGTTTATTTGTTCAATACCTCGAAAACTAATTTTCATACGAAGATGATTTCTATGTCATGTTAAAGAGAATACAAACAATCAGCCTGATTACGGTTGGCGTATACCTCTGAGTCGTTTTTTGTAGTAGATTAAAGTAACAAATAACCTGTGTTCTTTAATCTGCTACAAAAAACGACTCAGGCGTATACGCCAACGCCAACCGTAATCAGGCTGAATATATTGAAAAAAATAATTTTTTTTTGAAAAATGTAGAAGATATCTGCAAAATATAAAATTTTAAAAACGGTCGAAGTCAAAAACCTTTTTTGTTATTTGGCTGATTTTTTTTTGTAGAATACTTCAAACCGTTCTTTAAAAATCCTGAAACGTTAAAGGAGTTGTTTTTTTTTTTTAAGATATGATTTTTTTTCTTTCGCAACCCTTAATACATAATCTGAAAATAGAATTTAAATATTTATTGCAATTTTGAGCAATAAGTACACTGTGCTACACTGTTTTTTTTTTTAGGTTAGCACTTGTTTTCAAGATATACTTTAGTTTATTGAAATTACTAAAAAAATACAAATTCCACAATAAAATTACCTTTAAGTAAAGTTAAATTTTTTCTAATATGCCCAGTCACTTTAGAAACACAAGTAATTTTTTAGCAACATTTTGAAATTTTTGTTTGTTAAAAAGTCATAAAAAATTGGAAAATGCAGCTATCCTTTCAGACATATAAATTATTAAAATCTGTTGACAACTTTTGATTTTATTCACAAAAGATGAAAATTTTTAATTAATTTATTAATTTTATAAAGCGCAATATTTGTATAGGAGCCTCCTAAGATGTGGATAAAAAAGGCAAGTATGTCTCGAGAAAATGTTAAGGATAAAAAATTAATTGAGGTCGGTCATACATTTTATTCCTCTTTCTTCAATATATTTCTAGTCTGTATTGAAAATTTTGTATGGGAAGGTATGTTAGAAAAAAAACACCTCCTTTAAAGTTTCAGGATTTTTAAAGAACAGTTTGGGGTACTATATAAAAAAATCAGCAAAAAAAAAAAATTTTTTTTACTTAGTCCATTTTTAAAATTTAATATTTTGCAGATATTACATTTTTTAAAAAAATTTTTTTTTTCAATATTTTGTTTGTAGCCCCAGAGGTACCATCTTTAAAATGACATAAAAATCATCTTTGAATGTAAAGTAGTTTTTGAGTTTTTGAGATATTTAAGAAATAAACTCAACACATTCGGCTAATTCGGGGAAATTATGACATTTTGAATATGACATAACTTTTGAAAAAAAAAAATTATAAATTTTTTGTCGTTCATATATGTTCCTTATAGGATAAAAGAAACTTTCTCACCAAATTTCATTAAAATCAAAAAGGGTCGGGTCCCACTCTAGATCGATTTAACATGGAATTACCCACCAGTTAAAAATCAAAAAAAAAAAATACCAAAAAGGTTCCTCATAGAGTCTTATCACTCAGGACATTGCATGTTGAATTTTCTGTTTCTAGGCCCAATACTAACGGCAAATTAGCTTTGTAAAAGGAATAATGGAAACAATTTAAAAAAAAATTTCACATAATTCATAATTTTTTTTTTTTATTTAAAAATATTTTATAGGACTTTTTCAATGCAATTTCTAACGCATAAACCACTGTGCGCTATTCTTTTTTGTACATATTTAATTAATATTTATGTTATGAAGGTATTTGGTAATTTCAGCTAAAACCGGCTCTATTTGCAAAGACAGAGTAAACACAAATTATTTATAATGTAGGTGATAAATTTGTTTATTACTTTTAAATGATTTTTTGCGGTCTAAAGACAACTTATTTTATTTGTTGAATTCGTAAACAGTTATAACGTCATATATACATATTTCGACTAACAATGTTTTGCGATATTTTATTGTTTTTTTTTTTGCAAAATATTATTTACATATACAAGTGAATCAAGAGTTTTGCGATCAATTTTTCGAATTATTTATCAACTATCTTATAATTCCAAGCATTTGTTTCTTTTCGCTTTTGCGTAGTTGCCATGTGATTTTTACAACAGCACTAATTAATGCCTGTCTCACTAATGTGAGCCACTGACATATGAAGTCACTTAGTGATGTCATATTGGTTTTAAAATAACAAAATAACCAATCAATAGGTGCGTTCGAGAACTTTAACAAAAAAATGCAGTTAAAGAGTAACAACTGATTAAACTGAAAAATTACTCTCAAAAAAAAGCTGTTGCCCAAGAAAGTACGCGAACGGAAAATAAGTAAAAAATATTCGTAAAGTTTAAGGAACAGCTGATGGCAAATAAATGAGTATTGAAACATTTTTTACACTTTTGACTACTTAACTTGTTTTTTTGTTGGTACTCGATTAACAGTCTGTTTTTAAAAAAGGAAAATATTTGTTCGTTCGTAAAAAAACGAACGAAATCAGATTTAGCTTTTCATAAAATTAAAAAACATTCCCGGTGAGTGACAAAAAAAGCTTTAATTTTTTTCTATATATTTTTGGTTCTTATAAAATGAACATCTTCGTAACAAATGAAAACAAAGGTGAAAAGAAGACGATAAGTAAAAGGCATTCGTTTAAAACACAAATCATCACAAAATGGAAAATAACTGCGATATTTTAAAAAAGGAAACCTAAAAAACTAATACTATTATAAAATATTCTATAAAGGTTCACTTATAATTACATAAATATGTATTTACAGGTTCAAAAAATTCTAGAAACAATGGAACTACATACGCTCAAAAATATGAACATATGTATGTACATTATAGCGGGTCGACCTCCTTACAAAAAAAGTTTGTGCCAGTCACCCCCTTGAATGAAAGGTATGTCAATGATGTTTCTAAAGCGTGGTTATAGCCACGTCTCCATATGCAGCCCATTTAGTTTTTTTTAAATAAAGCGCTGCCATTTAAAGTCCGATCACATCATGTCGCGTACCGTTGTTCATGGCATAGTACGTACTCCCTCTAAAATTGGATCTTAAGAATAACTTGCAAGGCATTGACACACTTTCAAAATCAATCTACAATTTCCGCTAATTATACTTTTACACTAATAAGTTAATCTGACAGCACAGATAGTTATACGTACGATGCCAAATAAAAAACTGTCCTTTTAAAATTAAGAATATTTAAAGGAAAAATAATATACGGAAAGTGACACAAGCTAAACTTGCAAGCAAATTCTTAAAGACTGCAGTAATTTTAGAAAAAATATTACTGTTTTGTTAAAATAGGTAAGAAAACAAAGGACATTTGTAATGAAATGCGTGCATACATTTTTAGAAAAAGAAACGATGGAAATTCCTTGAGTTCAAATTTTAAAATGATGGTTGGACGCAGTGTTGCCACCAACGGAATGGTAAATTACACATGGATCATGCCAAAATTACACATGAAAATACGAATTACAAATGCAATCTTTTTACGCATGTCACAGAAACAAATTTCGATCAAAAGTGGAATTAAACCCGTATTTGGCTTCTTCAGAAATTGAAATTTTCTAAGTGGAATTGATATTTTAAGCAGCATATATAAAGGGTGGTTAAATTTCAAGCGCCGATGTTGATTTTGAATAAAACACAAACTATTTAGGAAATTATTGTAATTTTATTTTATTATGATATATTGGTAGGGATGCAAACGATACATCGATGTTTAGAAAACATCGATGTATCGGTTATAAACATCGATATTAACATCGATGTTTTGATGGACGATATATCGGCGATACATCGGCATCAAAACTAAAAAACATCGACATCGTCCATTTAATATTTTCATTTATTTAAATTTGTTTTAATAATATTTTAACAATTTTTAATACAAAGCATAGCAGTACAAAGTAGGCACGGCACGTACATATGTAGATATGTACATACTATGCATTGCATAGCTTTATGTAATAAGGGGTAGCCCCTTTTATAATTTAAAGAAATGTTAAAACCATTTTGCAGACTGCAAGTGTAAAGGCCCAACTATAATATGCGTCAAATCATATTGTACTGAAGAAAACTTTCTGTTAAGTTTTATAAATCTGTAATTTCCTTAAGCAAGGTGTGAAACTGATTGCACGTTCTGTACGGAATCAAATGTTTTTTATTTTGTTTATGTGTTTTTAAATGCATTTGACAGGTTTTTTGTTGATTTTTAACGGAAGCTTAAGCAATCTTATGGATATCATAGTTGTACCTTAAGATTTTCAGTACCAAAGACGAATTTGAGCAGCCCGTAAGTATAGCTATAAAGTAGTTTATAACATCGATGTTGAAACATCGATGTATCGTATTTTTTAGCGATGTTTTTTAGTATCGATGCTTATCGTGGAAACATCGACGTTTTTAAACATCGATGTTTTTTAGAACGATGTTGCATCCCTATATATTGGTATTACTCAATTATGTATGGAACAAAATATCGGCCAAATGGGAGCCGCGACCACGGCGGCACACCTGCATCCGATGGTCCAAATTTTCGATGACCCTGAGGCATAATGGAGATTATATGCCGTTAATGTGCCGAATTATCTCATCCTTTAGCTCTTGAATTGTTGCTGGCTTATCGACGTACACCTTTTCTTTCAAATAACCCCAAAGAAAAAAGTCCAACGGTGTCAAATCACATGATCTTGGCGGCCAATTGACATCGCCATTACGTGAGATAACACGGCCATTGAATTTGTTGCGCAAAAGAGCCATTGTTTCGTTAGCTGTGTGGCAAGTGGCACCGTCCTGCTGAAACCACATATCGTCCACATCCATATCTTCCAATTCGGGCCATAAAAAGTTCGTTATCATCTCACGATAGCGAACACCATTCACAGTAACTGCCTGACCGGCCTCATTTTGGAAAAAATACGGCCCGATGATGCCGCCAGCCCATAAACCGCACCAAACAGTCACTCTTTGTGGGTGCATTGGTTTTTCGACAATCCCTCTTGGATTATTATTCGCCCAAATGCGGAAATTCTGCTTATCGACAAATCCACTGAGGTGAAAATGTGCCTCATCACTGAAGATGATTTTCTTCGAAATTTATCATCCATTTTCATAATAAGTCTGGATAACTTTAACACGTTGTTGGATTGTGTATCTCTCCATGATTCAAATTGAGTAAGTCTGAAATAGAGAAATGTCAAATAAAATTCGGAAAAAAACTTGGCGTTTAGGTGTGGTTCACATTCAACATCGGCCCTTACAATTTAACCACCCTTTATATACCAAAAAACGTATTGTTCCACCTTTTTATTTCGTACAAACCACTAAAAATTTATGAATTTTTGCAAAGCAAATAAACATAAATATCGTCACCTAAAATGCAAAGAAGCAAAAAACTTTACAAAATCAATAACAACAAGGTGTAACTGGCATTTGAATTTCTTTAATAAAGTCGCCGTTTTTGATCTAAAATCGTTTGTGAACATAAAGTTTAATAAAACGAACCAAATTCAATCAAAAACTCTTATTTCAATTTTGGTTTTTTGGTAAGCCCTTTTGCATTTTAGGTGACGATATGTAGCATACATTTCATTTAATGCATCCCTATAAATTTCGTCGACGCAATTTTTCAACGGAATGTTTATTCAGTTTCTCTATCCCTGCAACATTGGATATGCCGGACATTTTTATATTTTTTACTTATCCAACACAAAAATTTTTCTATAATTGTGGTTTTGAGAAGCTCAAACATTTCTTTTGCAGTCGATCATCCACCCTCTTTGAAATAAAAAAAAATAATGTACCCAGGATGTTTCGTCTTTATAATAAATTGTGGCAAGCTCTATCTAAATGAAAAATGGTTAGTAGTTAATGATGCAACCATTTTTAGTTCAGCATTTTTACAGCTTCCATTCTTTTAATTAAATTTTTAAGTTTTGCTAAGAATAATAAACTTTTTTACTTCTTGTGAAAAAAATAATAACAAAAATCAGGGCTACAAAACTTTCAAATATTAAATTACACATGAATTACACATGCAGTCAATTACACATGGGCTACACATGAACAAAAATATTACACATGATATGTGTAATTACACGTGAGGTGGCAACACTGGTTGGACGTGTCAAGTCTACAGTGCAGACTGTAATAAAGCACTTGGGTGAGTCTCAATTTCTAGTATGCAAGCCAAAAACTGGACGTCCACCTAAAATTTCCTTACGAGTTGAGCAATTTATAAAAAGTGTTGTTACTGAAAATCCCAAAATAACAGCCGTGCAAATTCGAAATACTTTGAAAAATTACCACAATATTAATTTTCATTCAGAAACAGTGCGAAATGTCTGCGATTACATAGCCGCGTACCAAGAAAAAACAAACATTAATTGGGGATATAAACAGATAAAAGCGACTCGACTTCGAACCTAAGTATGCGGACAAATCAATAGTCTTAAATTTAAATAATGAAATAAATATTTGCTTTTTTTTAATATCTCTAATTTCTGGAAAGTTAAGGAACTGTTTAGGCGTACGTACTATTATCTGTGTGACTGTACATACAGTGTAGTGTAAAATACCACCGTTCTTCCGAATGTTCCAAAAAATTATATCTTCGCAAATATCTTCTACATATCTACATATATGTTGATGTGCATTATGTATTTCTTTTATTTATTTCTATTATTGTTAACATTTTCATTCAACATTTTAATTTTTACTAATGAAGTAACACTTTTTATAAAATATTTTGTTTTTGAAATTTAATTTTTGTAAACAAAAGCCAGGGTTATCCACAAACACAAAACCTTAATATAAAAAAATAATAGAAATGTACGAATATTAATGCATTGGCAATACTGTTGATTCACGAAAGAAAAAAGCTCTATTTATGTCAACCATGAATAGACGAAAGCTTTTAAATGTTTTTTAAAAACCAAATTTTGAACATAAACGTATTATGTAATACGAAAACTTCAAGTGAGAAGACTTATGTTTTACAAAAACAGGCTGTAAATTTCACTAACAAACGAATTATTGGTATGTACAAAAATAACAGTAAAACAAAATACATATACAACAAACCAGAGCTGTAAATGAATCATTCATTTTTGAATTAATTCGTGAATCATTGATGCTTTGAATTAGCAAATTTTGAATTAATTCTTTTCACACAAATAAATGAATTGAATTAAATTTGAATCAATTCAAACGAATTAGGCAGAAGTGAATTTAAATTCGTTTCTAATTCAAATGAATCTGAAAAATTAATTGCAATTCATTTTGACAAATTCAAATGAATCTGTAAAATGAATTGCAATTCGTTTCTAATTCAAATGAATTGAATTGAATTGATTTTGAATTAATTCAAATGAGTTAGAAAAAAAATTTAACAATTCATTTCCAACTCATTGGAATGGAATTGAATGAAATTTGAATTGAGTTTGTAAGTAAATCTAAAGTAAGCATCACTGTCGTTTTGTTATTCAACAATTTTTTTTTTGTAAAAGACAGCAAACTCGTTTTGTAAATCACCTAGCAAAGTCCAAAGACAAAAAATTCTTAGATTTAAAATTCCTATGACATACTGGAATTGTCAGTAGCTGCAGAATAGGAATTGATTTATTAGGTATCGGCGAAAATCCTATCATAATGTGAAAATTTTGTTTTTTTGCTAAAAGAAACTTAAATTTTTATTTTTATCAAAAAGTGTGAAAGTTGTGCTTAAGAATTAATTTTGGTTTAAATAATCTCTTATTTGTATATTGTGGAATATACTTTTTTTTATTTTTAATCGAATTTTAAAGATTCTAGCAACTTTGAATCTAACATATAGTTACTTCGATTTTTCTATTTGTGGTAATTGTCTAATCGCTTTGCAGAATAATTTTAAAAAACATTAACCATAACATTTATTACAGAAACTCCCGAAAATTCATTGTTGCTCAATATTCCCTCCGAATCGGAATTCACAGCATATTTAGCAGATTCTTCAAAATCATTAAGTATGCTGCATAATTATCCAACGGTTAAAAAGGCTTTTTTAAAATTTAATGCGCCGTTACCATCGTCAGCTGCTGTTGAAAGATTATTTTCGTACGCCTCTATTCTTAACATCCCTAAAAGTGGATCTTTTTCAGATGATAATTTTGAAAAGCTATTGTTGAAGGTGAATGATGCATTCTAATTAAATCTAATTAGCCTTATTTTGTTACTAAAATAATAGCATAATTAGTTGATGCAATTAATTCCTATTATATGTTGCCCATTTACTAAAAGAATGTTATAACTCTCAAAAACACCATTTTTGATTTAGTTACGCAGAAATATTCGTTATAATCTGCTTCATATTCTGTCGAAATTTTATAATAATTACTTGCATAATCTCCGAGTAAGAAGATAATATGTTCTATAAGATTCCTTCTTTTCAATTGGTAGTCAGTTAAAAATGTTAAATGCGTTTGTGCGAAATCGTGTTTTTTTTTTCGATATTACACTTTTTTAGTAAATGAACGCATATGTTTAGCATATTTTTGAAACACAATTGTGTTTTGAACTACATACATTGTAATTTTTCTGATTTTTGTTTAGTTGTGAAAGAAAGTTTTATTTTTGTGAAATAAATACCTATAACATTACCAAAAATTTTTTCGTTGGGTTTTTTATTTAATTTTTTAAATTATTTATTGCCTTTTGAAAATTAAATGTGTTTTGTCGTTCAGAATAAAAATAATTTCTTCTTGAAGAAATAAACTCCAAATACTGAAAAAAGAAATTTTAATTTTTTATTCCCCCTAGATCTGCTCTTGAATTTGATTGATTGCAACTCATTTTAGATTTCATTCATTTGAATCGTTAATTTTTTTTTCTAACTCATTTGAATTAATTCAAAATCAATTCAATTCAAATGAATCTGAAAAATGAATTGCAATTCATTTTTCATATTCATTTGAATTAGAAACGAATTGCAATTCATTTTACAGATTCATTTGAATTTGTCAAAATGAATTGCAATTCATTTTTCAGATTCATTTGAATTAGAAACGAATTTAAATTTATTTCTGCCTAATTCGTTTGAATTGATTCAAATTTAATTCAATTCATTTATTTGTGTGAAAAGAATTAATTCAAAATTTGCTAATTCATTAATGAATTAAAATCAAAAATGAATGATTCATTTACAGCTCTGCAACAAACATACGTAAATCAAACAACAGCTTCTTTTTTTCTTCCAACAAGTCATTAAAGACAATAGGAAAACGCACTTCAAAGTGAAAAATCAAAACAAAATAAAAACACAACGTCCCATCTTCTTTAACTTCGGGATTTATTAAAAGTTTCAGTCTGTCAAACCAAACACTTCCGAACATGTCGACTGCCGATGTTCTTTGTGGTGTAAAACTTTTCGTTTTTGCTTTTGCCAGGACTAAGGCCCATTTTCACGACTTAACGATAGCAAAGAATGAGAAGTAAAAGCAACAGTTTATTTTTGTCCAATAAAAAATCAAAAAGTGGAAGAAAAAGCAATTTTTTTATTTTGACTGCAGTTTTCTAGACCCTGGTGTTTTCTTGATTCCCTTTTGAAGCAACTTCCAAAATCTCTTTGCGTTTATACGATGATTTTTGGTTGCATGTCTTTTTTATTTACGGTAGGACCTTGATTTTCTGTCATTCGATTAACCGGCAGGCAGCATCAATTCAACGGAAAATAAAAACAATTTTTTTGCATTGATTTGAATTTATTCTGCAACGATTACCTCTGTTATCTGAAATTATAAACAAATTATCATTTGTTTCGTTTACTTTTGAACAATCAAAAAAATTTAAATAAAGAAGAATGAGAATTACCCAACGTACTGAAAGCATGTTATGCCAAAATTATTTTTTTCCTCATATTGATTTAAATAAATATTTAAATAACAATACGTTATCAGCCCAATTATGAATTTAAATACAAATTCCCCGGGATTTTGTTTACCCTTTTTACAACTGAATTTACATAGGAAAAATTAAAGACGGGAAAAAACTCCCGGAAAATTGGTCGGTATATATATTTACATAAAAAAGGAAACATAAAAAAAAAAAATTATAATCAAGAACGCTGCCGGTCCCTTCTGCTATCAATAATCGAGGTCTCACTGTATTTTCAACCTGAAACTTCAAAGTAAAGCTGGAGGTCCAAACCACGCGTTTTCGCCCCCACGCAGTGCATGCTTTTCTAACCTTACTTGCGTTCTACGTTTCTAGTTACATGCAACGCTTTTTATGCAGCAGCAGCACAAGTAAAAATAAAATTTAATTTATCAAAATCAACTGACTTGTTTGAACGCTGCTTGTAACGCTTACAAAAGTAGAAAGTAAACCTACTTTTCGCCTCAAGGCATCTACGCTTTTGTGCATGTAACTTACTACGTATAACTACATAGATTCTACTTTTTTGACATCTGCGTATGCAGCGAAAAAGCGAGTAACGCGTGGTGTGGACCTCCAGCTTAAGAAAAAGATTGAAACGTAACAAGAAGAATTTAAAATATAAAAAACAACATGAAAAACACAAACCGAGTGTTTTTGTTTAACCCTCTTTCTTTTTTACACCGTTCGCCCCCCCAAAAAAAAAACGCCGTAAAAGCCCCCGTGTGAATTCACTGATGTTCTATGTATCTAGCAAACATGGTTTGAAATTGAACAAATGTTTGATAAGAAAGTGGTTACGTGTAGGACGTCAAATATTTCTTATGTTTGACTAAAGCTTAAAGCATTCTTCACCTTATCAATATTATAGTCGTAATATAATTCTTTTGTCACATATCAATATTTATTATTGAATACTCAACATTGTGCGTTTGATGATCTTTATTATTTAATTTTAAAAAATGTTTCTTAACTTCTATTTACATATCTATGTACATATGTTCAACTTACATACAAATTTTCAATTTAAACTATAAAAAGTGTGATTTCAAAGACATCGAGCGGAATACAAATGTGATAATTATGTTTTACGTTCATTGGAACTTGTCGTATTTTAAACTCTCTAAAATATCAATTTCAAATAAAACTTAAGAAAATTTCTAAAAACTCACCGTTAAAGTCGCTACAATAACACTTTCAGTGAGTTAATAAAAAAAAGTAGGAAAATACGAACGGGTTTAATAAAAAGTTATTATTTTTGAAAGGTATTTTATGAAATAATGGGTTGATTTTTCATTGAAAAATGTGCAAAATGTTTTTCTATTTTTTCTTCAATTCGTACATTTAATGTTACATTTCCTGTTAAAAGATGATAACAACTTTTAATTGCTTGAGAAAATTTATGTAATAAATACTTTTTAACACATTTCTATTATAGGCTGGTTAACACTTTTATACTTTGTATTAATACATGTCAAAACCTCAAGTAAAATGTTAAAGTGTGAATGCAATGTGTTATAAAAATGATAAGTAATACGAAAAAATTTGACATATCATCATTTTTTGAAAATTTTCTAAACAATAAGACTTTTATTTAATAAGGGTGCATTATAATAAAAGCAAATAAAAGTATTATTTCATGTGTGATAGTGTGAATACAAAACGTAAAGCTAAACAAGTAAGAGTGCTTTATCACTATGCAGCAAAAAAAAAAAAGAAAAAAAAAAAAAAAAAAAAAAAAACAGCCTCAACACTTGCAGAGCAAATATGTCAAAGGGATTTGAAAAGTTAGCTCGGGTTCCCGATTTATGGGCCCCTAAAGTTTTTGAATTTTTTGAAAAGGCGTTTGGTATAAGTCAAAAAATATACTAAATGTACTTCTGAGCTAAAAAATAATTTCAGTTTTTTGCCGTAGAATCGCATGTCGATTCTTTTCTTCGAATTTATTAACCTAACTCTAACTCTAACTCTCATTTTAAGGGGTAATTTTTGTCCTTTTTCCCAACTCTTACACAAAAGTATACTAAAACGGCACTTTTTGGGTAAAAATGTTCTACGAATATTTTCTGCATCAAATTTCACTAGGGGTCTTCTAAGGGTCTTCACATTTTGTGCGATGGTGTGTATTGATTACCTTAATGTTTGTACCTAATTTGGAAACTTTGGCTCTTGCCGTTCTCCAGATATGCAGAAAAAAGTAATAAAATACAACAACAAGGGATTTTTGGAAAAATTAGAGGTAGCCGTGGTTTTTTGCTTATATCGCAGCCATTTTTGGACCGATCTGGCTGAATTTCAATAGAAAAATTATAATAAGATTACCTGACAGAAATATACACCAACCAAGCCCCCATCATTTCTGGGGGATTCGGAAAACCCATTTTAACAGACAGACGGACAGATGGGCGAATGGACAGACGGGCAGACGGACAGCCGGATTTAAACTTCCCTTCTGATAAGGATCCAGAATATATATAGTTTATAGGGTCTTAGATCAATATTGTAGAAATTACAAACGGAATGACAAAGTTATATGTACCCTTTTACCTTCGGTGAAGGGTATAATTAGATTTTTTGATAGTCGAAACAAAAATCATTAGATTTCTATCGCGCAAAGTATTATGGAATACGTAAGACTTGTGTGATAGTGTAAACTAGCCTTAAACGTTTTTATGTTTTAAAAATTTAAAAATGATTTGATTACACAGAGTGACAGTTAGTTCAAATAAAATATCATCAAACGAAAGAAACCTTGACAGAATAATTGTTTTAAGCAGTTAGTATTTCGTATTTCAGTTCTGAAAATGGTACAAATTAACCTGTCTTTTTGTTAAAGCTCTTAAGCAATCTATTGTATTAACTAATCGCCATAAAAACATACTCCCGGAATTTGGAAAAATAAAAATTGTTATCGATTGCGTAGGTGCTTTAAATCAGGGTAGGTATTTCCTCGCAAAGAATTCTTTTTTTTTTATCTTTCCCTCTTCGTTTCGCGAAAAGAAGAGATTTGTTGTTTTTGTTTCGTTTCTATAAACGAAGGCGAGAAACTGCTGTGTTTTCCTTCGTTGATATTTGTGCTGAAATAAAAAACCATTCGTTTGGCTGAAAAAGAAGGAAACGAAATGGAGAGAAGAAGCAAACAAAATTGTTTCTTCTTTCTAAATCGAAGGAAAAAAATAGAGGGAAATAAAAGAAGGAAAAAACTTTGTTCATTGAAATTTGTTTTAATGAATGTCTATGTAATAAATTGATTTCGTTTTGGTAAATTATTAGGGAATTTTTCAAAAACGAAGTTTTTAATATGCTACGGATCACAAAATAACAATATAATTTCAATAAAAAACAGAAAAAGAATTCTTTATTTTTTCCTTCCTTCCATTCGATATTTCGATTTCGTTTTTCTTTTCTAATTTTATTCTCCTTCAGTTTGTTTCCTTCTATATCATTCCTCTTCGTTCTGCTAAACGAAGAGAAGCATTTGTGTTTGCTTCGGCAAACACAAAATAAGGAAACAACAACAATATTTTCTTCTTTCTCGCGATAATGATAATCGAAAAGTTTTGTACAAAAAAACCTTCGCGAGAAAGAAAGAAAAAAGAAATTCATTTACCTACTCTGCTTTAAATAAATTTCTGGCAACACTTGTTGGTAAAACGTTTTCTCTTCGAATCACTTGAACAGGGTTCTTAAAACGCTTTAATAATGGAGATTTGGATGTTAAAAGCAAATAACGTTGGGAAAGGCCCTTAAAATTTAAGAATGTAGAATATGAGGTATTACTGGTTGAATTTTCATACGAATAAAATAATAAATTATAGAAATACATAGACAAAATTCGAAACAGATAACTCTTTTATTAATCTGAAGTTTTTTATAAAATACCAGCGGACCCTGTGCCTGCTTCGGCAGGCAAAACAATATAACAGATGTTGAAAATAAAAAATGAAACACACTGAGTTTCAAAAAGTTGAGGTTTTATTCTACTTTTATTTCTATTTGTTTAAAATATAAGTCCTGTGCCCTAACTTTAACTTTCGCAGCCCTCTTTCGTAAACAAAATTTTTTGTTTTAATTATAGTGAACGTGAACACAATACAAATAATTGACCGTGGGAGAAGCATGGATATTCCAAATCAATATCACTGGTGGTCTTTTAATATATAAACTTTTAAAATTTAATAGAGTTAAATAAAATAGAGTAATTCAGAGAAGCTTCAACATTTCTTTTGCAGTCAATGATCCGCTCTTTTGATATAAAAAAAGAATAATAAACCCGGGATGTTTCGTCGTTATCTTCTATATAATAAAAATAAAATGTTGTGTGTTGCTAATCGCATAACTTGAGAACGGCTTGACCGATTTTTTCCTTAAAATGATCGCCATGGTCGCCCACATTTACGCCCACTTTTTCGATTTACCTAAAATCAGAAAACGGCTCCATCGATCATTAGTAATCAGCTACCGAGCAAAGCCGGAGCGGCCAGCTAGTAGGTAATAAATTGTGACAAAAGTTATCTAAATGCCAAATGGTTAGTAGTTAATGATCCAACCATTTTTAGTTCAGCTCTCCTAATGCTTTCATTCTTTTAATTAAATTTTTAAGTTTTGCCAAGAATATTAAATCTTTTTACATATTGTGACAAAATAATAACAAAAATCAGTGCTACAAAACGCTAAAATTTTAAATTACGCATAGAGTCAATTACACATGGGCTACACATGCAAAAAAAATTACGCATGATATGTGTAATTACACATAAGGTGGCAACACTGCGATGTAGCTATAGAAAGAGGGTTACTTCTCTGGTCCAAAATTCCGGGAAAAATTTAGCTTCTAGTAATATCGCTAATACATTCTATCTTCGTACCAAGTTTCATAAAAAAGGAGCATAATTTGCCAGCAGTAATCGTAAGACTTTCAAGATTTCTTGTGCGTTAGCGTGTGTAAGTTCATTTATTTTCCTTTGTGAGCGTGCGTGATTGTGCGTTAAAACCTTATCACACTCACTTTTTAGTATTGCTCCATAATTAACTATAGAGGCAAGGTACATTTACGCAAGGTAGACTCATTATGCTGCTCCATAAAAAATTTTATCATATAAAACAAAAACAATTTAATGCACGAATGTGACAATTGGAGTTTATGTCTGTCCGCTCACGAGTCTTCCTTGTGTAAATGTACCTTGTATAGAGGTATCAAGTAGGATCCATTCTGGAAAATCATATTGCAATACCCACAAGTGGTGTACGGTACCTTAAGTTCGAGCTTGCCCGACTATAATTTTTATAATTATTGTTATAAAAGCAAACATGTACTCGTATTATCGCCAACATAACAAACTAAATGTTTAAATAGGTGTTGATTAAAATATTTCATGATTTCATAAACATAAACAATCTATCAGAATTAAGGTGGTAGAATAATTAAAAAAATCTGCATTTTTTTTAAGGAGTTTACACCAAAAAAAAAATTAAGACAAGCCAGCATGAGATTCTTAGTTTTAAAAACGTGTTTCTATTTTTCATGTGTCATAAATTTAAGCCAAATCTATAAACGTTTTAACTGTTTTGTTTTACAAATAAATCGATTGAGTTTTCTTTCAACTTTTTAGTCAATCAGAGTCCATTTCACGCAATGCCAAAATTTAGGTCAGCATACAATAAACAATTTTAGTTTAGTTTCCAACCCAATTTGTAGTTTTTGTATGTATAAATTTTGATTATACTGTGCATATACGCCTTTTGTTGAATTTTTGTGTGTAGCATATATTTTTTTTGATATACATATTTTCAAAGTTTTCATTTTATTGTTGATAGTTTTTAATTTAACACATAGACTAAACTATACTTAAACATAAGGAAAGATAGCTGGTCAGAAAGACAGATAGGCAGACAGACAGACAGACAGACAGTTAGTAAAATAAATTTTGATGGACTGATAGACAAGCATTTATACCCTGGTATCGCCTATATGGGTGTTTTGAATATCCATATAAGACAGTCAGTCAGTTGGTCATTTTTAACTGCACTAAAATTTTATTTATTTTTTGTTTCTTTGTGTTAATTTACGAATTTTATTTTTTTTATGAAAAGCACGAATTTACTACCAACGTTTAAAAACGTTAATTACTTTTGATCAGAGTTATAAAAGAATAAAATATTTTTTTAACGCATTTTTTAATTTTTGAAAAATTAAAAATAATATATAGATAAGAAATTCAATGTCAGGTGTCAGAACCACAAATAAGGCCAATTTAGCGGCGAAAAAATTACATCTTCAAAACTAATAGCTTCGATAAATTCCACACGATGACTTGAAAAATGTTGCACAGTTGGGTAATTTAGGGTTAGAAGCTTAAAATTTAAATATCCATTATTAAACACTGTGAAAAACAAAGTTAAGAAAAATAAAGAAAAAAAACCCTAAATTAAAGATGTAAAAAAATCAGGTGGCTGCAGCATCTGCGAAAATTATTATTATATAACGGGTCCGCCATCTAACGTTCTTTTTTCAACTAGTACTTATTTCGTGAACGGTAACACTTAGCTCATGTCTGATTTGACAGATAATTAGTTTTATCCTTCCGCTGAACGAATACGGTTGTGTATACGCTTGAACAACGCTGGGAAATATTGCGACATTACTTTGAAAATCATGGTAATGTTGCAGAATGTGTGCGAAAATTGCGTACGGATTTTGGAAGAAGAGAAGCACCGTCAGCTCCGTATGTTCAGTACCTTGTGAAAAAGTGAAAGAAACTGGCATCCTCATCGATAAACCAAAGCGTGAAAAGCCAAAAACAGTGCGTACACCCGAGAATATTGCTGCTGTGGCAGAAAGTGTGCGTGAAGCGCCATCAACATCAATTCACCGTCGTTCTTAACAATTGAACATTTCGAAGACATCATTGAGACGACTTTTGCATAAAGACCTTGGTATGACTCCATACAAAGTCCAATTGGTTCAGGAGTTGAAGCCAACTGACCATCCAATGCGTTTTCGCTTCGCTAAGTGGGCCTGCGATCGACTTACAGAAGATGCCGATTTTGCCAAAAAATCATCTTTTCAGATGAAGCTCATTTTGATCTTGGCGGGTATGTAAACAAGCAAAATTGTAGCATTTGGGGCACAGAAAACCCGCACGCATACATTGAAAAGCTGATGCACCCAAAACGAGTCACTGTTTGGTGTGGATTTTGGTTCAGAGGCATAAGTGGGCCATTTTTCTTCGAAAATGAGAAAGGAGTGGCCGTTACAGTCAATGGCGATCGTTATCGGGCCATGTTGAACGAATTTTTGTTCACAAAAATTGAAGAGGAGGATATTGGCAACATTTGGTTTCAACAGGACGGCGCTACGTGCCACACAGCCGAAGCTACACTCGATGTTTTGCGCCCTGCTTTTGAAGATCGCATTATCAGCCGCAGAGCTGATGTCGTTTGGCCACCTCGGAGCTGCGATTTGACACCGTTGGACTATTATTTGTGTGGTGCTGTCAAAAATAAGTGTAACACCGACAAGCCAGAGACAATTGACGCTTTAAAGGACAATATTCGTGAAGCCATTGGTGAAATACAGCTGCACACAATTATTAAAAGAAATTTGAGAAAATATTCAGTAGTTTTTTTTATAGCATTTTCAAAAAAAAAAAAAGGTAATTTGGCGGACCCGTTATTATACTTTGTTGTATTCAGACTGTCAAAAACTCAAGTATTATGTAAAAGTGTGATAGTCTGAACACAGAAAAAAATTAAGAATTGATTTCAATTGAAAAATTTGTGACATTAATTAAAAAATTTATTAAATTTGCACCAGTAAGCAAATAAATAGTATCAATTAAACCAGTCAATAGTATTAATTAAACGTTTAATTCACTTGATTAAACGTTTAATTCACTTGATTAAATTTTTAATTAAAACTGAATATATTTTTGATTAATGCTTTGAAAATGAAAGTATTACAAAAAAAAAAAAAAAAAAAAAAATAGAATACCCATACAACTTCATCGTTTTGATCAGGGTTGCATTTTAACTAAATCACGTATATGTGTAATAATGTGAATACAAACTGTAATGCTAAACTAGATTTTTTGAAAGTCGCAACAAAACTCTTTAAATTTCTATCTTACAAAGTATTATGGAATACGTAAGGCTTATGTGATAGTGTAAATTACGCTTAAGTAAAAGTGTAAACCATGTGAGAAAAACGAAATCAGAACGAAGCTCCTTGGTGTTATCTTAATGAGTAGGGATGCGATTTCCATGCAAATGGCTTTTTTGTCGATGGTCTAATAACAATGTCGACCAATTATCTTTCCGAATAATTAAATTTGCGTTAAAATGGCATCGATTTGTTTTTGCATATTTTGGTGAAAATGCATATTTTTGCATATTTCGGTTTTAAATGCATATTTTGACAGTTTTAAGCGATTTTTTTTTTTGCTAATTTCCATATTATAAAAAAAGTTCTTAAACAAATTTTTAAATACACAAGAAACCTTAAAAAAATATTTTTATTGATAAATAAATTCTTTTGGAGCTTTAAATACAATATTTTTAAGATTTCGACAAAATATGCTTCTTTTTACAACCGATGCCGAACTTTACATGGTTAAGGCTTCCAATGGGTTTGAAATATGTTATCCTAAACTGTTCGCAAGTTACTTGCTTGACACATGGGTTATACCAAGTTGTGGAGAAAATTAGAAGCCAATTCGATAATATTGCAATTTTTAGTGAAATGTATCCCTTGATTCCCCTTCCACCTCAGCCAGTAGTAACAAGATAGGGGCCTGGCTAGATGCTTAAGAACTCTATTTAAAAAACTTTGATTAATTTAAGATTGTTAGAAGAGCTTGGTGATACCAATGAATTTGCAATTAAAAAAGTAAAAGAATATTAAATTTAAATACCATCAGAAGTCAATTAGCATTTGTATTTTTCAATTACGGATGTATTGGTGAAACAATAACTAATAAGGAGGGAATTAGTTCACTTAATACTCAAGTCAAAGTAATTAATATTTGATTGATAGCCGGACAAATTAAAAAAAATCCAAAACGTTTTGCAAAAAAAATTAAGGATTTCAAAAAATAAAATAAATTTCAAATATTTTTGATCTGATCAAAGTGGGTTTGGAAAATAAATTTTTTCAAAATGCATTGGCATTCTTTAAGTACAAGACAAAGTTTAACTTTTAATAAAACAGTACTTATTTAGTTAAAGAAACACAAATTTTAATTAGTTATTTAAGTTTTTTAAAGATATTTGATTAACAATAGACTAAATTTTTTATATTTTTGATTTTAGTAAAATTAAAAAACGATTTTTTATGGAAATTATTTAAGTTTTTTGTGCATATTTTTTATTTTTTAGTGCATATTTTCGATTTTTTAGTGAATAGAAATCTCATTGTTATTAATGAGTGAAGTATATAATCTTTCACTGTGTAGAATAGTTCACTTTATTTGAAGCCTTAAGCTACTTCAGTTTTCAGAAACGAAAACTTCCTTTAAGCAGCAATAGAATTAAAATACATTTTTTTAGCTGTATTTAAGTTAAATTAAGTTCGCTTTGATTCATAACTTTTTGCTTAAACCAAGCCACACATATGTTTACAATACGAAATTTTTGTCTTGGACGAGATTCGTGCGATTTTTTTGTTTTTGGTTTAAGCCATATTTTCTGGTGATTTAGTAAAAACTCCTTTCGTTTAGTAATAGTAACGGAGCAAAGTGGATAAATTAAACTT
Source organism: Pollenia griseotomentosa (assembly GCA_963931875.1). Classification (NCBI taxonomy): domain Eukaryota; kingdom Metazoa; phylum Arthropoda; class Insecta; order Diptera; family Polleniidae; genus Pollenia; species Pollenia griseotomentosa. Next base: position 41,098,453 of record OZ007563.1, read on the forward strand.
TAGTTATTGGATTGTCACAATAATACTAAATATATTTAGTAGTGTGACAATTTTTTTTTTTTTTTAATTTATTGTTATCAACGCGAACAGGAGATTTTCTCAATTAAATTTGAAGTATTGAGTGGCGGTAAATTGCAAATTGGATATTCGTATTCGGCGAATATTGGCGCAGATATTTCCATTTGTATTCGCGAATATTCAAAATTGATATTCGTTACATCACTAATGTGTACTAAGAACAACTGATGTAAAAGTCTATAATATCTATATTAAGGTTTCACAAAAATTCCAGGGCTACTTGGGTATGCTTTTTTGTATCTCTATAAAGATTTAGAAAAGTTTCAAAACAAGAATTTTCTGTACTTACACTTATCAGCGTAAAATAGCTAATATATAAATTAATTCGTTTAACATGTCTAATATAACACTTAATTAAAAACAATTAACTTTGTCCGAAAAAGTCTAGCTTTACTGATTCCATACTTTAACAAATTTGATTCAATCAAAAATCAATAAAAAAAGGCCACCCACTTTTTCTCAGTGTATAAAGGCCATATTTTCCAAACCCGGTAACTTTTTTTTTTAGAGAAAGCGGGAAGTTTTTCCCTCAATAGCGATGGTACCGCGACCAAGTTAGGTATATTGTATCCAATCCCCTCTAGTTGGCCAAAAGACCCTGTGCCTTCCAAAGGAACTTCACCAGGTCGTTTGCTGATATCGCACCAATTCGGGACGCAAATATTGTGCCGTGCCTCTTTTTAATAAATAAGTTTTATTTTTAAATATGTACACGGATTTGTCCACTTTGATGCTGCGTTTGAATTTCTTATTTCCCAGGTTGCTTCGCTGCAATTTCGAAGTAAGCGCATTTTTCCTTTAATGGTGGGAGATCACGTTCAAAGTTTTCTTGCTTATTCGAAATACAATAACGCCCTACAATAAGCTTACAGAATTGACTTCAAGAGTCGTCCTAAAAATTGCTGGCTATTCTTTTAGTTGGAATTTATGTTATTATTATTATTTTTATTTTGCACCTGACTCTTTTTTGAGCTTTTGAAGGAAAAACTTGCACTTATGCACCGGAGGTGCGAAATGTTATTTAAGTTATTCTTTCAATAAATTCATTATTTGAGCAGTTAAGCGAGAATTTTGATAATGACATCAATAATGCATTTATCCGATAATTTTATAAACGCCTTTCTCGTTTAAATATCGCATTTGTCCTTAAATTTCTTTACTATAGGATGAGTTCCAAAACATCAAAGCACATTGCAGTAATGCAGTTTTGATATTGTTTCTATACAAAGTAACGTGCTGTTTTGTTTACTTTGTAAAAAATATGTCAACAAAGCATTAACAAAATTATTGATGCACAGTTTGCCTTTGTTATAATATTTACATTAAGGGACGTATGACGTTGTCAATGTTTAAATGGTTGCGCAAATGACGTTTTGGAATTCACCCATAATAATAATAATAACTACCGATTTCGCTAACTGAATAAGATAACCATATGCTAATCAATTTTTGTGGATTACAAAATAGTTCATTTAAGGGCGTGTAGTTTCATGATCCAGTAAAATAATAAGTAATTTTTTGCCATTTATTATTTTGTATGAATTTTTAAAAATTCAAAATTTAACAAACTTTTGAAATTTGCACCAAAAAAAAAATGTTTTTCGTTATTTTTATTTCGTCAAAAAAAACTTTGAAACCTTAAAGCATATAAACAAAAGCTTTTTATTAGCATAATTTAAATTAATTTTTAACAACATTGGACGAATCTGTCTCAAGTTGTAAAAAAATCACTCTCTTTAAAACTTAATTTTTGATAAAATCGCCATGTTTCACTTTATTGTGAATAAAATCACCATATATTCATCAATTTTCAGGAAATGAAGCTTTTTCTATTTAAAATTTACCTAGATAATGTTATAAAAATAGTAACTTTTTGCCCACTTTAAATTTTTTTATAAGTTTTAAAAAAATAAAAATTTACCAATTTTGTTAAAAAAAATTATTTCTCATCATTGCGGCTGAATTATTCGGAAACCGTTAGGGATATAAAATAATATTTGCACAACTTAAAGATAATTTTATTTAAAGTTATTTAGCGTTTTTAGTTAGCTTTGGTAAAATCGGTAAAACAGCCTCTTGAAAGACCCCAAATTTTAGAAAAAATTTAATCACAGAATTTAATATTTAAACTGTTTTTGTAGTTAGTGCACCATAACGTATTAAAAAAATCCAATTTTACACCTTTTAATTTCGTGTTGCATAGTGTAATTTTGCATAGGCCGTATATAAATAAAGCCCATTTTCAAAAAAATAAGCCTTAAATCGCTGGAAATTATGATATTGTAATGAAAGTTTTTGTTCAAAATTTCTGAGAATTCTGCGATTAACTCCCGGAAAAGCGAGAATTGTAAACAATAAATTTCCCGCCGATTCAAAATTCAGAACTTTTGCTCTTAATAATTTTTTGATTTTTCGATTTTAGATTTTATTTCTCAAATCTAACATTCACTTTAAGGCCATTTATTCAGCCCGATGTTATAATAATGATGGCAATTATTACACTATTGCGCTTGGGGATAATATTGAGCATCAATCCCAAAAATAGTTAAATAATTGAATTATATAAAAATGAAAAATTATCAATAAACTTTAATTCATTTCATGTTGTAAAATGCCTTCCTTTAAAAAAATAATTAAATGAAAATTAAATTCAATGAACTTAAGCCCGATTAAAAATTTGAATTAAAATTCATAAACAGTTCAGTAAATTAACCATAATACTAATTATTGTTAACAGCTAAGGCACAAGCTCTATGTTTACATTTGTACTTCAAGTTGTGCTGAAAATGGTCAACAAGAAAAAAAAGCCAAAAACATGAAAAACATGAAACATGTACTTTGGACTTCAAGAAGAATTCTTGACAAAATGTAAGACAAAACAGATGTAAGGAAGAATATGTAAAATCAATTAAAATAGATAATCATTCAAATACAAATTTCGATCTACCAAGCTTAAAATACCATTTGGTTTAAAGATTATGTTGGACTATTGACTACCAGCCGTCGCACAGTGGCGCCATTTGAGTTTTTTCGTTGCAAAAATCATATCCTTTGAACCGAATAAGATAATTGAACAGTTTAAACAGCATATGATAGATAACTGTTCAGCCTATGAAATGAGCGTTTGGAAAGGGTGCTACGCTTTGTAGGGGCCTACTTATGGGTTATTAAAGTTAAAATTAGTAGAAAAAATCAATTTTATGGTAACTAATAAATTATTTTTACATTTTTAGATTGTTTTTATTTTTTTTCTTTAGGGTTTTATGTTTTAAATTATTACCCAACAAATTAAAAAAAAATAATTTTTTTTTAAAATTTATTTTTTAAATTTTCTGTAAAATACTCATCACAATTCGTAAGAGAAGGTATATCTAAAAGACTAACCATTTCTAAACTATAATTATTTTCTAACTCTATTCGTGACTTCACATGCCGCAGGGAAGAAATAAGTGGATCGAAAGATGCTGCCAACATGTTGAAGAGGTCCTCATTTTGCCTTACCCCTGATGCTTTGAATGTGTTCAGTAATTGTTGCGCCAACTTTCAGTCGTAGACTAATCCAGGCATTATGCTTATTTTGCAATATATAATATATAGGCTTATGCTACCATGCCTAAAAATTTACCTGTTCCCTGCATACATATGGATTTAGGCTGAATAATGCAATTTTGATATTATGCTCGTGTCCAAATAAGATTTGTGCCTACCTGTAGGGACCATAAGTCAATTTGTACGCCAAAGTATTGTTTAAGTGAGGTACGTACTTGCTAATTTCAATGAGTAGTTTTTTCAAACTATTAGATTAAACTACTGTCAGTCAAAACATATAAGGGATGGACGCCATAGAATTTCTGCAACCATGTCTTTTTAACCTTTTTACCTCTAGAAGCCAAACGGGCACGTACGGGCAGATAAAACCTTTTGAATTATGTAAAGAAATAATCAAAGAACATGTTTTGCAAATATGGCAAATATAGAAAAATATAGATTTTTTTTATTTTCCGTCAAAGTTGAAAAATAGTGAAAAAAACGGATAGTTTTTAAATAGTGATTTACCAGGAGAAACACAAAGCAAACAGTTAATTTTTTTTTATCATTATACATTTAATAAATACATCAATCAATACAAACAAAAAATAAGGCGATTCGTTACCTACTTTTCGTGATATTACACCTGAAATCGCAACAAATTGACTAAAAATTGTGTGTTTTTTTGAAAACCAAAAGTCGGTCAGCTTTGAACGGCTATATCTTCTAAACTAAAAATGTGATATTATTAAGATTGGCATATTTGAAATCGTTGAAAAGTTTCCTATAACATGGGTTTATTCAAAACTTCGTCGGCGCTCATGAAAATTTTGATTTTTGCAACCTCGTTTGCTCTACGGGCGCCACTGTGCGTCGTCAATGGCGGTGAGTGTTACACGGCAAACCCCTCTGAAGAGATTGTTTGGTTACAATCGAAACATCTCAGGGCAACCTGTACGTGAAAACCTGGTATCAATTCCAGTTCAGTCAACAATGAAAAATTATCAATAAATTTTTTTTTTATTTCATGTTGTAAAATTCCTTTCTTCATAACCCTAAGTCTAGACGAGCAATTTGTTTAGCAATTATTGCCGTAGCAACTATCAAATTCTATTGCCAACACTATATATTAACGTGTCAACTGTATAAATATGTTTTTGAACACATCTTCAGCAACAAATGTTATAATATATTGCTGAGCAATTATCTTTTAACACAAGCTGTCAAAATCCAAGCTACGAACATTTGTGTCGAAGAGCTAAATCGAAGCATAGTAATTTCATCTCTATATTCACCACCTAGATTTGCAATATCAGAAAGCCAATATTACAAATATTATAAGTCATTGGGGCCCTGTTTCCTGGCTGCTGGCGATTATAATGCTAAACATACCTTCTGGGGGTCACGACTAATAACACCAAAGGGTCGTGTTTTATTTAATACAATTTCTAAAATGAATTTAAATGTTGTCGCGAGTGGCCAACCAACATATTGGCCTGCTGATGCGCAAAAAATTCCAGATGTCATTGATTTTGGCGTTGTTAAAAACATCCCCACAAAAATGATTCACGTTGAAGCTTCCTTAGAATTATCCTCTGATCACACACCTACAATAGTTACTATAATAAACACCAGTAGAATTGAATCTCCCTCTGGATACATAGCGACGTCAGCTACACATATAAATTGGTTAAAATATAAAAAATATCTCAGTACCCATTGCACAGAAAATATTCCGCTTAGCACACCGGAGTATATAGATCGCTCTATTGTCAATTTTGACAGTTTTCTAAAACTAGCTGTTCAACATTCCAGTATTGCCCCTAAAAAAACCAAAAATAATAAAATATATTCCTCAGATGTCGAGCGTCTTTTGTCTGAAAAAAGGAGAGCTCGTAGAGAGTGGCAATTGAACAGATCCCCTCAACTTAAGAACTTACTAAAAGACTGTACAAAAAGGTTGAGAATGTTACTGCAGACTCAGAAAACGGCTTCACTGGACAAATATCTCAAGGAACTTGATGCAACTCCACAATCAGACTACTCATTATGGCGTGCAGCTAGAAATCTAAAAAGGCCAGTTATATCTAAGCCACCATTAAGAAACTTAAATGGAAGTTGGGCAAGAAATGATGTTGAAAAAGGAAACCTGTTTGTCGATCATTTAAAAAACGTATTTACACCAAATATATCTCACAATATTGCGGTCGAGTTACCACCTGTTGCTGCTAGAGCAGCTATACCCTTCAGATTTGAGATAAGAGAAATCGAAAAGGCTATTTGTGACTTAAACACTAAGAAGGCACCTGGTATTGATAAGATCAGTAATAAAATGCTTTTAGAGCTACCTCGCATAGCAAAGAAAATTATTCTTTTTATTTTTAATGCTATCTTACGCCTTGAATACTATCCTCAAAAATGGAAGGTTTCCTTAGTTACCATGATACCAAAGCCAGGTAAAGATCATACAAAAGTTGAGTCATATAGGCCTATTAGCTTATTATCAAATATGTCAAAGCTGTTTGAGAAATTATTAGTTTCAAAATTAACACCGATTTTAAGTGAAAATAGATGTATTCCAAACCATCAGTTCGGATTTAGAAGAAAACACAGCACAATCGAACAGACTCATCGAATAGTAAATGTCATAAGAAAAGCATTTGAAGAAAAGAAATATTGCTCAGCACTCTTCATCGATGTTTCGCAAGCTTTTGATAAAGTCTGGCATGAAGGCTTATTACATAAATTGAAGCAAAATTTACCAGCTAACACACACAAGCTGCTAGAAAGCTACTTAGTCGGTCGTCAATTTATTATTAAAGAAGGAAATTTCTTAAGTTCACCTCAGCCCATTGACGCTGGAGTCCCACAAGGCAGCATCCTGGGCCCCCTATTATACTTAATTTATACTTCGGACATGCCAACCAGCAACTATACACAAACTTCAACATTTGCAGACGATACAGCTTTTCTAAGCATCCACGAAAACCGTTATGAAGCATCTCGTTACTTACAGCATCATATATTTCAACTAGAAATATGGTTAAGACAGTGGAGAATAACGGTCAATGAGCAAAAATGTGTGCATATAACATTCACCTTGCGCCGGGAATCTTGCCCCCATATTACAATCAACAATCAAATAATTCCTCAACATTCGCATGTAAAATATCTCGGTATACATCTGGATCGGCGATTAACGTGGAAATGCCATATAGAGGCAAAATTAACTCAAATGAAACTAAAAGCCATTCAAATTCATTGGCTTATTGGTAGAAACTCTGTCCTTAGTCTCGACTGCAAACTTCTTCTTTACAACTCCATCTTAAAGCCAATCTGGTGCTATGGGATTCAGTTATGGGGCACTGCCTCGGCCTCTAATATAGAAAAAATTCAAAGGCGCCAAAATAAAATTCTTCGAATAATCACAGCTGCCCCTTGGTATGTTAAAAACTCAAATATTCACAAGGATCTCAATGTTCCATTAGTCAAAACTATGATTACAAAATATGCGGTAAAATATTTAAAAAGGCTTGAACAACACCCAAATCCACTAGCTCGAAATATCTTAAATCATGGCGGCCACACTCGCTTAAGAAGAAGAGACACTGCAGCACTTACCCAGTTAGATGAGCGATAAACACTTATATATGTGAACAGAACCCGTGATGAAGAACATTTTTGTCTGGCAATGGCAGGACATAAATAAAGTATTAGGATAAGATTTGATTAATTATTGTTAGTTCATATTAAATATATGAAGATTCAATAAATAAATATTGAAAAAAAAAAAAAAAAAAAAAAAAAAAAAAAAAAAGTTACAAAAAAGGAAAAATTTTAAACTTAAAATATAAAATTTTAATACAAAATTTACAAATTAATAATAAAAAAATAATTAAAAATAAATTAATTGCCAAAGAAAATGTAAGTATTTATTAACATACAAATTCATGTCTTGTGTTTAGACATACGTTTACTCCACTCTGAAAAAAATATTAAACATAGAACATTTCTGTGACGTCATTCTGCCGATGTTATTGCTTATGTTAGCAAATACAAGTTGCGCGTAAAGACGTAGGGTAAAAATAATTTAAAGAAAATTAAATTTGATGAACTTTAGTCTGACTAAAATACCAAAATTCGGATTAAATTAACCACAATACTAATTATAATTGAAAAATTAAATTTAAGAACGTCATTTACCGTTATGACAAATATAAATAATTTCATAAGTAACGACGAACACTTCATAGTTTTATTTTATATGGGAGAATAAATTAAAAAGGACAAAGAAATCATTTCTTGCCATCTCTGGTTGTTATTTTTACGAGTACAAAAAAGAAAACAAAAATTTTTGAAATAGTATTAAATAAAAACAACAATAAAGAAATGTGTTTTCATTGCCAATGTAAAATGCTGAATTAATATCAAAAAAACTTATTTACAACAAAAAAAAAAACTGCAACACTACCCAATCATATTGCATTGTCTCGCATTGCATCGCGTTGTTGCAACGTCGTATCACAATCACATCACTTTACCACCACCGGCAATAAAGATAAACGCTGCAACGTTGTTATGCTTCGTTAGATTATTATTTTCATCAACAACTTGACTTAATATAATTTTTTATTTTGTTTTGTTGTATACTATTGTTATTATTAAGTTTATTAAGATGACGATGCTCATCATTACTGTTCTAAAATAAATATCCACAAAGTATCCAACCAGTTGTACTAACTTAAGAAACGTCTTTAGTTTTACTTCTCGTATTATTGTTATTAAATATTATAACAGGGTTTGCGTGTCAAACATCTTAACACAATTTAGATTCTTCATCCTCAATATTCCATATACTTGGATGCCATACCCACTCGTATTTACGAAAATCATGGTCAATGTTGTGGATAATAATAGTGTGAGTCAGTCAGTCAGTCAAGTCCACTATTTCTTTTTTTGTGCTTGAATTAAATTTGCAATGTGACTAGTGTGTGGATGCCTTCCAAGCAGAAATGTAGGTTATTGTTGTTGAACAATTCTTGAGTTAGTGTTGAAAATATTATTTTCTTTGGCTTAAATTAAGAGTAATCATTAATTTTGAATGGCCGTAGTAGTTTATATTCTATTTATTTGCGGCACAAATATTTAATAATAGTTAAACTCGTGCTGGAGCTGTTTGTGTGAATGAATATTGGTGTCAAGTAGAAACTTACTTACATAATCACTATTGTGGGATAACCTAACTTATTTGTATAAACACAATTCTTTAAAAGGGTGTTTTTTAAACCCAAATCGATGTTGCGCTAAGTTTTTGACATTTATGGTTAGTATACTCTACCAAATCGCCATTCACGCTGGAACAATGCTATTAATTAATTCAAATTTACTTCATCGATTCGTGCAACTTATAGAGTACTTCGTGGTTTTTATGCCTTACATAATCGTCTATCTAAGCTAACCATCCGCCGAACTGTAGATAGACAAAATTGTAGCATATGAAGTGGAGTCATGCCACAATAGGCTCTTAACTAAAATAATTATGCTTGATAAATATAATGAATGAATTTCATTAAATTTGTTCTTTAATCCAATAAAATATTTCATTACGGGACTGAAATTTTACAAAGCAATTTGGTCAACACTGCGAAATTGAGTTGCGTAATTTTGTTTAAATGTTTCATTGGATTAATGATAACTTTAATTTCTCTTTTAAAAGAAAGATCCAACCAGTTGGTATATTTTCAATGCAAAATGTGATTAAATCAATGAAAACCAAATAAAGTTCTCTAACTACAAAATACTTACACCCAAAAAATATGTTGTAAAAACGTATTTTTAATTAAATTTTCATAAGACATGCTAATTTGTGAACTAGTGAAATTTTTCATTGCACACAAGCTTTACATGGACAGCCAGCCGGACGGACGGAAGGACATACGGACGGATCGGTTTACTAAAATATGGGTCGAGGGCCAGTACTTTAACAAACATCAGCACAAACCCTCTCCACTATTGTGGTGGGGGTATAAAAATAGCAAAATCCCGGGGAATTTTTATTAATAAATGGATTTGATAACAAGTTGCTCGTATAAACGATTGGTGCGCCCATAAGAACGAAGTAGCTCATAGTTACGTTCCCGAACTTAACCATTATTAACTTAAAATAAATATTAAGGGTTGTCCAACCATAATGCATGATGTTAATTGTGTCACACCTTAACGTCAAGTTTTTTCCCAAGTTAATTTGACATATCTATGTTTTAGTGTTTGAGAAATTCAATTCAACAATTGAGCAGCGTGTTAAGATTGTTGAAGCCTTTTACGAAAGTGGGCGTTCAAATCAAAATGCATTTCGCGCACTTCGTTATTTTTTTGGTCAGCATAATCGACCAAATGTGTCCATAATCGGGAGAATTGTGCTCACATTTCCAAAAATGTTTTCACATTTCCTACACAGTAACTGTTTGGTGCGGCTTATGTGCTGGCGTACTTCTTCGAAAATGAGGTTGGCCAAGCAGTTACCGTGAATGGTGTTCGCAATGGCAATATTATAACGGACTCCTTGTGCGCATAAATTGAGGATATCGATCTGGACGGTGTGTGGTTCCAACAGAATTGTGCCACTTGCCACACAACCAATGAAGCAATGGCCCTTTAACGCGAGAAATTCAATGGCCGTGTTAGCTACATCGTGGCGATGTTAATTGACTGTCACGATCATGTGATTTGACAACGTAAGACTTCTTTCTTTGGAGATATTTAAAAGAAAAAGTGTACGTCAATAAGCCAAGAACAATTCCAGAGGTGAAGAATGAGATAATTCGGTACATTAACGACATTGAACCGCAATTTTGTCTCAGAGTCATTGAAAATTTGGACCATCGGATAGAGCTATGCCACCGAAGCCGTGGCGAGCATTTGGCTGATAATTTGTTCCACGCATAATTGTCATAGATCCTTCTGTAAAAATAAAAAATATTAAGATAATTTTCTGAAAACTTTTTGTTTTATTTACAATTAACATCGTGCGTTTTGGGTGGACCACCCTTTACATATTTTTAATAACAAGAAATTTATTGATTTATAGAATCCCATGATACAAAAAAGCCCTTTTCCAACAAATCTCTACACTTATTTGAACACCTCTTCGAACTGATCTGAAAAGTGAAACAAAAACAACAACCGCATTTAAAAATTTTAATGGCAAAAGTTTCCTATAAGACATTCTTTTAAATTTTTATGGTTCTTTAGTTACAGAAGACCTAAATCTAATTTTATGATGGGTTTCTTGTTATTTCTTTAATTTCTTCAAATATCTGCTTGTGTTACTTGGTCTCAAGTTAAAACAAGAAATTTCACTTTTACTCTAATTGCTTGTGTTTCCTTCTCTCTAATAATTTCTTCTTTTATTTCTAGCTGTCCAAAGAAAAAAAAAAAAAAAAAATATTGAAGTACTTACCTTTCTCTATAAAGTGTTTTTGTTGCTTCTCCACAATGTTTTGCAAACAGGTGTCAATGTAATAAAATTGAGTTAATACTGAAGATGGGGATTATGATCATGATGATTAATTTTTTTAAAATTAATACAAACAGTCAAGTATTGAATTTCAACACTTGTACGAATATTAACCTTGGTAATTTGGGTATTATATTCATTTTAATATCGTTAAAACATAATTGGTTTATGTTTTAGCTTCAAAATGATTTGCAAAAAAATTTCAGAAAATCATCAAATAATATCAAGTAACAATTGTTTGCAAATTTTAATTTTTGATTAAAAAAGAAATTAAACACAAAGTATGAAGAAAAAAATGCATAAAAATTGTTGAAGGTTTTAATTTACCATTCCAAATGGATGAATTAACAATCAGTAATATCTTCTCGCTGATAATTCTATTAACATAATTAATTGCGAAAGCTGAAACAACAATACTTTACATTTTAATTCCATAAAGATTTGTTGTATCTACAAAATCGAAAGTGAATGGTCTGATGGTCAACTTAATTTTTCTAACTTTCAAAACTTAGAGACTTTTTGCAACGACTTAGTGGAAACGCAAAAATTTATATTTTTTAACGTGAGAATTTTGTTGTCCAAGAAATTGATACATGTAATTCAATAAAATTGTTGTTGGCAACACTGTATGAGACTGAATGAGTCCAATGCAATATTCTGTTAAGCTGGATGGCTGCTTGCTCATCCATGTAAAACTTGTGCGCAAAGTACAGGTCGCAGTAGTAAAGATTTCTATATATCGTTAGCTAAAATGCAAAAAGGCGAAACTAACAAAAATATAATTTTACAGGAGAAGCAAAAAACTTTATTTAATGAAAACTATAAACATGTCAAAAAACATGCATTGATAAGTCGTACATGGAATTCTTTAAACAATTTTCAAAGCAAACCATTTCATTATATTTGGTTGAAAAAAAAATTGGGTAATTAAGTAATTTTTCATTTAAAAAATAAACACTCTTGTAGTTACGCTCTTTTGTTTTTTGTTAGTAAAAGAGCAATTTTTGATCGCAGAAGTGTTAAATTTTGTGAAGACATGTAGTTCAATGGCATTCATTTTCAATTTTTGTTAGTTACGCCTTTTTGCATTTTAGCTAACGATATGTATGTTAATTGTAATTGACATAAATTTAAATTCTAAACATTGTGCCAATTGGTCCATTTTTCCTAATAGTTTCTCTTTTTGGACATAAGAAGACAATTTTATAACCTACATTTTAATTGTTATTTATAACCTAGCAAATACATTGTTTACATTTGAAGAACAACTAAACAGTCAGTTTAACAGACGTGAAGCAGTGAGTAAGATTCAAAACTTACAAGTTAAAAACTAAAAACATTGATTGTAGTTGCCAGGTTTCAATCTCAGCTCAACCAAATTCGTTTTCTTCACGTAAATTCTTCTAATTACGAAATAGATTCCCTGCATTTAAATGGAAACTTCCCTTTTTAAAATAATACATTTTTGCACTTGGAATGTGAGTTCTGTTTCAAGAAATTTCTGATTTCAATAAACGTACGTTACTTGTTAAGCGAAGTACACATTTTTTCAGCAATTTGTTGCGGCAACTTATATCATCTCTGGAAAAAATAAAACTGACAAGTTCTAGAAATACGAATCAAAAATTGAGAAGGAAGTCATATTTAAACGTAAATTTAACAGAAATATACCATATCGCCAGCTTATTACTGGTTTGGCGCATATGCCAAAAAGTCGTAGTGGAGAAAAACGGCAATGAAGGCTTGCATAAAGTTTTCTTAAAATATACCCGATAGAATTTTTCCATTTTCACCACTGCTTCCGGCATATGTTTCGAAGAATAATATAAGTTTTTGTGAAATTTCATGAATGAAGTCGGAAGTTCATAGAGTTTAATAAAAAATATAAATTATTATTTTGTGCCACATACGCTATTTTTCTAATTTGTTTTTAGTAGTAGTAGTAGTATATTTAGTAGTGTTTCCTGCTGCATACGTATACTTACGGCTGTGTATTGAGTTGTCGACATTTGATTTTGCTTTTACCTCTTTTTTCCTTCGTCAATGAAGCGAAGCAAGAGTAAAATTAATTTTCTTGTTGTCATTTTATTTTGCTTTCGCTTAACCTACTTGTCTAACGACAATGGAGCAAAGCAAGAGTCAAATTTATTTTGTACGTTTTTGTATGAGGAATTTGCAGAATTCACCAAAAAGTTGCTCATAAAGCAAAACAAAACTTAATAAACTTTAAAATAGTTGATTGAAATAAATGCGTAATATCTCAGAAACTATAAAAAAATTTCGTGAAACAGGGTTTGGATTTAGAAAGGGGGTATTTAAAATATATATACCCAATACCTTTTTTTTTTTTAAATGGTCGGTAGGTCAAACCAACAATGAGCTTTTATATACATACGTCAAATAAACAAATGATATAGAACAGTTTTTAGCGGGGATTTTTTGGCGATTAAACAAAAATAATTAGTTTTGGAATAAAAATTTACAATTTTGTGATAAAACTTGAAAAACATATGACAACCCTGGTGTGTAGTGCGATTGGTCGTTCGTTGTAAAAATTTGTTTTTGTTTTAAACAAGTTATGCATTAAAATGTAGACTGACATCCAAATAGATCTAGTTTTCTTATAAATTCCAAAAAAAGCTGTGATGTAGTATGCACGCAATTTTTGAGCAATTTACTTTCAAGATGTCGTCAAGAAAACCATTTATAAAGACAAACGAAAAATTTGCTCACTTACCTTGTAATCAGCTGTTTTCTTGAACGTAAATTGAAACACTCAACTTGAAACTTTTAAAAGTATGAGCCTACAAATACCAAAAAGTGTGAGTGTATTTAAAATTCACTTTCTGAGTCGATCTTACGATGTCCGTAAGACAAAATGAATTACACAATATTCAAAATGTGTCTAATATGACATTTATAATGTTTATTTTTAATTTTTCACAAAAAAACCCGAGTGGCAAGTTTCCCTTAACAAAATAATTAAGATTATAGTGGGTCTTGAAAATCTGAAATTATGCAAAGAAATTATAACTTAAAGTTTAAATTTATTGTAGAAATGGTTTTTTAAAAATTTTTTTTATTACAAATTTTTTAAAAGTCTTGTAAAAAAACGATCAGATTTAATAATGCTATAAGAAAAAACCTGGCCTAGGTTAGACAAAATAGGAAAATACGAAGAGATTCCAAATTTAAAAGTTAAACCCGAATATATTTCTCGAAGCTGCAGCGTGACTACAGCAGTTGTGTTTAGAAAATAAATATTAATTTAATTGCCTTTTACCAAAATTCCCTATTTTTAAATGGTTTTTCAATTTGTCCGAACAGACTTATAAATTTATATAAATTTTATTTGTAGTCACCATTTGTACAGTTCTATTTTACGATACCGAGTGTTCACAAAACTCTAAATAAAGGCCATAAGTGTTGGGAAAACTTAAGACTACTTAAATTCAAAAACCAATAGTGAAAATCTTTAATAACATCTTTTATAAGAGAAATAACATTTACGTAATAATAATGTTAACAAATTAACCAAATTTTCTTTAACCAACTTTTATTTTAAAATTAATAACACAATTTCTAAAATAAACCTTTCTAATAATTTGACCTCATAACATGTATAACAATTTACATTTTATTAAAAAAAAAAAAACAATAATAAATAAATTCCCGACCGTGGGATATTTCACTTTAGTTTATTACACAAATTGTGTTAAACAAATCTTCGGTAAATCTTGTATGATAATGTGTAAAGCTAAAGTAATCATTAAAATTATGCCATATTTTACAAGTGTAACCGGTACCACCACACACTTTATCATTGTGAACTTTTTTTTCTGTATGTAATAATTAACAAAGCTGCTGACACAGCTGATGCTGGTGGCAACTGCCACTGGGACTTATGTGACTTAGGCCAAGTTATAGGAGCAAATAAAAACACATAAAAAACTTATTTAAGCTGCTACTTATTTTTCCATTACATATAATTCATGTGAGAAAAAAAAAACAACAAGATGAAAAAAAGAGTCACACTATTTTTAATTAGTTAATTTTAAGTGCTGTTTTCAGACTCTTCAAGAAGAAGATTGGAAAAGAGATCTTAAACAGGTGTCTGGGTAGTTATTATTAGTACATAGATTTGCAGTTAATATTAACGTTAAAAAATGATTTTAGCACAGGGTTTTTAGAAATAGTTGTGTTAATTGCACTGGGTATGCCAATAAGCTATATTTTCGAGTGGAAAACATTTACAACAGGCCTTGTGTTCTTTATAAAAAGAGAAAATTAAGACGAATGACTTGTTTGGTATGAAAAATGACTAAATCGGCAATAAGAGTAATAAAAGATTTTATAATCTAAAACTCCAAGCTTACTTAAAAAAGTCGATTTTGCGAAACAAAAGTCCAAAAGTTTTTCGATATGGTTAAAAACTTATTTTAACAAAAAACCTTTAAATATATTATGGGTACTTTAAGCTTCGTTCACAATCAAAAAAACATTTTCATTTGGTGTTCATAATAGAGCAACATTTTCTTTTGCAACCACACACATTTTGCAGTAAGAAACCGTTTCCAAATTTTAGCCACAACAATATTATGCATTTATTATTAATTTTTACAACATTTTGTTAAAATTTTATTTAGTTTTGAATGAAAATTTCAATATCTTAAAATTGGGTACAAATATTACTTTATTTGTTAGACCCCTTTCACACTCGGCAAGTAACTTGCGCAACTCTTAGTTTGTAGACGTTAGCGGTAAGGTCGGGGTAAAGAAAAAAAAATTTTGTACAGACTTTGTTGTTGTCGGGAAGTAACTTGCGCAACTAACTTGCCAAGTCTGAAAGGGGTCTTATTAAACTTTATTGTAGCAATTTATTTTCTATTTTCTTTTAAAGTAGCTACGATACTCTTTTCACATTTACATTTAAACTTTTTTCAAGCATTTTTTCAATCAAATGCAAACTAACAACTGTGTTGTCAACCAACCATTTTCTATAAGTACAAAGCGATTAAAAATCCTAATAGGGAAAATATAAAAATTTTGCATCAATACCATCTTTGTGAATAAGTGCGATATGTATGTATATACATACATATTTGTAATTATTTATAACTTATTCAGATTTAAAATAGCCTCTATAGCTAATATTTAGCTATAATTAAAATATGTACTTCCTGAATAACGTAATTTAAAAAGGTACTTTTCAAAATTGTTCTATTTTTAGTAATCGGCTTTCTGGAATTATTAAGATTTTTAAGACATATTTACCCTTTTTAAAATATGGGCATTTCCTGGGGTCACGAACGTACGTTCGTACGCTTTTGATGTACAAATAATATAGAAAACCAAACTTTCTAGCATTTCTTTTTGCGATTCGATAGCATTTGGGTAGCTCTATGTTTAGTGCAAAGGATGGATTTAATCGAGTTTAAGTTTTTATAATGATAGTTATAAACATGCGGTCACGAACGTACGCAAAATAGAAGTCAACTTTGGTTGACAGTAGTGAAATGTAAAAATCGGCGTAATGAAACGGAACATTCAAAAGTGATTAATTTATTTTTAAAGTGTATTAATGTAGGCCTGCATCTAGTATTTACAAAATAAAATATCTCTCTTGATTTTTGTTTAATTGGCTTATGTACCGGTCGCGAACGTACAATTTTTCCATATGTTTTTTTATTATTATCACCATGCATTTTCCCATAAATATCTTAAAATTTCCTTAACAAAAAAACTTGATACTTCTTTTACAATTGATTGTAATGGAGAGATTATGAAGAAAGAGTGTAAACATAACATATTTTTTGCATTAAAAATAAGTATATAAAAATGTTTTTGGAAGTAGAAAATAAAAGAAAATATAAAATTTTCAAGTTTCCAACCCAATTTCCTCATGTAAAATAGCTAAGATATACTATGAAACCATTCTTTTATAAAAATTTTTATAATAATAAACAATAAAAGACGTTGATAATCATACATTTTATATTTTCATCCTGGTAGACCATTCTGGGGAAATGCCCATATGTAATTCTTATAAAGATATCTTTGAACATACATACATATTTGAGAAGCAATACGTCAATTACAAAAAGGATAAAATGTTTTTTATTATTAAAATTTCAAAATACTGGGTTGTTTGTAACTTTTGATTGTAAAATTTAAAAAAAATACAGTCGAATATTGTTTTAGTTTGTTTCTTAAACCTTTAATTAATTTATAATATTTTTATGAAAGCTGCGTTTTTTCTTCAGCACAAAAGTTAACAACATTTCGAATAAAAAAATTTTTAAAAACGAAAAAAAAAAAAATAAATGACAACAAGTAATAAAATGCCTATCCATGCGTCGACGTGCAACTATTTCAACCCCGTTTTCTTCCCTACAACTCTTGCTGACAAACAAAATGTTGCATGCAAAGTTGCGGCGTTAATTGCATAATGTAAATATGGTCTTTATTAAGAGAAAAATATTATTTTAATTCTTGGTGTAGGGTACCAAAGATTCGGCATGCCAAATAAAGCGTTCTAGTTTTTTTCGTCATAAAAACTACATCCGAATAGATACATGTCCAAAAGTCCCTGTAAAAAATTTTTAAAACCTCATCGATTTTGGATTATTATAGGATCCCCATATAATCCTGGAAACCCTGCACGTTAATATAAGGTATATTATTGCTATATTTTTTTTACCAATTTTTAATTTATCATACAGGGATAACGAAAAATATTTAAAGCCCCCCTTGTTCTTTATTTTAGCTTTTAGCTGAACCTTACTTTTACTAACATGAAACTTAAACTCTCACTGGAGCATAGGGCGCCAATAAAAGCCGATCTCCATCTAACTCGGTTTTGAGAGATAGACTCGAATTCATTCCAAGATACTCAATCCCGCTTGGTTTATTTTAGATTCTGTTGAACGTCTCTACCGCATTCTCGGCCACTTTGATAAAATTGGTTCCATCTAAGCGCATGATTATTTATGTAGTCACTACGTCGAACGGTGTGTCTGACCCACTGCCTCTTTTGTTTATGTACTTCTGTGCTTTCGGTATTTGGTTCGCAGCAGTAAGTAATTCGGCATTAGAGATGGTTTGTGGCCAAAATATTAGTAAAATTCTTTGTATTCTTTGTAGACGTTTTGTTGTAAGTTGTAATGATATACCCAAATATCTAACAATAGATCCCACCACCTCTTTTTGAAATCACCTGTACCGATTTAGCATCACTGTTTGAATGTTGCAGCTAGTGCTCATTTTATAGCGTGTGGCAATTAATTCACACAATATGTTGCAGTTAATCACCCCAAACAACTAGTAAAAGCAATAAAAAAATCTGAAAACATATACTCACAAATAATTATTGTTCGAATTTTTTATTTTTGTTTCTTCAAATTTAATCACAAATGTTTTGTGGACTTGTCTGTTTGAAGTGTTTGATGACGATCATTAAAAGGGAGTAAATAAGTGAATGAATATTCCGACGTTTGCGTGTTTCTGAGTTGTTTTTTTATTGCTTTTATCACTTTACGCAGCCGAAACATTTAACATAGTCAAATATTGTTAAATTTATTCGTTTTCTGGTTTTTTGTTTGTTTTAAATTATTTTGATAGATGGTGTGAACAACTACATTAACAAAGTTACACAATTTTCGCCTTTTTCGGATAAAAAAACAGGTAAGAGTGCTATCTATATCCGGCTTAGCTAAATCTTAGGCTTATACCCTTCACCATAACATTGCGTCGGCAATCTTTTCGAGCTCTTAACTTTTGGTTTTGGATATTTTTTAAGTATTTCTTCTAAAATCAGACTCTTAAATTTGTGGGAAAATGTTCTGTAAGTCAAATCTAATCCTTAAAAATTTGATTTTTAAAATAACTCGAATTTTTAAATACTTTTTTGTTCTTTATAACTTAGCAATTTTTAACCGATTTTTTTTAGTTCATATAGAGGAAAACAAAGCAATAAAACCATTACCATTCTCACATAGAAATTCAATCAGTAAGGGCCAGTGTTGCCAATTTAGCCACGTAGTGGCTAGATTTAGCCATTTTTCACCTTGTTTAGCTATTAAAAAAATGAGTTTAACCATTAGCCATTTTGCTTAGCCAGTTTTCAACTTGTTTAGCCATTAAATGTTATTTGCCGTTTTTCTTTTAAAATAATAATTTTTTTTCTTATAAAAATTTATAAAATTGCTAAAAGTAAAATAAACATTTTTAACAATAAAACGCATTTTTTTTAAATCACAACAAATGTTAAAAATCGCTATAAACGATGATGGTGAAACATCTTTCAAAATAATGGAACAGCATTCCAATAATAAAGGTACAAAATGGATCAACACAAACAACACTTTTTCTTCCTAGTCGGGTAACAAAAAACTTCTAGAAATTTCAGAATTTACTATAAAGTTGATCTCACATCCGTGGTCTAATGCTGAAGTAGACAGGGTATTTAGCTAAGTAAACATCGTTCAAAGTTATTAAAGAATTAGGTTACATTTAGCAAAAAAGGTCAACAAGAAAAAGAAAGACAAAAAGAATAAACAAAAAATGTACTTTGGACTTCAAGAAGAATTCTTGACAAAAGTACGAAAAAACAGAAGTAAAGAAAAAACATGTAAAATCAATTAAAATGGATAATCATTCAAAAAAGCAAATTTCGATCTACCAAAGGTTAAAATACAATTTTGTTTAAGGATTGATATTTGACTATTGACGTCAGCAGTCGTCGATGGCTGCGAGTGTAAAACGGCAAAGCCATCTGAGGAGATCGAGTGGTTGCGATCGAAACATGTCATGGTAACCTGCCGGCCGCGGTTCGA
This sequence comes from Pollenia griseotomentosa, assembly GCA_963931875.1. Classification (NCBI taxonomy): domain Eukaryota; kingdom Metazoa; phylum Arthropoda; class Insecta; order Diptera; family Polleniidae; genus Pollenia; species Pollenia griseotomentosa. The sequence continues at coordinate 41,118,409 of OZ007563.1, forward strand.
ATCCCGGCCACGGTCAAGAATGAAAGATTATCAATAACAATTTTAATTAATTTTCATGTTGTAAAATTCCTTTCTTCATAAAAATAATTAAAAATATTAAAAATTTGGATTAAAAACCATAAATACATAGTTCAACAAAATAACCACAATACTAATTATTGAAACTAAAGATATTATACAAATAAAACTGTTAAGCGAATAAGAATCATAAGCAACAGTTTAACTTGTAACAATATCAAAGCTTAAACAAAAACAACAACAATAAAAAGTGAGTTTATCTTTTTTTACAGTCCCGTCTACAATTGGTTTATTCCTTTGTAACAATTTGATTTCAATTCACAATTTCATTGTAAAAAATGTTTAATGAATTATTTTTGTTTTGCTATTTAATTGTAATGTGTTTTTATTAAAAAAAGTTTTTAGTAATTTTTTCCGTAAATTTAGCCATTTTTGTTCATAAAGTTTTGGCAACACTGGTAAGAGCCATTTTTTACATTACAAGTTTCCTTTGACAAAGTCCAAGGTGAATACACAAGGTTTCCTTAGCTTGCTACATTAGCAAATGCTGATAACTAACCCTGTCTGAAAATGGTATACCGTTCTGGTGGTTCTTGGAAATCATTCATAAATTCTATAATTTTTATTTAGAAGTATGAAATTTAAAATGATTTTAAATTACCAGAAGTGCGCAAAAATTCGAAAACGTAAAACGCAAGAATTTTAAAAGTCGTTTTTTAATAAGATTTCTTTAATAAAAGACAAATTTATATATATCTCTATTTAACAGAGTTTTATAAAAAAATTTAACTAAAACAACTTCCAAATTCTTGCGTTTTACGTTTTCGATTTTCAGTACCCATGTTCTGTAATTTTGGTGAGAACTTATCGCATGGAAAAGATGTGAAACAAAATATTCCATCGTATCTCGAAAAGTGAGAAAAAAGTGTGTCTGTCGAAAACAATGAAAGAGATTACGTCGTTACGTTATAAATGTCGTAATAATTCACTCGAAGCCGATTTGAAATTACAGAATATTGAGCAATTTTCAACGACGGCGGCGAAAATTCAACTTTCGGCTATACGAAATAATGTAAAGAGCGACTTTAGTGTTTGTTGTTTACAAAATGGATTTAAAATCATTCGCATATTTTTAAAATATGTTAATAGCAAAATAATCAAACATTGAAAAAATCGACCAAGAACAAAGTAATTATCTCTTCCGTGTTATTATTCATTGTATTTTGCCTTTTAACCGCATGTTCATCGATTTCGAACGTTAACGTTCGCACAGAATATTACATTTAAAACAAAATAAAATTTTCGAATTTTGTTTTTGTTTTAAATATATTTTTCTATGCGAACGTTGACGTTCGAAATCGTTAAACAGGCAGTTAACATTTTTTTTTTGTGCTAAAATTTTTTATCACCCCATTTTTATTCGTGAATTTATTTGACAGTTCAAAGCGGGAACTTTCTCACAAAAATTTTACAGACACACTTTTTCCGTAAATTGGTGAGTAATTTCCTTACGTGCCAGCTTTAACACTCCAAAAAAAAGTGAGAAAAACAGCAGTTTGTTGGAAAAAGTTTTTCGACGCGACAGTTACAGAACATGGGCACAGAGCTTACAATTAAAAATTAAAAACAAAATGAAATGTTTGTTTGAATTGTTTACTAAAGTGTTGTATTATATTGATACAACGTTAAAGTCCATCTTTATTTTGAATTAAAAATGTTAAAATAATATTGTTTAATATTGAATCCATAATATCTGTTTTTTTTAAATTTTGTGTAGAAACAACAACAACACTTCAGAGGAAAAACATAATTGTTTTTATTTTTTTAATGCAAAAATAAAATCCATAAATTAAATAGGGACTTCAAAATATCAAGTTTTGTAGGCGAACATTTAGGCGGCATGAAATAACCCCCCCAGAAAATGATGAAATAGCCTACCAAAAGTTTGAACGGAGAACAACAACAACGATTTTATATAACTTTTTCCAAATCATTATAAAATAAAGCCCCAATGTATTTTTGGAAGATTATTTCATTTTTAAATTAATAACAAAAACGTTTGGTATAAAAAACACCGACTAAAGCGTATCTGCATAGCCGGCCTTCGGCAAGGATTTTCTCCTGTTGCGTACACCAAACACCGGCTTCGCTAAAGGCCATAATAAACCACACAAATGGCTTGGCAAACATGTCAAAATTTTACGTTTGTACAAATATTTTGTGTTGTTAATTGGGGTGTTTGCTGTTTGGCCAAACATTTGAAGCATGTTTGTAGAAATATTAAAAATTTTTAATATTTGGCAGACATGTTGGATATTGTTCAAATTTTTTCTGGCATCTAATCTAAATGTATTCATTTCAGCGAAAACTTTGCAGAGTGAAGACGTTTAAAAAGAAGCATTAAAATAAATTTAAATAGTAAATTAAATTTTTTTTGCAGTATTGCTTGCCACAAAAACTCTCGTAGTTTTAATCTTTTTACTTTAAATGCTTTGCCTTTATTTTATTGTTCTTCTCCGTTTTAAGCAAAAGCAAAAATATTTCCGCAGCACTATCGGCGACTGCATTCATTGAAATAAAGGCGCAAGGGCTTTCTCCTCTATGGTATAACAATCACCGATTGCGCTAACTAAAGCTTCTGCGTAGCTGGACTTTGGTCGGGCTTCGTTCAATTAACTTTCCTACTCATAAGGATCTAGAATATATAAGTTTATGAAATCTAAAATCAATATTAAATGTATTATAAATGGAATGATGAACTTACCACCCTTCCCACCTATATAGGGCATACAAACAGAAAGGAATAATAATTCAATTTCATTAATTTTTTTTTTCAAACAAACGAAATATAAATTACTTTTAATCAAAAACAATTTATCTAATACTCTACAGTAAGAGGAGTTAAGCAGTGAAATCGTTTTTGTAAGAATGTGGGAATAATTTAAATTAGTTTTGAATTGTAATAAAATTAATTTTCAATCTCAAACTTTATTAAAAATGTGGTTGTGGAACTTTTTGAAATGCCAGAATTTGAACAAAATAACAAAGAAATATTAATAACACTGGTCTACAAATTTGGGGGAAAAAATTGAGTGCAGAAACGAAGAATGTTTTTTAACTAATGTGGGTGCGCTGAATTCGAATCTGGCATAAAAATTAAGCTACCACGTTTTGTTAATTTTTTTTTCGCATGCTGGCAATACTGTAAAACAGCTAATACTGACACTATAATTTCACAATTATTAATTTGACAGAAACCCACATTCGTGCGTGCGTGCGTGAGCGATGAACAAGGTGAGCGTGCTCACCTAGATTTAATGGAATGAATGGATTTTGGGACAAAAGCATGCTGGGAGACTATTGCTGGACTCTAATACGTGAAACCGAACCAACAAAATACAAACGACGTTCAAATAACTTCTTTCAGTTTTGAAAATTCATTGATTTTTAAATAAACTAATTTTTTTTTTATGTAAGAAACGAATAAAAACATTTTTTTGTATCTCGAAAACCTGACGTTATAGAGAAAAAACCAATTACAGATTCAAATTCAGCCCACTCTAGGAAAGATATTTGGTTGTTCCAGTCCAAAACCTTGTTGGCTAGTGTAATTTTTAAAATAAAAATATTTTTAAAGTAGGTTTTTTTTAACTTATGTTTGCACGGTGCTTTGGATTACTTCGCTCTCTGTTTTTATTACTTATTTAAATTACCATGCTCGCACGGCATTTTCCTAATATTCTTTTTTTTATTAATTTTGTTAATTGCTAAATTTAATTGTTTGTTTGCGGTTATTTGTATTAAGAATTGAAAGAAAAAGTTATTAAAAAATATTATTTCAAAGAAATACATACATATAATATATTGTTACGAAAGTAACTTTAGTAAAGAATTAGTTATCTTGTATTTATTAGTTATCTTGTATTTATTAGTAATCTTGTATTCATAAGTAATTTTATTAGTTTACATTGTTTTTGTTTTAATTTAGTACACTTCAATCCCAATGTGCAGAAAGCCCTCGAAATGACCGTTAAAAAAAAACTTTAGTGGTGAAATTATGTAAACATAAGTGCCGCCATAAATCAAATAGACGTAAAGAGTGGTAAATAGTAAAGCCTCGAACCTTCGAAAAACATTTCGAATGTTCTAGATGGCCGAATGGCAGTATAAATACTTGCGGCGGCTAGCATAGTAAGATCGTTCTAAGTTCAGACTTTGTCAATAACGTATAACGTGGAGAAAATGATAGTTGGTTTTGAATAAAAGCTATAAATTACGGTTGTTAAAGTTTCTTAGTACTAAATAAAGTAGTGTAAATTGTAAACAGTGTTTAAAGTGTTGTGTTTTATTTATTTTATTGAAGTTGCAATAAAGAACACGAAACGGTTTATTATAAAGGAAATAAACCAAAACGTTATTGAAAGGCAGTAACGTAACAATATATGTATATATTCCCAGTAAATAGAAAAGCTGTTAGCAAATGGACTCAATGTATATAAAATTACTTCCTTTACATTTGTTTACTTTTCTTTGTTTATGTTACATTTTGCTTGTTTTTTTTTATACCATGTTCACACGGACAGCAATATTCGTGTTTCGCTGCCTTAATCCTGTTTCGCGCCCCAAACATGATTGAAACGACTTGTTTCCCCATACAAAATTTTGTGAGCGAAACAGGTCGTTTGATTTTGAAACAGGCTGCGAAACAGGAAAAATGTACATCATCTCCAATTTTGATAACATTTATCGTTAGTTTATCTGAACTAACTCTCAAAAAAAAATCAAAACAAAGAAAAAAACAAAATAAAAATTGATGTTTAATAAAATAAAGTGATAATTATAACAAAATAATATTAATAAAAGTATTATATAATATATTTTTAAGTTTTATTTACTTTTTTACCTATTTAAAAAAAATCACACAACACAACACAGAAAAAAATGTCAAAACGAAACAAGAATGAATCGTACCAACAGCATGTTTGGCAAACTAGTTTCAGAGAGCGAAACGAGTGGTTTATATCGTCGTATGAACCAAGGTATATTTACACAAGGTAAACTCGTTGGCCCATATGTTTGTCAGCTGTTTACCCATAGTTGGAACCACAACGTCAAATTGCGTGTATATGAGCCAAAATTTGTACATGTGTGCGTTAAATTGTTTTTGTTTTATATGAAGACAATTTTGACAACATGGTTCCTTTTATAGAGCAGCATGTCTACACTCCCAAATGAGTCTACCTTGTGTAAATATACCTTGGTATGAACATAGCATTAGTGCTTTGACAGCTGGTGATGGAAAAAACCGATAAAAATTAGAGATCACATTGATTTTACAGAAATCTACAGGGTAATAAAAATTTAATTACGTACAAATAAGACAATCCGCTCTCAAAATTTTGTATGACGAATTATATAATTTGGAACATAATTAGGCTGTGAATTACGAATGAGACAGTGAATTACCAAAAAACGCTGTCGTGCGAACATGGTGTTAGACCTTAAAGCCCTCATACCACACTAACGAATTTTGCTGTTCAACAAAAAATAAAAAAAACATTTTTTTTAAGAAACCAGGGCAGGTTTTGTGATTTATTTTGCATAAATTCGTTTTATATGGTTAGAAATCATTGCGAAAAACTTCTTGAAGATCTTAACTTACCAAAGGCCCAAAATAAAGTACACTTTCAGAAACCACATAAGTACGAATAAAAAGTAACGAATAATACTGTTGCAGCAAAATTTAGATTCTCTTCGTTCCATAGGACTATAAATTCATTGCAAAATTTCGTAAAGTTCGTTTCATAATTGCCCTCGGAAAACAATAACGAATTATGCTTTTATAGTAAAATTTGAAGATCGGCTTATAATTGACCAAAGGTCTCATAAAGAGAGTACTTTTGGAATAGACTTTAATACGCCTAAAACCGCAACGAATTATATTACTGTGAGGTAACTTCTTATTTCAATTGATGTATAATTAATAGATTCAATATTACTTAAGATTTCTTCCGGTGAAGGGCATCACTTTTACTTGTTAAGACTTACAAACACTACTCAAAACCTAAATGCATCTCTTAAACAGTAGGGCACTATAATAAGTTCAATTTTAATGACTTCTCGTAGCAAATAAGTGGCATAAAGATTTCATTGGTATGATTCAATTTGTTTAAAACTTTTACTTTTCATTTCAAGCTTAAAAATGATACAAAAAATAAAATCGCAGTAAATTTAATAAAAAATATATTGTTGCACTTTACAGAAATAAAGAAATTATTAAACGATTATTATTTTTTATACAATACATCCAGAAAAAAGTTTCGACTATAAAATTTTTTTTTTTTTTTAGCAAAATCATAATTTGCATAGATGATCAAACCTTGGAACTTTATTTTTTGCTTCTTTTCAATTTTCTTTTTAAAAGGCGGTAGTTTTCTATTATATTATTTGAGTTTTTTTTTGATTGTTTTTAGGTTTATTTATTTTTTTATTCGATTTTTTTGGTTGGACGACAAACAAGTGTCGCACGTTTTCATGTAATATGGCATCGGGCGTGTTTAGAGTTCAAACTATTGACAGAAGCTATTTTTAAAGAAAATATTTACCGCAATCTCTACATTATGCCACAAAGAAATTCAAAAAAGACTTTTGTTTAAGATTTTCAACTACAAGTTTATTCAATGGTTCGTTCGCTTTTGCGACCGTTTGTTCCTTCATTTATTTACTTTCTCTCTCATTTGTCGCATGCCAGCTTCTTATTGTTTCTTTGTTGTTTATTTTCTGTCCATGCTGTCCTTCTGTATGATCTTTGTGGACATGCTTAGGGTTTCTACTCGAAAATAATGTTACTGAAATTCATGGGAATTTTTAGACGGGAAATTTTATCCTTAATTCTTAAAAATTAAAATAAAAACAACATTTTCAACCAGATAATATGAAAACGCATCTAATCGCAATTTGAAAAGCTGAACTTGGTTTGTATTCGTTAAGACAGTGACTTGCTTCTAACATCAGTTTCTTGAGATGAGGACCCTGGACAAATCTGAAACGGTGAACTCACCAAGGTACTCGATAAAATGAAGTTAGGTAAAGCTGCTGGACATGATGAACTTCTAAAGTATATGGGCGAGGATGGACAAATTTTGCTACTCAAAGTTATTAGCGCAGCATGGAGACAGTCAACAATTCCCAGCGATTGGCAAGTAGCAATAATTTATCCAATATTTAAAAAGGCAGATAACCAGTTATGAATATCACTGCTAACCGTAGCGAGTAAAATATACTTAAGGAGTAAAATATAATTAAGGATATATTTTACTCTCTACTGTAGATAAAAGCTTAAGGAGGAACAGTGTGGTTTTAGACCAAATCGTGGAACACAAGATCTAATATTCAGTATGTGACAAACATCGGAAAATCTATAGAGTTTAATAAAAAGACTCATTGCTGCTTTATAGCCCTGGAAAAAGGTTTCGACACGGTAAAATGGCGAGAAATATGGGAAGTGTTTCAAAGAAGGAACGTAGACAAAAGGGTATTCATTTAATCGGGCTTTTGCTTTAATCGGTTAATCGCTCGATTAATTAACCGAGGTTTTGGTTTAATCGGTTAATAATCGGTTAATTTTGTTATTGATCGGTTTACCGATTAATAAAGTTTTGTTATAAATTAAGTCTTTTCAATGAATAAATATGCAAAAATTATTTATTATTGGAGTTTATTAGTAAAAAAAAAACAAAAATATAACGAACAAAACAATTCTTGAACTAAAACGAGCAAACAAAAAAGTAATTCATAAATATGAAAAACATATTTTATAATTTTTACATAATATTTTTATGTATTTATTAAAAAATAAACTGTGAGATTTTTTTATTTATTATTTCAATAGTTTAAGATCTTATAAAATAATCTTTTGGAAAAATAATTTGGTTTAAATGTTTAGGATTTAAGCGATTCTTTTCTTTAGTTTTGATAAAACTTGACTCGGAAAAAATTCTTTCAATTATCGAAGATGTTGGATAAATCGTAAGCAACCCATAATACAGATTCAAGAATGATAAAACAAGATTAAGCATTGCACATGTTTACAAAATTCCACTGTTAATTATGACGTCACTTTATTTTATTTATTTTTTAGTTGTACTTATACGCTGATGTGACGTAAATGCGCAGAAACATTTCATTTTTAAAAGCGGAATGCGTTATCTTGGTTTCTTTGTATCATGATACAGATTAACTAATTTCTCAGTCTTTTTCCAGGATTTCTCTCAACATATAAAATCTTCCAAAATGCCATTATTTCGGCTAATTTTGTTAAAGATTGTTTGTATTAGAATCGAGAATTTCGTCTTTTATCAGGTCATCATCTGACTCATCCTGACAAAGCTCAGCACCGAACATTCTGCAAAAAATGTATTTCCAAACCCCTAGTTTCTGTTTTGTGCGGTAATTTAAGAATGTATTGCTCGAATGAAATATAATGTAGGAAAAAATTTTGTCCAAACATAAACCCTTTTTATATGAGACGAAGCAAATAATTAAAAACACAAAAAATATGTTATAATACTACAAAACTTAAAAAAAATTGTTACATCGGTTAATCGGTTAATCGACTAAAATTAACCGGTTTAATTGTTAATCGAAAATGGCCAATTTTAAATTAACCGATCAGTTAATCGGGTAGTAATTCACCGGTTAACCGATTGACGGTTAACCGAATGGATACCCTAGTAGACAATAAACTGATTAGACGAATCAAATTTTTTTATGAAATATGCCGAAACTATGTGAAAACTACATCCGAAGAGTTCATAACCTGAGTCCATATCTTTTTATCATACTGATGGCCGATATAATTTAAAGGTGCAAGGAATCATTAATTTCTATGACAATTGGAAAATGAAACATGCAAGCAGTGAACATTTTAATGTTAGCATACGAAGCAGACGTTGCATAGTGGTAAAATCAACTGAATCTCTTCAAGATAACCTGAATATTTAGAAGATGCCTGAGTTATATACCAACATCAAATAAACATATGTATATTCTGAATTGTACAAGCAAGTTGAACAGTTCCGCTATTTGAGAATCACAATTAGCGAAGACTGCAAGGTGGATAGGGACCTAAATCTCAGAATAGCCACAACTGCCGATCTATACTTCGCTTTAAACAAATTTTTTTTTGTTTTTACTTCTGTTAAATGTGTTATGTTTATATTTTTCGGCTTGAGGTCTGTTTCATAAAATAGAATAAAAATAAAAACTCCTGTTATGTTTTAATTTTTATTTTTTATTAATTTCAATATTTCGACCAACTTTGTTGGTAATCCTCAGGGAAATAGTTATGATCTAAAAAATAGTTATAATTTTAAACATGTTTCTTAATTGTAATAACAAGCAATTTACTAATATTTAATGCAGTATTGTCCGATGTTATCGTTTTAAGTGTCAGTTTAAGGTCAGTGAATAAAACTTAAAACGATGACATCGGACAATACTGCATTAAATATTAGTAAATTGCTTGTTATTACAATTAAGAAACATGTTTAAAATTATAACTATTTTTTAGATCATAACTATTTCCCTGAGGATGACCAACAAAGTTGGTCGAAATATTGGAATTAACAAATAATAAAAATTAAAACAAAACAAGAGTTTTTATTTTTATTCTATTTTATGAAACAGACCTCAAGCCGAAAAAAATTTTTTTTTTTGGTAAAAGAGAAGTCTCAAAGGTAACAAAACTTGCAATATACAATTATATACCAACCCTCACGTATGGATGTGAATCATGGGCGCTTACATCTACAAATCAGAACAGAGTTCAGGAAATGAAATATTTGCGCCATGTAGCAAGTAAAACACTACGAGACAGAATACGAAACGACACAATTAGAGCGTCAAAAGATTAGATGGTTTGGGCATGTTGCCAGAATGCCAGAGTACCGAAATGGGTATTAGAAGAAAAACCGATCGATACAAGATCCAGAAGAAGAAAAGGAGTAACTTGACAACATAATCAACAAGATTCTCACTGAACGAAGAATGGAGCCTAGAACAGCCAAAACAAAGACAAAGGCTCTTGGAAAGCCTCTACACTGCAAGGTAGAAAGCGGTCGGGAATAAGTTAGTAAGTAAAAGACCTTAAAGCTTATGCAATTTGTCAGCACTTTAAGTGTAAAAAGGAACAATCTTTATAAAATGATTTACATAATGAAATAGGAATGTCAAATCTTTAACGTTTCTCTAAATAAATTTACCTAATCTTATCATTTACAACTTAACCCATTGGAGTTTAAACTTAACAACTTAACTTTACAACTGGTAATGCTGAATTGTAAATGTTTGATGTTTCTGTTTACCGTACTAACCAGGGTTGTTAAGAGTAATACAACCCTGAAACATTTCAACTGAACTAGTTGTTGTTTTCTAAAATCTTTTGTAGTGCATATTGAAATAAAAGCCAAACTGAGCGACTTCTTCTTTTTCTCAATTTCAACTTAAAAATTTCTGAAACATATTCCAAACAATACAAACGCTTTAGTTTTTGCTGATTAACGTGTTGTTTTCAGGTGACACAAAATTGATTGTGTAGTAAAATTTATATGAAAAGCACTCAAAAAACTAAGTGATTTTCATATAAATCAATTGCCTGTCACTTGTAAACAGCACATACTATTTTGTATAAAAACTGCTACTTATTGTTATTGATGTACTTTTTTTATATCATTTTTCACTAAAAGTTTTCCGGTAATTCGCGAGAATAAAAAAACATTTCTCTGCACTATTGGGAATAGAAAAAAGTGCGGTAAGCTAGAAACCCTAGACATGCTGCTTGCTGCAGCAGCTTCTTAAGTGCTTAAATTTTTGTTGCATTGAATTTTGTAAGGCAATTCCTAGTCATGCCAACATTTTTTCTGCATAGTTGCAATAAGTTTTATTTAGTTTATCTATACAGGTACTTAAGAGGGAAATTATGTCGTACTTTTAATGTACAGCCGAAGATTAAGTAAATATTTTTTTCTTAACAGCAAATAAGCGAATGTCTCCTTAAAAAGAGTCCTGCTTAAGGCACAAATTATTTTAAAAGCTTTTTTGACCGGATTTTTCGATGGGTTCACAACAAGAGGTAACAGTGTGAGATGTAATCTTATTTGCCACTAAAAATAAGAACTTTAACTTAGAAACTTAAATACATTGCAGAGTTCAGTGTTTAGTGTAAATGGTCTTGCGAAAGAGCAAATGCTATTGTAAGGCTTATCCCTACTCCTACAGACCTTCATAAACAGATGCCTACAGACAGAATCTCAATAATTTAATGAAAGAAACAGTCTGGTCAGTAAGTCATCGTCCAAAACTGCAATTTTTGTTGCAGAATTTTTTGAGTTCATTGTTGAGAGAGGTGAGAAGATTGGGGACTCAGTTTCATGAACTCTGAAATTCAGTTTTGTTTTGTAACTCTCACACTTTTCAACTTGAAGTTTGCTGTAGGTGTATTTGTATTTATATATCTATATATATAAAAAGAAGTGCACACTTTGATGTCACCACTAACTGCGGAAACGGGTCGACCGATTTCAATTAACATTTCAGGATACGTTGGGGATAGTCTGTAGATGGTTTATGCTAAGTTTGCACGAAATCAGGGGTTCCGGCGATATGGCATCTAGATTTTCCTATATATTCCCATACAAATATCAACAATATGCCCTCCATGTTGAACTCCTTAGAAACAGCTAGACAGATTTTTATGAAATTTTTTATGTGCATTTGCTAGGTATGACAATAGGTCGTAAGACCTAGAGTGCGTAAAATAGGGCAAGAGAGGCTAAAGCTCTCCTCCTTATATCTGCTTAACTAATCAACGGATTTTCTTAAAATTTGGCATGCAGACACTGTAACATGTGAAAGGAAATAGGGAAAAGAGTGCGAAATAGGGCATTTGAGGCAAAAGCTTCCCCTCTTTATAGGTTCTTAACTAATCAACATATTTCCTTGAAATTTCGCAGGCAAATAGTGTTACAGTTGGAAAGAACTGTAGACAATATTTTTTATTATTTAAAGTGAGATAGGGCAAAAGGGGTAAAAGATTCCCCTCCCTATATCTTTTTAACTAATTAACCGGTTTTTTAAAAATTTGGTATGAAGATACTGTAGCGTCTGAAAGAAGTATGTTATATGGCAAATAAACGTTTGCCGGGTCAGCTAGTAAAATATAAAAAGAAGAAGAGGAAAGACAAGATTAAAATACAAAAATAGTAGGACTAGAATCTTATAACCTGGACACTAATGCAATTTTAAAGCCTGATGGAGGCTAAAATCAAAAAGCGAAATTGGCACTGGATCGGTCATGCCTAATGCTTAAACGCCTTAAGACCCAACCATAATATGCATAGTCTTGCTTAACCTACTGTCAATTATTAACAAAAAGTCTCTCCCTTTTCTCTTCTTCTTAAGTTCAATATGGTTTCCATCATATGATTTACGTGTATTCGCACATTTGGTTAAGCCAACTTTAGCACATTATGGTTGTGCCTTTAGATTTAAACCCCCAAGAAAGACACAGAAGAGGTTCTCTGAGTAACACATGTTGCAGACAGCTCGACTTTGAATCAAACATACTGCCTGTTTGTAGAACGCGAGCGCAAAAGTGACTCGTCCAACTTACATTTAAAACAAAAACAAAATTTCAAAATTTGTTTTTGTTTTAAATGTAATTTAAACGAGTCACTTTTGTGCTCGCGTTCTACAAACAGGCAGATAACCAATATAAATAAAAACCGTCGAAGGCGATAAGAGGATCTGAAAAGAATTCGTTGAGGATAGGAACCAAAGGAAACATATTAATACATATATGGGCTATTCACAAGGTGTGCTATCAAGTCATATCGTCATAACGTCCTAAATAATATTTTACAATTGCTTAAAAAAAATATTGTTGTGTTAGAAACAAAATAAAAATTTTAATGCTGTATTCACTGTTTCGTCATAACTGTACATTAAAAATCTAAATTATAAACGCTTGCCCACAGCCGTCATATATATTTCTTGTAATTATTTTAAGACATATGACTTTACAACTTTATGACTACCTTGTGAATAGCCCAAATGATTACTGTGAGCAAACCAGACATAACTCAGGAGATAACATTGTTCGAAAAGAAGGAAAACATTAGTTTTAAATTGGACTTCCGAACCACAGCTCGGGAAACGTTTTTAGTTGGTAACGAAAGTGCTTGAATTTTTTTTTTAAAATTAGGCCTTCGGAAAACATCTTATTCCAGCTCATATTCAAACACAATTGTCGGAAGGTGACCTTTCAATGAAGACATTTTTTAAAATCGTTAAAGCTTGTACCGCTAAAAAATCCGCACTTTATGAATTTTTACCCTTCCGGAAAACGACAAATGAAAAATCTAAATTTTGATAAAAAAAATTTTTAAAAATTTTATATAGCTCTGCACTCTTCATCGATGCTTCGCAAGCTTTTGACAAAGTCTGGCATGGAGGCTTACTATCTAAATTAAAGCTTAACTTACCAGCAAACACACACAAATTGTTAGAAAGCTACTTAGTCGGTCGTAAATTTATTATAAAAGAATTCAATTTTTTAAGTTCTCCTCAGCCAATTGACACTGGAGTCCTACAATGCAGTATTCTGGGCCCTCTATTAAACTTAATATATACTTTACTCGGACATGCCAACAATCAAGTACACCTAAACTGCAATATTTGCGGATGCACAGCTTTTCTAAACGTGCACGAAAACCGTAATGAAGCATCTCGCTACTTACAGGATCATATATTTCAGCTGGAAATATAGTTAAAACAATGGAGGATAAAAGTCAATAAGCAAAAGTGCGTATAACATTCACTTTGCGTTGGGAAACCAATAATAACTTCACACTCGCATGTAAAATATTTTGGTATACATCTAAATCGGCGTTTAAGGTGGAAATGCCATATAAAGGGTGGTTATATTAAATTTTAAAGGCCGGTGTTGATTTTGAATAAAACACAAATTATTTAGGAAATTATTGTCATTTTTTTTTATTATGATAATATTGCTATGGTTCAATTATGTATGGAACAAAATATCGGCCAAATGGCAGCCGCGACCTCGGCGGCACACCTCCATCCGCTGGTCCAAATTTTCAATAACGCTGAGGCATAATTAAGGTTCTATGCCGTTAGCTCTTGAATTGTTGCTGGCTTATCGACGTATATCTTTTCTTTCAAATAACCCCAAAGAAAGAAGTCCAACGGTGTCAAATCACATGATCTTGGCGGCCAATGGACATCACACCACACTGAAAGAATTTTCTTCGCAATACCAATGAATTTTGACATTAATCCCATGAAAAATTGCATTAAAAAGGAACCTATGCAGCGCTTCGTTGGATCAATAAAACCTGTTTCATTTAAATGTATTTAATGAAACATTACATTAGATCTTTGGATATTATTCATTGGATGAATACTTTCAAAAATGTAAAAAATTTTTTTCTTATTTTTATTTTTTTTTGTTTTTTTATTTATTATTTTTTATTTTATTTTCTGTCTCTGGCGGGAATTGATCGCGCAACCTCGGTGCTGATAGACTAGCTCACTACCAGCTAGCCTACCGGGGCAGTGTTGTTTTTGGATAAAAAAAACTACGTTTTTTACTCAATTAAGAGCGTAAATATGAGATTAAATTGTCCATAACAACAATAACAAAGTTGATTGAAAGTGGATTGAAAGTTTTTGTTTCATTACTATAATGACATTTTTATTGTCATAATGAAAATTTAAATTTATGAACGCAATTATTAAAATATGTTGCTTTTATAAAAAAAATTTTTGATTTCATAAATTTAATGGCATATTACATTAGATGTATGAAATAATTAAATCTAACATTTTTTAATTAACAATTAAACATTTTTTTTAAGGAAACTAAAACTTTGTATTAATTTATGAATATAGTTATGTTTGTATATGGTTTTTTTATGTTCCCAATTAAAATTTTTTCTTTCACTTGGACAAACTTAAGTTTTCATATATCCAATGAAAATTTTTAACGGAATTATGAAATCCAGTGAAGCGATTTTAACGAAAAGACTTCATTATAACTATGAAATTCCATTTAGACAATGAAAATTTTCATTTAACCAATGAAAATTTTTTTATGAAAATTATTCATTAAATATATGAAGCATTTTTTTTTCAGTGCTCGTGATATAACACGGCTATTGCATTTGTCGCGCAAAAGAGCCATTGTTTCGTTAGCATATCGTACACATCCATATCTTCCAATTCGGGCCATTTAAAGCTTGTTATCATCTCACGATAGCGAACACCATTCACAGTAACTGCTTGACCGTCCTCATTTTGGAAAAATACGGCCCGATGATGCCGCCAGTCTATAAACCGCACCAAACAGTCACTCTTTGTGGGTGCATTGGTTTTTCGATTTTGACAATCACTCTTGGATTATCATTTGCCCAAATGCAGCAATTCTGCTTATTGACGAATCCACTGAGGTGAAAATGTGCCTCATCCACTGTTGCCATTTCTTGCCGTGTGGAATGGTCAAGAGGCTTAAGTTCTTGAGTCAATTGCATGTAAATGCAAGTCTATATGCATAATGTTCATCAACGACGAGCGTGAGAGGTGCAATTGTTTAGCACGGCTACGGGTTGAGGTAGACGGCTCTTCAGCCACACTGTCGCGAACAGCAGCAATATTTTATGCAGTACGAGCTGTACGAGCATGCACTGGTATTTCACATCTCCTGCTCAAATTTATGCACAATTTTTCCGATTGTACGCAAACTTGGACCATTAAATTGACCGCATGCATTTTTATTTGAACGCTCATTTTCATAATAAGCCTGAATAACTTTAACGCGTGGCTCGATTGTGTATCTTTCCATGGTTAAAATTGAGTTAGTCTGAAATTGAGAAATGTAAAAAGAAATGCAGAAAAAAACTTGACGTTTAGGTGTCATTCACATATACATCGAAGCAAAATTAACTCATATGGAACTTAAAGCAATTAAAATTAATTGGCTTACTGGAAGAAATTCTGTTCTTTGCCTTGATTTCAAACTTCTACTTAACAATTCTATCTTAAAGCCAATTTTGTGCTACGGTATTTAGTAATGGGGCACTGCATCAGCCTCTATTATCGAAAAAATGTAAAGCCGCCGAAATAAATTTCTTCGAATAATCGCGATGCCCCCTGTTATGTTAAAAACTCTAATATTCACATGAATCTCAATGTGCCACCAGTTATCATATGATAACAAAATATGCAGTACATTTTTAAAAACTCTCGAATCTACTAGCTCTAAATATTTCAAATGATGGATGCCACACTCGCTTAAGGGGAAGAGATACTGCAGGACTCATTCGATAACATTTTCGTCCGTCTCAGGCAGGACATAAAATTAGGTATTAGAATAAGATTTGAATTATTATTGTTGGTTCAAATTTCATTTATGAAGATTCAATTAATAAATAATGAAAAAAAAACAATTTGATTGATTTAAATTGTAATCAAAACCTTACTTGATAAATAAATTGCAAAAGTTATCTGACTGAACTTATATTTGTACCATATTTACTATAAGAGCTATCGATATCTCGCTCCTTTTTGTTTAAGTTCTCAAAATAATTTAAAGTTTAGATTTTATGCAAGAAATTAATTTTTGTTATGAAAACTGGTTTTTTTTTTTTTTAAAATTCAACTAATTACAAATTATTTTTATTTTTGCTTTATTTTTTAATAAGAAATCAAACTTGAACATTATTTTTTAATTCAAATATTTTTTTATTTTTCATTTTAGGTAAGTGATTCCATCGTAAATTTAAAAGGTAATTTGTTCTGCTCCAATTTTATTAAAAAACCAAATTTAAATAATTCAATCTTTTTGTTTCCCTTGACCTCAAAATAATTTAAATTTAAATACAATGATTTAAAAAATGTTGTTGTTAAAAAAAAAAAAAAATGAAACCGAATTTTACAAATCGGCCGGCCTGTGAAAAGTTTTGCAAATATTCTGCTCCATTGGTTTCTTTAAACGAATAGTGGCATAAGATGGCAGGGAGGAATTGAATTGCAGTTGCCAAAGGAAGTGCATATTCGCAAAAATGTAAAATTGTTTTTATATTTTTATTTGTTTTTCGTTTTTGCTTCAAATTTGGGATGCTTTTGGATTGTTTTTATATCTCATTGCAAATTAGTTTAATTTTGGGGTATGCAACATGCATCTCAACTATTTGTGTCTTATAGGTTTGGCCTTATGTAGCAAGGTGTGTTATGTTCAATATTTTTTGATTTCAGCTTCGTTAAATTTTGTGGGTTGTTCTGCTTTTTTTTCATTCACTTATTTTTCTTCATTTCGGTTTAGTTTGGTTTGGTTTAATTTATTTTCATTTTCTTTATCATCTTTATGGGATAGAAATATGCGCGACCAGGGATGGTTATACCAAATACAGACATATGAGTGGAAGTTTTCTTTAGTTTTCCTCAGCCATGGAAGCAATCTTAACTGTGGTCACGTTTTTAGGTTCATACTTTTGTTGTTGTAAGTTGCAAGATTTAGTTTTTTCGCCAGTTTTAGTGTGTTCGATATAAAAGTGCATTCGCCTTTTGTGCACTTTTTTCTGTTGTTGTTGTTGCATATTCGACACAAATTAGTTTAGCACATGCAATGTTTTTAATTTAGCCAGGGAGCGAAGGGAGTAAGAAATTTATATATAGACTTGATTAGTTTTTCGGTATTTTTTGTGCATTTTGTCTACATTCTTTCACAAACACTAACCTTAAATGCTGCTGCACATGAATGGAAAATTTAAACTGAATGCCACATTTTTTGTTTTTTTTTTAATTTCGGATTTTTCTTTCAAGTGTTGTTGGTTGGTCTTAAAGTTATTTAACTAAATTTTAATTAATTTTTTTAAGAGTATGTAACAACATAAATTTTTAAACTCTTCTCGTGTCTTTTAATACCTTTAATCGTTAAAATCGACATGATCATGCTTAGATCATAAATTTTTGTAAATACTTTTACAAATTGTTTACATTTTTTTTCTTTTCTTTGTAAGCAGAGGCAGGAACTGTTACTGCCCTCCATTAGCACAGCGCAATGAAGTTTACGGCTTTTGTGTTTTGAAGTTTAGCTTTTTTATGGCATCTAAAAAAGAATCACATTAATTTTAATTTTTAACGAAAATCAGATAGAAAAATGTGAGTAAAATTTGAAATGGCTAGAAAGGGTTTTAAAGTTTAAGCTTTAATTGTACGATTATATTTAAGTTTCGTATCTACATAATAGCGTAAGAAAGTCCTTATAGCTCTTATCAAATTAGTTTTGATTAGTTCAGAAGTCCCAATTTTGACTTACTTTTAAAGGGAATACCGTTACGATGTTATAGCAAAAACTATTTTAGCTTAAGCGACAACCTTCATATAAAATTTTTATGAAATGTAATAAAAACAACCTTCTCCTGTTAAACTGTGTTATTGTCGCTTAAGCTTTTTTGCGGTAAGTTGAGTTTAAAAAATTTCCGGGTCAGATCGGGCCATTTTCGATTGCTCTTCTAATATAAGATTAAGGTTTATATGTACATTAAAAAAAAAATCCTGCGTTTTTCTACTAATTTCAAAAGAACTCCAGTTGCTAAAAACATTTGCTGAAAACGGCGGTTTATATAACAAACAGAAGTGTTGTATTTTGGGAAAAAAATTTTACACTCCTAAAAACTTGATTGATATATCTTTCATTCTAGGGCGGTAGTGGCTCAAATTTTTTTTGTTTTGTATTTGGTTCTATCTGGCTTAATGCAATATGTATGTGAAAAAAGAGGCCCAACTAAAGCAGCAAAAATTGGACTTATGGGGGGAAGGATCCGAGATGGCATAAGTGACGCCCAGAATTTGATGCCGGATTAAAGAGTGACCAAAGGCAAAAATTAACCCATAGACAATTCATGAATAACGGAATGCAATATGTTATGATGAGCCTACAAATGACGACGCAGTGAACAAAAAACGAAAAGAGCGGTATCCAGAGGCGTGGAAAAAATTCAAATAAATATTTCTAGAATTATTTTTAACTAATCTTTAATCCTAGTTGTTGACTGGCATAACTTAGTTTTAAGAACCACTCTAATGGATAAATTCATATCGTTACCTTAAACGTAAAAGGCCCTTTATAAAATTTTTAAAATTTTACAGAAGAATCAAAAACCGATTTAAAATGATAAATTGATAATTCGCCTTCTACTGTTCTTAATTTATTTTGCTTCTATTTTTCTTATAAAACCTACCAGTTGTTTGACAATGTTGCATATTATGCAAACTGTTAGTTAAGTCTTTAAGCTTTTATCATATAATATTTTGTAAATAGGGCCGTTTGTTTGTTGATAATAAAATCGCTAATTTTGGTGGAAAGATTCCAACATTTTTTGTTGACATTTGAGTTGGTGCAATACATCAAAACCAATGGAAAAATCACTTTTTAAGTTTTCGTTAGTTAGGCCTTTTGCGTTTTAGGTAACGATATGTTAGTATTCCCATATCGCTCATTTGCTGCAAGACCAGCATAACTCAAAAAAATCCATTTCAAGATAAACGCGTTTAAAGTTTTTGATTTACTCTAATCACTTAGAAAAAATAACGATACACTCTCTTACAATGGGGAAAGTAAAGGGTTATCCATTTTGCGGTTTCAAAAGTAGACGTAAATAAAACAAATATAAAATATGTTTTTTCATGATATTTCTTTTTTATTATAAAGTTTGAACGTTGCCATTATGTGTGAAACACTATATCATTTAAATGAACCACCGCGCGAAGTGTTGCCTCGGTAGGCTAGATGGTAGTGAGCTAGTCTATCAGCGCCGAGGTTGCGGGTTCGATTCCCGCCAGAGACTCTGGTTTCTTTCCTGCAGACAAGCGTAGAGCTTCGCGGGATAAGCTTAGGGAATTAAAAGAAAAAAATTTCTTCACAATTTTGCCAATTGCTTGCGAAATTGGATGATTATGTAAACCATAATCTGCTCTTAAAGCTCGATATGTGGCTGTGCCAGAATCACCATTTTTGTAGTATGTTTGCAACACTTCGCGTGGTGGTCATTTAAATGATATAGTGTTTCACACATAATGTCAACACTCAAACTTTATAATAAAAAAGAAATATCATGAAAAAAAATATTTTATATGTGTTTTATTTACGTTTACTTTTGAAACCGCAAAATGGATAACCGATTATAAAAGATACAAAGATGAATTTTATACACAATATAAGGAAAAACATAGCGAACAATTCTGCATCACTAACTCTGAAATTGTGTTTTTTGATTTATGCCGGTCTTGCAGCAAATGAGCGGTATAAATAATCAATAATAAGAGTCTTCTCTAAATTAAATCTTAGTTTGCATACACAGAAAAAAATTCTCGCAAATTTTTTATTCAATTCATGCTTTTAATCAATTGAATTAAAAGTTTAATCAAGTAAATAATAAAACTTTAAATTGATACTATTAATTTGTTTACTGCTGCAAATTTAAATAATTTTTTAATTAATATCACAAATTTTTTAATTGAAATCAATTTTAAGTGTTCGTGTGTTGCTTAAAGCAAACATTTGACATATTGCTTGTTAACAGTTATTAAAAAATTATGATATATAACATAGTAAAATGAATACATAATGTCAAAACAAGCTCAGATTTTGTATTTGCTCGAAATTGCATCAAAGCGCTGCATCTGATCTGAGTGCGTTCGTAAAAGCATCATCTGGCATCAATGCAAATGTCAGCTATTCAAAAATAAATAACAAAATCATGCTGAGTAAACAAATCTAAAACACTCATCACAAAAATGGCATAGATGCATATTGTGTTCAAAAACAAACCCAACCTGCGCAGCTTAGCTGATTTGCATGAGATTAGCAAAATAATGACAGATGCGCGTCAGATGTTGCATTTCTGAGCAGGCATGTTTTAAGTATTTTGAAAGACTAAAGGCCTAACCATAATGTGATTGAGTTGGATTAAGCAAATGTGCGAATACATACATGTAAATCATATGAAGCAAACCATACTTTTTGTTAAGTTTTATGAAACTTTCATTTGCTTAAACAAAATGCGAAACTGATCGCACATTCCGTACGGAATCAAATGTTTTTTGATTTTGTTATTGTTTTTTGAAATACATTTGAGAGACTTTTTTAGTAATTTTTGACAGTAGGTTTAGCACGGCTATGCATATTATGGTTGGGCCTACCTTTACCTCTTTCTTTTTCTTCCTCTATAACAATAACATACTCACAATCACTGCATGTGCATAAAACAAAGAACCGTTTTTCAGTCGTCTTGCCTCTTTTCCCATCAAACTCATTTGTCTAGCAGCAAATGCGGACAGGGACTAATACCTAACAAACACGGAGGCATGACGGACGACAAACGTTTGATAATGATTTGAAAATCAAAGCATTCTCAACAAAAAGGGGAAATTATTTTCAAATTGAGAAATGCATTTATTTTTAACTTGATTTCAAACGTTATTCTCAAATGTGGATTTAAATACAATGTGAAACATAAATGAAAAATATTTTTTTTTTTTAATAAAATTCATTATTTATTTAAATAAACTATCAGCTAAACATTCGGCATCATACCTTAAAGATGAAATAGTGTTCTTTTAGTTCTAAAATTCGTGGAAATACAGATACTTGGCTCCTTTTTGTTTAAAGGATTGTCATGGCATAACACCGCGATCGTACAACAAACTAATTTTTTTTCAATTTTCCGTTTTATTTTACTTTCCGTTTACTATATTTTTTACTCACAAATAATTTATATTTTTCACAAGAAATTCAGACGAATTCACTTCACGTAAATTTAATCGCCATTTTTTAATTTTAACATTTATTTTTAGCTTCAGTGTTGCCAAGTTTATTTTTTTTTTAATCAAATTGATAAAACATTGTATGTTAAATTTTTATATTTAAATCATTATCAATTTGAATGTAAACGTTGAATTCAAACAGCTGAAAACGGTTTAAGAATTGTGTTTGCTGTCAAATGATAAAGTCATTTTATATCAAAGGGTTTACTTCGTAATTGGTGGGTATTCACGAAGTTCACTATGACACAGAGTCATAGTTTCAAGTTATATGTAAATTTAATACAGTACATGCTCGGAAATTCGAATTACTTTGTTTTTAGGGCGATTCGAATATCCGAATTATTCGAAATTCTGGACGGGTTTTTTATACAAAAATTATGTTTTTTTTTTAATTTTAGTTTATTTAACATAAAAACTATAAAAATCTTAACGAAATATAACAAAAAATAACAATTCAGTTCATTTGACATTAGTATGTATAATACAAACACCAAAAAACTGACTTTTAAACTCTAACAACATCAACAAGATCTGCAAATCATATATTAAAATAGGATTCCCCTTTTAACTTTGTACTTGGTTAAACTAAATTGTCAAAATTTTAGGGTTTACAATAAAAAAAAACAAAAAACCGCTCGAAAATGCGAATTTTGGATTCTTATTTTAGAGCGCCAAATTTAATGAAATTACTGATTCGAATTTCTGGAAATTCGAATTTCTGAGAGTTCGAATTTCTAAGCGTCTACTGTAAAACATTTAAAGATTTTATTAAAAAAATCCAATTTAAAATTATTAAAAGATTTCCTCTAACTCTTATCAATGTGAAATCATAATTTATTTGAAAATACTGTAATTATGTTTATTTTATTATGTTCCATCAAATAAAAATTTTAAAAAACTTTCGTGTCAACTCGAATTAAAAGTGTAATAAAGCATTTTGAGTAGTACAAATTAAAAACTTTTAAATTTTTTACTTTTTACATCGAATCCTATGCGGATAATTATGTTAAATATTTTGTTGCTTGCGCTGTTAACAAGTTGTTGTTGCATTTGTCTTTCCATGCCAGGTGAGAATTCCCAGCATGAGCATGTTTTCCATTTTAAAGCCAAAAAGAATGCATTGTACTCGTCGACCAAACGAGCGACCAGTTTGTTGTTTTTCTTATAAATTGTTGTTTAATTAATTTATTTGTAATTGTTGTTGGTATTTTTCTTTTATAATGTGTCTATGGACTTTTAGAAAAGTTTATAAACTCAACTTAACAAAACAATCTATTGTTTTTTTTTTTAATGACAACACGCTCACATGAAAAACTACTTTTGGCGCCTTTATGAGAAAATAAAAATTTTTTTTCGAAATCTCAACGTGTCTAAATGCACCCTCATATCACAGAACAGAAATCTGGTCAGGAAACCTTTGCCAACTAAGTTAAATAAATAATTTGTTTTTGGCAACGAACATTTTCATTACTGTTAACGAATATTTTAATTATTGCGGCGGTTGCAATTAAAATAAAGTGACAATCTTATTACAAAACTCAACAAGGAATCTGGATCGTGGTATTTTTTTAAACTGAAATCATGAGAATTTTGTGCATTCGTTTTGTAATTATTTAAAAAAAATTAACATTCGAATTTCGTTTCTGTGCAGCCGACAAATTTAAAGAAGTCAGATTACCAGAATACTGTTGTTAAAAATGGATAAAATAATAAAATAAGAATTAATGTCATTTTTTCTTTTTAATTTCGACTTGTTTTTTGTATATTGTTTTTAGTTTTTTTTTTTTTTATGTGTTTAATATATTTTAATATTATAATCTTGACAAAAGTACGAAAAAACAGAAGTAAGGAAAAACATGTAAAATCAATTAAAATAGAGAATAATTCAAAAAAGCAAATTTCGATCTACCAAAGGTTAAAATACAATTTCGTTTAAGAATTGATGTTTGACTATTGACGTCAGCAGTCCCTCTGAGGAGATCGAGTGCTTGCGATCGAAACACGTCAGGGTAACCTGCCGGCCAGGGTTCAAGGCCGGCTACAGTCAAGAATGAAAAAGTATTATCAATAACAATTTTAATTAATTTTCATGTTTTAAAATTCCTTTCTTCATAGAAATGTCAAATGTCAAATGTCAAATGTTGCTTATAGGCAACATTGTATATTTCCAACCGTAGTTTCTATAATTTTTATTATTTTTGCTAACGGTTTTTTTCCAACAGAAGTTAATGTGTGTGAGCTTTCGTTTACGAAGTTGCATTTTTAAAAGCTTAGCACGTGTGCATTTGCAAGCTAGTTAAAGTGGTGTTCTGACGTGTGCAAAAAAAAGTGAAAATATTGGTTTTAAAAAAATTCAAATAAAAACTATATACGCCAAAAAAATTTTATAAAAAGTGAATTTTATTATAGATAACAGGTAAGAAAATTAAATAAAGTTTACAAAACTAAGAAGAAGTTTTTTGTTTTATGTCAGGAATTTTATGAACACAATGTTGCTTATAGGCAACATTTGTCCATAGTAGCAATAAATTTTTTAACTTTATTTTTTTAGAAATGCGTCCAAAAGGTCTCACAGAATTAGTAATTAAACGAATAATAGATTTTGACTGGAATAATTCTGATGATGAAGAAGGTGAAGAAGAAGAAGAAGAAGAGTTATATGACTCCAATTTGGAGAGAGCCCTCGAAGAAACAATTGATCAGGTAAGTGTAGTTATATTTTAGTTCTATAAAACTGATTGATATCCCGCACAGGTAATGGAAAATGGAGAAAACGTTGAAATTGATTTGATAACTGGGATTGATGGGGAAGATGAACATACTGATGAAGTTGAAAACGTTGGGGATACAGAGAACATCGCTACGGTAAGTTTTGAAAAAATCAATCTGGAGAGTTTGAGATGGAGGAACGTGAGCCTACCCGTTTGTGAAACTACTTGGAAAGAAGATATAGTTTGCCAAGAAGTCAAAGATCCAATAAAATACTTTAGTGAGTTCTTCGATGATGAAATTATAAACAAGATTTGCAACGAAACAAATCTTTATTCGATGCAAACGAAAGGCGTAGAGCTAATCTGTTTACCATTCGAGATCAGGCGATTCTTTGGTGTACTTCTTTATTTAGGCGTAATACAAGTTCCAAATTTGAATGGCTTGGATGCCAAACTTCAGATTGTCAGCTGTTGCAGATTCTTTATCAAGGGTACGTTTTGAGAAAATCAAAGAAGCTTTTCACATAAATGATAATAGTCAACAGCCGGAACGCGGATCAACAAATTACGATAAACTGTATAAAATACGTCCATTACTGGATAAATTGAAGGAGAAATGCAACTAAATAGACCAGGAGGAATACCAGAGTATTGACGAGCAAATGATCAAATATAAAGGACGTCACAATTTAAAGCAATACCTACCAATGAAGCCAAATAAGTGGGGCTTTAAAATGTTCACAAGAGCTGGAGTTTCCGGTATCGTATATGATTTTGCTCTCTATGTAGGAGAAGGAACGTGTCCATCTTTCGGATTGGGTATATCATCAGATATTGTGTTGCATTTAGCCTCAACTATTCCACAAAACAAGAATTATAAATTATTTTTTGATAATTGGTTCGCTTCCATAAGTCTGATGATTGCGCTAAAAGAAAAAGGTATTTTAGCAGCAGCAACAATTCGAAGCAACCGAATGAAAAACTGTTGCCTTACGAATGAAAAGGAACTTATGAAAAAAGGTCGTGGATCCTATGATTTTAAATTTGAATCAACACATAATTTGGTTGCCTGCCGCTTGTACGACAACAAGAGCGTTCAACTTATCTCAAATTATATAGCTGAAAATCCAGTTTCAGAATGCAAACGCTGGTGTCGTAAGCAAAAAGAAATATGTAAATATACCTAGACCTGCTATTGTTAGTTGTTATAACAAGCATATGGGAGGCGTAGACCTAGCTGATATGTTGTTAGAACTGTATAAAATCAACCACCGTTCCAGGAAATGGTATATGCGTATTGTGTACTGGTGCCTCAGCACAGCAGTGGTCAATAGCTGGTTGTTATCTATAAGGGACCTAAAAAATCAAGATGGAAGAACAAAACATATGTCATTGTTGAACTTTCAATTGATGATAGCAAACGAACTTCTACACGCGTCTGATATCACGCCAGTAAACCAACGCAAAAGAGGTCGTCCATCGACAGCCCTTTCAAGCATGGGACCAGATTCACCGTCACCAACGTCTCCAGCACCCTCTAATATTTCAAACGCTTCGTCACAAAGTTCATCGTCATCAACAAAACGATCATATGTATTAAAACCACCAAAATCCATGCATCTTGAACAAGATGACCAGGCCATAGCTAACCTGTCAACAGATGCAACATTATTTTTTTCCATTGTAATAATACACGATTCACAGAAAAGACAAAAATACAAAATTTGATTTTTACTAAGAAAGTGATCTTTAATACCCACCTCAATGAAATACCAATTTAATACAAATCAAACCAACTAAAAACAAAGTAACGTTTGTTTTTTATTAATATTGCTTGTGTGTGCTTAGAAACGAACTTTTATGAATGCACACACATAGGAACATAGAGAAAATTAGCTAGAACTGGTATGTAGACAATTGGCAACAGTATGCATTTAAGGGTTATTATTTTTTTTTTTTTTTTTTATATATTTTTGTGAATAAAAAAATAAAAAAAATTTTAAAAAATAAAATCAAAACTCGAGTCAAAATTATAAGAAATTAAGATGAATTCTCACAGTTTCAAAACAGGGCGAAAATAGGTTTTTTTTAAACTTTAAACCATGACATCACTCTTCACATATGTAGGTGTTAAGCGCTCTTCTATTCGGATAAGTCTTGCAGTGTCTCTTCTCTTTAGTCGCGTGTGTTCACCATTTAGAACACTTATGGCCATTTTCTCATTACGCGATTATCTTTTTTCCCAACGAAAAACTGCACTTAAATAAATTTGGTTTTCTCAATGTCTCATTTGCTTCTATTTTGTCGCAATGCTAACCGGCACTCATCTCCCAATTACTTATTTTCCTTTTATTTGACGTACAGATAAATTCAATTAGCTGACTCCCAACTTTTACATGTATTTTGAGTGGTGTTGCCAACTTAAACCAATATTTTTTGTCGGTATATTAAGAAACCCAAAATCGTTAACGGACAGTTTATCGCTATAATAAATTTATGTTGACATTAGGTAACAGACAGTTTGTCGATACATTGAGAAAATGGCCATTAAAATATTTCGAGCTAGAGAATTTGTATGGAACGCAAGCCTTTCAAAATATCTTACGAAATATTTCGTGAAATCCTTAGAGTTTTTAACATACCCGGGGGCCGCTGTGATTTTTCAAAGAAGTTTATTTTGTCGTCTTTGAATTTTTTCAATATTATAATTTACCTGTATTGCATTTATTATCGGATTTGTATGAGATCGAAAATGGTATCAGAGTATTTTCCTGCATTGGCAGCCTTCTTCCGGGCGGAAGGTTTTTTTAAATATATGGTATGTCATAGTTTAACTGTATTGAGGCCTTTGGCTAAGCTGAAGGAATGTGAACACCGGAAGAGAATGTCGAACAGCGGCTTCCGGAAAAAAAGCTTTACAGGATTGCCTTCCTTTGGCTGGGGGAAAGATTTAAAACTCGATAGTATGTCAAATATCGGCTTTGCTAAATAAAAATTTTCTAAATTAATGGTATGTCGAACACCGCCTTAGCTTAATACAGTTTCTATGCATGGCGGAACTCGGCCGGACAGTAGGGCTTAAAACTCTATGGTATGCCGGATAGCGGCCTTGCTAAACAAAATGTTCTGCTTGGCGAAAGAGTCTTAATCTTTGCGATATATCTACTACCGGCTTCGCTTAACCAAATTGCTTTTTTATTAGTTTTAAAAATGTCTACTAGGGTATTCATTCGTTTCATCGGTTAACCGATTAACTACTACTCTTTTAACTGTTCGGTTAATTTAAAATTGGCTATTTTCGACTAACGATCAAACCAGTTATTTTTAGTCGATTAACCGATGTAACAAATTTTTTAATTTTTTGTGTTTTTAATTTTTTGTTTCGTCTCTTATACAAAAGGTAGAAAATATTTTTCCATGCAATAAAAATATTTTCTTCTAGTAATACATTCTTAAAAAACAGAAACAAACTTTTTGCTAAATGTTCAGTGCTGAGCTTTGCCAGGATAAGTCAGATAATGACCTGACAACAGAAGGAACTCTCGATAGTAAAACAAACAATCTTTTAGAAATAAATAACCGAAACCATTAGAAGTGTTAAAAGTTTTAAAAATGAAGACAGGACTCTAAAGGCATAATGGAAGATTTTATATGCTTAGAGAAACCCAGAAAAAGGACTGAGAATTTAGATATTCTGTATTATGGGTTGCTTTCGATTTTTCCAACATCTACGATAAGTGAATGAATTTTTTTTTATCAAAACTAGAGAAAGGAATCGCTTAAATCTTAAACATTTAAACCAAACTATTTTTCTAATAGACTACTTTTTATCTCCTTAAACTATTGAACACATAGAGCTCGTGCCTTAGCTTTAACAATAATTAGTATTGTGGTTATTTTGTTGAACTATTTATGGTTTTTAATCCAAATTTTAATATTTTTAATCAGGCTTAAGTTCATCAAATTTAATTTTCATTAAATTATTTTTATGAAGAAAGAAATTTTTAAACATGAAATTAATTAAAATTTATTGATAATTTTTCATTTTTGACTGAACTGGGATTTTATTTGCAACTGTTACACTTTTATCATTAATGTACTTCATGAGCGATTTTAAGGATATTTAAGAGGTTTCTGCACGCTATTACGGTTTGGCAACAAATATTGACATCACTTATGGCTTAGACAAATAAAAACGACTATGATATACTGTATATTATAAAGATAGGCTTTTTTCATTTTAATATGTAAATATTTTTTTTATTTTGTTTTAAAACAATATTTTAACAAAATTATTAGCGGTATTAATTATGACAAAGAAAATAAAACGTTGGTTCCACAAACAAAGTAGTAAGTACCAAAGTTGTATAACAGGGCAGTATGAACATCTTAAATAAAAGTAAGGGTTAAATATGCAACATGTTTTGCATTTCTTTCATTAACTTATTTACAAAAGAATTTGAAAATTATTTCCAAAGTTCTATTTGTTGTACAAACGAATACACAAATGTAGAACATGTTACATTAATGCAACATATTTCTCAAAAAATAAATTGTCATAAAATATATTATAATGTAACATTATAAGTGTTTATATTTTACAAAATTAATATGGGTATTCCCACAGAAAAGTCTACTTTTTTCACGTTACAACGCCAATCATTTTTAATTGTTTCTCAAAGAATAATGAAAATATTATTTACTTTTTTTATTTTGGTGTAAAGCGCAACTAGCTTTACAATTAGTGAAAGGCAGGAAATATTTAAAAAACATGGTTCTAAAATACAAGACTAATTGCTTGGTCTCGTAACGTGACAAAAAGTAGACTTTTCTGTGGTAATACCCATATGTAAAAAAATTTCAAATGTAAATTTTTTGTTATACTCAAAAGAAAACAATGTTACAAAACTAGCACTTTTGTTTTTCACTGTAGAACAATTTAGCACTTTTTTTTCGTCGATTTAGCACTTTTAATTTGAATTCTTCTGGCAAGCCTGTATGGAATGCTTAATAAATGGTACAACAATGGTTTAGATTGATGAATGAGGTCTTAAGTACACCGAATGTAAAAAGCCACAAGCGCATGTAGCATTGAAGTAATTTTGACGTCATTACAAAACCACAGTGGCCATTGTGTTTTGTATGATGACGTCAAATTTACGCTAGAACCACATGCGCATGTTGCTTTTCACATTCCGTCTACTATAGGCTTTATACGTATTGTATATCAGGCTTTCTTTTAAGTACTTTATTAAGGAACTATTTTACAATTACTTTTTTTAAAGGTACTTTTAAAGATATGTCTGTATGTATTACTGATTTTATTAAATAATTAAAATAATTTTTTTCCTGTTCAACGATAAATTTCCACAAAATTAATTAAGTATTTCCACAATAAAATCATCATGCAACTAGATGATTTTATGATGCATTTTTAATGACAGGTATAAAATGCAAGACAAGTTTTTTTTTAAAGAAAATAAGAAAAAATAAATAAAAAATGCTAAATATGTACATAACTATTGTTAATTGAGAATATTAATGAATTGTTATGGGAAAAAATAACACTTGTTAGCCACAGGATACATTTATGTTTCTTTGGTTCCATGATTATGTGAGATAAATAACCAAAAGGCAAATAATCCATGCGACTTGACTGCTAATAAATGTTAAATCATGCTGCATTAAAAATTATACATACATTTTTATACTTATTTATTTGCTTTTATATTTTTATATGCAGAGGTACTAAATATATTTTTTTATTATTATGTTTCTTGACATAATGTCACATTCACTTACTAGACATTGCAATTTGATCCTAAAATTTTTTATTATTTGTTTATTACTTTTTACCCAACCAACCCAACGAAACAAGCGGCCAACTGCTTGCTCTAAACAACAATTTTAAACAGACAGTTTAACGGACAGACAGACAGACAGGTTAGATATGCGAACAAAACGTTAGATATTTATTAGCAAAATAGTTAAATATTGTTATGAGAGTAGAGTGTCCACGGAAAAAATGTGCATAAATCAAAGGTAATTATCACCAAACATTAAGTACGGGTTACATTCATGCTAAATCTAATATTTATTTAGTACCAATTTATGTTTTGTACTCAGATTTGTTGTTACTTTTGCCATTGTTGTCTGAAATAAACCGAAATCTTTAAAAGTCTTTTGATCTGGTTTATTTATTTATAATATTATGTTTTGTTTTTTTTTTTATTCGTTTTTAGCCAAATATATTTTAAGTTTTGTTTGCCATTATTGTGTGTGTTAAATATTTAGATATTGCAGTGTTTCTTTTGTTGTTAATGGGACCGACTATGTAAATAATAAAAAGTTTTTTTTTTTGAATAATCAATCAATTGAATTAAGTTTCTAAAATGTTTATTGAATATTTTTTAAAGTGTTTAACTGGTTGTGACAAAAGATTCGCTTTTGTGCGAACTATTTAAAAATATTTAATATTTTTATATCATTATTTATTTATAAAATCTTCATATAAAGGGTGGTTCAACCATAATACACGATGTTAATTGTGAGTCACACCTTAACGTCAAATATTTTTCCCAACTTAATTTGACATTTCTTTGTTTTAGCGTTTGACAGATTCAACCATGAATATTGTTGGTTGAACAGACAGAAGTGAATGGTGACTTTACAAAATAATCATCTTCAGCGACGAGGCACACTTTCACCTCAGTGGATTCGTTAACAAGAGGAATAGCCATATTTGGGCAAATGAGAATCCACGATCGATTGTTAAAAAGCCGATTTATCCACAAAGAGTGACTGTTTGGTGCGGGTGATAAGCTGGCGGCATTATCGGGCCGTACCAATCAGTTACCGTGAATGGTGTTTTCTATCGTGAGATGATAACGGCCTTACTGTGGATAAAAATCGAGGATATGAACGTGGACAATTGAAAATGTGAAAACATACACACAAACTTCAAAATATACATATTAAAGTTTCAAGCAATTTTTTAATTGTTTCAACTTACTGTGTTGATCGAACAATATTTTGATTTGTGTTTATGTTGTATTAAGCCTCTTTTGCTGGTGGTCACATTTCAACTAAACCTATTGGTTGAAACTGAACAGCAAGAAAAGCTCAAACTTACAAATTGAATTAATTGAAGTTGGGTTTTCATTTTTTTTGTGTATTTAAAAATGTACGTCAATAAGCCAGGAACAATTCAAGAGCTAAAGGATGAGATTATTCGGCACATTAACGATATTGAACCTCAATTATGTCTCAGAGTCATTGAAAATATGAACCATCGGATAGAGTTATGCCACCGAAGCCGTGGCGAGCATTTGACCGATATTTTGCTTCATACATAATTGTCATAGATCCTTCTGTAATAATAAAAAATATTAAGATAATTCTCTGAAAACTTTTTGTTTTATTTACAATTAATATCGTGAGCTTTAATTGGACAACCCTTAACTAAATAAGAACCAACAATAATTAATCAAATCTAATTCAAATACGTGATTTTATATTCTGCCAGTGCCGGACGAAAATATTTCCCTTCACAGTTTCTGTTCACATATGAGTCCGGCAGTATCTCCTCTCCTTAAGCGAGTGTAGCCGCCATCATTTAAAATATTTCGAGCTACAGTACTTTTCGCTTATAGTCCATTCCGCTTAAAGGCCAAAAACGGACTTAAGCCAAAACTGTCATATTCACATGCAGATTTCTTTGAATTTCATACAAATTATTTGTTCTAAGGGCCATTTCGCTTGTAGTCTATTTTCGTTTAAAAGCCACATTTTCTTCGCATGCGTATATAATTCTTCATGCAAACATGTTCGCTTATAGTTCACTCTGTTTTTTATATTTTTTTAATCAACTGGCAACATGTTTTTATTTACCTCTCTGGCAACTATTATAAATGCCAAATTTCACAATTTATATTTCATAACATGGTGTCTTCATCTGACAATCAAACTTCATACAAAAAAAAAACTGGTAAAAATATTAGAGTTTTTTTATATAGACTTTGACGTTGGGTATAACAAAAAATTGTCAGTTGAAGACACCATTTAAAGAATCTATGTAATTGATATTTATGTTGTGTTTGATTTCGTTACCAAAGAATTAAAATTAATCTCATACTTAAGGCTTATGAAGCATTGAAGTTATTTACATTTTTGTTTTTATTGTAAGCTTTTAAAGCATTTCAATTAATTAATAAAAAGGAATTTTGTTATAACTATTTATTTAAATAAAATTAAAATTACCATATTAATGGTTTAAATAAACTTTTCTTTTGTTTAAAAAGAGTTGTTTTATTGAAAAAAATAATTTTTATATAGTCCAAAATGTGAAAATAGGTTTCACTTATTATCCATAAAATGGCTTATAAAAAAAATCGGTTATAGTCCAAATTCGCTTATAGGCCACAAAAGTTGTGCAACTATAGTAGTGGACTATAAGCGAAAAGTACTGTAGTGGATTTTGGTGCAATTCGACTCCTTTTTAAACATTTGACTGCATATTTCGTAATCATAGCCTTAACTAATGGCACTTTGAGATCCTTGCAAATATTTGAGTTTTTAACATACCAGGGGCAGCTGTGATTATTCGAAGAAGTTTATTTTGGCGCTTTTGAATTTTTCGATGTTAGAGACGGAGGCAGTGTCCCATAACTCAATACCGTAGCTCCAGATTGGCTTTAAGAAAGAGTTGTAAAGTAGAAGTTTGCAATCGAGACTAAGAACAGTATTTCTTCCAGTAAGCCAATGAATTTTAATTGCTTTTAGTTTCATCTGAGTTAATTTTGCTTCTTGATTCCCGACGCAAAGTGAATGTTATATGTACACACTTTTGCTCATTGTCCTTTATTCTCCATTGTTTTAACCACATTTCTAGTTGAAATTGTATGATCCTGTAAGTAACGAGATGCTTGATGACGGTTTTCGTGTACTCTTAGAAAAGCTGATCTTCTGCAAATATTGAAGTTTGGGTGTACTTGTTTGTTGGCATGTCCGAAGTAGTGAAGTGCCTTCTGGGACTCCAGAACTTAAACAACCGCCTACTTTAATAATACATTTTTGACCGACTAAGTAGCTTGTGAGTGTTTGCTGGTAAGTTAAGCTTCAATTTATGTAATAAGGCTTCATGCCAGACTCTATCAAAAGCTTGAAAACAAAATAAATTTTGTTTAAGATTGTTCATGAACCCATTATACAAAAGTGCAAACGAGATCATTATAAGTTCAAGAAAACATCCAACGTTGAACCTTCAGGGGTTCAGCGTTAAGCGGCAGGTGCTTTTCAAGTTGCATGCCAAATCACAATACCATTCACTCGGTAAATCAGCAGGACCAAATGATTAAATTTTATTATCAAAATTAGTTGAAATGCTACGAGGGGTTTGTAAGAATCGTCTTAAGGTTATTTTAACTTCTGCTGTTACATCTTAGGGGGAAATCAGGCGCATTCGAAACCTGGGATTTAGCAAAAATCAAAAATGGACAGATTTGAAGAGTTTCTAACAATATCTTGCAATTCGGCTGAACAGAGAGTTCAACCTGAGGGAGTATAATTATCAAGGAAAACATAAATATGCAATTGCATGTATTTCGTTGTGCGACCAATGAAGGCAGAAAACATATATTTATCCGTTTTAGAGCCTTTTATGAATTTTTGCATCGATTTGATAGTGCATAATTTTGCATATTTTACCGTTTGCAGCATTTTTTTTGCATAATTTAGTCAAAAAGGCATTTTTGCAGCATATTTTAAGCTAATAGCGCATATTTTGCCTTTTTGAGGCATATTTTGATACATTTTTAATTTTTTTAGATGTCTACAAGAACATTCGCGGCAAATAAAAAAAGTTTAAATTATCTATCTGTGTACCCAACGTGTTGCTTCGCTTTCGTCATCTTAATTTAATTTTTACTTTAAAATTGCAAGACAAAGCAGGTTGACATTAAAGACAAATGTTATTTAAAACCTTAAGATTAAATTTTAGGTTGAATTTTAAGGGCCGATGGTGATTTTGAATAGAACACAAATTATTTAGGTAGTTACTGTTTTTTCTTTTTATTATGATAATATTGGTATGGTTCAATTATGTGTGCAACAAAATATCGGCCAAATGGCCGCCGCGAGCTCGGTGGCACAGCTTTATCCGGTGGTCCAAATTTTGGATGACGCTGAGGCATAATTGAATCTTGAATTGTTGCTGGCTTATCGACGTATATCTCTTCTTTCAAATAACCCTAAAGAAAGAAGTCCAACGGTGTCAAATCACATGATCTTGGCGGCCAATTGACATCGCCACCACGTGAGATAACACGGCCATTGAATTTGTCGCGCAAAAGAGCCATTGCTTCGTTAGCTGTGTGGCAAGTGGCACCGTCCTGTTGAAACCACATATCGTCCACATCAATATCTTCCAATTCGGGCCATAAAAAGTTCATTATCATCTCACGATAGCCTTACCGGCCTCATTTTGGAAAAAATACGGCCCGATGATGCCGCCAGCCCATAAACCGCACCAAACAGTCACTCTTTGTGGTTGCACTGGTTTTTCGACAATCACTCTTGAAAATGTGCCTCATAACTGAAGATGATTTTCTTCGAAAATTGATCATCCACTGTTGCCATTTCTTGCCAACATTCTGACCATTGACGACGTTTGAAATGGTCAAGAGGCTTTAGTTCTTAAGTCAATTGCACCTTGTAAGCGTGTAAATGCACGAGCGTGAGAGGTGCAATTGTTGGGCACGGCGACGGGTTGAGGTGGACGGCTCTTCAGCCACACTGTCGCGATAGTGCAATATCTGCAGTACGAGCTGTACGAGTATGCACTGATGTTTTCACATCTCCTACAGACTCGGTTTGCCTAAATTTTGCCACGATTTTTCCGATTGTACGCACATTTGGACGATTAAATTGACCGAAAAAATCACGAAGTGCACGATATTTATTTTAATTTGAACGCCCATTTTCATAATAAGCCTGAATAACTTTAACGCGTTGTTCGATTGTGTAACTTTCCATGGTTCAAATTGAGTTAGTCTGAAATTCAGAAATGCCAAATGAAATGCAGAAAAAAACTTGATGTTTAGGTGTGGTTCACATTCAACATCGGCCCTTAAAATTTATAAACAAAAATTATGGAAAAAACAACTCAGAATCACTTTTTAAAGTAATCTTACAATGTCCAACCGTCCGTCTACCTGGTTATCTGTAAACCTTCTGCGCAAACTACAAGTTGCAATTTTGTAGATAATTTGATGAAATAAGGAGACGAAGTCCTATGAAAATGGTGAGAATCGTTCTATAATGTCACATGTTCCCCATAAAAACTTTTACTTTTTATGTATATTTTACTTTCAATTAAATTATTTTCGAATCGGTTCACATTTTCCCAAAGCTCCCATTAATTAACAATTAAGCGACCGCACCTAAAATCCCTTAATGCAAAAAATCTCATATGGATATTAATATGTATCTAGGTAATTTCCAATATTCCATATTTAGTACTGGATTATTTCTGTCCTCAAGCAGCATTTTTGCTTCCTTGTCTAGTCTCCATGCTCTACTTTCCATTGATTTCCAATACAAGATATGAACAGATCTGATGTTGCCAATAATTTATAAAATAGATCTGCATTTGTAAAACTTCGTAATATGTTCGTTTTTAATGTATTGTGCTATCCATAAAATCTGTAATTCTGACGAAATTATAGTCGGCCAAGCTCGACCCCGACCATTCGATATCCTACACCACAGAATATAAAGACACATTTATAAGAGTGTAATCTACTTGGGACCCATGGTTAATCATGGACCCGTCAAAACAAAATTATGTTGTGAGGTTAACATTCGTATAAGAGTTGTTCGAGTCGTTCTTTATCAACATTAGCAACATCTATATGAGATTTGTTCGTTTTGAAGCGATTTTGGAGAGAGATTTTATATGTGATCTATGGTCAATTTTGGACCTACCCGTACAAAATTTCGCACGACATAGTAGCTATTATAACAGTTGCCATCGCCAAGTTATAAAGATATTTTCGGGAGTGGTATTAGAAGAGGAGCTATGGTCAAATTTGGACCGATTTTAAAACAAATTACAATTTATGTCGCAAAAAGAGCAGAACGCGTGGTGTGGATCTCAAGTCTTAACAAGAAATCAAAGTAGTCTGGTCAAGATGGGTTAATGGAATTTTTTAAAGTAGTGATTCCAAACATGTTATGGCTGGCAGTGCATACGGACGGAGGATATAATAATTTTGCTTAATCTTAAGTAGTCGGCTGAATATGTACTTTGCGTTAAAGCTCTTAAAAAATGCATAAATCTTAGAAGTGTTTGGTGTTCGCCACTACTTTCTACAATTTACTTAGTTGGTCTTATTTTTTTTAATAATATAAAGATATAATTTAATTTTTTATGTGGCATGTTGTGGTAGCTTTGGTTCATTTTCTGATAACCTGTTGTAAAGGTATTTTTACATTTACGCCAAATACAGAAATGAAGAAAAAGCTAGAAAATTGGCTTTATTAGTCTTATAAGCGTTGAAATCATTTCATTTTTACTAACATTTTTGGTTCAATTATTGCCGTAGTTGTGTTGCTGTTGCTGTTATTGCTATTGATCAATTTTTGCCTGGTGGTGGTACCCAAGTGTCTAAGCAAGTCGCGTTCCCACACTTTTGATTATAACAACAACACAACATTAACAACAGCAACAACAACTTGCAACAATAACGAGAGATCAGTTAGTTTGTTGCTTAGATGGCTTGTAATGTTAAACCCCAAATTGTTGTACGAGTAAGTTGAGTTAAAATTTAGTTTTCATTCATTCATTTATTTATTTATTCATGCACTCATTGATTGCAAAGTTGCAGACTTGTATAGATTTTTAATTCAAGCATGCATGTGCATGTGCATACAATTATACCTGTATTCAATTCGATTTATGTTTTATGCTATTTTTTTTCATTTGTTTTTCGATTTTATTTATTTATTTAATAAAAATTTCAAATCCATTTGAATCTGGCGATTATGCTTGACATTTTGCTAATAAATATAAATGTGCAAATAAGTAAGAAACTATAAAAAACTGAACTGAACTATATCGAGCTGGAAAACAACGAACCAACCGGTAACCGGTAAAATAAAATATTTGTTTACAAAATGCAAATATTTTTTTCTTTCGATTTTTCACTTGGGACATTTTGGAAATTCTATAACACCGGTACCAGACCATATGCGGCATGCGTATGAAGTTTTTAAAAGGTCGTTTTGTAATGCAAAAAAAAAAAAAAAGGAAAAAAAACAAGATTGAAGACAGAAAAATATAAAAAACTATTCATCAAGTGTTGTACAACATGCAGGTGTGAAAAAATGTTTAAACAAAATAATGTTGTTTTTAATAATTAAGTGTTTATTTATGTTAAATATCCAAAAAAAAATGTAAAGCTCTAACACTTTGACTTCATGGATTTCAGTTTCGTTTTCCTTTTAAAACATGACATTTGTTAAAACGGAATATTTGAAATACTCATACTTAAGATTTCTGTAGATTAAGGTTTCTCCTGTCTTTTGGGTTGTTTACAAAACAATTTAGTTTCGATTTAATTTGTTGCGATTTTTCAGTTGTTGTATTTTGATTTTAATTGAATTTATTAAAATTGCTTGGTTTCTTTTTTGTGATTAGGTTTTTTCTTATGAAATTTATTTAGTTTTTTGCTGGAGTGAATGAATAACTTATTATTTTCCAATCTTGATAAAATACAGTGTAACGAAATATTTAAATTAAGATAAAATTTTAAGAGAATTAAAATTAAAAATAAACAAAAATTATTAAAATACAAAATATTGGCATTATAGATTATTTTTACAATGTAATAAAAAAGAGTGAATATTTAGTTCGTAATACAGGGTGAGCCATTAGTCCCTGAACATTGTAGTTTAATATATTGTTTTTTTTTTTTGAATTTTTTCTTTTATTATTATTCAGTATTAGAAGCATGTTTGGGAGATTCAGTAGTCGATTAAGGAATAATCAAAAATTTTTGAAATTTTATTTCGCTAGTCAAAATTTAATAATTCAAACCCAAAGAAATTTTCGAAAACAATTTTAATACCTTCTTTAGAGTCTGTAGAATCTGTTGTGGATTAGTTACACTTACAGTTACTACGCGGGAAAGAATTCCCGGGAATTCCGGGACATTTTTTCTAAATTAATCTCGGGAAATTTTTTCCGGTAATTTTCGGGAATTTCAAATTAAATTTTTTGAAATTTTAATTTGATAGCATCATCGTTAAAATCAAAAACGAGCAATAAAAATATATTCTTAACTAAATTTACTAAAAACTACCTACAAATTGGACTTTTTTCCTACGCCAATAAATCAACGGTCTCTTTAATTGCCGATGAAATGTCTAACAAGCTTCTTGAAGTAGAAAATGTACCTGATACACCAACACCAGATGAACCATTTACTATCTTTAAAGAACACCTTAAAAAAAAATTGGAAGAAAATACAAAAGCCTGAAAATATCTTAAAAAAAGAATTCGACGTATATGAAGTCACGGGTAACAGGCCAACAAATTTAAAATCTTTGTATGATGCGCTTCTTACTATAAAACCAACGTATGTAGAAAGCGAAAGTACGTTTTTGGGTAGCAGGCAAAATACATATCAACAAGGATTAGAAATAGAATCTCTGATGAGCTTCTAAATTCTTAAATAATACTGAAATTGTTTTTCTTAAAAGATAGTTAATTTTACCAAGTTGCTATTAATAATAACTAATAAGTATTAATAATTCTTGATCTCCAAAAAGATAAATAAACACATACATACATATATAATATGTATGTAAATATGAATGTAGCAATTTATCTGGTTTTGTTTTGGTTTTCTGTAGCATTAATAAAGCTAATTTTTTTAGACTGTTGTATATTTGTACATATGTATGTATATTCTTTTAAAAAAGTAAAAACCTCTGTCTTAAACTCATTTAATGAAATCATTGTTTTATTCTAAAAATCCCGAGATTCCCGAGAATAAGATTTTTTTTGTTTCGTTTGCCGGGAATAGAAATAGTCCGGGAAATTAGCAACCGTAGTCATACTCCATTTGCTGCAATTTTGTTTATCCTCAGTTCGGCGGATGGCTAGCTTAGCCGGACGATCATGTGCGCCATAAAAACCACAAAGCCGTTTATAAAATGCGTAGATGGATGACTAAAAGAAACTATTTATGGAAACTTGCCAGAGTATAATTATAATAAATATTAAAAGTGAGCGGAGCAGTATGACAGTTCGTTTCGCAGCTTACTTAACTTACTATACAAGAATTAGATGTATGTTCTAAATATAGAACGATATATCAAATAAAATCAAAAGTAAGAATGTGGCCTTGTTTTGAATGAAATGCATTTACAGCAAGAACGTGAAATTTGTTTACGCTGTACATACATATGCGTACACGATGTTTAGGACACCAATTTTTAGGTGCATGATTGCCTGGATAAAAAAAAAATAATTGCCTGGTACTTAAACCTTTGCTTAAAACTCAGATCTAGTCTCTCAAAGTACAAAAGAAGCTTCTAATAAAAATCAACTGTATACAGAGAGATTATTATTATTTATTAAAATCCTTTGGTTTTTGCTAATTCAAATTAACTTAAAGTGAAAATGATAATTACATTAAAGTTCATCTTCTTTCATCACAATGGTGTCCAATAACTTAAACAACGATTTTTTTTGCACCAAGCTCTTTCCCGAAATGTTTACAATTTCGTAACACTGTAGCGCCATAATCAACAAAGTTGTACTCTATTTATTCAAGGTTACCAAACATTATCTTAATCTGTTTGGTTGTGATTTCAATTGAATAAAAATTAAACATTCGATTGCCGTGTGGCTTTGGCTGCCGCTCTGACTGTGACTCCTTAAACCTTAAACAGTGTTACTAGCAGTCCTATATGGCAACAAACGGTGGCAGATAGTTGGCAATGTTTTCGTAACTGTTTGTTAACTGTAAGACCAGAAAACAACAAAAATATTATTACAACAATTGCAACGAAATAAATCTACAATAAAAGCATTTTGTACTTGTATACTTCTTCTTTAGCTTTCTACAAAAATTTACAATTGTCTTTTTATAAGATCAATGCCTTGTCTGGACTAACGTCAAACCAAAAAAAAACTTTCCATTTCTAAAAAGACAACGACATCGTGGCTTGCAGCAAATGAAAATACGAAAATCGAAATCAAACAACAACAATAATAACAGAAAAAAAATTCAATTTTACAAAGGCAGGATAAAAAAAGCGACAGTCAAAAATCCCAACCTAAACTAGTGAGCGAGCAAGTGAGTGAGTGGAATCGAAAATTAAGGCACCACAAAATGTAATTCACTAACCAGCTAAGTTTTATTTACCAAAAAACGAAAGGAATGTAATCATGGATGGTCGTCGTCTTTGCACAGTGGGGATTTTCAAATCAATTTTTGAATCAAATTGGCAGTTTCTCGATTTCATTAAAATCTCTTATAGCATTATGTACTTTTTGATCCTTATTGCATTAACATTACGGCAATATCCTTTTTTAAGTACATAACTTTTCAAAAGGTAACTTAAAATACAAATTTTCTTTGCCTTTTGAAAAGATCTTTTTTATATCATCTATAAGTTTGCCATTCCGTTTGTAATTTCTCCAATATTGATCTTAGACCCTATGAAGTATATATATTCTGGGCAACTGTGAGTAGCACCGAGGATTGAACGCGTTTTCCAAGGACCCCAGAAATGATAGGGACTAGTTTGTAAAATTTTTATGTCACATATTAAACCTTAAACAGTGTTAATCCCTTGTTGTTGTGTTATTTTTTAACTCTGTATATATCACAAAGCATACAGAGATGAAAAAAGTGACGTAAGAAAAATGTCCATATCATTTGCGAACGCAGTTTTCGAAGAAAAAAGAGGGCAATGTGTAAAATCAGGCCGCTACAGTCAACACAAATTGCGTGATCAAAACTAAAATGCAAAAAGGGCAGCTTTCGAAGAAAACGACAAAAAACACAATATTTTCTCGTGACGCTCTGTGATATATATGGAGAACGGCAAGAGCCAAAGTTTCCAAATTTGGTATAAGCATCTCGGCTATCGATACACAATCATTCTTAAAATGAAGAAGTTGGCGTTTCACTTCCCATACAAAGATATTAAAAATTTCTCTACAAGTGAAGAACGTGAACAGCCAAAGCATCCAAATTAGGTACAAACATCTCGGTTATCAGTACACAACATCTTACAAAATGTGGGGGATTGCAGATGTCGGCGTGGCACAAAATAGCTTTTCTTATACATATCAAAAGAACGGTAAGAGAAAAATTATCCAAATTTGGTACACATAGCTGGGTTATTAATACACAACCTCTCTAAATATATGGGCGGGATCGAAGTGGGTGTGCCACCTTCCGTATAAAGACATTAAAGATTTTTGTGGAGAGGGGCAAGAGTAAAAGTTTTTTAAATAATGTACAAGCATCTTACTTATCAATACACAATATCCGACAAAATGTGGGCGGCATTAAAGAAGTGGGCGTAGCACAAAATCGATTTATTTATACCTAAATAACGGTATTAATACAACTTTCTGTTTCCCTCGCATTATGTTGAAGGGTATATAATGTTCGGCGTAGCCGAATATGCCATTTTTACTTGTTTTTAAAAAATTCTTAAACTTGAGACCACAAATCTTAAAAATCTTTTTAAAATGCACATAATTGATATTCTTTATTAGTCTGACGCAAAATTCTTGTTACGAAATAGTTTTGAAATATTAATTCCAGTTTTGCGATCAACAAAAAAATGCGGCATCTAAAAAAAAATTTTACATGTACAAAATATGCTTCAAAAAGGTAAAATATGCGCTATAAACTTAACAAATACAGAAAAAATGCAAGAAATGCTGCAAAGGGTAAAATATGCACTAACGAATCGATGCGAAAATTCATAAAAAGCTCTTAAACGGATAAATATATTGTATTTGCCTTCATTGGTAGAACAAGGCAAAACCTGCATTTGGAATTTCACGGTTTCCTAGTAAAAACTTTTAAATCACATAAAAATAAAGGCAGAAGCATTGTTTTGAATTGTGCATATTCCCGAAGTGCTTTAATATGAGGCTTGTTAGTCTGAACCTTAATACATGCATATGTATATTTGATGTATGTATATTCCAAAATTAAAATTCTAAACCTCTGTTATTGTCATGTAAAATTTTTTTTAAATCAGACAGTCCTGTTATAAATCAACCGATTGATTTTCCCTTCACAGAAAAAATTATTAGTAGCTTTTTATCAATTGAAAAAATTATTTAAAAAGTACTTAAATTTAATTAATGTGATAATTGAAACAATTATTTTTTTTTTTTGTTGAAAGAAAATTAAAATAATAATTTTTATTTAATTATCATTTTAGTTGTTTTGAAATAAATTTTAAATTAAAATAATAATTAAATAAAAAAAAATTATTTATTAAAATAATTTAAACTTGTGAAATTGTTGTTGGAAATTTTCAAAATCAATCAACACATTGTTTATTACGGCAAAGTTTTTTGATCTTTTTGTTAATTAAAATTAAAAATATCATTTATTAAAAAAAAATATTTAAAATTTTTACAATTTTTAGTAAT
The DNA here is from genome assembly GCA_963931875.1 of Pollenia griseotomentosa. Lineage (NCBI taxonomy): Eukaryota > Metazoa > Arthropoda > Insecta > Diptera > Polleniidae > Pollenia > Pollenia griseotomentosa. The sequence continues at coordinate 41,161,735 of OZ007563.1, forward strand.
CAATATAATCATTTTGGTAATAGGTGCAAAATCAACAAATGGGTTGCTTGTTTCTATGAATTTAGTATTTATTTATTAATTACACTAATATAATTATTGTAACTAACTTAAGCTAAGAGTTCTAGAGAAAATTTTTATTTTTTTCTGTTTTTTATAAAAAAAATTCCCATTGTGCGTCGTCATCGCTGTTGTCGTTCAGTGGTTTATTGTCTTTATGTAGTTGCACAGTATTAGACTAAAACTACACTGCTCCTACTCATTCATGATGCATGATCGCAGAGATCATTTGCATGATTTTGCCTGGGTTCCAGCTATGGCCTGGAATATTTTATAAAAGACAAGGTTTTAAATTGGCGAGCTGTTAATCAAAGCCAACTAAAGGTCTCTGGATAAGAGCTTAAAAAAGTACAAGCAGATTAAGAGAACTTAGTAAATAATAAAAACCACAAACTTTTGAAACTCCCTGTCTTTGGCACTTACTTACTACATATGAGCTGGAAAGGAGTATTCACATTATAAATGCTTTTTGCACTATTAATTAAAATAAAATCAAAAGTTGAGAAAAAAATGGTTTTAAATAAAGTTTTTACTTCTTTCGGTTTATGTATGTACTGTTATCTGACGACTTGATATACATAAATGCACAGATTTGTCTCGTTTTATACACAGACATGTGATTTTTTCCGTTTTCCATGGCTCTTGCTGTTGCTGCTCTTAAAAAACCCAAAAGGCAATGAAAGCGGTATTGACAACAATTCATTTTTTCTCTCCTGCCTTTTTTGTAAATGTCTGTATTTGGTTGGGGGTGTCAGTCACCCATGTCAGTTAAAAAATATACTTTGATAAGATGCTGATTTAAGATCAACTAGGATGATTGAATGAGCGCATACCAGCCAAACCAAAGCGAGCCAAATAAAGAAGGAAAATCCGATAAGAAAAATAAAATGTAATAAAAGTTAAAGTGATTTTAATAGATGATGCCATTATGGCAGGTGATGGTGCTTAATCTTTCTAACAATGTTGTTTTAACTGCTCGTATCGTCAACATTTTTCTTTTCTATCAATTTGCAATTATTATTTTCCTGTGTCTGGTTTTTAATTAAGCATATGGGCATTGCTAATTCGTTGAATTGTTTGTAACAAAAATTTTACTAGATAATGACTTACGGGCTTTTTATGTTCATAAATTGTTAAAAGTAAGGAAAGGAATGAAGCTGATAAGGCTGCACAGTGGGGGAGTTTTCAAATCGAATTTTGTGTTTCCTTATTTTTATTATAAATCTTGATTTAGATGTAAGTAATTTTCTTTCAGGTTAACAGTTTTCTTCAAAACCAATTTGAACGTTTTCTGAATTATTTTTTTTTTTAGCTTTTTATTTCCAATTGATTAGATTCTTTCTTTTTGGTTAGTTTTTAACATAAATATTTTTCCCTTTCTGCATTACCAAGTTAATTTTTTATACCCTTCACTACAGGTCGGAAGGGGTTTTTATTAGTTTTTCATATCGTTTGTAATTTCTACAATATTGATCTTAGACCCTATAAAGTGTATTATCGATATCCATCTGTCCGTATGCATGTTGATATGGCTTTTCTGAAGACCCCAGACCAGGGCTGCCAGGTAATTTTTTTGCTTGTCGCCAAAAAATTAAAAAAATATCCCCAAAAATCTCCAAATTCCCAAATTCCCAAAACACATAACCTTAAAAAGTTAATATTTTTCTTTTGTTTTTTTCTGACAAAATGTAAATTTTTTCTTTTAACCCTCGGAGGTATAACCAGGTCTGTGCAGACTTTTTGCATATAAAAGTGTGTATAACTTTTTTGGTTTTCATGTTAGAGATAAATTCCTGGAGCAACAATCTCAGAACACATTGAGCAAAAAAAATAGAGCGATTGTTGATCCGGGTTTACAAATACTTTGGTTCAAATGATAGAAGCAGGTCTGTGCAGACCTACATGTAATTTGTATGGAATGAATGGGGGACAGCTGATAAAAACCGTTATTGAGTGGGATTTTGTGGAGAAAATTTGCATTAAATGTACACATTGAATAAGGCAATTAAAAAAAAAAAAACAGTACAAAAAGTAAAGAATAAACAAAAACGCGTTAGTATACTAACATCTTTTAAAGTGTAAAGATATAAAAAATGGCATCGGCATTTACTATTGATGATATGAAGGACGTGGTGAACCGCACCTCAAGATTTTTAAATTTACCAGAAGAAGAAAGAAGTGAAATGTAAGAAGAGTTAGCATTGTGGCTGGCCGGTGATGATGAACAGCCCGAGGAAAGTACTCCTTTCGAAGGCGACGACAACATGGATCCAGATTATGTGCCGTTGTTAGATGATGCGGCTTCCGATGCTGAAGCAGACATGTCTATTGAAACGGAGAGTCTATATGACGATGATGAGGAGCTGCACGATTTGTATGAAGGCACTGCAGCTTTTCCCGAAGGGCTTGAAGCCGTCGGTATGGACGAGGAGCCAAGTTCGTTGAGCTCGACTACGTCGTATATGTCAAAGGATGGTAAAATTTGGTCGAGCACTCCGCCGGCAGCTGGTAGACCTCGTGCACATGACTGCGTTACTGTGGGTCCTAAAGGCCCGGTTACAGGCACTATGCGAAACCCGATCTCCCTTTTTAAATCTCTTCTAACACCCGAGATCGTTACCATAATTGTTCGTGAAACAAACCGTAAGGCCTAGGAGATGAGCCGTTAATTGTCTGAGCTGAATCCTGACTAGACACCGCAAGATGGGATCAAACGTGTAACTGAAATAGAAATGTACGCTTTTTTGGCCTAACCTTGTTTGCCGGCATATTTGGGTCAAACGTTCAGCCTAGTCATTAGTTGTGGGAACACAACGGAAACGCTATCTACAGGGCGACAATGTCTGCTATACGATATAAACATATTCTAAAATATATTTGATTTGATAATGGTATAACGAGATCCGCTCTACTTGTAGAAAGCAAATCGGCCGCCATCGACGACATTTGGAACATGCTCATGAACAACTGAGAGCGTCAAAATGTTCCAGGTGCCCAAATAACTGTGGATGAGCAGTTGTTCCCGTACCGAGGCCGCATGCGCTTTACCCAATATACGCTTTCATTGCATGGATTGCAAAAAGCCAGTATGCCAACAACATTCACGTGCCAGGTACTCCTGCATTGAAAGCCATATTAAACATTTATTTCTTTACATATTATTAATAAAATACCGTAAATAGATAAATAAAAAATGCGTTTTTATTGTTGATTATGTAGTTTTCCAAGCATAAAATGCATTTATAGTAGGTCTGGACAGACCTGGTTATTCCATTTAGCGACAAAAAAACCTTATACCTCCGATAGCCTAGCAGTTTTTCCCAATCTTCATTATATTGTCTTTCATATATACTTGTTTTTGGGGAAGACATACATATTATATTAGAAATTCTTTTATAGAGTAATTCTATATAAGAGTAAGATAAAAGTTTTGCTACTTTTATTCATATTTTATATACGAAACAAAGAAAAGTAAGCGTAAATAATAAAAAAGTGTAAAATACCCAAAAAATCCCCGAAATTTTTTTTAAATCCCCAATCCCCAAATGACTTCCTTTGTCCTTTTTGCTCACATGAAATCCCCAACTTTGGGGATAAATCCCCAAGTACAGCCCTGCCCCAGACTTCCTTTACTCCTCTAGAGTTTGCTGTTGGAATTCAGCCAGATCGGTCCATAAATGGCCGAGATACATATGAGCAAAAAACCTCTACTGCCTCTTATTTTACCCAAAAATCCCATTTTATTGTTGTTGTTTTTTTGTATGCCTGAAGAACGACAAAAGTCAAAGTTTACAAATTAGGTAAAAACATCTTGGTTATTAATACACAACATCCGACAAAATATGGGCGGGATCGTAGAAGTAGGGCGTGACACAAAAATTATTTATTTATATAAAAACAACGGTATTAATGTTACTTTCTGTTCTTATTGCACCATGGTGAAGGGTATATACGATTCGGCATAGCCGAATCTGGCATTCTTACTTGTTTTCTATTTGGTTTTACAGATAATTTTTCCTTTCTAATGATTGAAATCTGTTACCAACTTTTGATTTTATTCACAAAAGTTGAAAAATTGTAAAAATTTAAGAATTTCGCTAATTGAGGTGGGTCATACATTTTATCTTACTTTGGGCGACTCCTGGGCATTTATGGGACTTTCTTAAATTTGGCTCCTGCAGCTCCCAGTAGCTCGTTTCTGTATCTCTCGCATCGTAAAATTTCTTACATGAAGTGTGAAACAAAAAATTCCATCGTTTCTCGATTTATGAGATAAAAGTGTTTCTGTATTTGAATGCGAAAACAGACACAACAAATTCTGTTTATACTGGAATATTTCCAGTAATTAAGTGACAAATAAAAGCGAAACGTCAACAAAAGAAATAAATATAATAAAAACAGGGCTGCCAGATTTTACGAGTTATCGTCATCTTGACGATTTTTTGTTCCGATATTAACAAAGTGACGTTTTGATGATTTTTTCTAAAAAGTGACGAAAGCAAAAACAAAATTAAAAATATTTTATAATTTTGTTGTTACTTTCTATAGAAATTCATCTTGAATTTTTAAATTTCAAACACTTCTATTTTGTGGCGTTGAAAATTGAAAAAAAAAATAATATTAATGTCTGTAGAAAGCAACAACAAATTTATAAAATATTTTTGATTTTATTTTTGCTTTTAATGAAATTGTTGGCGTTGCGTTTTACACTATAAGCCCCTTAGTCTTCGAAATAAGATAATTGTACATATTTGTATATGTTTGTTTATTAGAAAAAAAGATATCTTTAGAATCAAGGCTGCTTAAATTTTTATATTTATCCCTATTGTGAAAATTGTCCTCGAAATTGTTTGTTTCTTCCCTAAAAAATGTATCGGCAAAAGCAAAATTTCGAGGGAAAGTAATGGACCGACTTGGCTTATTTTGAACATTTAATACTTCTTATATACATATACAAAATATGATTGATATTTGATATTCTTATCTTATATGTACACTTTTGTGCCAAAACCATTATTCCGGCAAGAAAGAAATTTGTTTGTCTCCCAGTAAAAACTTTTTCAAAATGGATAGCTTCTTTCACTCGTTATTAAGTAGCTTTCTTCCATAAGAACTTCGGTAACTCCTTTTTTCTGGATGTATTAAGATAAAAAAATGACTTACTTTTAAATTTGTTCTTTTTGGCACAACCCTTGTAAAATTCATTAGTTTTTCAGTAGAATTGTATGTAGTGCTTTTATGTGTTTCTGATTATTTAACATATTATATCTTAGGCGAAGATTTTACTGGGTCTTTAACCCGTTTATTAATGAACCGATTTTTTTTAATTTTAACTACAAGGTATTCTTCTAAGTCTATTTCAGGTAAAAAAGAAAAAGATTATAGGAATAGGTAAACTAAAGATTTATATCTCAATTATTAAATAATAATTATTAAATACCCATGAACTTTAACTAGGTTTTTGTTTGATTATTTTTTAATAAAAGTCGAAACAAATTTGTTTAAAATTGATTTTAAATTGCACGATTTTTAAAACAAAAAAGACGATCGTTTTTATTTTTTTCTCAGGAAATTGACGATTTTGACACAAATTTATCTGGCAGCACTGATTAAAACCAAAACAAGAAAAGGCTAACAAAAATTTAAACTAACAAAATATAACAATTGTTTTTTGTTTATTTTCATCATATAAATTATGCATTTATCATTTATATTCCTTCTATTTTTTTTTTATTTAAAAAAAATAGTATATAAACATATTTTAAATTCAAAATAACTACATTTTGTTTTTCTCGCCACCAATTTCAAATGTGACTTAATTTGACAGTTCTTCAAAGAAACTTTTCGCAAAATATTGTTATAGAAACACTTTTTCTCGCATCCTTCCAATAATTGCTGGAAAATTATTTAAATGACAGATAATTCTCGCAAAAAAAAGATACAGAAACACTTGTGTGAGAAAAACCATTTTTTGTTTCATTTCACACTATTTTTGTTGCAATTCACACGTTTCATGCGAAGAGTTTTACGATGTGAGATATACAGAAACGGGCTGCAGGATACCCCTAGATGGGTCAAATGTATGACCAGCCCCACTTTATTTTTCATCTCAATGACTTATTTCTAACATGCCCATCGTTTTTCAGGTAAGCTCTTGTTTTCGAGATATACCGTTATTTCGAAAATGGAGGAGGTTGCACAACATATATTCGCGTAACTCAAAGACGGTTTAGTTTATTGATATTACTAAAAAAAACCGAAATTTCGCAACAATCCATTATTATTGCTGTAAACTTTCGTTTTCAAAAAAACCCCACCAAAAATAGTCTAAAGGTGTCAAATCGCACGATCTTAGTGGCCAATTCACTCCTCCTCTACGAGAAATATTGCGATATTCGAATTTTATTTTCAAAATATTCTATGTTTGTCTTGCTTTGTGGCAAGTGGCACCATTCTGCTGAAACCATGTATTTTCTACGTCTAAATCATTAATTTTCCGCCACAAAAAGCTCCTGACAATCTCCCTGTAGCTATTTCCATTGATGTTACCTCAAATTAAATTTACAACCAAACATTTGTGTATTCCTTCTATATTTTGACAATTTGCATGCTAAAGATTTGGTCAAAAGTTTTTGAGATAAAAATAACTGTCTTGGTGAGGTTTCTGTTTCTTCATTAAAAATCTTCAATAGCTTTCCTTCTTATCTGTCATTTTTAAAAAAAAATTTTTTTTTAATTGAATTGGTGTTTGGACGATATTGGACGGTGTTGGTAAATTTTGTATGGTCAGCTGTTGAAAACCATCCAACATTGTGATTTCAACAAGATGGTTCATATTCGGCGAATGCATTATTTTGCGTACAATCGATTTTACGTGCTCTTCACATTCACCGTATTCACCAGCTGCTGACAATTTTACTTATGGATATTTTAAAGAAAGAGTGTATGTTAACAAGCCAAGTTTTGCCCCACCCGTAGTTCAGACCTTGACCCGTCCGACTACGGGGTAGTAAAAATTGGCTTGTTTTGGGCTTTTGACATCAAAAAATCAGGAAATATTGCTGACTCGAAACATCCCTGCGGTAAATTTGTGTCAATTTGTTTTAAAGCACTTATCCCGTGACCAGTGAACACAGTTTTATAATAGAAAGGAAAAAATTGTAATTGGTGAAAACAGAACAAATCACTTAACTGGCGATAATGTGTTTAAAGAGTAGTTACTCCAGAAGGTAATAGACAAGAAACTAGTAATGTTACTGGATTTTGTGTGGGTTCTATTACTTTATAAGAAGGGGATCCTTCACATGAACATGGTTCACTCGGGACATTATCTGCCGCAGGCATTATTTTAACGCAAAACTTAATGTGTCCATTTCAGTAATTTCTGTGACCTGTTACAAAGTATCAAAAAAGTTCCATTTAACCCACTACTAGGACATCCCCATGTTAAAGTGACAAGTCCCCTTCATATAAAGTGTTAGATCTAGAACCGGCCCCTACCACTTTAGAACTGTCACGTGACATGTTTGGTGTTAGTTCTCTTCCCCAAGGGATTGAATACTTATGTAGTAATTAAATTTAAAGATCAAGAAACCATTAATCTATTTATACATCCTTATATACCTTTAGTTTGTGTTTTTTTGGTGGTGGCTGCCTGCTTTCCTCATTGTTCTCTGCTGTATTATTGTTGTTTTCTTATCTTGAAATTTGTACAGCAGTTGTTATTGTTTCTATAATTGACTTTTACTTAATTGATCACTCGTCAGCAGACACTGATCCCTCTGCAAATAAATCTCTCCCCTTACGACGTTGGTGGTAAACCAGTAAATGAATTATTACATTTTAACTTTTTTTTTTTTTTTGTGTTTTATCACAAATTGTCTATATGTGTTTTTTTGCTGTTTATGCCAAATGGCTGTTTCTAACTATCATCTCACTAAACCACCTCTCGATTCCAAAAACAAATTACAGATGTCAGTAGTTAGTACCACTACAAGGTATGAAGCATAGAAAACGACAAGAACAGAAAGAGAAAAACCAAACTAAACATAAAACAAGTTAGAGTGCTATATTCGGCTGTGCCGAATCTTTGATACCCTCCACCGACAGTTCGAATGTTTAAGGAGTAATATCTGTATGATGTCTTTTTATTATTATTATCTTAAACTGTGACGATTTGTTATTAATTATGGTTTTAGGAGACTAAACTGTTTTCCGGGAGTAGGGCATATATGGGGCCTAGGGTAAATTATGTACCGATCTTCACGAAATTTCACAGTATCATTTATAGTCCTATAAAATTGTGACGAGCCAAAATTTGTTATGATTGCATTATTTTTTACGGTTTTAGGCGTACTAAACTGTTTTCCGGGAGTAGGGTTTATATGGGGCCTAGGGTAAATTATGGACCGACCTTCGCGAAATTTTACTGTGTAATTTCTAGTCGAATAAAACGGACTTGTGCAAAATCTTATGTCATTCCGTGCATTTTTGCATCATTTATGTTAGTTTTTGTAACAAAATTATCAAGTTTTTGAAGGTGGTGGTTCCACATTTTTATTCATAGCTCTGGTCCTACTGAACCGATTTTGCTGAAATTCAATCCCAAACTGCTTAGGATAACTACAAGCAATTTGACACCTAGTTTGTTTATTTCTTTTGAGTTTTTCGAAAGTGAGCGTGTTTTCAACAGACGGACAGACGGACAGACGGACAGACGGACAGACGGACAGAAGGACAGACGGACAGACGGACAGACAGACGGACATGGCTAAATCGACTTAGAATTACTCAAGCAGCCAGAATATATATACTTTATGGGGTCTGAGATGAATAATAAAAAAGTTTCACACGGAATGACAAACTTAGTATACCCTCTTCACAACTAATTGTGGTGGAGGGTATAAAAAACCCAACTACGCTATGATCGTGTTAGTAAGAAAAGTTATTATTTTGTTGTTACAACTTCACACGTTCAAAATTTTTGAGAAATATTTTTTTATTTTATATCTCTCGCTCTTTCTATTCTAGTCATCTTCTATGGTATGGGGTTGTTGAGACAGTGCGTCTTTTTTATGTGTCGTTGTTGTTTTGCAAAAAAAAAAGTGAAGGTAAAGAAGGTGTATGCTGCACTGCACTGCACTGCTCTTGTACACTCTCCAATATTCATTAGTTTAATAAGACTCTGGCCAAAAACATTCAACATAAATAATAATTTTCTAAATCGTCTAGTGTCATGGTCTGACTTAACAGTTTAACTCTTAATATTTTTTTCTTATTTTTATTTTTGGGAAACAATTTATAAAAATAAATAGTAAAAAAACATCGGAGTAAAAATATTTTCAAAATTAATGCCGGCAGCAATTTTTTTCGCGGACACAGCTTTGGCACTACAGCAGACATTAACAATCTTAAATGAATGGTTATTACATCTGATATGTAACTGAATAAATAATTATTGACATAATAAATATGAAGAAATTGTAATTTATTATTAAGTTAATTTTAGATTTTAATGTTGTAATAATCATAAATATGTATTTTCATAATTGGGATCAAATCAATGAATTTTAAATATTTGTATTGAATTAAACTGGTAATAATTATGAAAATTTATTACAATAAATATTAATCAAATAATTCAATTTATATAATTTTCTTTTTAAATTTTTTACAAAAAATAGTCAAAATTTCTTACATATTTTTGATTGTAATTTTTAAAATATTTATTTATTTATTAAATGTTACAAACATTCTTAAAACTGTTCTGGATGGGAAAGCAGCTCGCTCGTTGTTGACATCGGCGTTGCCATTTAGTTTACTTTTTTTTCAAGTTGCACTTGTGTTCTTTTTTATTCAGTTTGGTTACTTTTTAAACTTGTTATTAACTTTGTTAATTGGTCAAAGTAATTTTAAAGCCTGGTATTGTAAATTAATACCTTTTCTAGTTTTCAAAGTAAACTGTCTTTAAAATTTACTTTAAATAGGGGGCAACTTTCCTCTGTCCTACCGGCGCAATTTTAGTTCTGTTAATACAGATTGAATTCTAATTAATTTCAATTTATCAATAGTATGAATTGGGAACTTAGCACATTTAAACGATACCTTGTTAATGAATTTTTGACTCCCACGATAAACTCTGATAACACTATGCTCGAAATTGACACTGTTTTATGACAAGCCGGGCACATGGCGTTTAAGCATAATCCGGGTACGCTGAATCCAATGGTGCCCACCGTTTGTTTTAAGGTTAGCTCTTGTTTTTGAGATATACCGTTATTTCGAAAATTGAGGAGGTTGCACAACATATATTCGCGTAACCCAAAAACGGTTAAGTTTATTGAAATTACTAAAAAAAAACCGAAATTCCGCATTAAAATCTCCTTTAGATGGGTGAAATGTATGACCAACCCCACTTAATTTTTTATCTCAATCATTTATGTCCAACAAACCTTCCCGCTATCTCCATTCTTTAAGGGGCTTCCATACAAAATGTTCAATGCAGACTACAAATATATTGAAAAAAAGTCCAATAAATGCCCAGGAGTCGCCCAAAGTAATATAAAATGTATGGCCCACCTCAATTTGTCCTTTACATTTTCTCGATACATACTTGCCCTTTATCACCAGTTTTTAGGGTGGCTCCCATACAAATATTGCGTTTTGTGCAATTCTTAAATCAATTAAAATTTTTCGACTTTTGTGAATAAAATCAAAAGTTGGTAACAGATTTTTATCATTTATGGCTGGTTTTGTTTGCAGCTTTTTATATGTCTGCAAAAAATTAGTAGCCTAGCTCTATTTTCAAATTTTTTATGATTTTTTAAAAAACAAAAATTTGGATAAAAAAATTATTTATTTAAAAAAAAAAAAATTATGTTAAAAAAAAAAAAATTATGTTTTTAAAACGACTGCTCATATTAAAAACAATTTTTACTTTTCTTTAAGGAAATTTTATTGCGGATTTTTTTTTAGTAATTTCAATAAACTAAACAGTTTTTGAGTTACGCGAATATATGTTGTACAACCTCCTCCACTTTCGAAATAACGGTATATCTCGAAAACAAGAGCTACCCTAAAAAAACGGTTAGCACTATTAGATTCAGCCTATCCGAATTATGTTTAAACGCCATGTGCCCGGCTTGTCTAATTTTTCAACTAGCAAAGTGTAATTAATATGCAAGTGGCAGTGTAATAAAACTGAACTGGCAAAATAAAATAAAGTAATTTGTTTTTATTTTTGTTTTTTTTTACCCACTTACAACTACATTTAGAGTTGACAAAAATTGAACCAGTCAGAAAAGATAAACTCACAGTTCATTGTTGTTGCTTTTGTTTAAGCTTTGATTTTGTTACAAGTAAAACGGGTGCTTATAATTCTTATTCGATCAAGAGTTTTATTTGTATAATATCTTTAGTTATTCTAAAATCTTTGGATGAAGTTTCCTGATGATCTGGCCTAAGCAACGAGTAAAATGCGCATAGGAAAAGCTTATCCCATCAACAATAAATTTTAGTTTATAAAAGTTTTAATTGGAATTTTGGCACATTTAAACGAAACCTGGCAAATGCATTTTTGACTCTCAAGATAAACTTTGATAATACTCAGATAGTTGGAAAAGTTATCTTTTACAGTTTTATAAGAAAGTTGGGGGTTTATTTTTCCCTACTTCTAGCGAAGCTATAGAAAACCTGGCAATGTATATAGATTGATAGTCCGTTGATTCTTAGAAATTTTGAAAGCTTTAGCTCATAAAGTCTTTTAAATAAACAAAAATTAGTGCTTACTTTGGTTGGGAGGTGCCATGTTCGCTAATAATTTAAAAAAAGTTATAGCCTTTTTCCTTCCAAACCAGTTACGTACACAGAAAAAAATTCTCCAAAATGTTTTACCGATTAAAGCATTAATAAAAAAAATCAGTTTTAATCAAGTAAATTAAACGTTAAATTGATACAGTTAATTTGTTTACTCGTGCAAGTATTATTAATTTTTAAATCAATGTCACAAATTTTTTAGTTGAAATAATTTTTTTTTCTGTGTACTGTTAAAAATTCATAAAAATCGATCCAGCGGCTTAAAGCTTTTTTATACTTACTTGTGCACATCTAATAGACACCACTTAGGTGTTTAAATGTCTAAAAATCGTTTTTCAAGTCAAGTAAAAATAAGATTATATGAAAAACAGAATCTGGGAATTTATTTCTCATGGTGAGTTACATTTATTATATAAATTTTCATATTAATTCGAATGTGTATTCTAAGTCAAATTACAATTTTAAAAGCTTTTATACTTTAATAGTCTTATTCCTTCAATATTTTCTGCTAGTGCATAGAAATTATTTCTGGAAACGGTCTTACTGTAGCAGTGCTTACAAAATTTGAATTTTGTATGGATGCATCTATAGAACTAGCTTTTAAATTCTTTGCAATGTTGTTCTGGAAATTCCCAATTGTCTGAAACGACGACGAGTTGGAAAAGGTTGATCATCTCAATACTTCACAGCTTTCACGTTGCCTTTAGTGCGTTTCTCAAAACGGCTGACTAATTTCCTAATCATATGGGAGCTAATCTTGAACTAAAATATTGACGATATTTTCGCTGCGTCATAACAATTGGTCGTTGACAAGAAGAGAAATAATGGATAGTTTCAACGCGCTGTTGTGTACTGTATGCTTTCCTTAAAAATTTCCAGGAATTCAGTTATACATATTACAAAAAAGTTATAAGGGCTAAGGTAGGGATGGGCAAATTGAATAAATATATCGATATAAATCGAATCGATATTTTTTAAGAGTATCGATATTAATTATTTTAAAAATATCGATATATCGATATATCGAACATAGTTTTGCTGAAACTATCACCAAATTAAAAAATTTAATATACCTCTTTACATACATATTTATGAACAAACATATTACATGTAATTACAATGTTAGTTTTTATTGTTTCATTTTATTTCAAAAAATTAATAAGAACAAAAAATTCAATCAAAACAACAAATTCAATTGTAACAAAAACAAAAGGGAAGAATACAAAAAAACCATATGAAATCCAAACAAAAGTTAATTACGAAAAATTTGAATGGAAGTAAATAAGTCATGGAAGTACCAACTTACCTTAAAATTTGAATTGCACCCCAAAAGTACCAACTTTAACTAGAAATGTTTTTGATTGTTTAAGTCAAACCAGTAATCATCAGATATGCACATCAGAAACACTTTCTGTTTTATGTGCTCTCCTGTCAATCTGCTTCTTGTATCCGGCACTGCTTCTTATAAATGCCAATCATTTTAGATCTTCATATTAGTTTGAAAAACATATGATGCATGCCAATTATTGAAAACATATTGTTTGAAAAACGGCTAAAATTTTGACTTTTTAATGAAGAATGCCTTTAAAAATATAGAATTCGATAGTCGTATTTCAATATCGATATATCGGTATTTTAAATATCGGCGATATATATCGATTATTTTTTTAAGTATGTATCGATATTTTTTGCCCATTCCTTGTTTAAGGTTGGTAGGTCTTATTTGGGCCACCCTGCATTTTTACAGTTTTTATTGTAATTGACTCAAGCAATTTATAATAGCAAACTATCGACCATGTTTTGACAATCGCACAATTTGAAATCGCAAAACGCCAGATTTATTAAATGGTGCGTTTTGCTTGCGTTCTGCCAGAATACCTATTATGCGATTTCAAGTCAGAATCGCAATTGTTAAACGTTTTGCGATTGTCAAAACATCCCGGTATAACTGTAGAAGTTAGGATGCAAAAAACAGTTATACCCGCTAAGCAATTAAGCGATAATAACTCTACATATAAATTAAATGAAAGATTTTTTCTATTTCCTTAATTCAAAAAAATATTTTCTTTCAATGCCCTAAAGAAAAATTTGTGATAAAAATATGCCGCCTCATTTTCATTAATATTTTTCTAAGAAAACTAACAAAAATTCAAACACACATTTTTACTAATGAATATGACCGAAAGCGTATGTGCGTTGTAAAATTTTACAAGTACTTTTTTTGTAATTGTATAATAACGTCACCTGTGACAGTAGACAAAGAGAGTGCGGCCAGAAACTACGACAATGGCTAAAACATTTGGCCGCACGGCAAGAGACCTTATGTCTGGCTCGTTAACGCTTTGTTTTTGTTTAAAAAGAAAAAACATTTTAAAGCTCATAATATAGTTAACAGCTTCCTAAACAAGGAAAACGTTGCTGTTGATATGCACTAGCATCTTATAACTAACTAACTTTACAATAAAAGTATGTAATAATATTATGCTATCTTTTTCTAAAACGGCCGCAAATCTGTGGAAAATCACAGGGTTTTACAAAAAGAGTTAAAGGCTGTCAAGAACGACGACGTAGAAGCCACTTGGTTGTAAAAGAAAACAAAAAACAAAGTTGCCCAAAGGCTCTCACCCGCAAACCTGATTGATATTCTCTTTGAGAACTTCAGGAGTCTTACGGTTGTTGATATCCCGACTCCAGAAGCCCCAAATAATTCTAGAAAGGTAATAACCAAAACAGAAACTATGCGATCGGGAAATGCAGCCCGCAGAATTTCGATTGTAGGTCATGTAGTATGGGCCTTGGGTGCATCCTTTTGAAACCAAATTTCCTCTAGTCCCAAATCGTCCAATTGAGGTAGGAGAAAGTCATTGAGCATAAAACCGAGTATTATCCAGTCTCAAATCCACCAGTTGAGGTAGGAGAAAGTCATTGAGCATGGCTCTGTAGCGCTTGCCTTTCACAGTAGTCGTGTAGCCCGTAGAGTTTTCGAAGAAATACGACCCGATGTTGCCTACACTGAAAGAAAATGCGTCATAACGCTGATGTATTTTGACATCAGTACTACGACAAGTGTATGTATTCGTTTTTGACCCCATGAAACTTTTCATCATTGTGATGGCAGTCAAAACAACACTTGGCCAAATTGTAATCAGGATCAAACATTGGAATTATGTCATAAATGAGATGACACTTTAGTATCACAGAAATGACGATTCGGAGTCAGTTTAATAAAATATTTCATCAGTGCGGTGACTCAGTAACATCTGAAAACGGACTCATTACGCTCAATTTAATGAAAAACTGTAATTTAATTGAGTCAATGGGAATAACTTAAGTCACACACACACACATGTTTGTTGTATTCCGCCCTTTGTTTACAAAATTACTCTTAATTATAAGTCACCAGCAGTGTGCCCGATATGGTTTTCGTAATCGTTCTACTTTGAAAATTGTATGTATTTAACTAAAAATTTTAAACAAATAGAATATGGGAATTTTTGCTTCTTAGTTTACTTTTAAAACATGAAAATCATGTTAATAATACACGAAATGTGGCATAGAATTGATAGTCATAGCATAGATGACGCATAAAATATGACAACATTTTATGATGACGTTCGTCATTGGATTGGTGTCACTTTTTTGATGTTAGGGTATCATCAACATGAAGATGATTTTTCTATGAGTGCACATTGTAACACCACACCATACAGTAACTTAGAGCGGGTGTTATGGCTTTTCGTGAATTATAAGCGGATTTTCGGTACCCCAGAAGCGATTATTCTAGTAAGTCACGTATGCACAGAGATGGATACGCTGTACCAACACCACCTACGAATTATTACGCAAACAAATCGAAGCAATTATTTCGTGTTCTTGGAGTGTATTTTATATTTGTTAACTTTAAAAATTTTCAAGCAGAACGAACATTTACCGCTATTTGCAAAAATTATAGTATTTTCCGGTAGGATGATGACTTTTGCTCCACCTTGTATTAAGATTTAAATCTTAGCTACATGCCATATTCTGTTTAAAGAAAGAATTGCCTGTTGTCCCCTGGTTAGCAAATACTGTTTTCCATACATGTGCAGCATATGAATCTGTGTTTTAGTCGAATATGATTATGTAGTCGTAAGTATCTGCATTGAATCAGTATTTTGTTTTCTAATTATGATTTATACTGAGCCAGTGATTTGTGTTTGTGTCCAGCTTGAGTCAAGTCGATTCGTAAGTTGATTTATTGTGTCCACAAGACAAATACAAAAATACCTCATAAAAAAAAACTAAAAAAACAACAACATCATAATAATTGTCTTAGTTGGTTGGCAAAAGGCACCATAATAAAGTTTACATAAATTGTTAAGTATAGTATGTATGGATTTGTATGAGCACAACATTTGTTTATTTTAGGGGTTGCAGGTCGTGGTAAAATAATAATTTCGATAAATTACCCGCTTATTTATCCAGTTGTAAAAACTATTCCAAAATACAGGTTAACCTGCACTAATGTGTTTAATTTCCACTTAATTCTCTTCATGTTTATTGTGGACAGTTTAGTTGCCACTAAGTTGTTTTTTTGTAATAACCTAAAAGTTCAATTGCAATTACAGTGCAACTTCGACTCTTCGGACACATATAGTTTAAGGCTCGGTCGGATTATAGAGTTGTACGGACTATAGTAGGGAAAATTAACGAAATAATCTAAGTGAATTGAAACATGAATTAACTCTCTTGTATATATCTGAGCCATTTTGACAAAACATCTTAAGTCAAATTTAAAAAGCTGAAAAAAGTGTTTTTAATCATACAAATTTTCATTTAAATCGATCGCGCAACCTACGTTTTTTACTCAATTAAGAGCGTAAATATGAGATTAAATTGTCCATAACAACAATAACAAGGTTGATTGAAAGTGGATTGAAAGTTTTTGTTTCATTACTCTAATGACATTTTTATTGTCATAATGAAAATTTAAATTTATCAAGGCAATTATTGAAATATGTTGCTTTTATAAAAAAATTTTTGATTTAATAAATTTAATGGCATATTACATTAGATGTAGGAAATAAAGGGTGCTTTTTTAAGCCCGATAGAATTTGAAATTGTAAAAAATAACACAAAAAATTAAATTGTAATCAACATTTTTTTTTATTCGAAAGATCAATACGTGACATTAAAATTTGAAAATGATTTCGGGCATATGGGCACCGCGGCTGTTCTTGACGAAGCGCATTCTGGACGTCCAATTTTGGGCCACTTTTTCGAGCACTGCTGGCCGTATGTCACGAATAACACGAACAATGCTGGCCTCCAAGGCGTCAATTGTTGCTGGTTTATCAGCATAAACCAGTGACTTCACGTAGCCCCACAGGAAATAATCGAGAGGTGTCAAATCGCACGACCTTGGAGGCCAATTGACAGGTCCATTTCTCGAAATCAACTTATCGCCAAATTTTGATTTCAATAAGTCGATGGTTGCGTTCGCCGTATGGCACGTAGCGCCATCCTGTTAAAACCACATCTCCTCCGGATCAATGTCATCCATATTTTCAAACAAAAAATCATTGATCATGGTGCGGTAACGATCTCCATTGACCGTAACGCGAGCTCCGGCCTCATTTTTAAAGAAATAAGGTCCGATGATGCCACCAGCGTGAAAACCGCACCAAACGGTGCATTTTTCTGGATGTAATGGAGTCTGTAGGGTCTCTTGTGGATTGGTCTCGCTCCATATGCGGCAATTTTGCTTATTTACAAACCCGTTAAGCCAAAAATGCGCCTCATCGCTGAACACAATTTTGCGATAAAACAACGGGTCAGTTGCCAACTGCTCTAGAGCCCAATCGGAGAAAGAACGACGCATATAATGGTCTCGTGGCTTCAATTCCTGCACCAGCTGTATCTTATACGGGTGTAGGCCGAGATCTTTGCGCAAAATTTTCCACGTAGTGGACGGACAGAGCCCCAATTCCTGCGACCGACGACGAATCGATAAATTTGGATCTTCTTCCACACTTTCGTTTACAGCGGCAATATTCTCTTCAGTACGCACATTCCTTCGACGTGTTGGTGTTATTGCATCCTCTAGAGAGTACGTGGTTCGAAATCTATCCACAGTTCGACGAATGGCTTGTTCAGATGGACGATTATGTACGCCATAAAAATGACGAAGTTGTCTATAAGTTGCGCGAATCGACGACTGATTTTCAAAGTAAATTTGGATAATTTCGTAGCGTTGTTCAAGCGTGAGTCTATTCATGATGATTTGTCAGAGTATACTGAAACGATAAAAAAAAATATTTCATCAAAATTTAATTTTTTGTGTTACTTTTTACAATTTAAAGTTCTATCTAGCTTAAAAAAACACCCTTTAATTAAATCTTACATTTTTACATTAACAATTAAACATTTTTTTAAGGAAACTTTAATTTTGTATTAATTTCTGAATATAGTTATGTTTGTATATTGTTTGTTTATGTTCTTAATTAAAATTTTTTCTTAAAGTTGGACAAACTTAAGTTTTCATATATCCAATGAACATTTTTAACGTAATTACGAAATCCAATGAAGCGATTTTAACGAAAAGACTTCATTATAACTATGAAATTCCATTTAGACAATGAAAATTTTCATTTAAGCAATGCAATTTTTTTTATGAAAATGATTCATTAAATATATGAAGCATTTTTCTTTCATTGCCCAGAGTACCAGTGACAGAAGATTGCACAAGTCTGCACGGATAGTGCAAAATCCGCTTTAGGCATAAAAAAACGCAAACATAAACCGTGGCTAAGTGATCAAACGTGGCAACAGATAAAAGTTCGCAAACAACTTAAACATAAAGTCGATCGTTCCAAATCGGCTGAAGAAAAACAAAGCCACAAAATAGAATATCGTTTGGCCGCACGTAGGGTAAAATTTATGGTAAAGATGGATTGTGAAAAATATTATAATAATATTGCCAACGATATTGAAAAGGCTGCAAATACGGGAAACCTATATATAGGGCAATAAAAGAACTGAACGGGAGTAAAACTGTTATTACTGCATCGCTTAAAGATGAAGACGGTAGTGATCTTACTACTATTGATCAGCAGCTAAATAGATGGCACAGATTTTTCTCTTCAGAACCACCTACCACACAAATATCTCCAAACTTTCTACAAGTATCCACACTAAGAGACATATCTACATCACCACCCACTCAAAATGAAGTACTTGATATTCTCAAAAACCTGAAGAATCAAAAATCCCCCGGTACCGACAACATGCCCGCCGAGCTACTAAAGTACGGAGCCCCAACAGTTGCACAATCGCTTACTCCTGTAATAAAAAGAGTGTAGAGCATAAACAAAATACCTAATTCCTGGAAGGAAGGTGTGGTCATAACGGTACCCAAAAAAGGCGATCTTAGCTAGTGCAAAAACTGGAGGGGAATAACACTGCTAAATACCATCAGCAAGGTTTTGTCTCTCCTTATTTTAAAGAGGATTAGCCCAGTAATAGAACCATTGTTACGAAAGGAACAGGCTGGCTTCAGACTAAACCGCTCGTGCGCTGACCATATAAATACACTTCGAATCATTGTAGAACAATCTATCGAATACAACTCGCAGCTTTATCTTCTTTTTATTGATTTTGAAAGAGCTTTTGATACTATCCAGGCACACTCTATGGGATGCACTCGCGGTCAAGGGTATACCTGAAAAATTAATAAGCCTCATCAAGGAGCTATACTCAGACGCTGTCTCTACCGTACGCTTTAATGGCCAGGAGAGTAAACCATTTCAAACAACCAGAGGAGTTAAACAAGGCTGCGTCCTATCTCCCACGCTATTCATAATTCTTCTTGACTGTGTTATGCAGCAAACTAACATCGATTCCCCCCATGGTATCCGATGGAATTTAAATGAATATCTTAATGATATTGATTATGCTGACGACCTTTGCCTAATGGCTCACCGCTTCTCTGATATTGAAGAAAAACTACACAGACTCGCCCCAAACGCAAATGCAGTGGGATTAAAAATTAACATAAAAAAAACTAAACTAATGCGTATTGGTTCAGTAATCGACACTTCTCTTACATTGAATGGAGAAGTCATCAAAGACGTTGAATCCTTCAGTTACCTGGGTAGTATATTAACTAAAGACGGCGGGTCAGAAGACGATATCGTAAACAGAATAAATAAAGCTAGAGTACGTATTTTTAAGTGTAGTGTCTTGTCGATTCTACTATACGGTTGCACAACCTGGGGTACAACACAACATCAAATGGCTAGGATACAAACGTTTATTAACCGATGCCTAAGACAAATACACAATATTTTCTGGCCAAATTGGGTGACAAATGAGCAGTTGCTGTCAATGTCAAATTTGGTTGCTATCCCAACGGAGATACTGAAACGTAAATGGACGTGGGTAGGCCACATACTCCGAAGACCCGGAAATGATATCGCAAGAGCCGCCTTGGAATGGAATCCCCAAGGACATCGTAGACCCGGTCGCCCCGGTCGTAACACCTGACAACGAACCCTACTGAAAGAATGCCAAATGTCAAATAAATCATGGAGTCAAATAAAATTCCTCGCCAATAACCGTCATGAATGGAGAAGATTCGTTGGTGCCCTATGTTCTACTACATGCACTTTTAAAAAATTCACAATCCTTGTGTATAATTATTATGAATAAGGGCAATAAAAAAAATAAAAAAAAATTTTTGAATAAAACCACTACTAAATGCTGATTCCATCCAAATCCGGCAGGAGCTCGAACACCATTTCAAACCATTGCGAAAGTTTAAAAGAAAAAAATTTTATTATATTTAAACCAAAACCGCCAGGAGCTTAGCGTGTATTTTTAAAGTTGTATAACTAAAAACAATATTAACCCATTTAAGCCCAAACAAAAACTACCGGACAAAATATAAAATATTGTTTATTTTATTATTTAATTCATTACATATAAACAAAAAACAAAAAAAAAAATTTTTTTTTTTTTTTTGGAATTAAAAGGTGTACCCAAATTGGCACTACGGTCACTAAAAAAAAAAAAATTTTAAAAAAAATTTTTTTTTATGTTATAGAAATTTCTGAAATTTTAGTTTATCAATAAGGTAAACATATATTGAATAATGTCAAAAACTTTGTCATAAGCCGGAAATAATGAAGTGTTCCCAAATTGGCACAGCGGGCGTAAATGGGTTAACATAAATTGCGTTTTTTAACGTTGTTATTAAAACATTGTTTTATTAAGATTTACAAAAGTCTGGAAGTCGATTTAAAATATTTTTGTTCCGACTGTTAGAGGTAAAATGATCAATCGATATAATTTATCCCCAACTTTTTGCTGACCCTGCAATGAAACCCTACAATCTAGGAATCTGCAGTTGGCCGCCGCAAACTCGCATAAAATGCTCAAGCATTATAAAGGCTTGAGTGCTGTCAACAAATCTTGTACGTATTAGAGTAAACTTAAAAATGTGTTCCTACAATTTATCCGCTGAATGTTGCAAATGTAGACAATGTGATTATTTAATAAGAAAATATATTATGTAGAAAAAGAGAAGAAAAAAAAAATAACATCGCACAACACACTCCATAAAAAAAGGCGGCAGCAGTTGCAATTACGCAATTTAGTAATAGAAAATTTGTTTTGTATTTTACTTTTGCAGCAGCAGCAACAACTCAAGAAAGAAAAGGAATTATTTATTTATTATTGTTTGACAATGATAACTGTCAAGACGTCAGTCAGTAAAATTTCTTTGAGAGAGTAACAAACATGTACCTTAAACATCTGCCAGTTTTTATTGGATAAGGAGTTTTCTACATGATTTCATGTTTTTACAAAACTCATTTCAATTAGATTTTGGTTTCGTTGTCTATTATTTTACTTTCTTCATTGCTATTTTTGGTTAGCAGTTGGAATAGAAATACTTTCTTTTAGTGAAGTTATTTCTCTTTTGTATTTTTTATTAATATTATAGATTTTAATCAAAGAAGGCTAAAAAATATCGGAAATGTTTTTGGCCGGCTATAGTTGACAGAAAAGCAACGTAGTTATTATTTTTTTAAGGAAAATTAATATTTTCTTTTAATCCTTTTAAGGTTTAATTATTTTTTTATACCAAAATGTGAAAAAAATTGCAGTTTCTGAAATAATGCTCAGAACGAAAAAGAGCGTTAATGTGGAATGAAAGAAAACTAAATCCACTTTTTTTCTTAAATAAAACTCAAATAAAGTAAAATACGCTTATCTGTGATTGTCTTAATTTTCGAGAAACGGAAATTAAGCTGTGATCACTAATATTTCTCACTAAAAATCGTTTTTTAATGATATCACTATACAAATTTAATCTTTATACCAAAAATGTTAATGAACTAAATATGTCTGTAGTATTTCATACAACTCGTCAGCTCAGAATTGGTTTGACCTACCGACCATTTTTAAAAAAAATTGAGTTAAGTATGTGGTATATATATTTTGAATACCTCCTTTTTGAATCCATAATCTGTTTCGCGAAATTTTTTGTGGTTTCTGAGATATAAAGCATTCATTTTGCTGCATATCAACTGTTTCAAAGTTTTTTAAGTTTTGTTTTGCTCTATATGCCACTGTTTGGCGATTGCAGCAAATTCTTCATACAAAAACGTACAAAATAAATTTTACTGTTGCTTTGCGGCGTTGCCTTAAGAAAAAAGTAGTTAAAGAAAAATAAAATGCCAACAAGAAAATAAATTTGTGAAAAATAGTTTTATAAAATAATGGACCCAACCAAGTGTACGGTTTGCTATTATTTGCAAAGTGTTTTTAGCCTACCTTTACTACAAATGAAAACTAAATATGTATAATCTTACAGCAACCATTATTATGCCAAATATACTAACTTTTACTTATTGTGCCTTTTGGACGGAAGCTCATAGTGGTCGGAGTGGTAACAATATTGCTAGTGCTTTAGTTAAAATCTTAAATGAATTAATAAAAGATTATCCACTAATTAAAACTTTGGTATTATGGAGCGATTCTTGCGTACCTCAAAATAAAAATTAATTTAACTCAACCGCAAACAAAATAATCATTAAACAAAATAATATTGATACCGTTATACAAAAGTTTTCAGAACCAGGACATTCTTTAATACAAGAAGTGAACTGTGTCCATGGTGTTATTGACCGGTACTTAAAGAATAATGAAATTCATAGTCCTCTTCATTTACTAAATTTGCTTAAAACAATGCCAAATAATAAAACAAAATTAAAAGTTTTGGAAATGCTTTCGGAAGATTTTCGCACATTCTCGTTGGTAGCAAATAAAATGGACTTTAGAAAAGTCCCTTTTGCTAAAATTAAAGTAATTATATACAGTAAAAATAATGATTTATGTATATATTATAAAGGGTGTTTTTTTAAGCCCGATAGAACTTGAAATGGTAAAAAATAACACAAAAAATTAAATTGTAATCAAAATTTTTTTTTTATTCGAAAGATCAATACGCGACATTAACATTTGAAAATGATTTCGGGCATATGGGCACCGCGGCTGTTCTTGACGAAGCGCATTCTGGACGTCCAATTTTGGGCCACTTTTTCGAGCACTGCTGGCCGTATGTCACGAATAACACGAACAATGCTGGCCTCCAAGGCGTCAATTGTTGCTGGTTTATCAGCATAAACCAGTGACTTCACGTAGCCCCACAGGAAATAATCGAGAGGTGTCAAATCGCACGACCTTGGAGGCCAATTGACAGGTCCATTTCTCGAAATCAACTTATCGCCAAATTTTGATTTCAATAAGTCGATGGTTGCGTTCGCCGTATGGCACGTAGCGCCATCCTGTTGAAACCACATCTCGTCCGGATCAATGTCATCCATATTTTCAAACAAAAAATCATTGATCATGGTGCGGTAACGATCTCCATTGACCGTAACGCGAGCTCCGGCCTCATTTTTAAAGAAATAAGGTCCGATGATGCCACCAGCGTGAAAACCGCACCAAACGGTGCATTTTTCTGGATGTAATGGAGTCTGTAGGGTCTCTTGTGGATTGGTCTCGCTCCATATGCGGCAATTTTGCTTATTAACAAACCCGTTAAGCCAAAAATGCGCCTCA
Organism: Pollenia griseotomentosa; assembly: GCA_963931875.1. Classification (NCBI taxonomy): domain Eukaryota; kingdom Metazoa; phylum Arthropoda; class Insecta; order Diptera; family Polleniidae; genus Pollenia; species Pollenia griseotomentosa. The sequence continues at coordinate 41,185,711 of OZ007563.1, forward strand.
TCGCTGAACACAATTTCAGCGATGAGGCGCAATATAAGTTGCGCGAATCGACGACTGATTTTCAAAGTAAATTTGGATAATTTCGTAGCGTTGTTCAAGCGTGAGTCTATTCATGATGATTTGTCAGAGTATACTGAAACGATAAAAAAAATATTTCATCAAAATTTAATTTTTTGTGTTACTTTTTACAATTTAAAGTTCTATCTAGCTTAAAAAAACACCCTTTAAAACTTCTACGAGAGAGGATTTATATAAACATGCAATTTTGGTTAAGTCTGCATCAAAAAATTGTTTGAAAACTCCTGAGAATATGTTGACGCATGTTTACTTTGTGGCTTTTTATGAACCTTTTCATAACAGTAGAACTGTTTTTTTCTGTTTTTGTAAAATAAAACCAAATAAAAAAAAAAAAATTCATTATCGTTGAATTTTATTAGATTGTAAATATAGAAACATTGATCTCAACAACAAGTTACTCAATACACTGCAATAAGTATACGTATGCAGCACAAATAGCCACTTTTTTAATTTTTTTAGAAAAGTGGCGTATGCGGCACAAAACAATATTTTTCATTTAAAAAAAAAAATAATATTAAATTCTAACTTCATTCATGAAAGTGCCCAAAAATTTACATTTATGCCGGAAGCAGTGATAAAAATATAAATAAATTCTATCGGGTACATTTCATGTAAATCTTCTTCGTCGTTTTTCTCCACTCCGACTTTATGGCATATGCGCCAAACCAATTCTGAGCTGACGATATATGTAATAAATAAATAAAAAACGTTAATCTGTGATCACTTTTATTTTTCATCCAAAATTATCTTTTCACACAGGGATTCATAACTATATTTTATGTTAAAAGGGCATATTAATATTTTGAAACAATATATGGGCACTTCCACATCCAAACTCTGTCATGTGATATCAACAAGCAATTAAGCTGGTATTTAAGACCAATGCTCTGTTTCACAAAATGTAAAACTAGTTGCGGTTAATAACAAAATACAAAAATATTATATCGTCGGCTTAGAGTTTAAACCTGCTAACTCCCTTTTAACAAATTTTACAGGAGAGACAGAAAACTTTTTATTTTTCCTTTTTGCTGCTTGAGAGGAAAACAAAAATATTGTTATTTGACACACTTCAGGACTCAAATTGAAGAAAAACTACATGCTGGTCGACGTGGCATATCTTTCTCTACCATACGGCATTAAAATCTCAATTTTCTTAAAAAGTGAATTTAGCAAGTTTACACTCTAAGCCGACGATATGATTATTCTTTGAGAAAAAATTTAAAAAGCTTGGCGCGTAACCTGACAAAAAGTAGATTTCTATATGGAAATGCCCATATGCAAATAATTTGTTTTTGCCCAATTAATAAATTTCGATATCCCAAAAATAAATTTGTATGTTATAATTTTTTAATTGGTTCTAAATATTTAAAAATTAACCACTAATTATGTTATTTAGAAGATCATGCGTTTTACTTCACTAAAACATATGGCAACTGCCGACAACAAGTAGTTGGCAACGCTACAAAACTGTTATTTTTGGCAAAATAAACAACAAAACTACCCCTAATCAAAACAAAAAAGCAACAGACGTTCAGACCAGGGATGGAAATCATGGTACAATTTTACTTTTTTATACCCTTCACGATGTCCGAAGACCCTAGATGTGGTTAGGACTTGCTTGGTACATATTTATGTAACATCTTAAAAAATGTTCTTGTTTTGCGAAGCACTAATAGTAAATTTGAAAAAGTAAGCGCACATTTATGTGCTACGCAATTAGACATACAGAGATGCAGTAAGGCAAGTGAACAAATTCTTTACAAATTTAAAAAAGTATATAACATTTGAAGATGGGGGTAGTGCACTCATTTTGCAGTTTCAACTCACACTTAGTGATGGTGCAAAAATATTGCAATCATTTTGTTGGTGCAGTCTCACTTAACATGAGTGATAGTTATGTTAAAAAATTTTGCACTGAAAAAAAAAATAGTTTGATTTAAAAAAAACAATCAGCAGCTTATTGCATCTTTTTTTCTTCTCTCATTTGAGTGCAACTTAAATTGTTGCACTAATTTTAAAATTAAAAACTTGTTTGTTTTCATGATTTAAGCCAATAATTATACCGTCATTTTGTTTAATGTTCTTTGCTTATGAATATTCTCAAAAGAAATCAAAAACCAAAGTTAAATTTTTTAAATTTTAGTGAGAAAATAATGGTATGCAGCTTTTTTGATTGCATGTCTAAATGTTGCACGTTTTGATTTGAGTGCAGTTTTTTGTATTCAATCTGCGTTTAGTGATAGTGAAAAAATTTGCACTATCACTTAATTTTTTTAGTGGTAGTTAAAAAAATAACAATCATCACTAAAGCGGATAAAAAAGAGTGCAAACTAATTTTTTTGCAGTTTTATTTAGTGATAGTGCACTGCTGATTTAAATTAATATTTATTGCACTACCCCCAACTAGGGCTTGCATTAACCGGTTAATCGGTAAATTGCTAAAAAATTCATTACCGAAAAACCGGTAAATTCATTATTTTTTACCGGTTTTTTCGGTAAAAATTTAAACTTTATATTTTACAATATTTATCGTTTTGTTCCGTTCCATATTCAACTCAACTTTCCAAATTCAACTTTATTTATAAAGTAGTACACAGAAAAAATTATTGCCGAATTATTTTCAAACAACCGCTTGTTTGAAAATTTTTTTAATTTCTATAAATATTTTTACTGATTCAATCAATATTTTTGTTTGATTTTTATTTAACCAACAAAAATGTGGACAACTCTTCAAAAATAAAATAAACGCGTTATTGGTGTCAAGTTTTCATAATTTTGTATGAAATATTTAACGCTCTTTAATGTTGTCGTCTTTTTGCATTTTTTTATTTGATCGTAAGCAACACTTCTTTATGTGAAATATAAGAACAACAACAAAAAACACACACAGTCTATTTTTGGACGCTTTAAAAAAGTGCAACTATAAGAAAAACAATAGCAGACACGACATTATAAGAAACAAAATCCCGTATTCAATTTTTTAAAACTGTTTGGTTAAATACATCAAATACAAAAATAGAATGATGACGAAAAACATATCGAGTCGGTCTGCTGCCGTTTTTGGTTACATTTCTTCTTTAGCAAAGGAAAGGATACAGCAACAGAGAGTGATAAAGAAAAACATTGTGTTGTGTGTATAAATAAGACTTCGTTCAAAAATTATTCCAACAAAAAAATGTGTTTCAAAGCCAGTCGGCGGCTCTGCTTTGCCGTCACCTTCTCATACAGTGCTTACTTGTGTGCGCGTCATTACTTGTGCAAAAACTTTTTTTTTTTTTTGATTTTGAATTTCAGTAAACTTTTTGTTTGATTCAGTTAAATTATTTGTTTGAAAAAATTAGTGTTTTTTTTCAGTAAACAAAATGCAAATAAATTGTTTGAATATGCAAATTTGTTTGTAGGACCGATTTCAGACAAAAAATTGTTTGATTCTACAAATTTTTTGTTTGAATTGGAAAAATAATTTTTTCTGTGTATGTACGGAACAAAACGAAAAATATTGTAAAATATAAAAAATTTCTTTCTCTTACTGCACCTACGTAAAAATAAAACAAATTTTGGTTTTTTGTTGTGTGTTGTGTACAGGGTTTAAAAGCACCCATCAGCCGTCAACATCAGCATCGCCAGCGTTAACAATGAATTCAGCAGAAGATGAATAAATCGAATTTGGAAAGTACTCGGCCAAAATCACCTAAAGCTAAAGGATTAGCGAATATTATTAAAAGGGAAATGGAATTTTTCCAAGAACAGAACATCCGAGGAAAATATTTAGAGAAAGCATATGTTCGACCGACAAGTGTCGAATCGGAACGCGCGTTTTCAGCAGCCGATCTGATCTGCACCAAGTTGAGGTCGAGCTTAAATGATAACACGTTAGACACAATGTGTTTTTTAAGGCAGAATTTTAATCAAAAACAAGAGTTGAAATGAAGTTTAAAATTTTTTTCCAATTTACGTTTATACTTTTTTTATATGTTATGAATTAATAAAATAAAAGAATGATTTAATCAAATAACTGAATGAATTTTATAAAAAAAATTGTATAAGTAATTAGTTTGAATAAAATAGCAACTAACTAAAATACTCTCAAAATTACCGGTAAATTCCCGCTTTACCGGGGTTTTCCACATAAATTACCGAATTACCGAATTAAAATCGGTAAATTTGCCAGCCCTACCCCTTTCTATGGCCACGACATTTCCTTACTACGAAGCAAGTTTGTAAAGGAGGATATTTCAGAACAACGGTAACAACAATAAACTCAGTGTGTAAAGCTGACGTTACTTCACCAATTTGTATATGCGCTGAATAAAGCGCTTTCTGTGTCGAAAATGTATTGCTTCAAAGTGGGAACTCGCCATGTAAAATTCATGTCTTCCGTTAGCGATATGGTAACCGTTATTTTTACGTCTCTCTCTTACAAACCTGCTTCGTTGGAAGCGCCATTTTTTATTGGGATATGCTCCGTTAAATTTTACTATTGAAATTCAGGCTGAGTGCTCCACAATGAGCAATGAAATTACGACTGCCTTAAATTTCAGTCTATAAATCCCTTGTTGTTGTTTTCTTTTCTGTATATCTGGTTAACGACAATAACCAACGTTTCCAAGTCAAGTCAACTGGTTATAAGTAGACAACATCCGAAAAATTTGGGCGTGGCACAAAATAGATTTATTTATATCTAAACAACGGTAAGGGAAAAATTGTCAAACTTTGGTAGACAAAGCTGGATTATCAATACACAACCTCCTTAAAAATATAAGTGGGATTGGAGAAGAGGATTGGGTTGGAGATTTTTACACATATTGATAACGGCAAGAGGACGTAAGGCAGTTAATTTCTAAAAGCACGCTTTGTTTACACACAACTCCGTTGGAAACGTTAATGTTTTGATTTATTACACAGTAGCATATTTTTTAACTTCAAAATCTTGAACCAATTGAGACCCCCAAAATCTGAAAGCTTATGATGGTAGAAGATCCTATAGGCCCAACTATAATATGCATAAACTATTGTCAAAAATTTTCAAAAAGCCTCTCAAAAGCCTTTAAAAAAACAAAAATAAAATCAAAAAATATTTTATACCATACGGAAAGTGCGATCTGTTTCGCACTTTGCTTAAGCAAATGCCAGTTTCATAAAATTAACCAAAAAGTTTTCTTAAGTACAACATGGTTTGCCTCATATGATTTACATGTATTCGCACAATTGCTTAAGCCAACTTAAGTATATTATAGCTGCGCCTTTGTATCTATTTTAAATTTTACGTTCTTTGACAGTTTTGCTGTTTTGAGTACGATGTTGCTGTTTTTCGATTTTATCTCAAGGTAAAATTCTTAGATCTGATTAAGAGCTAAAAATTTGCCGAACAGAGACAAGCAATATTAGGGATCGTTTGCGAGATATAGACTTAAGAATCAGTACATGTTTCTTTAAAATTTGTACTAAAATCCTCCCCCAGTCGAAAACTTCAAAAGCGAATTAAAAAAAACCTTAGCTTATAATTCAAAACCCAGGGTTTTTCTTCTACTATCATAAGCTTTTAGATTTTGCGGGGCGCAATTGGTTCAAGATTTTAGTGCTGCACTGTGGTATAACTGTTGTTTATTTTTTTTATCTTTTATTAGGTTTTAAAATACAATACCGGGGTAAGAAATAGAATTAAATCTTAGTCGACGTACAGCTTTTGTGTGTCTTTGTATAAAATATTATGCGTTTTAATTTTACAAAGTTTTAATTTGACATTTTGTTCTTACTCTAGGTCTCTACTAGCCATCAATTGATGTTAAGAAATAATTGTATAAAAGAGCTATATTGCTTAGAAACGCTGTTAAAACATGGAAAAAATTCCAACATGATTTATCTACACGCAGAGAAGAAACATGTTTTACTATGGTCAACTCCAACAAAACTACTATTTTGAAAGAAAATTTTAAACATATTTCCCCGTATTCATAAACGATTATTATATTTAACAAACGTTTGTTAAGAAATATTTTCATACAAAATTAGTTTTGTCAACCTTTATTAAATTTAAAAAATTTGTATAAATACCGGCAACCATATTATGGTCAAGAATATTGTTGCCTCTAAACATGTTATGGTTAAATATGACAATTATTTGTTTTAAAATTAACAATAGTATTTTCCTCTTTTCCAAGATCAACATGCTATGGTTGGAAAACAACCATGTTATTATAAGTGTTTAACATATTTTAGTGATTATTAACCAAAACATGTGCGGAGGCAACTATAAAATAGTTGTGGATTTTTGATGGAGGAATATTTTAACCATAATATGGTTGTCGGTGACAATAATATGGTTATATTCAACATAATATGTTTGAAATTTTCTTTAAAAATAGTTTTATTGGAGGTGACCATATATAAACATGTTTTTCTCTGGATTTATACTTCACACTAGCACCATGTTAGTGTTAATGTTAAGTATTTCATACTAGTTGTAGACTGGGTGTTACGGCAATGAAATCTTAGTATAGAGCACTTGCCGATGTGATAAAACTTAAATCATAAAACTAGTCAAACATTTGTTTTTAATGTACAATTTTTCAACCGTTGGATAACAAGTAATTAGATTTGTTTTCAAATATTTTGAAATATGAAGCATTCTCACGTGGAATGTTCAAACCACATCCTATCCAAATTCTACAATATACCCAGTAAAAACTTCGCCTACAAAATAATGTGTTGAGTAATCAGAAAAACATAAGAGCACTACTTACAATTATACTGAAAGGACCAATGAATTTTACAAGGGATGTCCCAAAATGAACGCATTCAAAAGCAAGTCATTATTTTTTTACTTTAATACATTCAGAAAAAAGTAGTTATAGAAGCTGTTATAGATGTATTTATAGAAGAAAGCTGCTAAATCATGAGTTAAAGAAGCTATTTATTTTGAAAAAGTAAGCGAATTTTTTTCTGGGTATCAAGCCTTAGCTAAATACATTCATATTGTTTAAAGAAATTAAAAATAAAAATACCGTTTGAAAAAGTACATTTTATTTTAAAAGTTGGCACAAAATCAGAAAACCAATTTTTCCATCTCTGGTTCAGACACTGTGAATTTCCCTTACAGTCGTCTCACAAGACATGCGCAATAAAACTTTACCCTTCTGAAAGTGTAGAGGGAAGTAGCTGCGGAGTAAGCGGATACTTGTTTTTGTCTGCCAGCAAGGGTGGCTCAATTGTAATATATTTTTTTTTAATTATTGTAAACAGGTTTTGCTTTCTTTTTTATCTGCGAACAAATTTGCTTCAGAAATGAGAGAATAAAAATTGCCAAGTGGCACGCACCCAAAATTCAAAAAGAATGTTGCAGTTGTAGTTCTCGTATTAAACTAAATTGTCACTTCCTTTAATGGTTGGTGTGTGTTTTTTTTTTTTATTAAATGAAAATTTTAAAAATGAAAGAAATATTATAAATTAATCAATTTAATTTATAAAGAAATGTGTTTGTTTACTTAAATTATTAAATTTATATGTTTAATACAACAAAATTAAGAAAATGTTTAGTGGTTGCAAAATCTTTAATAAAATGAAAGCAATTTTTAGTAAATACAAAGTAAAAAATATGAATTTATTAAAGAACTTAACAACAGCATCCTTTGCAAATAACAGAAGAAAAGTGTGCCATGTTAAAAATCGATAACTGCAAGGACTTTTTTTAACTCAGTGATTCAAACAGAAACTACATACGTCTAAAAAAACTGCAAAATAAAGATTTATGTATATGAAATTTCCTTAAAGGAAATTAAAAGTTTTCTTTCAATTTGTGATCTTTTAAAAGAAATTTTTAAGGATTTATTTTCTTCTTTTTGTATATTTTTTATTTTGTTCTCAAATTTATTGCAATATTTATGTATTGGTCGCCATATTGGGCAAATGTTTTTTTGCAGTTGGGGAGAAAAACACACCCCTATTGTTTGTTTTTATTGTTGTTGCTGTTTGTTGTCATCGTCATCGTCATCATCGTCGGTTTACCGGTCTATTGCATTTTTAGTCATTGATTATTTTCTTATTTTTTTTTTACACATGTTCCATCAAATTGTGCATGTATTCTGATTTTGCTACTCGAATTAAAGTACCAGATTTAATGGATGTAAAATGTTCTCTCATGGGTTGTCTTTAATTTTATGGACATTTTGGGGATAGACGTGATTACTTGTGATTTGTATAAGAACCAAAATATCTAGCGTTAAGACTAGTTTTCGTTAAAATCACATGCTTTGAAAATTGAGATACATATTAGATAAATAAATTTAGTAAAGCAACGCATGACACTATCCAAAAAACAAAAAACGGTGCATGCATTGCATGTCTTATACAAATGCAAACTTACACTCCCAAAAGCAGGGAATACTTTATGAATGGTATGGATGGTTTTGATGCTGATTGAAAAAATGTCTGTACATGTTAAAAATTGTATTTAACAAAAATTTAACAAAAAAGTTTTGAAGTTTGTTTAAATAAAAACTTAAGTTAAATTACGAAAATCGTTAATTTTCTTACGAAAATTACAGAAATATTTTTCTTTTTTCTAAAATTTCTTTGCACTTCATAACTTGTTTTTTTAAAATTATTTAAAACTAGTTTACACTATCTTACAAGTCTAACGTATTCCATAATACTTTGTAAGATAGAAATCTTATGAGTTTTGTTGCGATTGTCAATAAATCGAATGTAAAATTACTGTTTGTAGTCACACTATCACACATAAACATGATCTTTTAAAATGCAACCCTGATCAAATGAAAAGTATTATTGTTTTAAAAAGTTTCAAAGAAAGATGTATGGGTTGTCAAATTGTTTATCGTAATACTTGTCATTTTCATGACACATTGCATTCACACTATCACACTTTCTTATATTACTTCAGTTTTTAACATGTATTAATACAAAGTATAATAGTGTAAACTAGCCTTTAGGCACACCAAAAACCTTAAGGAAAACTGTTTTTTTTTTATTTTTTATTTATTTTTAATTTTTTAATTTTCTAAGCTAATCCCGCGAAGCTCTATGCTTGTCTGCAGGAAAGAAACCAGAGTCTCAGGCGGGAATCGAACCCGCAACCTCGGCACTGATAGACTAGCTCGCTACCAGCACTCGGCACTCGGTAGACTAGCTTTCTTTGTTACAAGATTTATAAGCGATTCATAATGATTCATTTGAAGTTATACACACAGATATCAACGAATACGGAATGAATGCTGTGAATGTTTTCTCGTGCTTTCATATGGCATCTCTCTAATACATATTATTGATATTAAAATAAACTTAATTTATAATTTATTGTGTGTTGTGTGGTTACGTCAAAATTATGCAGAACCACAAGTGCATGTGGATTTTCGCATTCCGTGTACTCTAGACTAAGCACAATAATTCAGTATTAATTGCTAAAATGATTAAATTACGTTAAAAAAGGCACTCAATAACTTCACTGTGCTCGAATATGACTCTTTTTTTTAACAACCCTACCGGTAAAGATAATTTGAGTACGCTGTGTTTAATGGTGATAGACATTTTTCGAAGTTAGCGCTCGTATTCGTAATTTAAAATTTGAATTCTAGATGACCAAAAAACGATATTTTCCAAACCTTTGGGAACATTGTTCAACTTAAATCTGGATATTGACTCTGTGAAACATAGTTTTTTTTTTGCGATTTTTTTCAAAAAGAAGGGATAGTCGCAAGTTGTAACAAGCTGGGCGCTTTTTATTCGCGATTATAAATTTTTAAGAAGCTGTAATTTTTTTGTTTTCAAATTTTGTTTTGATTTTGCAATTAATTCAATATAAATGTTCTTTTTTCTTATATGACCTTTATTTATAATTACTTTCAATTATTTAAGCTTGAGGTCTTTTTATTTATAAAATATTCTTTTATTTCTTCAATATTTCGCTAACCTTTGGTTTATATGAATTGTTATACTTTAGTTATATTTTATTTTTTTGTTATTATGGTTTTTGAAAAAATTTTTATGACAAATAGGTTTTTGAATTTAATTTATGACAAAAAATTTTTTCATAGTTTTGTTATCGTTTTTTGTTATTTTTATTCAAATTTGTTAATTTCCTGACGATGCTAACCAAAGGTTAGCGAAATATTCAAGAAATAAAAGAATATTTTATAAATAAAAAGACCTCAAGCTTAAATAATTGAAAGTAATTAATTCAATATAAATAAAAAAAATTTCGGTAAAACATTTTTTCTGCAAATAAAAACTACAATGTTATAATATTTTGTTTTAATTCAAAAGGGTTTAGAAGAATACGCAATAAGGTAAAGAAAGAAATTTCATTCTAAAAAAAAATCGCAAAATGTTCCCCCCCAAATAATATCGAAGAATTGTATTTAACAGATTTGGATTGGTTTTAATTGAACAATGATCCTCAATGTATAGTTAATGGTACTTTCGCATTGAAATTTGAAACGGCTATCACCATTGAATAAAGTGAACTCAAACTAGCTTTACCAGTAGGGTTCCTGCTCAAATTTTTTCAAACTCAAAAGTTATTAAATGAATAAAATGAATAACATTTATACATTAGGGATATAACCAATTTATAATTTATAAGTTGTAAACCGTTGGAAAATTTTTAAATCTAAAGCAGTGGATAAATTTCAAAATAGCATTTAAGTGATACGAATATATACAAATGTCAAGTGTATAATTTTTAAAATTTCCGTGAGATAAAATGGTTGTTTTCAAACTTCAACCCGATCCTTGCGAGAAGTTTTTTAACAATCCGAAAAATTATCATATTTTTTATTAATTACTTTAAATGTTCTACACGACTATGCCGTTTTTGATATTCGCAAAATGTGTGAAAAAGTTATAGCCCTTGTATACAATTTACTGCATTTACAAATTTGATTATTATTTTTCTCAATTAAAACTTAATTTGGTAAAAATTATTAAAATCATTTCAAATTTACAAATCAACACAAAATGTGTGAAAAATAATCATCTGAAAAACGTGTCTCAACAATTTGAAAAAATTTAGCAGATGCTAATAAATTGTTTAGGAATTGTTGTTTCAGTTTTTTCGTATGTTCAGAAAAATGAATAACAGCAACAAAAAATGTTGATTGATTAAATTCATATGAACATTTGGTCATACAACAAACACACACCCATTTAAAGCACAAACAGTCATCAAATGTGTTAAAAAAATGCAGTGAATGGTTGGCCATGCAATCACGATTTGTTAACAGCAACAACAAACATAGAAATGTTTTTCTTGTTCACATATGAAAAGCTTTTTTCACAATAAGTATACTTATAAGTTTGTATGAATGTACATTGTATAGGTATATGTAGACATAATATTTTTATTGTAATAATTAACGCTTAGAAGTTGTACGCACTTTAAAATTACACACATTTCGGAATTTTGTTTTATTTGTTTAACCTTATACCTACACCATTTCCAATTGTTTTTTTTTTTGAACATATCGCTCATTTGCTGAAAGACCGTTAAACTCTAAAAATTAAAAATTATCTTTTATACTTTCCCAGTTTGAAGAGAATGTGTCTTCTTTTTTTCTAAGTAGTTAGAGCAAATCAAAAACTTTAAATGCGTTTATCTCGAAATGGATACACCCAGAGAAAAAACATGTTTAAATATGGTCACCTCCAACAATACTTTGTTTAAAGAAAATTTTAACCATATTATGCTTAATTCAAATATAGTATTGTCAACGGCAACCATATTATGGTTAAAATAGTCCTCATGAAGAAGCCACAAACATATTATGGTTGCCTCCGAACATGTTATGGTTAATAATAACTTTAATATGTTTAACACTTATAATAGCATGGTTGGTTTTTAACCATAAGCATGTTGCTCTTGAAAAAGAGGAAAATATTTTGTTGTTAATTTAAAAACAAATTATTGTCATAATTAACCATAACATGTAATAATATTTTGATGTGATTTGGTCGTTGATTTGTTTGTCTCCAGAGCTCCCTATTACACATGGCGTTAGGTCAGAAAACTTTGAGAATTCTTCGAAGACAACGATTACCAAAATTTTGTAGGGATTTTACATTGTGTTCTGTTGTATTCCAAGTCTCACATGTATAGAGGAGCACAGACTTTACGCAAGAGTTAAAGATGATAAATTTGTATTCTTGCAAAAGATTTCCATACTCCACGAAGGTTATCAAATTATTGGTTGGCTTTGGAGATTCGGTAAGCTACATCCTCTGTTGTAACGCATTACTTTACCTTTGCATATGCTTATTTTTTAACCACATCACTTTTATGTTTATATTGTTTAGTTTTGGCACCCTTTTGAAGTGCGGGCTAAAGTTTATCATTACGAATATGACCAAAAAACATCAGTGATATAACGATACGTTTTTTGCCGATACGATACCGATACTTAGAACGAAATATCGGCGATAGCGATATTGATACAAATATTAAATTTAAATTCAAGGCAAAAAAACAAAACTTAAGTAGAGCCATTTTTTATTATACAAAATTCCATTGTAAGAGATTTTTAATATTTAAAATTGATATTTAATATTTTAATTTCAATTCAGGAAAATTTAAAGAAAATTAAATTACTTAAAACGAAAAAAAACCAGTGTAAGCGATTATTAATATTTAAAATTAATTTTGATAAGAATTTTGTTTAAAAAGCAAAGAACTCTCAACTTATGCACGACTTCGCAAATATGTTTGAAGCAGATTTGCAGTGGAAAATAATCTCTCAGATGCGACAGAACTCATTAGAGCACTTAAATATGCGCCATGCTCTTAAAGTTTGGGTATAACATTTCATTGCGCCAGTTAACAAGCGAATCTGCGTCTCTAGAAAAATTATAAAAGTACCTTAGCTTTTTTTTTCTTTAGACTTCTTCTTCAACTGAACCACAGCGTAGGATGGACAGAGACTAATGCTTCTCGAAATCTTTCATAAGATTTACACAAACGCTCCAAAGTTTTGTTCTTGTAGACTTATCAGAACTTTTACTAGGTGTAGGGGTGACCGTGTTTTAAACACTTTCGGAATGCAGAGCCTATGTTATCTAATTTAATGTTTTTGATATTTTCAAGCTTTGTATCAAGGGTCGAGATGGATAAGTTTCATTATATCTAAACTCTCAAAACTTTCATGCTAATTAATGCTCAGTAAGTCGCCAATTTTCTAGACTCTGATCTGTTCTGCATCTCCGGTTATTCATTTATTGTATTTTCTAATAATGCTCGAAGTCTGTTAACTAGCGTAATAGCGTCAGACAATGTAACAGTGGATTTGATAATGGATTTTGTGGTATCTTTGAATTATCTCCAAATTTGATTTTTATTCTCACAAAAATTATTAAAAATAAGCACAAAAATCTTAAAAGGTAGAAAGTTATTCATCAGTCCTAAAATTAGAAATGTAAAATTGTATTGACAAGTTACACAGCAAACGCGTAGAATATCATATTTAAAGCATGAAGAAGGATTACTTTTTACTTTGGCATGCGTCGTTAAAAAAGGTCAAAACAGTCACAGACGCATAAAACGCGTGGTGTGGATCTACGTAAAGCTGTAAATTAAAAGAAACGATTTATTATGCTGTTTGAATTACGTGTTAGTGCTCTTAGTTATTGTGCTTATTTTAGCATTGAAAATAAAATTGTTTGTTCAAAACAACTTTAAAAAACAGTATCGTTGTTTCGCCAGGAAAAGATCGCCGATACCGTTATATCGGCAAACCCGGATTTCGCCGATATATCGGTACAGTTATTCATTACTCCCTACTTTAAATGTGTTGCGTTTTTCCCAAAGTTCACAAGCTCACACTAGAATTTTAATAGCAAAGCATGTTAAGTTTTGAAATTCTAGTGGAAATAGTGTAGATTAAGATCTATTAATTAAGTTCTAAAATAATTAAGAATAGAATTGTTTTGTAGTCTTTTTTTAAAGGAGATGTAAGCGAATGTAAAAAAAATTTTAACTAATTATTTAATAAAGTACTTTAAAGGTAATTTTATTAATTGCAGCAATTAAAAAACCAAACAAAAAGTATTTAAAGTGCAGAGAAAATTGCTTGCTTGCTGATAAGGCAACTTCCCTTAACAGTGCTTTGTAAGAAAAAACTGGCAATAGTGAAGGCATGGAAAAGGTCTTTCCAGAATGTACTAATAAAGTGACCTCACAAGCGCAGCTGTTTGCAGTGATTTTCTTCGGGTGTGACGTTTGTCGTCATTTTTTTTTGTTTATTTACTTTTTTTAATAAGGCATTTTGACATTTGCCGTCTCAGTTCTAGCAACAAAATGCCTGTTGTTTTTTCTATTGTTGCATTGTTGTAGTACTGAGGTCACTTTGTTAATACATTTTGGGTCTTTCTCTATAAAAAGTTTCGTATTGAATTTTGTGTCATGCATGGATTTCAATGTCAATATATCAATTACATGAAAGTGAGCGGCGAGTGTTAATTTCTTAATTTATATTCTTCAATTATAAATAAAAATAAATTAAAACAAGTAAGAAAGTATAGTCGGTCAAGCCTGACCATATGATATGTTATGACTCATGTAAAAGTTCTTTTTGTTAATAATTATTTAGATAATTGATCTTAGGATGGGAGTTTATATGGGACCTAGGTTAATTTAGGAATTACTAGCACAACAATACGTCGGGACATAGCAAATGGTGGTAGAAGATATTGCCGCCAATGTGGCAATATCAATATGTGTAAGGACGTGATGGCATTAAATACATTTTTCCATAGTAGTATTTGCATAGAAACTATGGTCAAATATGGACCGATTCCAATAAGATTGGAAAGATGATTTAGATTGCAATAAAATAAGGTTGAACCAAATGTAATCTAAATACCAATATAATAATAAGGAATACTTTATTCCGGAAAGAAGCTTGTATGGGGGCTATGTGAAATTATGGACGATTATCACCATTTTCAATAGGTCCTTGTGTCAATGCTTCTTTGTACCAAATTTCATCAAATTATCTCCAAAATTGCGATCTGTACTTTGCACACAAGGTTAACAGCCAGCTTGCATGACGGACGGACATTGTTAGATGGACTCAGAAAGTGGTTCTGTGTCGGTCGGTATACATAAAGGTGGGTCTAGGACCAATATTTTATGGTGTTAGAAACATTAGCACAAACACCTTATTGTGGTGTGGCTATAAGAAATAATCGCAAATTTAGTTTCCAGACAGTTACGTCATCATCATGTTAAGGGGTTAAAAATTTATTCATTTAAGCACACCATCTATAATGCCCTTTATAAAGTCTTCGGAATTTAAGAAATATGCTTAAATTTTTAAATAGCTTATATAACTAATGATTGACAATAAATTTGATTTAATCTTTATTAACAGTTTTAGAACCCCTGCCTTAACCACACTGACAATTTTCGCATTTATTTATTTCAATTTAAATAAATTATAAAACAATTACAAAAACCTAACAACAATAGACCTAAAAAAGCTTAAATTACAGTTTTATTTACAACTACTTATGTTCAAATATAAAACAAAACTATATGCAGTTGTGACCGACCAAACAATGCGAATTTACCACCAAATACGTCGTCTGTTGTTGGACATGGTTTTTTTTTATTTTATTTTCCATTTATTGCACGATGGTAATTTAATATGTAGAGGAGATGGATGGCACTCGCATACAATTTTTGTTGTACAACCATTTAAACCTTTTACGTAGTACTCGTACTAAAGTACAATTATGGATGTTGCTATCTGGAATGACTACGACATCAGTGGACATTTTAACGTCATCAACAGTTAAAACAATAAATAGCAACAAAATATATATGTATGTATGTATTACTATTATATTGTTGCAAGTGGAAAAGGTAACCAAGAGTCAGTCATTGAGGAGTAATTGTTGGATACGAATACAAGTATGCAACTTGTTCCAATGATGTAACGAAAACATTGTTTAAATAACAAAATATTTTTTTCTGGTAATTTTTGTTACAGCATTCGAGTTTCAGCAGAAAACTGTATAAAAACTATTGTTGATCAATAACGAATATTTGATATGTATAATAAAGAATACGTTTTACAGAATATGTTTCAAAACTTAATGGTTTAACTCAAAATGCTTCCTTCAATGTTAAATAGCGTAAAAGTTTTTAAAGCTTAAGTTTCTATTGAAATTTCGGTAATCATTTGGTTTAAGATGGGTGACTGATTGGGCCAGTGCATCCGTTCCTGGATCCAAGGCTGCCAGCATGGCCTCCAGGGGGACAGGTTTAAAAGCCTTGTCACGCGAGCTGCTTGTTGTAAGATCCGATGTCAGCTTCGTAACATGAGAAACAGACGCTGTCAGTTGTGGATATTGCTAAATTTAAAGGCCCCAATTGTCCGCCTTGACCTTCATAGTATCCTAGGTACTTAGTATTTGTTAGGAGTCTGGTAACTCCCGGCGACCCTCTGGGATCCTCCACTTGCAACCGCTGATTGCCCTCGACTGCGTTTGCAGCTGATCCGCACATCTACGGAGCTGTCTTTCTTAAGTTGTGAAGAGGACCAAATACTTGAACATTACGTCTGTAGCTCACTCCACTCCCGATGGCGGAAGGCCCTATATCAGAGTTACTTGTTTAGGAGGATTCCTCCTAGATTTAGGGGGTGTTATTTAATTTTGGGGGCGAAAATTCTTAGGAGAAAAATAAATTAATTTATATTTATTTGCTTGTCTGTACAGTAACTAAGTAATACTATATATTAGAGCTTGTTCTTGGTTGAGCAAAACTCATTAGATTACCGCTTCACGTGTCTGAGAATCGGTAAATTTCACGGGAAAATAGCTAAAGAATAACCTTACAGAAAAATACTTTTCTAATCTATAATAAGATTTACAGCCTGTTTTTGTAAAACATAAGTCTTCTCACTTGAAGTTTTCGTATTAATACGTTTATGTTTAAAATTTGGTTTTTATAAAACATTTAAAAGCTTTCGTCTATTCATAGTTGACATAAATAGAGCTTTTTTCTTTCGTGAATCAACATTATTGCCAATGCATTAATATTCGTACATTTGTATTATTTTTTCATATAAAGGTTTTGTGTTTGTGGATAACCCTGGCTTTTGTTTACAAAAATTAAAATTAAATTTCAAAAATAAAATATTTTATAAAAAGTGTTACTAAATTAGTAAAAATAAAAGTGTTGAATGAAAATGTTAACAATAATAGCAATAAATAAAAGAAATACATATAGAAGATCTTTTGCTGCACATCAGCATATAGATATGTAGAAGATATTTGCGAAGATATAATTTTTTGGAACATTCGGAAGAACGGTGGTATTTTACACTAGACTGTATGCACAGTCACACAGATAATAGTACGTACGCCTTAACAATTCTTTAACTTTCCAAAAATTAGAGATAATTAAAATAATAAATAAATCAAAAATTTTTAAATGAATACAAATATTTATTTCATTATTAAATTTAAGACTATTGATTTGTCCGCATACTTAGGTGCGAAGTCAAGCCGCTTTTATCTGTTTATATCCCCAATTAATGTTTGTTTTTTCTGAGTACGCGGCTATGTAATGTAATGTAAAAATTTTAAAATTTGAACTCAAGGAATTCGCAACGTTCCTTTTGTTAAAAATATATGCACGCATTTCATTACAAATGTCCTTTGTTTTCTTACCTATTTTAACAAAACAGTAATATTTTTTCTAAAATTACTACAGTCTTTAAGAATTTGCTTGCAAGTTTAGCTTGTGCCACTTTCCATATATGTATTATTTTTCCTTTAAATCTTCTTATTTTAAAAAGGACAGTTTTCTATTTGGCATCGTACGTATAATTATCTGTGCTTTCAGATTAACTTATAAGTGTAAAAGTATAATTAGCGGAAATCGACCCAAACTTTTTGTCGATTGATTTTGACAGTGTGTCGATGCCTTGCAAATTCCAAAAAATATCGATCAGAAATCCAGAGTTATTCTTAAGCTCCAATTTTAGAGGGAGTACGTACTATGCCATGAATAACGGTACGCGACATGATGTGATCGGTTTTTAAATGGCAGCGCTATATTTAAAAAACTAAATGGGCTGCATATGGAGGTGTGGCTATAAAAATTTAACCGTTTTAGAAACATCATTGACATACCTTTCATTCAAAGCGGTGACTGGCACAAACTTTTTTTGTAAGGAGGTTGACCCGCTCTTATGTACATATGTAATTATGTTCATATTTTTGAGCGTATGTAGTTCCATTGTTTCTAAAATTTTTTGATCCTGTAAATACATATTTATGTAATTATAAGTGAACCTTTATAGAATATTTTATAATAGTATTAGTTTGTTAGGTTTCCTTTTTTAAAATATCGCAGTTATTTTCCATTTTGTGGTGATTTGTTTTTTAAACGAATGCCTTTTACTTATCGTCTACTTTTCACTTTTGTTTTCATTTATTACGAAGATGTTCATTTTATAAGAACCAAAAATATGTAGAAAAAAATTAAAGCTTTTTTTGTCACTCACATGAAATGTTTTTTAATTTTATGAAAACCTAAATCTGATTTCGTTCGTTTATTTTACGAACGAACAAATATTTTCATTTTCTAAAAACAGGCTGTTAATTCTTTACAAACACTCTCTTTTAATTTATATGACATTTTTACAAAAAGTTTTTTACTTATAAAATATTTAATTACTTTTTTTAAATTGTGCACTGTTTAAAAACTCTTTAAAACATTTCACTTTTTGAACAAAACACAAATACTGAAAACTTTAACTAATAAAAAGAAATTCTAATAACGGGACATAGAATGATGTCATTCTCAAAAACACTGACAAAACTATTGCGAGAATAAGTCATTTGCAATCATATTGGTTGTTATGTTGTAGGAAATCTCTTATGATAAGCTTATTCTACAACTCATTTACATTTTGCTCTGTTTTGGTCTGTTGGGTTGTGTCACTAACAGTAGTGTTAACTTCCTTGTTTAATAGAACCCACACAATAGAGATTAAGAATGGCGATAAAACCGTAAGGTTGACCAAAAAATGGCTAAATTGCCATTATTTATTAATAATAGCGGCCAACTTTACTATTAAATTCGCTGTCAAAATCGGATTTTCCAATTGCAAAACGTGGAAGCCGCACTATTTCAGGATACTTAATACAAAGGAATGCCAATTTTTGACAGCTAGAAAACGCATGACGCTTTTGTTTAGGTACGGCTGTTAAATGATTTTTTTTGGAGAAAAATCAAACAATCAAAATTCTCCCCAAATATCAATACAAACCTTTATAGCGAGTTTGATCAAGCCATTTACAATATTGTGACATCTTCGTGAATTTAGCCCGTAATGCTTTGCGTGAATCAATGATGTGAATTTGACGCAACTGAATTTGAATGTATTGGTTCTACTGATGGTCGCACAATCACCGTACGCTCTTATCTGGGTGCACCAGAACCCAATTGGAGCTCTAAATTGTCGGTTTTGCCAGTTTTAGTTAAATTTTAGTTGTAATCTCTTTTCGATGTAATTAACCAATATTTGTTAAGTTTAATTTAAATTACCGCATTTTGACATGTAGGGTGTTCACTTAAAATATACTAAATGTTTCATGGCAAACAACTTCCAAAAAGGGTGGTAAGTTGTTAACTAAAAGCTGTCTCCGTTTGCGTTTTTGTTAAGATTGAACTAAACTAAACCCAACTGGCTGGATAGCCAGTGAGCTTTTTTTCGAGACAATGCATGCGTTTTTATTGTTAATTTATTTACTTGTTGTAGTTGTTACTGCTGTATTCGCTGTTGTTGTTTTTCGGATTAAATATTATGTATGTATGTATATAAATGCTCCAGCCAGTGAGTAAACGTTATAGAGAATCACATGAATGTTTATAATTTAAAACATGCATGAAAACATATGATATCAATTTATAGAAGAGACAACTCTTTACATATGTATGAATAAAAGTACATAAATTTTTATATACCCTGCAAGCATTTTCTAGCAAAAACCAATCACTAAAACTATCGATTTTTTTTTTGATGTAGTTACTACAAAACGTTGGCGCAATGCTAATTTGGGTTGCTTTAATCATGAGAATTTCTGACAGATAGAAAGCACTTCATGCACTTATTTAGGTTGGTCTGTAAGCTTATGGCGATTTCTTTTCTGAGAAAAATGTTGCATTAATGTTACATGTTCTACATTTTGTGTTCGTTTGTACAAAAAATACAACTGTGGGAAAAATTTTCAAGTTCTTTTGTGAAAATGTTGATGAAAAACATGCAAAACATGTTACATGTTTTACCCTTACTTTTACTTAAGGGTTCATACTGCCCTGTTTTACAACTTTGGTACTTACTACTTTGTTTGAACAACCAATATTTTATTTTGTTTGTCATAATATTTTAAAAGAATTCTACATCTAAATATTCTTCGACGGCATACTCCATTTTGAATTAAATCGTTTTTTTATTTTGGTGGAAAATTTTATGTATTTATTATATCGTTTTAAATTTGTTCAAGCAATAAGTGATGTCAATGTCTGTTTCCAAACCGTAAAGTAAGTGTGCAGCAAATAGTCGAATAGTTTTAAAAATCGCTAATGAACTACATTAATAATAAAAGTGTAATAGTTGTAAATAAAGGCAGCTAATTCTGTTCGATTGAAGTTGTACAACATGTAACACTTCGAGTGATTATAGGTAACATGAAAAAGTGTTACATGCATATACTGTAGCATTTTTTTCTCAGAATAGACATCGCCATTATATTTACAATGGGAATATACATTTTGTAATGACATAGAGCCTTTTAGTTGTTTAATATAAATTTACTTCGGCAGCATCGCTGTTAGTGTTAAAAAGTTACCCTTTAAATGTTAAGTAATTATTAATTTTATTTTGTTATACATATGTATACAAATGTTTTGCTGTTTATCATTTTTTGTTTTTGGTAGTTAACAAGAAGATTTTTTCTTTGTACGAATATAAAAAATTACAAAAAAGAACCTAATAAATTTTAATTTAAGATAATTGCTAATTTTAAAAGCGCCAAACACACTGCTGAAATTTTCTATCAAGCATTATGGTTGTATTAGTAAAAATTTGTTTGTATGAGTTATGTCGTGGAATATATGTTGAAAATATCAAATCAATTAAGATTTAAAGCCAGGTTGAAGGCAATATGACCCACAGCAAAATCGCCAACAGCAAGTTTTGAAAAATCACCCGAAAATTTTCCATTTAAATTTGTGATTTTGGTAGTTTTTGGGGTAATAATCAAACCTTTTAGTTTGGAAACATATTTTGGGCGAATTTTGGTTTTCTTATTTTGACAAATTCTTCAAAGAGATACATAGCGAAAAATAACGGCTGCAAGATCTAGTAAGACGTCTTCCGTTTTAAGTAATTGATATATTAATATTCATTAAAATAGAGAATCGCAAAACCTTCCCTGCATATACGGAAATAGACCGAATTCGGCCGGGCTTAATGATTTTGGTAGTAACAGTAATTTTGATCCAAAATTATTTAATAGCAATCTAAACCATCTTACCATACTGTACTGAAATCGGTCCAGTTTTGACCATAGCTCCCATACAAATACCACTACCGTAAAAAGCTTTTAATTCCAACACTTCTTATCGAAAAAAATTGGCGACAATAATTGTAACTACATTTAGTTACTATGTCACGACAAAATTTTGTCCTGGTAGGTCACCATAGGTTCCATTTAAACCCCTTCCTAAAATCACTAACACTCAATTCACATGAGGGCTTTTACGACGTCGTTTTATCTTGATTCCCTTTTAAAGCAACTTCCAAAATCTCTTTGCGTTCATACGATGATTTTTGGTTGCATGTCTTTTTTTTATTTACAGTATGGCCTTGATTATCCGTCATTCGATTAACCGGCAGCTTCAATTGACTGGAAAATAAAAAATTTTTTGCATTGATTTAAATTACCTCTATTATCCGGCATTACCTCTGTTATCCGAAACTATAAACAAATTATCTTTTTTTCGTTTACTTTTGAACAATCAAAACAAATTTAAATAAACGAAGAAAGAGAATTTCCCAACGTACTGAAAGCATGTTCTGCCAAAATTACTTTTTTCCTCGTGTTTACATAATAATACATTATATATTTACATAAAATAAGAAACACATGAAAAAATAAATAATCAAGAATGCTGCCGGTCGCGTCTATTATCGATAATCGAGGTCTCACTGTATTTTCAACCACACACTTCAAAGTAAGAAAAAGAATAAAACATAAAAAGAAAAAGTTGAAAGAGAAATATAAAAAACGACATGAACAACACAAAACGAGTCGTTTTTTTTACCCCTCATTCTTCTCTTCACCGCTCGCCAACAAACCAAAAGAGACGTCGACAAATCGACGTCGTAAAAGCCCTCATGTGAATTGAGTCTATGTAGATGAAGATACCTAAATAATGTTATGTATGGCCAAGTTAACACTATGTTCAGACATGTCTAACAAACGTGTCTGTTATGTTTGTGGGCGATCGGATTAGAGAAGAAAGAGGGGTTGCCAAACAGATACAAAACGCGTTTTCATGTTTGTTAATATGAATTTTCGTGGTTTTTACTTTGTATGGATGTTTATGTACTTATATTATGGCCAATTTTCAGGATTGATATTAAAACACATTTATGTTTAAAATCGTTTTAAATACAAAATTCTCTTATTCACTAAAAACTTAAATCAAACTTAATTCACCGATGTGGTACACTTAATTTCAACTTAAGTTTCTATTGTAATATTTTAGCAAGGTGGCCTCAATATCACGACAATACAACAACAAGAGGCAAAGCACAGTCAAAAAACAGTCAGCTGTTTTTTGAGACCACCTTGTAAATAAATATACTTTTTTATGATATTTTTTTGTATTAAGTAGTGCTACCATACTTTTATCTTATTTAAATAACACTTTTAAGACTCAAAAAATCAATATGTTTATAAACAGGATTTAAGTTTTTATGAAAATTAATTTAATTAAGATTTAATTACTATCCTGAAAATTGGGCATTAGACTTTAAGAAATAAAAACAGACCTGTTTGGAAAGACACAGTGAAAAGACAATAAGTTTTTGCCAGCATGTTCAAAAGTTAATGTATAAAACAGACATGCCTGGAAAAACGCCGTGTAAATGCTCCCTATGTATTTTGTTGTTGTATACCAATTGCGGCGCATTAAGGCTAGTTTACACTATCACACAAGTCTTACGTATTTTGAGGAAAATACAACCCTGTCATGAAAAGCTGTTAATGTTTTTTTTTTTAAATTTTCAAACAACAATTAGATGCATTAGAGATGCATTTTCGTCAAAATACGTATGACTTGTGTGATAGTGTAAAACAGTTTTTAGTGATATTTAGGTGGATAATCAAATAACACTACCAATTGCTTTGTGGGTTACAGTTTGTTATTGTTATAATAATTGTTGTTGTTGTCTCCACCATAGTCACCGTTAAACGTAGTGCGAGTACTTGGTAATATATGTTGTTGTATATGTTTGATTATTTTTTATTTTTATAACAACAACAAAATGAGAGTACTATTGTCGTATATTGTGTCTGTGCAGTGAGGGTTGTGTGTTAAATTCTACAATCTGAGAGTGCTCAGCTTTTTCCATTTAGTACGAGTATTTAAATATTTTAGTATCAAGAAGAGGGTTCCAAAGTTTCAACTTCAATAAAATATATTTAGTTTTTTGCTACAAATCGTCCGGTAGTTACTAAATACACAAAACTAATCCCTAAAATGTAGAATACTTAAGTTTTTAATGATAATGGGGTGTGATTTCTATTAACAAAAATAGCAATAAAAAAAATTGTTTACACAAATATAACGAAACTTTTTTTTTTTTTTGGCTAAAAAAAAATATCTGAAAAAAACCGAGAAATAATAAAAAAAAAAAAATAATCAATACAAAAAATAAGTGATGACAAGTGTCTGCAAAATGTGTGTGTATGTGTTGCCGTTAAAAAAAAATATGCTCGATAATCAGCTGTTTATCTAAGTGAATAATAAAACAATGAAACTTAGTTAATCAAGTTTTATTTTTTAAAAGAGGGCTAAACGAGAAGTGGCTTAAAAATAAAGTAATGATACATACGTGCCTACATAAAATGAAAATTATTAATTCGATTAAAACTGGCCACAATGTTAGAACGAATAATGTTTAAGTTGCTTTTGATCAAAGTTACTATTTCTATCAAAGCCCATGTGATTAATTTTTTACATGTTTTATAAATGTTAAAATCCGTTACTAAAAGGCAAAAGGCCCTAACGAAAAAAAAGTTGGTTTTGGATTTTTTGTTAGTTATAGCGCTTTGCGTTTTAGGTAACGAGATTAAAATTAAAGTTTAACTAAATTTAGCGAGCAAAAGTAAGGTAGACCGTTGAAGTGAAGTTTCTGTCGGGAATCGAACCCCCAACCCTTGTACTGATAGACTAGCTCACTACAAAACCCTGCCCGTAATTAAAAGAAGCAGTCAATAGCTGCTAATTGTCAAAAAAAATTTTAAAATGTCCTTGTACTGAGTTGTTTACAAATTACCAACTTCAAACATTTTAACAAATTTCAAGTTTACACTCGTCTCTCAGTAATTTTGCAAATAACCCTAATTTTGATATTAATTTTTTTTTTATTAGCCAAAAAAGTAAGAAAAAAAAATGACAAAATTAATAATAATTTCGATTTGAGGTTTATCTGTACAAGATTATGTACCAAAGTTAAAATTTATTTCTATTTGCTGATTTCAAAAAATTTTCTATTAACAAAATTATCAAAAAAAAAAAAAAAAAAAATTTTTGGTTAAAGTACGCAAATTAGTTTTTGAAACGTGACTTTTAAATAAAGAAACGTGATTGAAATCTTTTTATGATTTTTCATATTTTGCCTTTTTTTAACTCAATTTTAATTAATAGTTTAACGATTTAATGTTGCCAAATTTTTAATTTCAATTTGACAACGAAGTTTTTTTGTTTTTATTTTGGATCACAGCTAAAGAAACAAGAAAATAGTTTAAATTAAAAATAATTTTATGATTTTTGTTTTTGCTTAGTTTATATTTAAGTTTACAAGATGAAAAGACTTGTTTATTGTATTTTTGCTGCAACTGGTTTCTTCTCTTTGTATGTACGTACAGTGCGTAACAAGTATTTAAAGCTATTTTTCTTAAGGAAGTTCTTTTTTTTAATTTTTTAAGTTTTCAAAGAACTAATTATTAATGAATTTGTTGTTTAGAAAAAAGTGTAAAATTTTGAATCCGAAAACATTCATTAATTAATTTTTGGGGGGAATAAGGAACACAGATTGAGATGTGTACAATTATGGTCCTTGAAAGTTGGCACCGCATTTCCAATTTCATCAAAAAATCGCCGTATTGCCGAACGTAAATTTCGATCGCCAAAAATATATAAATTCGCCGTGTTCGAGAAATCTCCACATATGACAGCCCTCCTACTGACAGTTAAAAAGCGGAAAAAAATTTAATGTTTTCTTTTTTGTTTTAATAACTGCGAGGTACAAAATCCGTTTATTTTAATGGTCACATTCAAAAAATTCTGTAATAATTTAATAAACTAAATTTTTTATGGAAATTTACTCTTGTAAAATCAAACCATTTTTTACGTTTAAAGTTGCTTGTTATTTTTTTCAATATATAAAAGATTTACATTTCTTGTTGTGTTTTCTTGATTTGTAATTATTATTTAACTACATATAAGTTGTACTACAATGCAACTTGAAATACATTTTAATAACTTCTTCAAAACTTTGGTAACTTTTTCAAAAATTGTGGTTATAATAATTATTTGGCCGTGGCAGCACTGCTTGTTTTTTATATTTGGTTGATTTTAAAAAGTGTATATATGCACCAAATTTGAAGACTTTTATGCGAAAAAAGAGGTTTATTATAAAAACTGTACCTACCAAATGTAAAGACTTTTGTCAGGATAGAAAAAATTTAATGCGAAATAATCGATAAGAGTTGTACAGGCAGTGGGCGTGTCCTATTTTGCTTAAATATAATTTTTTCTTTATAATCACAACTGGCCGTTTTCTTAACAAAAATCTTAAAATAATAAAATTTGCCGATTTTTGGAATACATATAATTTGCGTGAATAAAACACGCAAATAAAAATGATAAATATTAAAAATACGTGATTTAGAAGTTTATCATGAAAAAAATAATATCATAAAAAAAATATTCATACGTACTAACATTTCAGAGAAAAAAGTAACCAAAATTAAAAAAAGTATAGTCGGTCATGACCGACCTTATGATACCCTACACCACAGTATATAAAAACACATTTTCGAGAGTGCACCCTATTCAAGACCCATGGAGAATTATGCTTATGTGTCCATATAAATATGGACCTAACTACGTTTTAAATTTTATTAAAATCGGCTTGAAAGGTTCTGTGAGGAAGATATTTCCCCCTTCCTCCCTTTGCGGTCCTTTTTTTGAAAAACTGCATAGCTCTTGTGTGCATATAAACATATTTCTATCTATGATTTAAATTTCATTAAAATATGTTAGATAGTTTCGGGGAGGCAGAAATTGCCCCATATCTTCCCTCGTGGTCCTATTTTTTAAAAAAAGCATAGCTTATGTATTCATATAAATATGGATATATCTATGTTTTAAATGTCATTAAAATCGGTTTGATAGTATCTGAGAGGCTGAAAATGCCACCTATCTTCCTCGAGGTCCAACGATTAAAAAGAATAGATCAATAGGCTTGATACTTGTGCCAATAAGAACCTATGTGCCAAATTTTATGAAATTGTCTCCAAAATTGCGACCTGTACTTTGCGCACAAGGTAACATGGACACCCAGCCGGACGGGCATCATTAGATCGACTCAGAAAGTGATTCTGAGGCGATCGGTATACTTTAAGATGGGTCTAAGACCCATATTAAGAGATGTTACACACATCAGCGCAAATGCATAATACCCTCTCCACTATTGTGGTGTGGCTTTAAAAATGTTCGCATCTCCACATTGAAAAAAAATTACAAAATTTGGTCAGAAATTGGCAAAAACGGCAGCTCTGGTGCCAAGTATCATAAACATCAACCATCCCCACCGCCTATATACAAGTATTATCAAAATGAATTCAAAAAATCTAACAATTAATTTATCAACTATCATTTCTTTACCTTCATTATTTACTTCTAAAAGATATTTATGAGGTTGACATCTTTTATTTGAACACTGGTATTTAGCATTTCACGCTTTAATGCATCCAAACTTATGCAGTTATAGTTTGCAAGTTTAAAAAGCTGAAATTGTTTCGTGTATAAGCATTTGATTATATGCATATCCCGCATTTATGCACCACAATATAAAACAATTGTAGTAAATGGCAATAAAAAATTCTCTTTAAGCATCGTTTGAAATTTGCGTCGGATTCAATTAAAACGCACGAAAATTATTTCATCAAAACTAAATTTGTTTAATTCAAATTATGCTTTGAATTTTTTCATTCACTTTCGATACAAGCAAAATACCTTTTTTTTTTGCGACGATGATGATAAAAATAAGCAAGTTTTTTTAAGCAAAGTATATTCATATAAGCGAGTTTTTAAAAGCACCAAAAACGTGCTCATTATGAAATGCTTATAAGCGATACATGCTGCACATACTGTACGACTATACGGATCAGATGATGCAAGCAAACTTTGCAAAACATCCGTTTTTGTTGAATTTCTATTGCACTTTTTTTAATCATTAATCATTTAACATTAATCCGTACTTCGTGTAACCGTTATTACGTGCATCTTCTACTTTCTCGGAGAGCATACCAAAAGTGAGTACTGCTGCAATTAAGCACCCAAAATTACGCTCGTATACACGAAACTATTCAAACTTAACGTTTTCACCCGTCATATTTTATTTATTTATTTTTTTAATTATTCTTCATCTCTTGTTTATGACTTATTTATATGATAGAAATTCAATTACCAAGTTTTTGTACATACTTAAATTATCTGTGTCTTTTAAGGTTTAAGTGCTTCCGATGACTCACCATTTGTCATAAATGTTTGTGTTGCGTAGTCTATAAACAAGTCTCTTCATTTTTTAAATTTTGTGTCTTTTATTCAACATTAAAACATCAATAAATGCCAGTCACACTTGTTAAAGAAATAATAAATATTATATTTTTTTTTTCAAATTCTTTACATGTCTATAAAAATGGTCGGTCTGCCCTTTTGTATCTTTATGTTGGACGATTAAATGTTTGGCTTTCTTTTTTTATTTCTATTGTCTAAGGGAGTCTTCCGTCAGTCCAACATAAATAAAAACTCATACATATTTTATGAGCTTCGAATTAACTAATAAAATATAAATTTTTTATTTCTACTATTTTTTTTTTTAAGGAAACCAATTTAATTCAACTTTTATTTTTTTTGGAGCTTCACGATGTCATAGTTAATTAATAATTATAGAATTTTGAGAACTACATTTTTTAGTGTTGAACGAGTTTACACTCGGCATGAAATGTGTGTAATGAGGTATGTTTAATTTTGGGTGTCCATAAGACTTAGTTACTTTTGGGGGAACTTCTCTTTATGTGAGTATTTAACTAGTCTAAATAAAAGAGTTAGGATTTCTATGCATTTCCTATTCCAAAATATGCTCGTTAAACACATTACCAAAAAACTAAAAATAAATAAAAGAAAGCAAATTTCAAGTTTCGTTTGGTTAAAAAAACGCGCTTATTGTCAGCAGGAAAAAGCCCTCGTAACCGGGAACATACAAAAATCATGCATCCGATCAGCTTTGTAAGCATTTATTATTTCTCATTTAAATTGTAAAAATCTGCTTCTTTTGGAACATTTTTTTATTGGATACATATTCTAAATAAAATCCAACAAAACAAATCGATATAAAACTCAATTGGTCTTAGAAATTTTGTAGTTTGAGGAATCTTTTCTTACTTAAAAAAGTGGCGAAGAAATTATAACAAGTTTCTTCTTGAAATCACTTGTAGAAATTGTTAATAAATCGTTTTAAATTAATGTGCGATACATGTAAAATATCCGATAAGGGTCGTGCATCGACAATCTGCTATCAATGCCTCACTTTGCCACAAAAAAGACCAAAAATCATATGACTTAGATACTCCAGAGGATTAGTTTTAAAATCGTTTAAAAGCGAAAACATGTCGTTTAACTACAACCTCTTCTTAACAATGATATGGTCCATAATTGCATTTCATTAGACCAAGTTGAAATTAGTATATTTTATCTAAAATGGATCAAGTAGTCTAATATTATTTGCAGGCTATTGATTATATGTATATGAACTTAAAGGTTTCCAATTTCATACATATGTAAGTATGTATATTCCAAGTTTAATTTACCGATCACTAGTAACGTTGTAGTAAAACGACTATAGTATCGAACCCGCTACCTCTACACTGATAGACCAACTCACTTCCAATAGCAAGTCTTGATAAACTTTTCCGGTATATTTTTTTCACTAAAAATAGATATAAAATAAATAAATATCACTAAAAATAAATATTTCATTAAGTGCCTACTACGAGTTCTAAAAACTGTCAACGAGATTCATTTAAAAAAAAAGTTTATTCTTCCGGATATGGTTAAGCTGATCTTTGTTAATGGTTTAATTGAACCGTAAACAAGATAAAAAAAAAATTTTGAGACTAAAACCAGTTTTTTAACTTTTTGTTATCAATAGCTTTTGTTTTTTTTTTACTTTTTGTTAATTAAATTTTTACGTGTCACTAAAGACAATTTTGTTAAAAAAAATATAAAAAAAGTTAATCCGCATTTCTATTTATCTAGTTTCATTTAAGCTGTTTTGCATGAATGAATCACAATTAGATGTTTATAGAGAATTATTTCACAAAGACGTGATACAAAAATATCTTATAGAACCGCAGAAAATAAAAATAAAAAAAGATAAATATAGAATTTGATTGTTGTTGTATTAAAAAGAGAGTGCTGCAGCAAATAATCAGTCAATTTAATAACATTAAACTCTTTTACTGCGAGGTGTAGTTATTTTTAAAGGCAAGTTTATAAGAAAATACTTTTCAGAAAAAAATCGTTTGGACATAATAACCTGCCGTGTTCGATCTTATGATAATGCAAGTAATAGTATGTTCACTAGGACGGGTCGATTTTTTTTTTAATCGTATGGCAAAAACGTAATCTACATAAAATTCTAAGAAAATTCTGCGCAGAAACCATGGGTCTAAAATAAAATCCTAATCCGCGCCTCTCGACTTTTGGCTTTTGGCAAAAAAAAAATTTTTTTTTTTTAAAAGTAGCTTTTTCAAAAAAGAAATCGAATTTTCTGAATAAAATGGTTTAGTAAGGTAGTTCTTTTGCACTTTATATTTTTCTACACCCAAAATTTTTTTAAATTAAAAAAATATTCACGCAAGTAAAAAAGTTTGTTTATAATTTTGTATATAATATTTTTCTAAGGAACATAGATAAAAACATTTTCTTTCATAATTTAACAAAAAGATTGAAAATACAATAAAAATATATTACACTCAAAAAATTGTTTTCAGTATTTATAAAATAACGTTTTTTTGTTAACTTATGTGTCCCGACGTGTCACAGAAAAGAATAGAGATGATGTTCTGGCAGTAACTATAGAAAGTCGTGCCAAAGTACCTAGAATGGAGAGTAAAAAAGACTTTAAAAAATTAACATGTAACCAATAAGTGAAGTTTTCTTAGTTTTCTATAATTGCAAAAACATTACTGAAATATTGTTTGAGTGAAAAAACTTTTTTTGTTTTTATTTGCATTATAAAATAAAAATTGTTTATCGAAACAAGAAAAAGTTATTTTATAAATGCTGAAAAGCATTTTTTGAGTGTAATTTTTTTTTTGTATTTTAATTTTTTTTTTATTAAATTATGAAAGAAAATTTTTTTTATCTATGTTCCTTATAAAAATATCAAATACTAGAATTTAAACCGTTACTTCGTTAGCGTCTTCTTTTTTTTCGTGGACATATCTGTATGCCAAAGTTTATTTTTCTAGGTTTTAACTTGTTTCAATTCCGGAAATTCAAAAAGTACCAGTTAATATACAAAAAGTACTAAAAATTTTCCTCTTATTGATTCTTATTCATTCAGGACATTGCATCTTGAATTTTATGTTTCTAGGTCCAATGCTTACGAAAATTCAAAAAGCACCAGTTAAAGAACGAAAAAGTACCAAAAAGTTACCTCATAGATTCGTATCCATTCAGGACATTGCATGTTGAATTTTATGTTTTAAGGTCCAATATTAACGATAATCAAAAAAATACCAGTTGTAGAACCAAAAAGCTGAAGAATAATATTAAGTTTCCCGTATTTCCCATTTTGGTACTATTTTTTCCCCCCATTTAAGTATCAAAAATTGCAGTATTGTAGTGGGGGCCTATTATTTAGTACGAATATGGCAATGAATGGAGAAAAATGTTTTTAAAAAAAAGTACCAAAAATAGTTACGATTTTCACTCCTTAAACTTTCGAATTTCGAAAAAGTACCAAATTTATACTCGTGTTTTTTTGATAAGTTTCGAATGTGGTATAAACTTTTTTCTAAGTTTATTGGTAACTGCCTTACTAAACAATTTTATTCTGAAAATTATATTTCATTGGGGAAAAGCAATTTTTTCAAAAATTTTTTTTTGGCAAAGGCGGGCATATAAATTTTCAAGTCGAGAGGCGCAGATTAGGATTTTATTTTAGACCCATGGTTTCTTCGGAGAATTCTCTTAGAATTTTATGTAGATTACGTTTTTGCTATACGATTTTTAATTTTTTTTCATCCATACAAATCGACCCGGCCTAATGTTCACATTTGGTTTTTTAAACGCGTTTAAGCAGTTCGAACGTGATTAAGCTCTAATCACTTCAAAATCGAGATGATTCCCCATACATTGAAGGGACTTCTTAATCACTTCAAATTGACATGATTACAACTAAATCACTTCATAAATCACATAGAATCCACTGAACATACCTCAAATGTAGAATCGCCAACATGATCGTGTACAACCGGCCAAGATTTCTGCTAAATGTTTTTATTTTTTTCCTTAAATAATTCATAAATTTTTACAATTTCATCATTAAAAGGATTAAAATAATCTTCTGATAACTTTATAAAAGTGTTTTTATCCATTTTTAATACTTTAATGAAAAAAAAAATTTGTTTGTTGTGTTTTTTTCTTAATCATCTGTCATCTTAATCATCTCAAATGTAATGTGAACGGCTTTGATTAGCTAAATCAACATTTTGCTTAAACGCGCTTAAAAACCTAAGTGTGAACTTAGCATAATATGTCAGGCATATTCAGGACTTTAGGCACCATTTAAAACAATTAATGCTTTAGCAGATTACGAGCCTTGCTCAGTCCATTCTTTTAATTTGGTAAACACTTAAGCAGCTGGGTCTGTACCCGAAGCAGTAATTTTGTTCACCTTGCAAGAACTTTACAATTTGTTTAACAATATCTACACATCGTTTACAGACAAATTTAAGACTTAAAAGCAGGGACCGTAATAGTTATACCTTTTTTTATAAAAGTCAGGGGTCTAATAGTTTTGTATTAGTCAGATTCAATTTAAAAAAAAAACAATAATTTTGTTTTTATTAATTTTTTTAAATCTTTCTTTATTGACTCCACGAATAGGAATGATTTTAGTTTTCAAATTTCTTAATTATAAATACAAAAATGTTAAGTTTACAAATTACAAAAATGATTAGTATACAATTTATTACAAACAAAGCAAACTGCACTTATAAATTCTTAAGAAGTATTTCTTAAGATTCTAAAAGTTCACTGACCAATTTAATTATAAGATTTTGGGTAGCTAATCATTCTTAAGAAATTGATATTTTTCAATAAACAATAAAAGAACTTCATGTTATATGAATGTACGAATGTTTGTGTACAATGTTGTATACGAACATTCGTATCGAATAAAAAATGTAACAATTTCAAGTGTATAGTATACATATGTGTACATATGGATGTTTGTTTTAATTTTGTGGATACGTTAATATTTATTTGTAAGCAAAAATTAAATTAAATAGGTTTGTATTTTTATATGTATGTACATGTGTATATATGTATGTTTATTTATATTATTATTTTATGTGATGGTACTGTGGATATCGTAACTCCCCCTCCGTTAGATTGAGGCTCCGACGAAGAAACGAT
Source organism: Pollenia griseotomentosa (assembly GCA_963931875.1). Classification (NCBI taxonomy): domain Eukaryota; kingdom Metazoa; phylum Arthropoda; class Insecta; order Diptera; family Polleniidae; genus Pollenia; species Pollenia griseotomentosa. The sequence goes on from OZ007563.1 coordinate 41,219,039, forward strand.
GTATGTTCTTTTATTATTTTTTATAAAGATTATAATAACGATGCAGATAAAAATTATAAAGATTCCTATATTGCTCCCAGTATTTATTAGAGTGTTTGTAAGAATTTTATGGTTTACATTTTTAATTGTGTTATTAAAGTGTATTTCTTTAAAATCTAAGTTAGGAAATATTATATTATTTTCCTTGACTCTTAACATTAGTTTTTCTAAAATAAACATTTCTTTTATATTTATTTTGTAATTTTCATACGTTCTTAAATTAGTTTTAACAGAGCAATTTTCATATTTTAATAAAAATGTTTTCAAATTTTCAAATTTATGTGAGTGCTTACAGTTTGTAACAATTTTGTTTTGATAATTCTTAAATATAAGTAAGCCAGGATGAATTTCTTTTTCTTCTGGTTTTTGTATTATAGTCATATTGCATTTAGGTTCTATGTTTTTCACGATGTTTGTTAAACAATGATCTTCTATTTTTCTTAGTTTTTTATATTCTAGGGTATTGGGTTCATAAATTTCATTTTTGTATATGAGAACAGTATTTTCATTTAGTATAACACTTTTATTCTGGCTGTTGGGAAGTGGCTCAAATAATACCTCCGTAAATGTCTCGTTTAAAAATTTTGGAATGTTTAATGTTAGAATTACTAAGTTTTCTCTATATGCAACGGATACTTTAGTGTGAATATATGATTCTGTTTTGTTTATGAAATTGAACTCTTCGGTCGTTAATATGTCTGATGGAATTATTCCTAGTTTAGAAGTAAAGATAACATGTCCTATTTCGTTAACGTGGTCTATCAGTAGATTCACATCATTATTAATTTGGAAAATATTTTCTAAAAACAAAGTTTCGTCTTCTAAGCTGATAATTTTATTTTGGATTTCCGTTTTAAGTCTATTTATATATCTTTGAATAATTTTCTGCTGGTTGTTGATATGATCTGTAATATTTGATATTTTATCCGATATGGAATTTCCTAGGTAGGTCATTTCATTGAGAGTGGTCATTGTTTCTTTATTACTTTTTTCTAAGTTTTGGATTTTGTCAAAAATTTCTTTTTCGTCATCGCTGTCCATTGTCCCTGCGATATATTTTAGTCCTTTCCCTACTGCATTTATTAGTCCTCGCCTTTGTCTAAAGTTGGGTATTAAGTTTTTTATTTTTGTTTTACATATATACATGCTTCTGTTAATACTGTCTAATAGTGGAGTAACGTTCGTATAAGTGTTTGACAGTTTAAGTATATTATTTTGTAAGATGTTTACTGTTTCCAAATATTGAGTTGTGTTGATAATATGTATAATTTTTATGTAATTTTCAATAATCTCCATGTCTTTTAGTTTTATTGGTAAGTATCCGTGATTGGTTGTCAGGTCATTTACTTCTAAATACTGTGCTCCTGTGTCACGTAGTATTAACACATTAAGTAGTATGAAGATAATCATCTGAAATTAGATTTTTCTTATTAGTTCTCTAAAGAATTTTCTTTTTGAAAATTTTTATTTCTTTTTATATGAGATTTATAATATTTATGACCTCGATCTGTTATGACGTGGTCATCATCTAACTGTGATACTTTTATTTTCCTAAATTTTGAATGATTTTTCCCGCCTCTTTCGTCTTTCAGATAAATAGTTCCGGTTTGTATTTCTACATCTTCACGATTTTTGTTTCGTTTCTCCAAATTCCTTTCTTTCCTTTTTATTATTTTTTCTCTGATTGCAGGATATTCTTCTCGACTAATTATTCCGTTTTTAAAATCTATAGGTTTTCTTTGTGTAGTTGAATGAATTGTGTTGTTATAATAACTTATACTTCTACATATTTTTTCTTCAACTGTTTCTAAATCTTTTCTAGAATCATGTTTAAGTAACCTAATATGTTCATTCAGGGTATTATGGAGTCGTTCCACATCTGCGTTTGAAGTATGATTGTTGTTTGATGTGTAGTGGATTTCGATTTCCTGTTCCCGTAAATATTCTAAAAGGGGTATTGCCTTAAAGCCTAGTTCATTATCAATAACTAGTTTTTTTATTTTTCCCATAGACGATAGATACTGAGCCAATGCGATTTTGAATTCTATCCAAGATCTATTTTTTATTCTAATGGCTTGTGCGTATTTGGAGAATTTATCGATAAATGTCAAAAACAATTTTTTTTCTAAGCTATAGTAGATATCTGCATGTATAATTTCACCTGGATTCTCTGGGGTTTCAGTAAGCTTGAATTTTTGTTTAATTGGATTCCTGTCATATTTTTCTTTATTACACACGTCACAATTATTAATGAACTGTGTGATTCGTAATTTTAGTTTTGGATGATACACTTCCGTTTTTAATTCTGAAAAATTTTCATTAATGCCTCTATGGTTGTTTTTTTATGTTCTTTTTCTATTATTTTACTAAGTTCATTTTCATCTAAAACATCTTTTAAAATTTTCTGACTTAAAAGGACTTTAAATCCGTTACTGGATTCGAAGAATTTATTTACAGTATCTTTGAATTTCTGAAGAGTTGTGTTATCACGAATTAAGACTGCATTAGTTCTTTCTGGATCGAAATGATTTTTCAGTATTGTTACTAGTGTCGCTTCATCGAATTCTTTAGCAGAAATTGTTTTTCTTTTATTTTGAAAGATGGTTTCGTTTTTTATTCTCATTGAACCAGAATTACTCTTATTTAAAATTATCTGTCTCTTGTAAAAATTTAAGGGGTTATTTGTTTCTAAAATTACGTTATTTGTTGAAGAATCATCATTTGTAGTAGGGTTGTCTTCCATATTTAAATTTACTTCTATACGGGACAGTGCGTCGGCGTTCCCATTTAAAACACCTTTCTTAAATTTGATTTCGTAGTCAAATTCTTGTAATCGCAGTCTCCACCTTACTAATTTAGAATTTGGCTCTTTTATTGAAAATAGCCAAGTAAGCGGCCTGTGATCGGTTTCAATAATAAAGCGCCTTCCGAAGAGGTATGGTCGCAAGTGTTGTGTGGCCCACACTATTGCCAACAATTCTTTTTCTATGGTACTATAATTCTGCTCGTGATCATTGAGCGTTCGGCTTGCATAACAGACTGGGTGTCCATCTTGAGATAGTACCGCGCCAATTGCAAAATTACTAGCATCGGTTTGTAAAGTAAATGTTTTGTGGAAATCAGGATATGTTAAAACTGGTGAACTGACAAGTAGTATTTTAAGTTTTTCAAAACTTTCTTTGTACTCTTGGTCATTTAAATTGATTTTACTATCTTTTTTCAAATATTTTGTTATCGGTCGGGCGATTTTCGAATAGTCTTTAATAAATTTCCTATAGTAGCCGGCTAAGCCAAGGAATTGTTTTATTTCTTTTGGAGTAGTGGGAAGTGGGAAATTTTTTACGCATTCTATTTTGTCTGGATTCGGTTTAATACCTTCCTTAGTTACGATATGTCCTAAAAAATTAGTTTCTTTTTTAAGAAATTCACTTTTATCTAACTGCACCTTTAGATTTACATCCCTAAGTCTTTGAAATATTTTGGTAAGTGATTCCAAGTGTTCTTGGAGTGAAGTAGAAAAAATAATGATATCGTCTAGATATACCAAACAGATTTTATTAATGAAGTCTGCCAATACGTTATTCATTAATCGTTGAAAAGTGGCAGGGGCGGTTTTTAGCCCGAATGGCATGCGAAGGAACTCGTAGTGTCCTCCTTCCACGCTAAATGCAGTTTTAGGTATATCTTTCTCATTTATTTCAATTTGATGGAAGCCTTTCGCGAGATCCAATGTTGTAAAATATTGGCATCTCCCTAACTTTTCCAATATTTCATCTATATTGGGGATTGGATATTTATCATCCACTGTGACTTCGTTTAACTTACGATAGTCAACTACAAGCCTCCACTTCTTCTTACCGCTGGCATCCAGTTTTTTTGGTACTATCCATACTGGAGCCGAATATGGTGAATGGCTATGCCTAATTATCTTACTGTCTAACATTTCCTTGATCTGTTTATTCACTTCTTCTTTGTGAATATATGGGTAACGATAGGTTTTTGCGGCAATTGGGATGTTGTTTATTGTTCTTATTTCATGCTTAATAGCATTAGTGAACGAAAGATCTTTATTTTCGGTGTAAAAGATTTTTTTAAATTTATTTATTATTTGTGTCAATCTTATCTTTTCCTCAGTGTTGAGGTGTTCAGTGCGAATTTGTTCCGAAAGTGGAATTTGTTGAATATCTTCACAAATATTATAAATACAAAAATTTTCTGTATTGACGTTTTCAATTTTAAATGGGCTAAATTTTACTTTCTTTGGGGTTTCTCCGTTAAAGCTTATTGTAGCGTTAATTTTAAAATTTTCTGCCTCGTACACACCTTCTAATATTTCTATGTCTTTATCGAATGACAGTGTTTGATTCTTGTACACTAACCCTTCTTTACATTCAACGGGCAGTTCAACTTCATATAATCCTTGTTTTTCAAAGTAGTATTCTACTTCAGTTTGACCAAATTTTAGTGGTATTTTCCTTTCCCCGATGATCATTTCATCGTCTTTCAAGTTTATTATTACTCCTAATGGTTTCAAAATATTAGTTCCTATTAGTCCGTCATAGTCGTCGTGAAAATTGCAAACAAAAAATTCGACTAATTCATTTCTATTACCAAGTTCTTCAAAAAGAGGAATGCGAACTTTTTTGTTTAATTTAATAAAATGTTGAAGAGTTTTTATACTTGTTTCTTCTACAGGTATATTCCATTTTGGGTGGCATATGCCAGGGTTAATAATTGAGTGGGAAGCTCCCGTATCGACTAAAAATTTTAAATGTCCGAGATTGGTTTTTACTATTATATGTGGTAGTTTTCCCGTGAGGTCGGATACTTGAAAATTTTCATGTGTTTGATTATTTTGGGCATTTTGTATAATATTTACATCCATAGGTTCTGGTTGATCATTTCGTTGATAATTTGTATTATGGTTTGATCTATTATAAACGTTTGAAGAGTTCCTCTGTGGATTAGGATTATAATTAGGTCTATATTGTGGGTTTGTGTTCGTTCTTTGTTGGTTATTCTGATGGAAGTTATGGTTGGAGTTAGTTCTATATTGTGGACTTGAGTGTGGTCCTTGTTGGTTAGTTTGATAGTGGGTATGGTTGTAATTAGTTCTATATTGTGGGTTTGTGTATGATCCTTGTTGATTATTTTTGTTTCTATAAAAATTTTGCTGTGGTTGTTGGTCATTATAGTTATACCTCTGTCTATTTTCATGTGTATTGGAGTTTTGTTGAGGCTTATGTTTTGGTGGATTTGCCTGAATTTTCCTTTTATGATCTAAGTTATGTTTTGAGCGTCCGGGGTGGAAATGTCCGTCTTTACCTATTCTATCATATTCGTTTTCGTACAATATGTCCATAGCCTGTTCTAATGAAGTTGGATTTCGGCATGCCAGTATAGTCTTCATAGGTTCTGGCATCTTATTTTTAAAAATATGGAGGGCTGTTCTTTGGTTGTTAATCGAAACTTGATTTGCAGCTTCACCTTCTCCTAATGTAATTGTCATTTTATTATTTAAACGTCTAAGAATATGTTTAATATCGTTAAAAAAGTCGACGACATTAGATTGAAAAGTTACAGATCGTAACTCATCGAAAAATTGGTCACTACTTTTCCTTTCACCGAAATTGTTTTGCAAAATGGTTTTGATGCTTGCCCATGATTGAGCCTGAGTATTTATTTCTATTACTTCTCTTGCTTTTCCACTAATCCTACTCTTGATTATATCAGAAAATAACAGTTGTGATAATTCGTCATAGGAGGAGAGAAGAGGATGCACTCAATGTCGTAAAAGTGTGTAATTCATTAATATTTCCGTTAAATACAGGAAGATTATTTAAGTATTTAATGGGGTCTAAATGTATTTGGGGAGGATTTGCCATTTTATTGAATTTTAATTTTTTATTTAATAAAAACAATTTACTTAAAAACGATCAGTAAAAATGCAAATGAAAAATTTGTTCGTACGCACAAAGGATATGGTAAAAAAAAAATTTATACATATGTTTAATAAAATTAAAATATCTTATACTAAGGCTTACAGTAATTTTTCTGCTTTTCTTGGTTGGATAATTGGTATCTTCTTTATATTTGTCCTTTAGGCTCTTCTTTCTCTAGGATTATCTTACTCTTGTGTTGATATCCGAGTATTTTCTTCTTTTTGGCTAGTTTGTTCTTTAGATGATGTATTTCAGTTAATTTAAAAAAAAAAATCGTTCACCGGTTTGTTTTATATTTATATTATTTATATAAAAAAAATTATTTGTTTCACAAATGTCTTTTAAGCAAATTTTATTTTTCAGATATGTATTTATTAAAATCATTCACCGGTTTGTTTTATATTTATATTTTTTTATATAAAATTATTTGTTTCACAAATGTCTTTTAAGCAAAGGATTTTATTTTTCAGATATGTATTTATTAAAATCGCTCACAGTTTTAAAATATTAGTTATTTGTTTCACTTGTATACTTTTTCTTACTAATTTGTTTCACATACATATGTCTTTCAGACAATATATTATATTTTCCAGATACGTATGTATTTATAAAAATCATTCACAGTCTAAAAATATTAGTTATATTTTTTTTCACTATTGTTTCAATTGACACAATCAAAGGACATGATTTGTCAATAAGTTTCACTAAAAAATTATATATTTTTTTTTCGTTGTCAAAGGATATGACAAGATCTTTATCCTCGTCGCCAGTTTTGTATTAGTTAGATTCAATTTTAAAAAAAAACAATAATTTTGTTTTTATTAATTTTTTTAAATCTTTCTTTATTGACTCCACGAATAGGAATGATTTTAGTTTTCAAATTTCTTAATTATAAATACAAAAATGTTAAGTTTACAAATTACAAAAATGATTAGTATACAATTTATTACAAACAAAGCAAATTGCACTTATAAATTCTTAAGAAGTATTTCTTAAGATTCTAAAAGTTCACTGACCAATTTAATTATAAGATTTTGGGTAGCTAATCATTCTTAAGAAATTGATATTTTTCAATAAACAATAAAAGAACTTCATGTTATATGAATGTACGAATGTTTGTGTACAATGTTGTATACGAACATTCGTATCGAATAAAAAATGTAACAATTTCAAGTGTATAGTATACATATGTGTACATATGGATGTTTGTTTTAATTTTGTGGATACGTTAATATTTATTTGTAAGCAAAAATTAAATTAAATAGGTTTGTATTTTTATATGTATGTACATGTGTATATTTATATTTATATTATATTTATATTTATATTTATATTTATAGTATATTTATTTATATTATTATTTTATGTGATGGTACTGTGGATATCGTAACTTCTAATCACCGCATTCGATACTATCGTATCGAATAAACTATCGATTTGTTTTGCATACGATAGACACTGACGTATCGAATGAAAACTCGATAAATGTAATGTCGAGTTACTCGATATCGAATGCTATTATTTCAAATTCAATACATTGCATTCGATATCGAGTTTCATGATACCAAAATAAATAATTTCGATCAATTTTGCTCGATATCGTATGCGGTGATTAGACCCCAGATGATAAAATAAAAAAAAACCTGTTATTTTTGTTCAAAAAAATAAAAATCAAAAAATAACTGTTAATTATGATCAAAAAATTTAAAATAAAAATTTAAAAAATCAATTGGGGATTCACAAGGTGAGCTATCAAGTCATATCATCATAATGCCCTGAATAATATTTTACAACTGTTTAAAAAAATACTGTTGTGTTTTAAACAAAACAAAAATTGTAATGCTGTGTTCATTGATTCGTCACAACTGTGCAGTAGAAATCTAAATTATAAGCGGAAGCCAACAGCAGTCATATATATTTATTGTAATTATTTTAAGACATATGACTATACATCTTTATGACTACCGTGTGAATCGCTCAAATATATTTTATCATAGACAAGTTCATAAGGATCAATATGGTATAATTGAATCAGTTTACCAACTTGTATATGCTTTTTATACTCTCCTCCACAATCACTTGTGGTATACTAAGTTATACTAAGAGGGTATACTAAGTTTGTCATTCCGTGTGAAACTTATTTCTTATTATTCATCTCAGACCCCATAAAGTATATATATTTTGGCTCCTTGAGTAATTCTAAGTCGATTTAGCCATGTCCTGTCTGTCCGTCTGTTGAAAACACGCTCACTTTCGAAAAACTCAAAAGAAATGAACAAACTTGGTGTCAAATTGCTTGTATCCTAAGCAGTTTGGGATTGAAATCCAGCAAAATCGGTTAAGTAGGATCACAGCTATGAATCAAAATGGGCAACCACCACCTTAAAAAATTGATAATTTTGTTACAAAAACGAACATAAATGGTAGAATAATGAACAGAATTATATAAGATTTTGCAAAAGTTGGTCCCATATAAACCCTACTCCCGGAAAACAGTTAAGTAAGCCTCAAACCGTAATTAATAATGCTATCGTAACAAAATTTGGCAGGTCACAGTTTTATAGGACTAGAAATTACACTTTGAAATTTTGTAAACATCGGTCCATATACTATCGGCCCCATATAAAGCCCACACTGGTAAATTAATTAAATACGCCTAAAACCGTAGCAGATATATTTATTGTGGTAAAATTTCTTCCAACTTAGTTTCATATGGCCAAAAGAAATGTTATAAATTTTGTGGTATACGGTCAATAATTTACCTTAGAGTCCATATTTAGCAGCCTTCTGAAATTTACTGTAAGCTCTAAAAGTAATTTCACCGCTGTTTTGAAATATATTAAAATTTATGTTTATAATACCAGAAATCACTCTGCAGAATTTTAGGATGATTGGTTCATAACTTACCATGGCTCCAATATAAATTCCCCTCCTGAAAATCATTTAAGTTCATAAAACTTTCTGATTGTCGGTCAATAATTTAATATATGTACAGTGTAAATTCGATAATCCGGACCCCACTAATTCGGAATATTCGGTAATCCGGACAGAATTTTGCAGCTCATTGCGTATTCTATAATCCCGTTTTTATTTATTTTTTTATTCAAATCACATCATGCTTTGAAAAATACAGTTAGAATAGTGTTATGTGAGTATGTTTGCACATTAGCGTGGCCGTTAGTTGTATGGAGAACTTTTTTTTTTTGATTTCTTATACTCTCCCACCCCAAATCGGTCCAGTTTTATGTAAAAAAAAATACAAAAAAATTTCGTAACGATAAGTTGTGTTTTAGGGGGGGGCGTCCGCCCCTCAAAGTTTGCCATCAAGCCATTTATTCAAATGTAATTTGTTTGTGTATGACTATCTCTTAAAAACAACATCTTACAAGAATATGATATATGGCAATATTTTAGCTCTTCTAGTCAACAACATAAGCCTCGAAGAAAGTTTTTTGCTAAAATCAACTTCTTAGAAAATAATTAAGAAAATAACAACAAAATACCAAACATTTTATTTACGTTTTATATATATAAAAGGGGGTTTTAATGTCAAGTGACACAATTTTGAAATCGATGTTTTTCGATTTGGATGAAATTTACACCAAGGTTAGTCCTTTTCAGTGTTGCCAAAACTTGGTGACGAAAAATGGCTAAATTTACGGAAAAAAATGGCTAAAAAATGGCTAAAAATGGGCTAAAAAATGGCTAAACTTTTTTTTAAGTAAAAACATTAAAATTCTATAACAAAACAGAAATAATTCATTTAAAGTTGTTTACGATGAAATTGTAAGTTAAGATCAATTTCTTCAATAAGAATAAACGTAAATTAAATCATCGAAAAATTCGTCGTTATTGCTCATCTCATAGGAATCACTCGTGCCTATTAGTTTTAAATAATTTGAAGGAAAATCATAATTACGACAACATTTACCTAACACATTTTCCCCCGTATTTATAAACGATTATTAAATTTAACAAACGTTGATTAAGGAGAATTTTCATACAAAATTTGTTTTGTAAACCTTTATTAAATTTAAAATTTTTTATAAATACAGGCATTTGAGTCCAGATCTACAATAAAAACAATTAAAAAATTATAGTCGGTCAACCCTGACTAGATGATACCGTAAACCACATTATAACCTATGTACCAAATTGTATTAATTATGTTTAAATTTGCGACCTGTACTTTGCGTACAAGGTGTGCATGGACAGCCAGCCGGACAAACATCGTTAATTCGACTCAGAAAGTGATTCAGAGTCAATCGGTATACGTAAAGATTGGCTAAAGCTATGTTCACACCTATTAAATATTTGACGTCCTACACGTGACCACTAGTTTTCTTAAAGAATTGTTTGCTTTTGCAAAACGTTTGGCTAGGGCAAACATTATTTAACAGTTTCTAAATTACATTATACAATGATCATTTTAAAATTAAAGTTTTGTAAATAAATAGAAATTGTTTATTGTCAAATATTTGTTAGGTCTCAACATACCTTAAGTATCAATATTTTAAGGTGTTTCAAACATCAGCACAAACGCATAGTACCCACTCCACTGTTGTGGTGTTGGTAAAAATATTTTATTGTTACAGTAAAATTCTTTACCTAATTAAAAAAATCGAATTAACGGTTGCTAAATGTAACCTATTTCTCAAATTACTTTTAACGATGTTTACTTGGCAAAATACCCTCTCTACTTCAGCATTAGACCATGGAAGTGAGAGCAACTTTATAGTCAATTCTGAGATTTCTAAAAAAATTTTGTTGCTGCCTGCATCTCTTTACTGAAATACTTGCAACCAATATCACAATGTTTGTGGTGATCCATTTTATAAATTTAGTATTGGAATACTGTTCCTTTATTTTGAAAGATCATCATCATCGTTTATAGCGATTTTCAACATTTGTAAAAGTTGTGATTTAAATTAAAGGCGTTTTAATTGTTAAAAATGTTTGTTTTACTTTTATAAATTTTTATAATAAAATAAAAATTATTCCTTTTAAAGAAAAACGGCAAAAAAATTTTATGGCTAAACAATTTGAAAAATGGCTAAAAAAATGGCTAATGGCTAAACTCATTTTTTAATGGCTAAACAGGGTGAAAAATGGCTAAATCTAGCCACTAAATGGCTAAATTGGCAACACTGGTCCTATTAGATAGTAGTTTAGACACAAATTTTCAACAAGATCGGTCAAAAAGTTTCTGAGTTAGAGGGGGTCAAAGTTTGAAATTTTGGCCATACAGGTGTTCTTTCTCATCCATGTAATTTATTACCTGTTGGTGTTAGCAAAATTTGTCCCAAGTAGCTTAGATAGCTATTTAATCAATCTTTTTAAAATTTTTTTTTTTGTTTTTTAAAAAATTTTTAAAAATTTTTTTTTTTAAATTTAAAACTTGGCTAAAAAAAAAATAAAAAAAGTTTTAAATTTAAAAAAAAATTTAAAAAAGTTTTTTAAAAAAACAAAAAAATATTTTTTAAAAAGATTGATTAAATAGCTACCTAAGCTACTTGGGACAAATTTTGCTAACACCAACAGGTAATAAATTACATGGATGAGAAAGAACACCTGTATGGCCAAAATTTCAAACTTTGACCCCCTCTAACTCAGAAACTTTTTGACCGATCTTGTTGAAAATTTGTGTCTAAACTACTATCTAATAGGACTAACCTTGGTGTAAATTTCATCCAAATCGAAAAACATCGATTTCAAAATTGTGTCACTTGACATTAAAACCCCCTTTAAATATATAAAACGTAAATAAAATGTTTGGTAATTTGTTGTTATTTTCTTAATTATTTTCTAAGAAGTTGATTTTAGCAAAAAACTTTCTTCGAGGCTTATGTTGTTGACTAGAAGAGCTAAAATATTGCCATATATCATATTCTTGTAAGATGTTGATTTTAAAAGATAGTCATACACAAACAAATTACATTTGAATAAATGGCTTGATGGCAAACTTTGAGGGGCGGACGCCCCCCCTAAAACACAACTTATCGCTACGAATTTTTTTTGTATATTTTTTTACATAAAACTGAACCGATTTGGGGGAGGAGAATATATGAAATCAAAAAAAAAAAAATAACGGCCACCCTATTGCACATACGTTAATATTTATGTTTAATTTTGCTATGAATTATTATAATTTTTAATAAATACATACATGCGGTAATCCGTATAATTCGCTCCTCCGGATTGGGGTCTGCAATCAATTATCCGAATTATCGTTTTGTCTAAAACGCAACCAATTTTAATGCTGATGTCTGTTTTTATAAAGATAAATTAATAATAAATAGATATCATGTAGGTATCACTCCTTAAATGATTAAACTGTCGGTGGAGGGTATCAAAGATTCGGCACAGCCGAATATAGCACTTTAACTTGTTTGTTTAAAATTGCAATATAACTGTTATTTTCGATCCCTCCTTTAAAGACAGGTGATTCATCGGTAGGGTAAGATTATCATTAATGATCGAAAATAAAAAAAAAAAAAAATTGTAGGTAACATTTGTACGTCTTCAGAGAGGTAGAGATTTTGCAAAAATAGTAGTAACAGGAAAATAATGTTATTATTATATTTCATTTCATGGGAAATATTAAATAATGAGGTTAAGAATCATACAAAAGTTATTTATGCCGAATACTATTGAGATATCTTCATCTGATATAAGATTTGTTTGCCTCCTATGACCTTTGGTTAATTTTGGACCTTTGCATTTTTTCATGTCATAGTACCTATTGTAAATGTTATTTTCGCCAATGTCAACATCAACATTTATAAGGAAAATATGGTATTTAAAGCTAGTTTCGGGAGTGGTGTTTTTAAAGAAGCTATAAAAAAATATGTACCAATTCCAATAAAATTTGCTTAGAAGATTTGTATTGCAATAAAACAAGTTTGGTGCTTTGGTAGTACTTCCGATATCGTACGTGACGATCCTTAAGCTTAAATAAAAATTTTATTATACCAATTTAAAACCCTTTTGATACACTTGCAACAGATCAAATACAAATGACGTAGACAAATGATGTTCTTGCACCACGTACACGACACAAGAATAGCACCCAAAAAAAGAACCAAAAAATAAAACGCCAATCTTACTAAATATATACTTGGTCATTCCTCATTCCTCATTGATCTTGTTTTTGTTGTTATAACATTCATTTTAAAGTATAATTGCAATATAAAGCTACATGTATACGAAATTTATTTTACATTTGACTTGTCAACTTTTCAATTCACATGTAATTGTGCATGTCTGTCAAAATTGCTGTTTTACGAAGGTTTTTAATATTCGGTCACAAACGTACATGTAATTTGCTTCTGACATAGTCTCTGTTATTTTCGCATAGTTTTTGCAGAAACAAAAGTAGTTCTCTATCTTAAAATAGCGTGCTATTTTTTGTGCGCGGTAAAAGAGTTCAGCCATCTTGAAATTTTTGTTTTTAAATTTGAAGATACAAATTTAGATATAATAATGATACGTTTTTCACATATACATATATGTACAAATTTTCTATTCAATGGTTAAATGATCATAAATATATCGGCATTGTAAAATATCAACTTTAGCCAGCTAATGATTCCGTAAATTTTGGACCGCCGCTGCCGATTTACTCCCGGCATAGATTTCTGAAACAGCTGATGTCAGAAGAAAATCGAGCACGCTCTAACTGAAATGTTGGCCGATGACTTCTCCCTGACTTTTACAGAAGCAATGTTATAAAGTTAACACACGACATGTTTGATTGCAGTGGCAAGTCAGTTGTGGAAAACATGTAGTGTACTAATCGCCAGAAAAGATAAAATAGTTCACAGAAAAATTTCTCCAAAATTGTTCACCAATCAAAGCATTTAACAAAAATAAAATCTGTTTTTATTAAAATGTATTCAAGTGAATTAAACGTTAATTTAAGTGAATTTAACTAATTGGTACTATTAATTTGTTTACTGGTGCAAATTCAATTAATTTTTTAATAAATATCAAAAATTTTTTAATTGAAATCAATTTTTATCTTTTTCTGTGTTGATTGCAATTTCATAAAATTAATTAAAGATAAAATCAGTTTAAAGTTTTTTTTAAACTTTTTTATTTTTTGAGTCATGGTTTACATTCTCATCGAAATGCCCATATGTATATTGTGCGTTCCGTTGAGCCGCCTAGATCCACTCCCATTATGTATTTAGCTTAAAATTCAAAACTCGACTACACCTATGTATAAATGTATTTAAAAATCAAACATGCATCACATATCGAATGTGTGAACAAAACGTTTGTGTACAACCACAATGACAAATGCAATGCGTTACTGTTCATCGCACAATTAAAATAGTGTTGTAAGGGTATAATAATTCAAAGAAATACACTTCAGACAGTACTTTTTCTTTTAAAACCTTTAAAAAAAAGTAGAAAATGTTAGCCTATACTTCCAGTATTTAAAAATTACCTCGTGCAGTCTGCCCATCCGTATTCAAATTGCTGATTTATTTTCTTCTTTGATCGCTGTTTGTTTTAAGAATTTATGATAAAATTTACTTCATGACGAACTTTTCCAATTCTTTTTTTTTATAAGAAAACAAAAAGAAACGGCTGTAATTCAAAATGTTGTTTGAAACAAGAAAGAAAACTCGCCTACAAATGAGATAAAAACTAAATTTATTTTCCCTACACAACTTATTTTTGCTATTTATCGTGTGTAACTAAGAATAAAATTTATTTATAACTTTTATCCATCTGCTCACTTATTAAAGTCTTAAGAAAAAAACACCATTAAAAATAATCAGTAAGTGTGACTGTATTGCATTTTTTTTTTTGAAAATTAATCTTTTTAAAAAGTTTTCCATCATGTTAATTGTGGAATAAAAACCATAGAAAACAAAGAAATATAAACTTTATAGATTGCTCATATTGCAACGAATGCAACAATTGTCCGGCCGGCCGGTCTTTCACCTACTACGTTCTCATGTTTTAACATTAAAAATATACGAGTATGAAAATTAATTTTGTATCTTATGTCAGTCACTCAAAACAGCAACAACAACATATTTCTTTTCAATTTATGACATAAAAAACTGACAACAATTTTTATTTTAGTAAAATTCGCGATTAAAAGAAAAGAAAAAAATAGTCAAATATGGGTTCTTTTTTTCTTGTTCAGAGTGGCCATACCAGGGAGAATAAATAATTTCGGTAATTTACTTCAATAATGGCATAACTCAAAAAATTAAATTTAAAGTTAGCGTCGTTTAATTGTGTAAAAAATTCATCTTTATAAATTTTATAATTTCTCCGTTAGAAGAAAATGTGTCGTTATTTTCTCTAATTGATTAACGCATTTATCTCGAAATGGATTTTTTTGAGTTATGCCACTATTGAAGTAAATGAGCAGTTTGTAAAAATGTCTTGTTGTTTTTTTTTTTAAGTTTTTAATACTTGTTCGAATTATTAATTATGACTCAAAACTGAGAACAACAAAAACAACTAGCAAATATTCTTTGGTTGTTGTAATGACTGACATTCTTTTAAAATGTTTTTAAATTTTTTAAAAAAAAGTTATTTTCGCAAGTCAATTTTTTTTTTCTTATGAAAATGTGTTTTGCATTTTAATATTAAAAAAGGTATTTCAAAAGACTTTTTGTTGTATTTAAGTAATTTACATACATATGTATATAAATATGTACATTTAAACAAAACTAACCATTTAACAAATAAATATTCTCAACCAGCAGTCAAATGCATGAAGTCATCAAACGTTTTATTTTATAAGAATTTATTTTTTTATTTGGTGTTTAAGCCAAAATGAATTTTGCAAATATTGAGACTTTTTTTAAATTTTCTGTTTTTTGTGTCATTTGTTGCAACTGTTGATTCTTAAGAATTTTTTTTATAATTTTTGTTGTTTGTATTACTTAAATGTTTATTCAATATTGAGTGCACATTGATAAGTGTTTAAGCAAATATTCATTAAAGACATCCACCTTTTTTTTGTTTGGTTGAGTTTATGTGTTGTTAATTTGTCATAAGATGACCTAATAGAAAATTTTGGAATTAAAAATGGAAAGAATTTAGGAAAAAATAAAAAAATTTTTCAGGTAATAAAATACAGAATAGAGCAAAAATTTAGATTGTAAATTTTAAAAAATGAAGTTATTAGTTAAGGTCTTTATTTTCAATACCAATAAATGGACGACAAATTTTATTGTCAAAATAAATTTGTTTATTTCAAAAATTGATTTAAACTTTTCAAGTAAAGTTTTCAAAAAATTAAAAATTTAATTGACAAAGTCGAATATTTTCTTAACCAGTACCCATGATCTGTAAGTTTAGTGAGAACTACTCGCATCGCAAAGATGTAAAACAAAATATTCCGTCGTTTCTCGAAAAGTGAGAAAAAAGTGTGTCTGTAACCCCTGTTGAAAACTATCAAAAGAGATCACATCGTAACGTTATAAATGCCCTAATATTCCACTCGAAGACGATGTGAGATTGCAGACGTTGAGAACGACAGTCCCACATATCGTAGACAGTGGCCAAAATTTACTAAAACTTAAGCAATTTTCAACAACGGCGGCGAAAATACAACCGTCAGCTATACCAAATATTGTAAAGTGCGACTTATGCTATGTTCATACCAAGGTATATTTATAGCAGGTAGTCTCGGAAAGCCAGCTGTTTATTTTTTATTTGCTTGTTTTGTGGTACGAACTGTCAAATGTTGTATAGTAAACATGTAAACAAGTTTTTTGTGTCTATCTTTTGTCTTTTTTGTCTCTTATCAACCCCTTTGCCTTTTGACAGTTCGTACCACATAACAACAATAAAAAGCCCTGTTGTTTGTTTTATTGTACAATTGTTGTAATCTCGCGGCTACCTGCTATAAATATACCTTGGTTCATACGACGATATAAACCACTCGTTTCGCTCTCTGAAACTAGTTTGCCAAACATGCTGTTCATGCGAATGATTCTTGTTTCATTTTGACATTTTTTTGTGTGTTGTTAGTGTGATTTTATTTAAAATAGATAAAAAAGTAATTAAAAGTTAAAAATATATAATTTAATACTTTTATTAATATTATTATTGTATAAATATCACTTTATTTTAATAAACATCAATTTTTATTTTGTTTTTTTCTTTGTTTTGATTTTTTTGAGAGCTAGTTCAGATAAACTAACGATAAAAGTTATCAAAATTGGAGATGATAGTACATTTTTCCTGTTTCGCAGCCTGTTTCAAAATGAAACGACCGGTTTCGCTCTCAAAATTTTGTATGGGGAAACAAGTCGTTTCAGTCATGTTTGGTTAGCGAAACAGGAATAAGAGAGCGAAACACGAATATTGCTGTCCGTGTGAACATGGTATTAAATGTTTGTTGTTTACAAAATGGCTTTGAAAAAATTCTTATATTTTTTAAAAAATGTTAAAAGCAAAATAATTAAAGAATGAAAAAATCTGCCCAGAACAAAATATTTACATCTTTTGTGTTTTTATGCATTTTTAATTTATTTTTTAGTGTTAAAATTTTTTAGTTAATAATTAATATGTGGTTATTTTATTGAACCATTCGTGGTTTTTAATCGAAATTTTTAAATTTTTAATCAGGCTATTAAAGTTCATGAAATTTAAATTTCATTAAATAATTTTTATGAAGAAAGGAACTTTACAACATGAAATTAATTAAAATTATTGCACATTTTTCATTCTTGACTGACCTGGGAATTGAACCCAGGTTTTCACGGACAGGTTGCCCTGACATGTTTCGATAGTAACCACACTATCTCTTCCGAGGGGGTTGCCGTTGTTAATACGTGAGTTTGTTTGATAGTTCAAAGGGGAGCTTTCTCACAAAAATTTTACATACACACTTTTCTTGTTAATTGGCGAGTAATTTTTGTACGTTATAGCTTTTACTCGCCAAAAATGTAATTTTTCAAAGGAGGAAAATACTTAATAACTTATTAAAGATGAGTTTTAAAACAAACATGGCTTGGCGATTGGAGGGTGTAGAAAGTTTTTTTTAGAAAAAAATTTTGTTACTTATTTATACTATCACACAAGTCTTAAGCTTCGTACAGACGGTGCTCAGATCTCACAATATTGTAGGCAGCGTTGCCAACAGAAATATTTTTCTGACAATGGTCAATGGCAAAAACTTTACACATCTGCCAAATAAAAAAATGAGATTACAATGTTCACACAGTTGCAAGACTTTTTTAGCCAATTTTAATGACAACATTGTAAGATCTGACCTACGTCTGTACGAAGCTTAACGTATTTCAGAATTCTTTGTGATGAGTCTTTTTGCGACTTTCAAAAAAATCTAATATTAGATAACAGTTTGTATTCACACTATAACACATGAAAATACTTTTGTTAAAATGCAACCCTGATCAAATGAAATATATATATACATATATATCTTATCCCACCAACAATAAATTTCAGTTTATCAATAGTAAGAATTGGGAATTTAGCACGTTAAAACTTAATCTTATTAATGAAATTCGTTGACTCCCAGGAAAACCTTTAATAACAAATATGCAAGTGGCAGTGCAAACTGAACTGGCAACGATGAAATAAAGTAATTTGTTTTTATTTTTGCAAGAAAAGATTAACTCACTGTTTGTTGTTGGTGTTTTGTTAAAGCTCTGATATTATTACGGTTAAGACTTTTGGGTGTTCATAATTCCTATTCGGTTAACAGTTTTAATGGAAGAATATTTTGAGCTTTTCTAAAATTTTTGGATGAAGTTTCCTGATGATCTGGCCTAAGCAACCAGTGAAATGCGCAAAGGAATAGCTTATCCTACCAACAATAAATTTCTGTTTATCAATAGTAAGAATTGGGAAAGTTTTAATGTGCTATAAAACTAAATGTGAAAAATATTATTGTAAAGAAAAATTTCAAAAAACGATGAAGTCTTATGAAATGTAAATTTTGTTTCGTAATACTTGTCATTTTCTTAACACATTGCATTCACACAATCACACTTACATATTACTTGAGTTTTCTATATTCTTAAGATTATGTATCTTAACTTTGAAATATTTTTCGTTTTCGAAAATTCGACAAATTTCATGTGTTTTTCATACATTTATTGTTTTGTGTGGGAGCTAATATTAGTAGCAGATATATAACTTTGAATGCTTTAACAAAATGTTGGCTATGTAGAAATAGTTAGGGTCGGTCATGGAAATTAATCCCCTTTGGGTACGCGTTAACCCACTATGGTCCGAAAACGAATTTCCGTACAGAACGGGTTTTTACGGGAAGCATGTTTAGATATCGAAATACAGCTTTGGCACAGGAAAAAAAGTTGCATTGAATTAAAATAATGGGGCTCGAGGAACATTAGTGTTATATACACGGAGAGAATTATTTACCAAATCGCCAGAAAATATGGCTTGAACGAAGAACATTTTGCATGATCGCGTCCAAGCCAAAAATGACTTATTCTAACTATATGTTTGACTTGGTTTAACCAAAATGTTTCTTTATTGAAGAAAATTGTACTAAATACGAACGAAATAAGTTAAAAACAAGAAATTATTTTTAGATTTTGGATTTTTTTGTTGAAAGAAACAAAATTGATCACTTTAGAAAATAAACTTTACTCCGTGTAGGATATAAAGCTTTTGAGCAACTCGGGGAAAAGTGTAGTTTTTACCGAAACTACTGACTTTAAGGACCTGGCGCCTCAGCGAAAATGCTCCGATGGTCCTGAAACTTTCCACATTTAAATCTCAAAAACCAAAAAAAATTGGTGCGTGAGCCTTTAACATTTCCAACTTTCCAATTTGGCAGATGTTATTTTCTGCCATAAACAATTAAAATAGTCAATTTCTACAAAAAAGGCGCTTACGTGGTTTAAGAAGTAACGCGACGATATGACTTTTGAATTATAAAACGATGTGAACTTCTTCTTAAGGGTGCTGCTAACCCCCTATTTGGAACCATTATTCACTTAAGAGATATCTTATAACTATGACGAGATTTTAGATCTTAACTAGGGAGAGAAATCGGCTTAAGTTTTACCTATATCCGTAGTGGACCACTTTGTAGTTTTCTAGGCCCACTCTTATAAAGCATATGGAAACCAAAATCAAACTATTCATTTCAAAACTGCTGCTTTATGTTCCCCTATTTTTTAAATATACCTCTCAATTGTTAGTCTATTAAATTTCCTATCTGGTATATTTTGTATTGATATTTTTTTACTGGCATTTTGGCTTTGCCAATTTATTACTCTAAACGTTTTTTTCTCTAAAATTATAATCTTTGAATATAACTAGCAACAAAGTTTGGTTACCGATGATTTTTGTCATTATTCTTATTTTTTTCAAGGTGATTTAAAACACAAACATAAAAAAACCAACAAAAAAAACGAATTTTTTTTATTAAAAACTCTGTATTGAATAAAATTCACATGCAAATTTTCATGCCACAAATTAACAACAATAGAAAAAATTATAAGCTGCTAATAATTGACCATAATTGCTTCTTATGTATGTAAGCCATTAAAACGATTATTTAATAATTATAATTATTAATAGCAATATTAAATAATAAATAACATAAAAATTATAAAACCGAACAATCAATTAAATTGAAAAAAATTAGAGTTAAATAAGTTTAAGATAAACAACAGTTTTTTGAAAAGTTTACAATAAAAAGAAAACAAATAAGAAATAAATTAAGCGATGCAAAAAATATATTCCATTTCCCTTAATCGAATTCTATAAAAAAAAAACTTTAAAAAACAAGTATGCGTGCTTTATTCGACTGGCCGAATCTTTGATACTCTCCAAATATAATTATAACATCATTATTCGTTACGGTTTTACGCGTTCTTAAGTGTTTTCCGAGAGTGAGATTTATATGGGCCTATGGCAAAATATGGACCGAACTGCACGAAATTTGTGGTATGTTTTCTATTCATAAAGGATGAACTTTCCCTAAATCATCAATTGTATTAATATGGGTATGAAAGGTGTTCTTAATTGCTGGGCCATTTAAAATTTTAATAAAAAAGTACTGATTTTTTTTCAAATTTCAGGTTTTTAATTAACAAGATTCTGTTCGTCGTGCTTAATTCCCAATTTTAATTCCTGATAAAAACACTGAAATTAATTGTTGATGGGAAAAGCTTTTCCTATGCGCATTTCAATTTTTGCTCAGGCCAGATCATGAGAAAACTTAATTCAAAGATTTTAGAAAAACTAAAGATATTATACAAATAAAACTGTTAAGTGAATAAGAATTATAAGCACCAGAATGTATATATATTATATCCTCTTCGGAACAAGTGGGTGTGGAGGTTAAAACTCCCAATTCAGAAGTTATAAAAATGTTCAAAGATTTTGTATTGTGTTTTAAAAATTTCCTTTCATGACTCATCTTTGCTTGATTTTAATTCAATAGAATTGCTAATTTATTTCTGTGCTGGTTTTTTTAATTCTGCATAAGTAATTTTTTCGAACAAAACCTGCTTTGCTGACACAGGTTGTTTCATGTGCACACAATTTAATGTTCATACAATTGATGTTACGAATATTCGTATTCAACACTAACATTTATAAGGAAGTAATGGCATTAAAAGATATTAACGGGAGTATTATACGTATGGGAGCTATGGTAAAATATGGGCCGATTCCAAATAAAATTTGGTAAGAAGACTTTGATTGCAATAAATCTTATACCAATCTAAATACATACCAATATAAAGACAAATACCTTATTCCGGAATGAAGCTTGTATAGCAAATTATCTGTACTTTGCACACAAGGTTGGCATAGACAGTCAGGCAGCCGGACGGATTGCCATCAGTATACTTAAAGGTTGGTCTAGTGCCAATATTTTTAGGTGTTATAAACATTAGCCCAAACGCAATATACCAACTCTTCTACGGCGGTGTTGATACAAAAATAAAAATATCTTGCATTTTCATACTAAATGCTAAAAAAGAAAATCAAAAGTTTAACTTTGACCTTGAATTTTTCAACAATAGATGTTTTTTTTATTAATATGAGGGTTGCAGGTTCGATTCTTGCCAAAGACTCTGGACTTTTTCAATAAAATTTGCTATAAAACTACGAAGCTAGCTTTCCCTCAACAATAAATTTCAGTGTATTTATCAAATATGTAAAATTGGGAATTTAGCACGTCATACAGAAATCGTATTAATGATAAATTTTGTATTCCCGTAAATAACTTTGATACTACGTTACTATTGCTCTGTAAAACAAGTTATAAAAATGTTTAGTTGTAGTTGTAAAGATTTCTTCTTTAAAAATTCAGTTCTTTTTTTAATTAAATATTTTTTCTTTAAGAATACAACTTCTTTTGTAATAAACTTTTTTATTAAAAGGTACTTTTTGTCAAAATTTATTTTTTTTTTTTTTTATAAAGAAGTACTTTTTGTCAATACTTAATTTTTTCTCTTCAAACTGATTCATCAAACTTACAAATATGTTGGAAAAATTTTGTTGCGCTTAGCACACATCAAATGCAGGCCATTAAACTTCATTAAAAAGTTGTTGGAAAAAAAATTTTGGATAATTAAGTTTTTTCATACAAATTTCAACAAAACATCAATAAAATTTGAAGAAATAACTTTTAATAAAGAAAATTAAAAGTATTTTGAATTTCGTCAAATTCACATCCAACCAAACGTGTGCGTTTCTTATTGCTAACACAATTACAAATATAGGTGTTTGACGAACCTGTTTGATGTGTGGCCATACCGCTTAAAAAAAACTCTTTTCAAAATAAAAATTTCTTAAAAAAATAGTTTTATTAACTTATTAATTTCTTTATTTTTAAATGTTTTTTTTTTTTTTTAAAGGTACTTTAAAAAAAGTACTTTTTTCTAACAAACTATATGCCCACGTGTATCTTACAGGGGTGTGCTGGAAATCGCAAACGCAAAACGCAAGAATTTTAAAAGTAATTTTTTAGTAAGATTTCTGTAATAAATGAATTTTGTGACAAATATTATACACACATTTCTCCATTAAACAGAATTTTATAACAGAAATTATAAAAATTAAATTAAAAGTGTATAAAAACAGCCTCCAAATTCTTGCGTTTTGCGTTTGCGATTTCCAGCACACCCCCTTAAATATTTTAAAAAGAAAATGTTTATGGCCAGTGCAAACAGGCTATGATTAAATCAGTTATCTAGTTACAAAGTTAATGTGTTATGATGTGAAATAAAAATTTGTATAAACCACCATAATATGTTTTTGGTAGACGCGCAAGAGACTGAATCAAACATTATATGGTTGGCCAAAAAATAAGTTTGACCTAAGAGATCATAATATTTTAGCAACGTATAAACCTTTTATTCTCTGGGTGTACGTAAATTCTATTATTAATGAAATAGATAATACCACCTATCCTACTTGGCATACTTCTCATCTTAAGAGTGGCGAGTTTTTTTTATACATAAACAAATGTTTTTCGTAATTTACATTATAATTAATTTTATTGCAAAAAAATTGGCTTTGAATTTGTTAATAAAATTACATATTCAAATTTCTATCTTAAAAATGTTGCTGTATTATTATTGTATTTGTAGTGGAATAATCCATCAATGAATAAATGACTGTGTAATTACGTATTTATAACCAAAAGTACATGTACTAAAATAGTATTTTGTGTACTTAAAAAAAAAAATTTTAAATTGTTAACATTGTGTCGTCTACTCTGCAAACAAATTGAAAGTATTAAAAAGTGTTAATGCTACAGACACGTGTGTTCCACAAACGTCAGCCTTAAAAATTATAATAATAAAAAATTGGAAAAAAACCCCAACTTGCCAACTAAAGAGGGAAAAAAATACCTAAAAACTTTGTGTTGGTTGCACTTAAAACATTTTGCATTAGAAATCTGTTAACAAAAAATAAGTAAAAATTAACAAACAATTGTAAACCAATATTTAAGAAAACAAAACTTATTGTTTCCTCTAAAACACAATAAAAGTAAAAAAACCGATAATAATAAATTATAAAATTATAAACATGGAAGTCTTTACGGAGGAATCACAACAAAAGGGCGAAGAGGATCTTTCCAAATACATGTTGGATGGTAAGTGTTAAATTATAAACAAATAAAAAAATAACTACATTTAAACAAAAAACTCCATTTACCAAGTGCAAGTATCACTTCGAAAAACAATGAAACATCTACCCCATTGAACGTACGTAGTATTTGTGTCGACTTGTAGTGGGTTTAATTTTCGTAAACAAGTACAGTGGAAAACAAAAATTAAGCACGCATAAAACCTGTATTTTTTTCTATTATCTTTAAAAGTCTTATGAATTTTTCAAACACAAATTAGTTGATGTTTTACAGGTTTCAAACTCGTAATTATATTGTTATTCTTACAAAGAAATACAATTTTTCTTTTACAACACTTTGTGTCATTGCACTATCGGACGTGCTCAGCGTCAAAGTTTGTATACCCTAAGAATATTAACTGCCGTATTCATAAAAAATAAAACAAGTTTGAAATCTGTTTTAAGGCAAACTTTTCATAAAAATTTTTCTTAAAATACATTTCAAATCTATTTTAATTGTTTAGGAATACGGCAGTAAGTGTATAAACCATTACTAAATTTAAGGTTAATGTTTATGTGTTACGGTTTTCTTAGAATTGTGGCATTACTTAAGCGGTATCAGAAGAATTTCAAACATAATTTAAGGTGTTTTCTTTCCACTTTCTAATGATTATTCTTTTAGAATTCTTAATGAGAATGGGAAATGTATTTTTAATCACCTTAGAATCGATTCGGCTTTTCCAGTACAGAATGTAATCTTTTTGAACTTGAAGATGTATTCGTTAATAAGTCTTACTGATAATAAAATAAAATAATAAAGAAGTGTTTAATTCTATGTAAACCTTTTCATGTCAAGTCAATGGCATGATTGATTTCATAATATTTGAAACCTGCAATGTGTTACTTATTTAATCGCTGAGTTATACAAGGCCGCTACGAATTACGTTCACAGTATTGATGGGAAATTATCGATAATACCAATAGTAATATATATCGAATTCCGTATTAACCATTTATAGCGATAGGAAAATTTTTTTAAATCCTGTAAATACTTAAATTACACCACAACAACATTTGTAATGTATTACAAAAATCTTACCAAACTTTTATTTTATATTGTACTATTTTATCTTTCTGAAGGTGTGTAGATAGTGAACTAGTAGAAAAGCGAACGTCGTTTGGGACCGGAGAATTGCTATCGTTGATATTAGACAGACAAGCCGCATAATTTTTGCACAACTGCAAAAACTGCAATTATAAGCCTAAGGCAATCCAATGAAACCCCGATTTACAACAAATCAACAAACAATATCTTTGGGTTGAGAATAAAAGCCAATTTCAATATCTTTCAAATGTGGCTTTACAATATCTTGAAATTCCTACCACTGTTGGGACCTGACAATTCTTAAATTGTACCGTCTCAATGGCAAAATTGTACCAAATTGACATAAATTGTACGAAAACTTCGCTGTAAAATAAAAAAGGAATACAAAGTAATTCACAAACACTTTTTATTCAATAAAATTGAAAACAATACAAGTAAAAAACAATAATCGGTCAAGCCCGACCATTTGATACCCCACAGCACAGTATTTAAAGACTCTATTTCGGACCCATGGGCAATCATGGACCAGCCAGAATAAAATTACGTTAGGAGTTTAAGATTCGTGTGGAAATTCTTTGCTTGAATATGATTTAGATATCTTAATCTATTTGAGATTTGTTTGCCCTTACGTATTTGAGGAAGGGCGCTTATATTTGAACTATGGTCGATATTCGACCTACCAGCACAACATTTTTTATGACATAGAAACTATCTTAAAAGTTATTGTAGCCAATTTGTATGTCATTACCAACATTTATAATGAAGTTATGGCATTAAAAGCTTTCCGAGAGTTGTATCGTCAAATATGGACCGAATTCAATAAAATTTTGTAAGATGATTTAGATTGCAATAAAATAAGTTATGCCCAAATTAAATCTAAATACCAACAAAATAAGAGGGTTTATAGTCACAAACACTATTCCGAAAAGAAGTTTGTATGGCGGCTATGTGAAATTACGAACCGATTATCACCATTTTCAGTAGGCTTCGTAATAATAAATTGAAAGCAATGTACAAAATTTTATCAAATTACCTTCAAAATTGCGACCTTTACTTTGCGCAAAAAAAAACATGGTAAAAAAAAAAACCAGTCAGCCTGCAGCCAACCGGACTGAGGGACAATTTTAAATCGACTCAAACAGTGATACTGAGTCAATCGGTATACATAAAGGTGGGGTCTACACTGAGAGAAAAGTCGTCATAACGCTAATGTATTTTGACATCAGTACTATGACAAGTGTCTTCGTTTTTGACCCCATGACACTTGTCATCATTGTGATGTCAACCTTAACATCACTTGGCCAAAGTGTTATCAGGGTCAAATGAAATTATGTCATCAATGGGATGACACAACGGCATCACAGAAATGACGAACATGTCCTCAGTGCGATGACGCAGTAACATCGGAGAAAGGACACATTAGCATTAATTTAATGACAGTTTGTCATAAAGTCAAAGTCATTGGAATTGACTTAAGTGAAAGTGTGAGAATATTATTATTTACTTACCCGTTACAGATGTTCGTTTCACGTTTGTTGAATTACGACCTTTGTTTACAGCAGAACTCTCAATAATAAGACACCAGCACCATGCCCCATATGGTTTTCGTAATCATTCTACTTTAAAAATTTCACGTATTTAACTAAATAATTTAAAAAAATGGAATATAGGAATTTTTGCTTCTTATAAAATATTGTAATCATGAAAATAATGTTAATAATATACAAAATGTGGCATCGAATTGATGTCGCTATAGTCATGAAATAGATGACACGTAAAAAATTACAAAATTGTACGAAGTCGTTAGTCATTGGATTGATGTTACTTTTTGCATCATTGACGCCATTTGTAGTAACATTGATTTCACAATTCTGATGTAAGGGCATCATCAATATGAAGATGAATTTTTCTATCAGTGTAGGACCAATAATGTTAACAATAATGCAATTTTTAGTAGCTCTGATCAGGGCAGAAAAGTAAGTTAATCCACCTAAAAAAAAGATAAAACTACTTGGGTATTTTTTGAATTGTACCAAAAAAAGATGAATTGTACCAGTGTACCAATTAAGTTTCGATTGTACCAAATTTGGTGCAATTGTAGCACAAATCCCATTAGTGATCCCTACTACTTTGGTGCCTTTTGAGGGAAGCTTTTATAATAGACAAAGTCGCCTGAAGAGAAAAAAGGTTAATATGATTGTATTTATGTAAAACAATGAATTTTTACTGATTGAAAATGTCACTTTCTCCAATTACACTGTGTCACAACTTTTCAACAAAGTCGTGACCAAATGAATCTGACACCTAATCTTTATGTAAAACTCTCCGAATCCAAATATGAAGTCAGAATAGTCAAAAGTAGAACAGTTTTCGAGATATTTTTTATTTGTGTTTTTAATAAAGGTATTTTCGAAAATATTCAGCTGATTTTTATTTCTTTTTTTTTTTTTTTGCTGAAAGATAATAGAATTACTTAAACAACTAAGGATCGTTTGTAAAAATTCTTTAAGAATTGACTGAGTTACGGGGGACCAAAGTTCAAATTTCACAAAATAATAATTTTTGGCAATTTTGCTCTTTTCAACTTTTATTTTTAAGAAAAAAAAAACCATGACATTTTCTTAAGTTTTATAACTTACGACGTAATTTTATGCAAAAATGTCAAAGTAACAGAAGATTAATTCGATTATCCCACAGTTCGATTTTTTTTTTTAAATCAGAAAAAAACAACTAGTTAATATACCAAGTTAAATGTTAGTAACAATATATATCAAAAATGGCTTAAAACTGTTGAATTGCTTTGCCAATTGCGATTGTTTTCTGCCCCTTGATACCGAATTTCCATTTCTTGTATTTGTTGGTGATGCTGGGTGAGCGTCACTCTCATTGTCAAGGTTGTTATGGAAGAAATTTAAGTGCAGAAGGTATATTTTTAAAGACATATTACTCCTTTTTTTAATAAGATATAAAAATGAATGTTAATTTAAAAAAAATAAATAAAAACAAAATCGTGATTAGAACCGCAGCAATTTTCTCGTAGTTTTTTTTTTTTAAAAATCTTGAATGATGTTTTCATCATTTAGGCTCCTGAAATTCTGCAGAAAGCTTGATACAAACAAAATCCCTCCTTTAATTTTTCAGGTATTCAAATGCGACACAGTTTCCTCTTTTTAGCAAAGCTTTGACGAAGTTTTTGATATGTAACGGTGGCAAAATAAGGTTTACCTTGTTTATCAGAGCTTTGTATATGAAATTATCTTGGCCAAGCGTAAAATTTACTCTTTCCGGCCAATCTTTTCGAGCATAGTGTTCATGTCGCGTTCGGCTGTCCCATTTGCACAAAAAACTGCAATATTTTGTGTAGCTTTGTTGCAAACCAGTCACCATGGCAATAACTTTTAGATCGGCATAGATTTTTCAGTTATGCTGTTTGTACTCTATCAGACCCAATAATTTAGAAATGAACTCATGCAATTCTTTAACCTTAACTGCGTGCGTTACTGGAATTGAGCTTCTTTATCGATTTGTTTTACAAAATTCAATGTTTCTAATATTTACAGCGTTCGTCTTTTAAATTCTGCGTATTTACTTCCTTTTTGGTTTTTATTTGATAAAAGTTTGAAAAGTGGGCTAATTCAGTAAAACTTCTGTAGCTTTGTCATTTTTGCACCAATATGGATCTTGTTGAAGGCAAAATGTTCGTATTGTAATAAAAGAAAATAACTTAAAAAGAGCAAAATTTCAAAAAATCATAAAATTTTTCGTGAAGTTAAAGCTTTTGTCTACTGTAACTCTGTCATTTCTTGACTAATCTTTTCAAACGACTCATGGTTATTTAAGTAATTTTATTTCCTTTTATTGAAAAAAAGAAATACATAATCTGTCTAATATTTTTAAAGATATTGCCATTTAAGTGACATTATCTTTTTGAAAACACAAACAACGGTTATTTTTGAATATCACGAAAATTGTTTTAGTTTTGAACATGCTGACTTCATATTCATATTAAGTGTCAGATATATTTGGTCAAAAATTTGTCACGTATTGTCACATTTATTTTTTAGTACTTTGAGTTTTTACAAGAACACACGCTTTCATAAGCGATTTGTATTTCCATTGTTCACAATGTTTTTTGACTTTTGTTACATTTTGTTTGACATTCTTTATAACAGGTTATACAATTAGAAAACTACTTAAATTAATGGTACATTTATAACGAGAGTAAAGAAAACGTATATAAATTACACAGTATTAAAATTACCGGTTTATTATACCAAAATAACCGGTTTATTCGATATTCGAAAAAAAGACACTTTAACTATTATTAACAACCGGTTAAAACTGGTCGAATAATAATTGTTAGTAAAAGACTGATTAATCGGTTGTAGACACTATCGAACATTTTCCATCACTAGTTTACAGTATAACATAAAACCATAAAGGCTCAGTTAGCCGGGAGTAACAGTAATGTTGCAAATCAGCTGATTCATTTTGCTGTATGTAAAGCAATTAGAACGATTATAGTTAGCAGTAAGATGTTACGTCTCAATCTGTAAGAAATAGATTGGTCTTACTTTTTTACGGTAAGGTTACTGTTACTGTTACTCCCGGCTAACTGAGCCTTAAATTTTGAAATAACCTATCGAAGGTTACGGTCGTCTTCTATGTGTGGCCTCCTCGGATGCAATTAAAATTGATATTACCTCCGGCAAAACTACTCCAAAAGCTCTTGGTTCGATAAAAGACATTAGTTCGAAAACATTTGTCCGCTTTTAAAATAATTCGGCGAAATAAAAAGATTATTTAAGTTAATCCATCTTTCACATTTCGCTCAAATTGATTTAAAAATTTTAAAATGACTTTAGCTATCGCTGTTTTTGAAAAGGTTCACATTTTTCATTTTTCAACTTGACCGCACTCGTCAATTTATTTATTCCTTTTCTATTCGTAATATACTAGATGAGTTTAAGTTTAAGATAAAGAACAAAAACAAGCAGGCTTAAAGAGAATTAAAATAAACTTCATTTGTCTGGACCAACACATATTTAATATACACTAAGGCCCGTTTTCACAACTTACCGATAGCTTAAAGTAGACTTTAACCGGCCTTATAAAACGTGTTCCATTATTAAAACTTTACTTTTACGTTAAGTGAGCGATAAAGTAAATTAAGGTTCATCCTACGTGGTAGGTTAAAGTGAAGTTGTAATAATGGAATAATTTTTATACGACCGAAAAAATCCTACCTTTAGCTATCGGTAAGTTGTGAAAACGGTCCTAAATGTATTGTAGTTGTGACTTTAATTTAAAGGTTCAAAGACAGGTGTTTTCTTTTACTAAAAGCTAAAGTTTCTAAAAATTAAGTACAAAAGATTTTCATTATCGTTTCACACTGTAACTTTTTAAAATAAATGCGGCAAAACAAAAGCTAAAATTCATTGAATTTACCTCCAAAAACGGCACCTCCACTAGTAACACCAACTCCAAAAAAAAAACAAACAAAATAAATTTTTAAACAATTTATATCCATTTTACTTTAATGTAATCGCTTTTGAATAGAAATGAATTTTTATACTCGTCCAAAAAAAAAAAATCGCACAAAAACTTGTACTTGTATTATTATTATTGTTAAATTGTTACGTTTTTCATGTTTAAATCTCTCGTGTTGTAGTTTAAGACAAACTACAACAATAAAAACACCAACTTACCAATAAAACAATGACAAAAACAACAATAACAATTGAACGTATTTAAACGTACTACAAGTCTAAGTATGTTTTTATTTTTATTTTTTGTATCTATAAATTTTTGTATCTTATAAATTGAGTGATTGTGTGTGAGAGTGTAAAAGTGCAATTTGATTGTGATTGTTGTGCTGCTGTTGTTGTTATTATTGTTGTTGTTGTTATGTGAGTGAGATTCCCATGACTTTTGATCTTGACTCCAGTTCGTCGTCGTACGTATAAATAAAATTTTGTTTTATTTTCTTAACAATTTTTTTATTTACAACTTCAGTAATAAGTCTAGTATGAACGTTGGAGTTGCACTCGTAATAGTGTTAACAAAGATAATGATAATGATCATCACCATCACCATCATCATTATAGTTAGCAGTTGTATTATTTTGCCGCTGCTGCTGCTGCTGATACTGCTGCTGTTACTGTCACTTGTCGTGGAAGTTGAAGGCTGCCATTTGGAGCTTCCTACATACCGCATCACTGCGATTATTTATGTGATTTGATGAATGAAGCTGGAAGTACTTAGTAGTAATTGCAAGTAGTGGCTGGTTGGTTGGTTATAGATGGTTGGATGGTATTGGTAGAAGTTGATCATTTAGGGTTTTTTTAAAAAAGAGGAGCCTGTATTCCTTTTTTTTAAATTTTGAGACTTAAAACTTGCTTTTATCCATTTGCTTTTTGGTTTGGTTAAAGGAAAAGATTTAGCTTAAAAAAAAAACTTAAATCGCGTGAGTTTATTTGTGGGATATTTAATGATAGATTGTTAATATCAAATAAGGTTTTATTGTTTTTTCTTCCTATTTTTTGTTGTTGTAGTGTGATTGTGGCAAATTATATAATTTTCTAATTTTCAAGTAAAAGAATAAATTATATGAAGGCATGTGGCTTTTTTTAAGGAAATTTGTTTTTGAAGTTAATATTTGGTTACAGCATTGTTTGATATTTAAGGGATAATTGATAATTATAAAAGTCTGAGTTTATTGGTGTGAGGGGAGAAAAGAATAGCATGTTCTCTTCCCCTCTCATCAATAAACCTAGGCAAAGCAAATTTTTGAAATAATTTTAGATTTAAAAAATTTTTAAGTGCATAATATTTTTAAAACGAGCAGTTGCATTTATCGGAATTTTAAACCCTTCTGCGTTCCTCCCTTACTTTTCCGATCTGTGATCCTTGTGGTTAAATTTGACCCAACTATTTCTTAGAATTAAGGAAAATATTAGATTATGTAGGGCCATTTAAAAAAACATACAAACAGATTTGCAAGAAGTTTTCAAAGCTACAAAACGTTGAAATTAAATACAATGAAGTTTAAATTTCATTTGCATTACAAGAGGGGATTCACATTTTGTTTACTGTAATTTCTAATACAATTGGCATTGCCCCATCAATGTCCATTTGTTTGAGGTTACCATATTAATGTAATAGTAAAATAAGAAATAAACAATACACTTTTATTCTATGCCAAGAATTAAGACCAACAATTCGGGTGGGTCAAATTGACCCAACAAGACTACAAGTGTATATAAATAAAACTTATATTTTTATGTAAACGGAAAATAAAAAAAAAAACTTTTTTCCTTTATTTTGCCCATAAATTATTTCCTTATTTCTTATTTCCATTCCGGTTTAGGATAAATTAAAATTTCAAGTCGATACTCTATCACCAACATGAAAAAAGGCATTTGAAAAGTAAAATTGGGTCATATTGACCCAAGAAAAGCAAAAGGGTTAAACCCAACTCGATATTGCCAGAAAAATATAACCATACCGAACCAAGAGTAAAATTGATCTTAAAGGGGAAACCTAGTAAAACCGAAACCGTCTGAATTCACGCGTTTCAAAATAGGGTTATATATAAATCACAAAAGGCTATTCTGGCATCACTGGTCATAGATAAGCCCCTATATCAGATTTGTTGAGATATTTTTTTAGTTACTCTGATAAAGCTTAGAGGTTTCGTTAAATATAAATTTGCAATTCAATACCGAATTATTTAAAAAAAAAAACTTTAAGGGAGCAATAATATCTTGAAGGATTTTTCTCTAGTAACTAGAATTTTAGACTATAAACCGATCTTAAATTTTTCATATTCGTTCTTTAGGTAATACGATTTTTCAATTCATTGTGAATGTTAAGTTCATTTTCACATCGTTATCTGACCAAAATAGACGACGTCAATTGTTAATAAAACAAAAAGTTTGCAGAGAATTATCTAAATATTTTTTATAACGATAGAAGAATCTACGACAATTATGTGTGAATCAAAATGTCGGCCAAATGCTAGCCACAGCTTCGGTGGCATACCTCTATCCGATGATCCATTTTTTCAATGACTAAGAAAAAAATCGAGGTTCAGTGTCATTTTATTATCTCATCCTTTAGCTCTTGAATTGTTCTTGGCTTAATGTCGTACACTTTTGCTTTTAAATATCCCCAAAGAAAGAAGTCTTACGGTAGCAAATCACAAGATCGTAAAGTCATCATTCATTCACTTCTGTATGTTCAACAAGCCATTCGGCGTATTGACGACGCTTGAAAGGTCAGTACGCTTAAGTAAATTGAATCTCGTAAGCGTGTAAATTCAAATCTTTATTCAAAATTCGCATCAGTGGTGGCCGTGAGATGTTCAGTTGTTGGGCACGACGACTAGTCGAGGTTGTCGGCTCTTCTGCCACACTATCGCGAACAACAGCAATATTTTCTGCAGAACAAACTTGGCGAGGAAGCACACCTGTTTTCACATTTCCTACAGACCCGGTTTGGTAAAATTTGCCACCCTTTATAATGCAGAAAAGTTTAGTATTAAACTTAAAGAATGGCTCAAGATGAATTATTTTATAATTATGTTTGAAAAAGAAGTTAATATCGCAGCGTTTGAAAAAATTTTTAAGAGATTAAAAAAAACTGTTATAACATCACATTCATTACGAGGGGTAAAATTATTACCCAATAAACATGAAGTCACACCTTTGATATGAAATACGTTTATCATTTGCCTTCAAACACAATTCTCAAACGTTTTCAAATGTTTGATTTCAACATTTAAATTCAAATTGATAATGATTTGAAAATAAACATTTGATATGAAATGTTTAATTAATTTGAAGTCAAATTGGTATCAAATGTTAAATTCAAATCAAATAAACTTGGCAATACTTAAGCGAAAAATTAATGTAAACATTAAAAATGGCGATTAAAGTTAAATTTTTACTTCGTGGTTAAACGTGTTTTACAAGTGGAGAGTTTTATATCTTGTGAAAAATAAAAATTATTTATGAGTAATTACAATGATTAAGAAAACGAATTAAAAAAAAAACGAAAAGTTCGGGATTTATAAGTTTGTTGTATAACCGCGGTGCTACAATCCTCAAAATAAAAGGGAGCCAATTTCGTCTTTGAAAGAATTAGAGGACGGAAAGAACATTATTTCATCTTTTGGCTATGCTGAATGTTAATCTCACAGTTTATTTAAATAAATATTGAATTTAAATTAAAAAAAAATAAAATTTATTTTTATGCTCCACATTTGAAAAAAATTTGAGAATTACGTTTAAAAGCAAGTTGAAAAAAAAGAAATTTTTCAATTTAAAAATAATTTCCCCTTTTTGTTGAGAATGCTATGATTTTCAAATCATTACCAAACGTGTGTCTTCAAATCATTATCAATTTGAATTCAAACCTCCGTGTTTGTTGGGTACTTTAGTGCCTCATATAGCAAATATTTGACAACATTTTAGCATAATCAAATTTTTCAGCTAAAGTTTATTATTTTATAAACAGTAGATTCCAT
The DNA here is from genome assembly GCA_963931875.1 of Pollenia griseotomentosa. NCBI lineage: Eukaryota > Metazoa > Arthropoda > Insecta > Diptera > Polleniidae > Pollenia > Pollenia griseotomentosa. Next base: position 41,253,720 of record OZ007563.1, read on the forward strand.
TTATTTAAAGTTGTAATCAGGCTTGCCAGTTTAGCAAATATTTTCTGAATTGGCACTAAGAATTTCGGAAAAAGTGCTAAGTGCTAGTTTGGCACATTTTAATAATTATAAAGCATTTTTAGCACTTTTTTTAAATCCCAAAACTACTTAAAAACTCACATAATCAATTATATTATTAAGAAAAATACAAACATATTAGGCATATAGCTTTTTACAATTTTTGCAAATAGGAAAAATTGCATAGCATAGTCGAATAGAGCATATTTTTTTTTTAAATCACACAAACGTTTTCGCATCAAATGCAGTTAACTTTTTTTATAAGATCTTATAGCCATTTGATTTATCATTAAATTTGAATAAATGTTATTTGTGAAAAAAATGTTTAAAAAACTGATATAAGTGTGACATGCAATACTTATATGAATTGGTCAAAGCTTTTAAATGCCTTTAAAAAGTTTTTTTTTCCCTTAAATAAATTTAGAGCAATGCTAGCACTTAGTAAAGCTCGTTGGAATTCTGGCATTTTGTCTTTTATACTTATTCCGGAATATCAATTGCAATTATTTGCTTATTGTAAATTTGAATGTGATGCTTAGAGCGAAGTCTGGTTTTCTGATCATATTTTCAAAATAAATAATTTTTCCACACTACAGAGATCATTGTCCGGCTTTAGAGAATTGAATGTTTTCTCAGACATTGGGACAAAAAAGCATAAGCTATTCAGAAAGTCGAGGCAACGAGGCAAGCTCCTATTGGACCAAAGACCTATTGGATAGACCTTGCTGCGAACTATGATGAAAACAGAAGGTGCAACATTAGACAACGTTCGTTGCCACACTTTAAACATATCGGACGATATTGAAAAAAATCGGTTCATCTGAAAAGTACCAAAATGAGTTGGTATATGAGGAGGATGAAAATGACATAATTGAAATTTTTAACAGTTGTTACAACTTTATTTAAAATATATTATAGTGTAACATATGAGGAGCCGCAGAACAAAACGTACTTTTTCGCATTTTTTGACAAATTAGTTTTTTGATATTTGCGTAGAAATCTTTATTCTTTTTTTTTACCAAGAAAATGGGTTCTAAAAAAATTGGTGCATAACAAAACGTACTTTTTCATTTTTTTTTTTTTTTCAAAAAGTGCTTTTTTCATTATTTTGTCCCTTTTTTCGATTTGTTTTTCTAACATAACATTTCTTAATATGTATGACGTTTATTTATGCCATTTCCTTTTCGTTAAAATTAACTGTTAAATAATGGTGGCTATTCTTGAAAACGCGTCAAAAAAGTGACAATTTTCATTAAAACAAGAACAAAGTTTAAGAAATTTTTTTTGTTTCTATCAAACATTTCAACGTTTTTTAAAGAGAGATGTTTGGTGAATGAGTGTTCTGAAAAAAAAATAAATACAATAATGCAATAAAAACATGGAAGAATTACAAGAATCTGTAGAAATTGGTGCATAACAAAACGTACTTTTTTCGATATAAAATTGGTTCGATATTAAACCTCCTTGACATTTAATGTGTTAACTTACGGCAGTTTGATTCATCTATTGGCAAGCAAAAAACTTGTTTCTATTTCCAGGTTCTTGCAGTTTTGTAAGGGGTCGAAATAAATAAACCTCAATTTGCCAAAAATTTTAAATGTGTGAAAAAGTACGTTTTGTTCTGCGGCTCCTCATATAATAAGTGTTTATATTAAACAAAATTATATTCATAAAAATCAGTGTTACAAAACTAGCACTTTTGTTTTTCACATTAGAAAAATTAAGCACTTTTTTTTTGTCAATTTAGCACTTTTAATTTGAATTCTTCTGGCAAGCCTGGTTGTACTGTCCCTGCAAATAATATTGGACTATCTGATCCATTTTGATAAAATGGACTACTCCATGGACTGGTCCAATTTAATGCAAGCATGGACCATGTCATTGTTAAAAAGTGTTTGTAGTGAGACGACATGTCTTCGTTTTTAAACGATATGTTTTCGTTTTTAAACGACTTCAAAACTAATCCTCTTGAGTACACCATGGAGTAGTTTTAAAACAGCTTTTTTGTAATGCAAAGCTGGGTTATATGGTCCTGACCTAGGACATCGTTATGTTAAATAGACCATGTTTTTTCCATACGTTTGGGTTACTTTTGGACTAGTCCTAGTCCCTTGTGGGCTACATTTTACACGTGTTTGGACTAGTCCTATTATTTGCAGGGATGCTAAAAAGTAGTTAGTTGGTTACACGTATTTCACCAAATACATATTTAATGTGATTCCGTACGTTGTTCTACTGCTGGGAACACAATTGGTTCGTACGTCGCAAAAACGTTTTACGCAGCGCCGGTCGTAACCGGCGTATGAAATATAATTAGATCTAAGCTTTTGCGTTTGCCTTTTTGTAAAATATTTTACGTTTAATTTTACAACGTATCTACGTCGTTCTCAACTTCGTCCATACGGTGCAATTGTGTTCCTACGGTATTGCTGTTAAATATTCAAAAAAGTATTACATTTCAATTTGAAAAAAAAATCTATTTATGTTTTAATCTTTTAACTTTTTAAATATGTTTTTTTTTTGTTATTTGCCTTTTTGAGCTTAAATTGAACGACACGAAATAAACATTAACTACCAAAAAAAAAAAAAAAAAAAAAAAATTCTTTGTGGGAATAAGAGGCGTGAGAATAATTGCAATATTTAGAGGCCCACGCATTTAACATAAACACAACATGACATGAGCTCTGTCTACACCAGTGTATCTACTCTGTTGTACACAAATCTTACAGCAATGTATCCAGGTGGAAATGTAGTATGTGGAAGAAAAAAACAACCGAAAGTAAATTTTGTAGGAATTATTATTATAAAAACTTATCATTACCATTATGTGTCAGTTTTTTTTTCTAAACGAAGCGTTAGAAAAAATTTAATTAAGCTGTCAGTTTTAACAAATTTTAAATCGTTATATTAGAGGTGTGATCAGTTTATGTTAAACATTTAAATTTTATTGCATATATAAATGCCACCACAACGCCCAAAAGTCGAGCATCTCAGGTTATAACATAACATACTTTTTTTGATCCGAATTTAAAGATTGTATTATCAACTACCTTAACACGGTGCGCTTCGCTACACTGCTTTAACCACGTTTGAAGACATTTTTTTTAATAGTTCTTCAGTTGAGAGATATTTAATATATGCATCCTATGGGAGGTATATCCCCCCACAGCGCCTACCCGCTTTATATTTTCAAAAGTGTAGTATACCAAAAGAGTGACTTCTGCAAAGTTTGAACATTCTCACTATAACAGCTCTTAAGATATGCGATATTAAACATTAGCGTCCTATGGGAGTACCACTTCCCCCGCTGCTATTTTATTTCAATTTTAGGGCTCAGAAGATCCTACTACCAAAAGTTCAACAAAATGCGTGCAGCGCCTATTATTAACATTTCTATCTATGAGGTGTACTGTTCCTCCTCTGTCTACCCCACCCATTTTTATATTGAAAGTTATAGTTTACTATAATAGAAGCTTTAACCACGTTTGAAGACTCTCCCTTTTATAGTTCTTCAGTTGAGCGATACTTAATATATGCATCCTATGGGAGGTGTTTCCCCCCCCTGCGCCTAACCGCTTTATTTTTATTTTCAAAAGTGTAGTATACCATAAGAGTGACTTCTACAAAGTTTGAGCATTCCCATAACAGTTCTTAAGATATGCGATATTAAACATCGGCGTCCTATGGTGGGTACCACTTCCCCCTGCTATTTTATTTCAATTTTGGGGCTCAGAAGATCCTACTACCAAAAGTTCAACAAAATGCGGGCAGCGGCTCTTAAGATATGCGATATTTAATATTGGCATCCTTTGGGGGTACCAATTAACCTGCCCCTATTGAAAAAATAAGTAGCCAATTTTATTTTACTCACGGCTCACGTGATGTTACTGTAAAAATATCAGGAAAATCGGTCGTACACCAACAACTTATATCTTAGCTCTTTCGTTTTTTACGAAAAATACGAAGGCATATGTAGCACATAAAAATAACAGTCCAAGACACACCTTTTTATATTTCGGTCGACTCAGAACCACTTTTTGAATCGAATAAAAATGTCCACTTGGACGGCTGGCTGTCTATGTTAACCTTGTGTACAAAGAACAGGTCGCCAATTAAAAGATAATTTGGTACATAAGCTTTAATTGGACGAAGGACTAAAAATGATAAAAATTGGTTCATAGTATCACAAAGAGTTTTTTTTCTCCATAAACCTTAATATTATATTAGTATTTTAATTAAAATCAGCCAAATCATATTTAATTGCACCCGTTATCACATTATTTAATATAGTCCTGCATAAATAAAGGCATGCATAAATGTATTTGAAAATTAAACATACAACAACATTTAATTATGTTTAGAAAACATTTGTGTGCAGCCACAATGACAAATGCTTTGCGTTACTGTTCGGCGGTGATTTTCAATAGTGTTGGGAGGGCACACGAATTCAAAGAAACACACTCCTAAAGGAACTTGTTTTTTTCAAAACGTTTCAGCAAACAGTTTTTGCTTATACTCCTAGTATTTAAAACTTTCCTCGTCCAGTCTGCGAGAATTTGTGATGATTACTTGTGTGCCACATGTGGCATACTCATGCAAAGAATTTTTGATTTTTAGTTGTGTGTCGTATGTAACATACGCGTACAATTAATTGTGTTGCAATATTATCAAAGCATCCTTCTTATTTTGTACACACATATTCCAAGATCACATTAAAAAAAATAAAGAATGTGTGTAGTTTTTTCCCACTCATTGCTGCGTGTGTTTTTTATACTCATGATAATTTTTGAGAGTATTTTTAATGCCCGCACTTTTACTGTAGTGAAGCATTTGCTTTTTGCTTCTACACGTTTACACACTGACTTAAACTGGTCGTCTTCACTTCTCTTTAGTATTTTTTGGCGTACACAAGAATTTTTTATTTTTAGTTGTATGTCGTATGTAACGTACGCGTACAATTAATTGTTGTTGCAATATTATTAAAGCATACTTCATATTTTGTACACACATATTCCAAGCTCACATTCAAAATAATAAAGAATGTGTGTAGTTTTTTCCCACTCATTGCTGCGTGTGTTTTTTATACTCATGCTAATTTTTTAGGGTATTTTTTATACCCGCACTTTTACTGTAGTGAAGCATTTGCTTTTTGCTTCTACACGATTAAACACTTACGTGAATTGGTCGTCTACAGCGACACTACAGTATAGAGTTTAAAAATTTTCAATGATTTGAATGTGTGCTGGCATCTGCTCCATGTGCAGCAATTTTGCTTATTTACAAACCCGTTAATACAAAACTGTGCCTCATCGCAATAAGTCCATAAAAACCACGAAGCCGTCTAAAAGTTGAGCAAGTTAATTTGGATAAATTGTTAGCGTTGTTCAGCCGCTTTATGGCAGTTCATTTGACAACTAACCGTAAGTTTCGTTGTGCCTTAAAAAAACATGCTTTACAAGGTTACTTAAATATTTAAGTATGTTTTGTTTCAAAAGTTCGTGTGCGTTCCTTGCGATTTGAACCACTAACCAGTCTTTATTTTGTATGTAAAAATTCTGCACATATTTTCCAACTGGGTTCTGTTTATTCAAACTCTCGTACAGCTGTGCTGTGTAAAACCGTTTTGTTTTTTTGTTTCAAAAACATAAATTGACGACATGACTGAATTATACCTAAATCGTTTATAATAAAATGGCAATTTGTTGTTAATGTTTGTGTTACAGTTTTATGTAGACTCATTATTATTAAATTGTCAGTGAGTCTGTCTGTCAGTCTGCCGGTCCGTCTTAATGGTTATGGTTTAACTTGACTGGTGACTGTCTGTCGGTCTGTTAACTGTTTAACACATTATAGTACGTCCTAGAGTATGTTGGTTGGTTGTAGTTACATTAAAAATGTCACAGGTTCAGATTGAACAAACTAAACTGAAAACTAATATTTTTCATAAAGCCAACATAATCATAAAAGCAAGAAAATACTCGTAATAAATGAAATATAGAAAAACCAACATAAAGTGGGCTTAAAAGTTAAACTTAAGCCCATCTTGTGCGATATAGATAGATTTACAAATGGTGAAAGGTGGTTTTAGTGTGCATTATTGTTTGTTTTAAGTTCCTTTTTTGTTTTCTACAAATTTGTTAAAAAAAAAAAAAAAAAATTTAAAAAAGTTTGAAACTAAAGATGAAAAAAATCAATTTATGTTGACCATTCATGATCATCGCCGTCATAGTCTGGCTCATTGTCTTCATTTCTTGTTTGTATTTCCACTTTGTGGCAAGTGTGTACTCACTTTTGTGCATCTCTTGGTCCAGAGTTAAACAAAAAAAAAATATATCTACGTTTTTATGTTTAACAATAGAGATCACTTGAATAAATTTAATCTGCAGAAAAAAGTGTAGAAAACAAAACAAACACATGAAATATGAACTGGGGTTATTCTTCTTATAGTGGCTGTTTTTTTAATGTTTTAATGTTAACATTCGCATTTTTGTTTTTTTTTCAGCTTCGCTAAATTTGTTGAGATTTTCTTAGATTTCTTATTGTTTCTGTTGATGCTGTTGAAAACCAACTCCAGTTTAGGAGCAAAGTGCGTTTCTTTTTGGACTTTGAAGTCTTTATTTGCAGTAAATTGATATGTTTTTGTTCTTGTTGTGGCTGTTAAAGTACGTCTTACAAAAACCATTGAAAGGTTTTTTTGCTGTTGGAGAAATACGTTGTCCGGCTTGTTAAATATTTGTATTATTTTTTGCACTTTTAAAGAAGTAGTTTCTTAAAATTTTTTAGAAATTATAGTTTGGAGCAATATAAATTTTTTAATATAAAATATTAAATTAATAAATTTCTTTATTTATTTTTCAGGTAAGTCTCGGACTATTTTCGTTATATTAATGCTAATTATAGTACACACAGGTAAGTTACTATAATTATTTATTAAAGACCATGACAAGGGCCGAAATTATACACAAAAGTATGTTTCTTCTTAAACGTTTAATATTAACCTATTCTGATGTTGATCAAAATCATGCTTTTTTTTAAGGAAACGGCATCGATTACTTTGTGCATGTTTTTGCATATGTTATCCTTAATTTATTTATTTATTGCTTTAAGTCTATGGTTGTAAACTCTTCAGACCAGAGTTCAGAAATATAACTTCGACTCCATCGGCTAAAAGGTTTTAAGTACGACCCCGACTCCGACTCCGACCCCGACACTAACACCAACTCCTACTCTAACCTTGCTGCTAAATGTATATGAGATTGGTCCTTATTTGACTTTAAACAAAAAAATTTCATCACGGCTTGACCGACTGGTAAGTTTTGCTTCAATTTATATAATAAGCCTTCATGCCAGACTATATCAAAAGCTTGCGAAACATCGATGATGAGTGCTGAGCAATATTTTTGTTCTTCAAATGCTTTTCTTATGACATTTACTATTCGATGAGTTTGATCAATTGTGCTGTGTTTTCTTCTATATTGATTGATTCCAGAATTTCCAAACAAACTTTGTACAAATTCAATATGGTTACTATGAACAGTATATTGTTGGTCCTGTATAATTGAATCATATTCCAAAATAGGGCTCACAAGTGTTGTATGTATTAAGAATGATACAAATAAAGATTACGCCTTGCGCATGTTTTACCGTTTGATGACGTAGTAGTTCCCTTGTACAGATTACCAAGTCTCTTTTATATGTGAAAATCGTAATTTCTTACAAAAAATTTTTGTATTACGTGATTTTGGCAACCCTGTAATTGATTTACTCAGAGAGTTCAAATAAAAAATATTATATAAAACGCATAGAATGCATTGTATGGACCTCCAGCTTAATCACGACCATTACAAGTTTTTTTTCGATGATTGAGAAAATACATATGTTCGTTAACATATTACATATCGATCCCATTGTGACCTCTATAATTAGTAAAAGTCTCGTATAACTCCCTCGTATTAAAAATAATTGCATATCTCAAATATATAATTAAATTAAATAAAAATTTTCCCATGTTTTTTTAAAAAAGATTTATAAGTCCCATACATATGATTATTTTAGATTAAATATTCTCTCGTATTTCAAATCAAACAGCCCACCACCTAATTAAAAACTCATAAAAATTGGTTCATGGTTGTAAATCCTATGTAAATTAGAAAAAAAAAACAATCAGTTAAATAGCATTTAAATATTTGTTAATTTATGTGGTAATAATCAATTTAAAGGTCATTTCTTTTGTACCAGTTTTTAGCTTGTTAAACTTTTAGTTTTTTGTAGTTTTATTTTAATTAAACTTCCGGTCATTTTAAAGAAAATTTCTTTATTTCTTTTTTAAGTTTTGAAAGCGATAGAAAAAATATGCAAATGTTGTTTTGTTGCTATTCCATAATCATATCCAATATAATTAAAGGTTGTGGAGGTGGTTGGTGGTGTTTAAAATCGTATTCTAGTTGGTCCAGTCCAGTTGCCCTAATCTGCACAGACAGACGACTAAAGCTGTTGTGGTAATCGCCACTTGTTGAGTCGTTGCTGATGGTTTTGGTGAATACGAATCTGTTAAACATGTCTTCGTATTGTAGGGAATTTAATTTGTATTATGAAGGGGGGCTGGCTGGCTGTCAATATGGAATGAATGTATGAATGAATGTTTGACTGAATTTTAGCATTGTGACGACTTGAATGTATGTATGTGTCTGTGCATTAAGGCATCAAATATGTTTTCATCAGATTTTTTTGCTGTTTCGTTTCTCGGTCTTGAGTTGGAGTTTTTTTTCTATTATTATTTTTTTTCTATTTTAGAAAGGCAAATTGTTTAACTGCTCGACTGTCTGTCGGTCTATTTGTCTTAGAGGACTGTAGTAAGGTGATTTTCAAACTATAATACAATAATTTTGTTTTTGTTTGTGCTTTTATGTTTCTGTTCGACTGTGAAGGCGTTAAAGTGGTGGTATATTTCAATCTGGTACGATAACTCGTATAAAAGGTATTAAATTGCGGGTAGTAGTATTTCTTATTATTGCTTTTGTTTCCATTCCTCTCTCTCACTTAATTTTAGGCTGACTGACTTGTTGTTTGTCTGACTGTTGGTTAATCTTAAAGTTTTTGCTGGTTTGTCTGCTAATGGATACTTTGTTTAGCAGTTTCAAGGTATTCATACTAATAACTTGTTGTTTTGACAGATTTTTAATTTTGAATTTATGCAAATTCGTGCCAAGCTTGGAGTTTATTTTTGTTTGTTTCATATGGTTTCGTTTGAAGCAACAACAAAATTAGAGTTTGTCTAGGAAAGATAGTAGCCTTAGTGTTAAAATGCTGTAAAACCCCTTCGGTCTTAAAGGAAACGAATCTGTGTTAAACCTAAAGATCTAGGAACTTTCCAGTCAAACTATTATTTTTGTAAAATTCTAAAATTTTTAGTCTTATCTCTTTTTGTTAGGATACCTTCTTCTTTAATTTAATTATACCCTTCACCACATGTGGAAAGGGTGTATATAGGCTTGTCATTCTGTTTGTAATTTCCACAATATTGATATTGATAATATTACGGATTTCCTTAAATCAAGCACAAAACGCTTGATTCAAGTACGGATTATTCAAGTGCTAAATACTAAAATTATCCATATTTAATACCGAATTCTTATTTAAAATAATCCGAAAACGGGATTGACTTAATTAAAAGTGAGATAAAATTAATCTCAAACTGTGCTTGATTCAAGAACTCGATTCGTACTTGAAATAGTCCGAAAGGGAGATTAAACACTTACCCCACAGAACCAGAGAGAATATTATTATTTAAGCTGCATGCCCAATATGGTTTCCGTAATCATTCTACTTTAAATATTTTTTGTATATAACTTAATAATTAAAAAAAATAATATGGGAATTATTGCTTCTTATTTCACTTTTTAAACATGAAAATAATCTATATTTTTCTTCTTGTAGTGTTGTTTCTATACAACAAACTTTTACAAACACACGCATATGTTATCGGTACTTAAATTTTTGAGTACGACTCGTACTAAAGTAAGAAGAAAAACTTTAATTTAGTACGAGTTTTTTCTTTCTGTGTATAAAGTATATATAAACTAGGTCCTTGTGAGTTGCGAAGGCGATTTAGCGATGTCAGTCTGCTTCTTGAAATGGGTTTTTCAAAGAATCCTGAAATGATGGGAATTATGTTATTTTATATTTTTGTCATTTGTGCTTCGCTTAATTATGCTATTGAAATATAGCCAGATCGGTTGAAAAATGAGTGAGATGTAAGCAAAAACCACGATTGCCTTTTTTCATAAAATCCCCAGTTGTTGTTTTTTTTATTCTTGCAAATACTTTTTAAATACAGAAAGGTGGTTAAATTAGGTTAAGAAGGGTTATGTGCCCAAGGGCACACTTCCACTCGGAGACCAGTACGGTCCATTGTGAATCCTTCGATGAAAAGAAAAAAGTAGAAAAGAGAAAAGTAAAGAAAATAAGTATAAGGTGAATAAAATCCAGAAAATTACAAAGTTAGTAGGTAATATGAAGAACAATTTCCCTCTCTACAGTCCCCTTAACAGAAACAACCGCACTATTTCCCTGACAAACCCCAGTTGATCAGCCGGATTACATCCAGCGATGCACCCCAGTTCGTCGTGAAACCTGTCTCCTAGCCACTTCTGTCTGAGACCCTGCATCATAGGACAATGGCACAGTACATGGTCGATCGTCTCCAGCTCCTCTGAATCATCGCATAATCTGCAGAAGTCCGGTATGGTGTTGTCCCATCTGCCCGTAAAAGCCCTAACGGGACAATGACCCGTCAAGAACCCTATAAGTGTTCTAAGACCACCCCTATTCAATCCCAGTAGAACCCTGGTTGCCCCCGCGTCCAATCTGGGCCATAATGCTCTAGATACCCCGCAATCCACTCTGTCCCCCCAGGATCGGTTAACGTCATCGCGGAATTTTTCCCGTATCACACCATAGTAGTAACATAAAGGAGGCTTTACCCCCTGTCCCTTACCACTAAGTCCAGATTCTAACCCCTCTCGCGAGTTCGTCCGCCACCTCATTTCCATCAACCATGCAGTGTCCATGTACCCAACACAGCTCTATATTGAATGCCTCCATGAGTTCCCTAAGAGCATTCCTACACCGAGCGACCAGGCACGATCGCACCGTATAATTTGTCAATGCCCTAAGCGCCGCCTGACTATCGACGTAAATTGTGACCGCAGAACTACCCACGATGTGATCCAGTATAACCTCCGTCGCCCTCCAGATCGCTAGGATTTCAGCCTGGAAGACACTGCACTCATCAGGGAGTCTGAATGACCATTTTACCTCGGTGTCCGCGATATATGCACCGGCACCAGTGCCGGTTTCCATCTTGGATCCATCCGTAAATACAGCCCACCCCTCAAACAGTCCATTAGATCCACGCCAGATTTCCCTATCAGGGAACTCCACTGGTGGTGTTACACCGAAGTCCAGGGTCATAATTCTATGATCCGAAATTCTCTTGAGAACAGTACTTTAATCAAGCAGACCCACATCGTACAAAATTCTCGTGTGATCATCCCGCCTAGGTCTAACCAAGGAAGACTCGTGAAGTGTAAGTAGGTTCCTAGCAGCCATACTCCTCACATAATGCTCAATGGGGGACAGATACAGTAGGATGTCCAGCGCTGCCTGTGGAGTGCTTCTCCTTGCGCCTGTGATGCCAAGAGATGCACTTCTTTGAAGAAAGGTGGTTTTAGCAAACAAATTTACTCAACATATTTTTTTAAATTCTGTTTGATAATTTGTACTAGTAGTGAAATGTACTAAGGCACTACGTTACGTGAAGGGTATTAACGATTCGTCACATCCTCATATACCAATCTTACTTGTTTTCTTTTAAGTCTTTCTCAAAAAAAACTTAAAGGCAACTGCATCCGTATTAAATTAAAATGAACAAAGAAAAAAAACCTTACAAAAATGAGAAAAGTTAATAACGAAATATTATTGCTTAATAACTTATTTTATATTATTTTTTAGTTTATCATTTCGAAAAGGGAGTTGAAGGCTTTTTAACTTGGTGTCGTAATTCACTTGCATGGTTAGATTGTGTTCCAGCTTAAAGAAAATTTTGCTAAAAAAGTGGCAAAAAGCAAAACTAACTACAAAGAAATTCACTTAACCAACGCATTATATTGTGTGTCCATCTATCCAAATTGTCTAAATAACTGACGTTACTTTCATTTGACTTATCACGTAATGCAATCATAAAATATTTTTTCTTTTTGTTAATTTTAGCAGTCTGGAGAGTTTCTTCTTTTTTTTCTTAGTATAAATCACAGCTGAACAATGTTGCTGAGCAAACGCTCATAAAAGGTTGTCAATTTTTTTTTCTCACTTTTTCGTTAGAAAATTTTTTTCGAAAAATAAAAAAATTTTAAATAATAACTTTTAACGTTTATTTTTAATAGTCGATGTTATCAGTATTTATACATTTGATTTATTCCCTATGACCTCACAAACAGATAAAGATTCATAAAGTTTTATAAAATGTCATAAAGTTGACCCTGTTTTTCGATTAAAACACTTATGGCATATTAAACACCTTCACTAAATTAAAGAGTTATTTAGATGAGGGTAAAATAATAGCATGAATTATTTAAACGGACTTTATAAAAACAAAATTAGGATGAAAAAAGTAAGAAGCAGCTTGAAATATGGTCTTGGTGTATCTGGCTCATTTATTTATGGACTTATCTTATATGTCAAGAATTATTTCTTTATTCTTATGCAAGAAAAGTTAAGTTAATATATTGGTTAACACATATGAACTTTAACATTTTTTTGCGTAAGACACTAATGGCCATTTTCTCAATGCACCGACAAACTGTCTGTTACTTAATGTCAACATAAATTTATTAGACCGATAAACAGTCTGTTAACAATTTTGGGTTTCTCAATATACCGACAAAAAACATTGTTTTCAGTTGGCAACACCTCTCAAAAAACATGTAAAAGATGGGAGTCAGCTGATTGAATTTATCTGTACGGCAAATAAAAGGAAAATATATAATTGGCAGATGAGTGCCGGTTAGTTTTGCGACAGGATAGAAGCAAATGAGACATTGAGAAAACCGAATTTCTTTAATGTGCAGCGTTTCGTTGGGAAAAAAAATTATCATGTATTGAGAAAACGGCCATAAATGCTTAAACTTTATGTCAAATAATGGCAATAAAATTCATATTTCTATTGCAACTTCCACTTTTCATATGAGACTACAGGTCTACACAGATCTAAAAAAACCCTTTCTAAAATGTTTTAAAATTGTCAACGATGCGTTGCATTTATTTTCAGTGACATCCGTTCTTAAATTTGTAACAAAACGCTGTCAAATTTAATCAAAAAAGGACCACATTGTAAAATCTAAACAAAATTTTGTAAAATTGAAAGAAAAATAAAAAATACTATTCATTGTCAAATCAATAATATACATTGTTAAATTTATAACGTCCTTCTGTCAAATTGTAAACAATGCGATGTCGCCCCGTTGCTTATTTTTTAGTTTGATCCATTAATTACACTGTGCAACAAAAAAACCAGCCTCAATACTTGCAACGCGAAATTAAACTAGACTATTGATAGAGCAAATCTGCTATACTATTTGAGATGTCTTCAGTAGAATTGTATGGCGATTCTTTTCTTAGAATTGTATATTAACCTTTAATGAGTGTTAGAGGGTTAATATATTCTAAGAAAAGACTCAGCATACAATTCTAATGAAGACGTCTGAAATAGTATTTTAGCTCAGAAGTACACTTAGTATATTTTTTTTTGAGTTATACCAAACGCCTTTTCAAAAAATTCAAAACCTTTAGGGGCCGTTTTTTCAGGAACCCGAGCTAACTTTTCAAAACCCTTTGGCAGATTTGCTCTACCAATTGCTTAGTTTTATTTCGCGTTGCAAGTATTTCGTTGCACTGTGTTATTTGTGACTACTCAATCGAATGAACAAAACATATATTATAGGATTAACATATCTTAAGCTCATTACCGTTTTGGCGCATATGCCAAAAAGTCGTAGTGGAAAAAAAACGACAATGAAGGTTTACATGAACTTTTCTAAAAAATAAACACGATAGAATTTTTTGTATTTTAACCATGCCATATTTTGTTGAATGTGAAAATTATTGTTTTGTGCCGCATACGCCACTATACTAAATTTATTTCTAAAATGTAGCTTTTTGTGCTGCATACGTAAACTTACTGCTGTGTATTGAGTTGTTGATATATTATTTTTCTTTTGCTTTAAGTTATTTGTTTTCTTACGGCAGTAGCAAAGCAAGAGTAAAATTTTTTGTGTACGTTTTTGTATAAGAATTTTGCTGTTTTCATCAAACAGTAGCGTCTAGAACCAAACAATATATATACCCTTTTCACCTGTGGTGAAGGGTATACATTAGTGATGTTTTAAAGGTTCAGTAGTAGCATTCAGGTGCGAACTTGATAATTTCAAATTCAGTCATCGGCATAACATAATATTGTTAAATACATTTAGTAGTGTGCCAGTTTTTCTCTAATTTATTGTTATGGGCGAGAATGGAAGATTTTTTCAATCAAATTCGAAACATCTTGTGGCGCTAAATTTCAAATTAGATATTCGTATTCGTACTCGCGAATATTAAAAATCGATATTCGTAACATCACTAGTATACATATATTCTATAGCTTTTTCGCAATGGGTTATTTATTTCTAGAATAAAAACTGTAAGTTGGACGACGTACAGCATGATGATGGTATAACAAGGGTGTGCTTTAAAAACAAAAGCAGCTTGTTGTTGATATTATGACAACATGTTTTCAGTATAACAATGGCATGTTATAGAAATGACCACACAGTATTCTCAAAATGACAACGTGGTTTCATGAACAGATTGAAAACAACACAATTACTAAGATTTTTTAGATTCGCTAATGCAAAAGGGGTTATCTAACTAATTAAAATGATAAATTGCCTTAAACTGTTTATAATTTATTATTCTTCTATTTTTCTTGCAAAACCTACCAGTTGCTTTGAAAATTGACAATCTTGCATATTAGGTAAACTGTAAGTTAGGCCTTTTAGCGTTTACCATATAATCTTTGTAGATAGGATTGTTTGCTTTTTGTTAAGAAAATTGTTAATTTTATTCGAAAGATTCCAATATTTTTGTAAACATTTGTGTTGATGCAATACACAAGTGTCAATAAAAAGAATCGAGTTTTAATTTTTTGTTAGTTAGGGCTTTTTGCGTTTTAGGTAACGATATGGTCTTCGTATATCACCATACGCTAAGAAAAATCATTTCTAGATATGGTCACCTCTAACAAACCTATAATTAATAAAATGAAAAAACCTGTTTCCCTGCTCTGAGATCCATTTTTTATACCCTTCACCACAGGTGGTGAATAGGGTATATATAAGTTTGTCATTCCGTTTGTAATTTCTATAATATTGATGTTAGACCCTATAAATTATACATATTCTGGGTCCTTATGAGGAGCGAAGTTGATTTAACGATGTCCGTCTGTTCGTTGAAATGGATTTTCCGAACACCCCATATATGATGGAGCCCAGGTTATTATGCAATTATGTCACATATGGTACGGAATTGTTTGCTATTGAAATTCAGCAAGATCGGTCCACAAATGGCTGAGATATGACCACGACTGCCTCAAATTTTTTCCTTTAAAGGTCCAATTATACGTGACATTACCATAACAACACTATATTACCAAAACGACATAAAAGTACCATACAAACCAATTCAATTTTGGTTTCTACGGTCATACAGTGGCTATGGTAATACAGTGTTGGTAATGTGGTTTTTTATACCCTTCATTACAAGTGGTGGATTTTATTTGTAATGTGTTTAATTTTACGCATACACATACACAGTAATGCATGTACATGATATGCCGCTCAAATAAAGAAACAAACTCATAGACTCAATATATTTTAATTTAACGCTTCTTCAGTAAAAGCATTCGTAGCCGAGTAGTTAACTTCTCTCCTGAGACTGATGATATTGCCAGTTCGAATCCCAAAAAGAATTTTTTTTCATTTTTTTTATTTAATTTTTTTTTTTGTTTTAAAAAACGATTTAAAGATTATAAAACGAATTTCAAACATCAACTTTCGGCATGACGAAATGAAAAGTTGGCGTGGCTCAATTAATATTTATTTATTCCTATCTTTCTTTTTGTTCTTATCTCATCATGGTGAAGGGTATATAAGATTCGGCAAAGCCAAATATAGCACTCTTACTTGTTGGTATTAATATCAAATCTTAGGTTACCTTTACTTGGTCCAGTTTTCAGATCTAGACCTAATATGTCATAGGCTATATAATTTAGAGGCAGTAAGCTTATAACTGCTCTTTCTTTAACCACATCTGTATTTATACTTACTTGTTTAGCCGCAACACAAAATGCAAAAAGGTTTTGTGTGTATGTTGTACTTGTTTGTTCCCGTATACGAGTTGAAGTACTTTTATATTTGGCTATAAATGAGCAAACACAAACAAACACATCTGTATTCAGTGTGCTGTCTATTTTTTTTTTCACATAAACTTAAAGTTATTCATATGAATATCTGGGACCAGGGGTTTACCTAACTTTACAGGCATTCCGGACATGCCTGCATATTTGTGTTGGCTGTCGTTGTTTTATGCTGTTTACTGTTTGTTGCAGTTGCTGCTGCTGTTATTTTGACTCGCACCTTATTTTTTTTTAAAGGAGTTTTTCCATGTGTTGTACTCGTAACTTTAGTGCAGTCGCAGCAACTAACCTTACAATTATACGCAATGTAAGTTTACCTGTAATTTGTTGTTGCTGCTGTTGTAAGTGTAATCATATTTTTTGTCTCTTTGTTGTCTTTTCAATTAAAACTGTTTACTTTTTATTTCTTTAGAATTCACTGCAATTGAAAGTTATGCGCTGGTATGTTTGCAAAGCTTTTTTTTGTATCTTTTTTTTTTGCATTTAAAGTATCTTTTTTATTTATTTTTTGAAGTGCATACATACATATTTGTTTGGGTAAGAATGTGTATGTAATTTGTGCTTGTGAAGTTTTGTTAACGCTGGATTTATGTGCATTTTATTGGCTGCTTAATTTAATTAGGAAGTTTTTGTAAAAGCCTCAAAAAAAAAAGAGATTTGTATTGTGTGTTTGCATAAGTGTTTTAACGTTTATGCCTGGATGTTTGCGAAGCCTTAGTACAAGTAAAAATTTGATTGACAGTAAAATAAGTTAATATGTTTAAGGAAATACAAATATGTTTGTTTTAATACGCAGGTATGCCAAACTATGTAACGCAGACAGCCTAAAGTTCTGGGAAAGTTTTAAACTTGCAAATTGCATGATTAAAGTCCATTTTAATGGCCGACTATTTCTTATAATATTCTTGGCTTTCTGGTAGGTGGGGCATGAGTTGTAGCTGGTAAATGACATATTTTATCAATTCGATTGTGAAAACAGCTTGAATAGGTATTGTCATATGCAAATTAATTTTCGAACTTTGTGGAATTTCAATGCAGGTGTACAGCTGCAGCAATAGCACTCGTTTAACAAGTTGAAAAATGTTTAGCTTGAGGACGAAACTGAAAAGTGGTTTAGAAAAATTACAAATAATCTTATTTTAAAATATGTATGTTATCTGCTTAAAACGAAGGTAAGGTGTTAAAAAACAAGTTAGGTTATGAGTAGTATTTCTAAACAAGATTTTTTTAATTTTTCATCCAAAAAAACATTCAGTGTATAAACCCAGCAAACATATTGACAAATTTCTCAAAAGTTAAACGTATGCTAAATTGTTTAAAAACAAATTAAGATTAGGGATGTCACTATGCCCCTTTTTGGTGTACCGATACCGAAAAAAATAAGTAATACCGATTCCGACATTCATGTTAAATTTGAATTCAGGTCTAAATTAACAAAACTTAAGTTGAGTAATTTTTTTTTTAAACAAAAGTATAAAGGGCCAAATACACTTGTCAAATGCTTGTCATGCAGGCGTGTCGCCCATCTTTGGTGTCACATATACAAACATATTTTCACTAATACTACCATAATGCTTGATGAGTATTTTGATAAGTGTACTTGGGCCTTTATAAATTGTAAATATATAAAATTGATATAAGTAAGAGTTTTGTTCAAAAAACAAAGTATTCTCAACTTTTGCGGAGATAGACGTTTTGCAAATCCATTTTAGATGCGACATAAATCATTCAAAAACTAAATTATTAAACGAGCGGATCTGCGTCTCTAGAAATGTTAGGAGCTCCAAGGTATCTCTCGAATTCTTCTTTAATGAAAATAAGCAGATAAATCTTGAAAGGTTAATATACCATCAAGACTTAGCAATGATAGAATATTTCACTATACCTGCAATATGGCCTAAATCATGGGGGATCTTAAACACATTCTTATATGCATTTACCAAGTGCCAAGTATATGAAAAATGATTCTTGCATACTCAAGTTACAATTTGAGAGTATCCTCCCCCTTCTTAAGGAGCTAGGTGTAGCTACCCTGCGGGAAATTTGTGTCAATTGTTCCAGCAGAATGGCCCTGGGATTTGTGAAAATAGAACAAGTACAAAAAGAAAGAACTCATGACCAGTGAATGGAGAACCAATCATTTAACTGGTATATTTAAAGAACAAAAAGGTAGAAAGTAATGAATTACAGTACAGTCTTCACCGGTGACACATTTTTTTGGGACTTTCTAAAATTTGGTTCTGAAATAATACTACATTCTAGTAATTAAAATTTAACACGTTCATTAAGAATAGATGTGTGACTTGTCAAATGGTGGTTGTTAGGTGTCAATTGGCCCCCTCCAATGACAACCCCATGTAATAGTAATAGGTCCCATTCATATAAATGTAAGAACTCGAGCCGGTCTCTTCCACCAAAGATCGATCACGGGACAGCTTTGATGTCAGTTTGCTTCCCTCTAG
This sequence comes from Pollenia griseotomentosa, assembly GCA_963931875.1. Lineage (NCBI taxonomy): Eukaryota > Metazoa > Arthropoda > Insecta > Diptera > Polleniidae > Pollenia > Pollenia griseotomentosa. The sequence continues at coordinate 41,272,749 of OZ007563.1, forward strand.
GTTATCGAATCTCCACTGCTAATAGATTGAAGGCAGTTTCCGCACAGATAGCAACAGAATCTTAGGAAGATTTAAACATTGCAGCAGGTACCCACTTCACATGTGCACCCCTACAAATAATGACATCCTGTTTTACCTGCGATATAGGAATGACCACAGCCAGCTCACGCTCTCCGAAAGTATTTCTTTAAAGAAGGACAAGCCTATCCTCCGAGTCCTTGGAATTTAGCAAGCATTTCTTGGAAAAGCATACTAACGGAGACCTCACTAATAGTTAGACCGGTTTGCTAAGCTGGGGGCTACTAACTCCCGAGGCATCATCAGCTAAAAACTGAGGTACAACTTCAAATTCCTTGAAATCATTAGACCCCAAAGAGCCCAGTCATTTCGGATGTTTGCTTCATCCTAGGTATGCATACAACTGATCGCTCCAGAATAGAATTTCAATGTCCGACGAAAGAAAATCGACAAAACTAAAAACTGTCATGCTCCTCTAGTCCGCTACTGTACTTAAACATAACAACTCTATGGAAGTACGACTTTAAAGATGAAACGATAAATCTTCCGATACCTCTCGACGGCTTCTCTGATTTGCCCCGAACTATGAAACACAAAAAGGTAAAATATTCTTTAGATGATTCCTATAACCCCCGGGGGGTCTAATTTTTCAAGTCGATATTTGTTTGTTTGTTTCTTGGCTTATAGACTCCTAAACTACTGAACCGATTTTCCTTATTTTTTAGGGGTAGGGGAATTGGTACCCCCATAGGATGCCAATATTAAATATCGCATATCTTAAAAGCCGTTGAACGCATTTTGTTGAACTTTTGGTAGAAGGATCTTCTGAACCCCAAAATAAAATGGTAGCGGGGGAAGTGGTTCCCCCCCATAGGACGCCAATGTTTAATATCGCATATCTTAAGAACTGTTATAGCGAAAATGTCACTTTTATGGTATACTAAACTTTGAAAATAAAAATAAAATGGGTAGGCGACGGGGGGAAATACCTTCCATAGGATGCATATATAAAATATCGCTCAACTGAAGAACTATTAATGGGAGAGTCTTTAAACATGGTTAAAACTACTACTTTGGGAAACTATAAATTTCAATATAAAAATGGGCGGGGTAGACAGAGGAAAAGCTGTACCCCTCATAGATAGAAATATTAATAAGAGCCGCTGCCCGCATTTTGTTGAACTTTTGGTAGTAGGATCTTTTAAGCCGCAAAATTGAAATAAAATAGCAGCGGGGGAGGTGATACCCCCATAGAATTCCAATGTTTAATATCGCATTTCTTAAGAACTGTTATAGTAAGAATGTTCAAACTTTGTAGAAGTCACTCTTATGGTATACTACACTTTTGAAAATAAAAACAAAATCGGGTAGGCACTGGGGGCGAAATACCTCCCTTATGATACATGTATTAAATATCTCTCAACTGAAAAACTATTAAAGGGAGAGCTAAGCACCGGGTTAAGCTAGTTAGGTATAAAATTGCTTTCGAATCGAAAAAGTATTCGATCACGACTGACAGAATTAGCCCCTATGTTGTGTTCTTATGGTGGAAATCATTATACCTAAACTGCATCTTTTTTTAATTTAATTCTTGAATTTTATTAAAACTGTTGAATTCATTCACGTTTTTAATGCTGCATTTGTGAACTTTTTTCCATCTCAACAAATGCTTTTTAGATAATCTAATAAATTCCTTATCTTACAGTTCGTACCGTTATCTAAACAAATCATAGTCTTATGAATGAAGTCATCATTTAACATTATAATACTGCACAAAATAATTATAGTTTTTGCTTCAAATAAGATTAAAAATCGTATGCCTTAAATTGAAACTATCTCACAGAACTATAAAATGATCTTACAAAAAAATAACGTTCATGTTGGTTTAATAATATTGCGAAAAAAACCTTTCATTAAGAGTATAAATATTTACATTGGCAGTATCTTTGAGTACCATTTCAATATACCGTAATACAAACAATATTTTTTTCTTTTCGAAAATTAAAAAAAACTAATAGATACTTTATGCTACTACCATTTCTTGCTTCCTCTCCCTAAATAAAAACATTAGAAAAACAATAATAATAATAATGATAGCAAACCACTTTACTCCAAACAACAACATCAACTTTAGTAAAACATTCCGCTTAAACGCAACTATTAAGAAATATCTACAAACAAAAAAAGACCCACAATAAAGGTGTGAGAAAAATCTGAAAAGAATATAAAACTAATGTCTTTTTTGCTAAGATCTGCGGCATTATACAGCGAGTAAAGCGATGAAGAGTAAAATTGGATCCTAAGAGCACAAAGAAAACAAAGACAGGGATCCAACGAATACAACATCCAATAAACGAAAAAATACAGGTGTAAAGATACACACAAAAAAACTTGCCGATAACGGGGAATTTGGCGAGTTTTTGTTTGAGAAAATTTAAGAGCCCGTTGAAAGAGAACTTAAAAATAGGGGAGCACTAAAAAGAGAAAGATTTTTTGGTAAATAAATCATGTATATTGGGGAGTATTTATGAGTATGAAAAGTTGTAGCAACTGAATAGTTTTTGCTCTTGCTATAGATCTTGCTATATATAGTGCTATAGATTTTGTAGAATTGGGGTGTTAAATTACAATGAAAGCGTTAAGGCGTAGGCAGGTTTTGGTGCTTTAGTGTTTATTTTTTTCTGGATCATACACTTATTTTAGGTAGTTACATGAGAAATTAAAATTCTTTTTACTGATTGTAGGTTACTTCTTAATTGACTTTGAGTATATTTTTTGACATATGGGCAATCGATTATCTTGAAAATAGTTTTTTAATTCAATGTACATATTAACGAAATTCATATGGTGTTCTATTGTGTTGTATTTATCGTATGTGCTAAAACTATACCGCAGTTGCAAATATATTGTTGGTATTTTGCATGTTAATGTACACTACTATAACACAACCTGAGCTTGTCTGTTTTTTATGTGTAGTATTTTGTTCAGTGCCAGCTAATATTTGTATAAAATACAAATTTATAAAATGGATGTAAATGAAACTATTTTGGCAAGTTTTTGTGCACAAAAAAAGAAAAATATAAATTAACTGCTGTTACAAATTAAGACAAAACGGGTTAGAAAAAATACCACCAGAAATAGGTCTATCGCCGAAGAAAACGAGCTTGTTGAATTTTTTACAATAAGAACACAATTTAGGATCCTGTTTGCAATATTTTTATACTTTAAGTAAACATTGTTATAATTCCACCTCTATAAGAGGTTAATCAGATGGAACGATCTCATTTTGGTACAATGTTGTCCCGAAATCGCTTTGTTCAAATTTTTCATTTGCTTCTTTGAATTTTGTCATGGAAATAATTATGAGATTCGTTGAAGATATCATATAAAATCTTAACAATTTACTTGTTTTTGACGTTTTTGGCTAAGATATCCAAAAAGTTGATTATTAATCAGTAAAAATGCTCTGAAATTTGGCGTAATATGGTAATTTTCTTACATATAGCCGCCAGTAAAGTCTAGGTGGTAGCCTCATTCAAAGTTATAACTTTTAACAAATAGAATCTGGGAATTTATTTCTCATGTTGAGTAATAATTATTTTATAAATATTCATATTAATTTAAATGTGTATTCTATTTCGTTGCAAGTACTAACACTTTCAACTTTCACCAAATAAATCTTCTGACAGAAACGAAATACTTTGAAAGAAATTTCGCAAAGAGAATAAGCAAAATAATTTGTTCACCAAACGTACGGAGCGAAATTTTGCATATACTTTTAGATATCTTAGCTGGATCATGTAACATTCATTTAATTCAGAGAACCTAGCAGCTCTTATAAAGATGCAGGAATAACAGTTATTTCTTATTGTAACCGATAGTCCTTGATGCACTTCGCTCTTGTTAGTATTTGCGGCTTTTTACCAGACCGTTATTTCTTATACGGTTCTAAATCAATCCCTTTTTTCGCTTGCCGTTCTCATTGCAGTTGCATTAGTTATACTGAAGTTTAATTTTTTATACCCACACCTCTATAGTGATGAGGGCATTATGCGCTTGTGCTGATGTGTGTAACACTGAAAAATATTTGTTATAGATCCACCTTTTAGTATACCGATCAATGTTTGAATCGATATAACAATCTCCGTCCATTCGTCTGTCTGCCTGGCTGTCTGTCATGTAAGGACCGAGACAAATGAAATATATGATAATTCTTTTCGGAAAATAATCTTTGTGCTAATAAACCATTTTAATATATTGGTATTTATGTACATTTAAATTGGTCTAAATATATTTTATTGCAATCCAATTCATCTTATCAAATTATTTGGGAATCAGTGCATATATGATTATAGGTCGTATACAAATACCATTCCCGGAAATAGCTTTTAACCTAAAAACTTCCTTATAAATGTTGGTATTGACATAACATTTTGGAGACAATAACTTTAACGATAGCTACTAGGCAGGATATTGTGCTGTTAGGTCTAAAATTGGCCATAGGTCTTATATAAACTGCCTTCCTAAATTCACTTTAAAACGAAAATAATGTCATGTATGTAAATGTATTTATCTTTGTATATAATATTTAACACAAATACCATCATGGGTCCCAAATAGCGTCCGCTCTCGAAAATTTGTCTCTAAATACTGTAGTATAGGGTATCGCATGGTCGCAGTAGACCGACAACACTTTCTTACTTGTTTTATATTCAAATTGTGTGGATCATATTGCCACGTTCGGTATATGAGTATGCTTGATTACTTTGCTCGTTGAAGTGTATAGACGCCGCAATTGTCAAGTGGCCGCTTTTAGAGGCAGTGAGTACAATTTTAATTGAACTCGTACTCGCTGATTAACGTGGCATTCGTTAAAGATACACCACACAGCACAACTGACGGTTGAATTTGAAAACAAAACAAAAAAAAAAAAACAAACAAAAAAAAACCTAAAGAAAAACATACAACAGTTGTGTGTTTTGCCATTGTGGAGCTATCTAATCAAGACAGTGAAGTTTTGTGTAGTCTTGAATTCAGTCGTTATTTGGATGTCTAACTGAACGCTACACAAACGTGTTGATAGTTGCTTGGGGCTTAAACACAACATAATTTTTCTTGCGGTTTCGTGTTTTTGATCTTTGAATTTATTGTTTAGAGTAAAACTGGGGGTTTCGAAATATTTGATTTTTGTTTGGATTGAGAAGAAAACGCAATGATGCTGCTGTACAAACTAAATGACTAAATCTCAAACAAAAATCGGAGAAGAAAAAAATGAGTTGAAATAAAAAAGAAAAATACAAGGAATAATAAATAATAATTCTGGTTTTGTTTGAAATAGAAAAGAAATGAGTGGTGTGGAGTGAATAAAGTAGCTTAAAAAGTAAATGTAGCTTTTTTTTTGTTGATATTTTGCTGCCAGTGTGTGTGACTCAGCCTACAATAAAATGTCTTGGAACATTCCTCAGCGCCTGCGCGACATTTGAAAAGAATTTTTAAATAAAAAGAAACAAATCTCTGTATGTGCACTGTAAATGTGTTAAAGTTTTTGTGGAATTTTATAGAAAAAGTTTTGAGTACATGAAAATTCTGGTTTTTCTTTATATATACACTTTTTTGTTGTTGTAGTTTAAAACATACGTATATTCTTTGCTGCTTGCTAATGATAATCCCATCTCAAAGTTGAAGTGAAAAAAGAAAAAAATAAAAAAGTTTAAGAAAAAAGAACAGACTTAAATGTTATCGATTCTTGGCTTTTCGTCTTGTCTTGTCTATCTATCTCTATTGTAAAAGGTACCACCGCCGGTCGTGATTCTGTTGATTTTCAAGGCAAACTCAGTGCATTGACTTTTAGAATAGCAATAGCAACAGCACCAGCACCAGCAACAACAACGACAAACACAATATCATCAGAAACAACATTAAATTATTGTACAATTCTGGTTCTTGTTGCCAGCAACTATTGCTGCAGTTATAGCTAACTGCTTGCTGCCTGCCACTTGGCCAGGTTGTAAAGCAACTTGTATTGTAAATTATACAAGATTGCACTTACTATATATGATCGAATGTATCTGTGTATATGCTGTGGTATGCAGGTTCTAGTTACCCAACATTATTCGTACCTGGACTAGTGTTATTGGTGCTATTTTCTTAATTATTCTAAACAAGAAGGAAGAAAATAGTGCGGAATATAAAAAAGAGAAGAAATAACAGACGTTATAATAAGGAAACAAATTATTTGAAGAACTAAAGCAAACATTTAATGGCCAATAAGACAAGGAAATTGTGATAATTTCTGAAAGAATTATAAAAAAAAAATAAACAGCTGAAATTTAAATTGCACAAATTAAATTCTAAAAAAGCTAAACAAATTTTTGTTTAAAGAATGTGTTAAAGTTAATCAAAATCATAAAAAGTGTTTAAAAACAAAATTATACAGCTGATTAAGAAAACAAGTAAGTTTTCAACTAAAATTTTATTAAAAAAAGTGAAAGGAATTAAAAACAAATCAAAACAATTTTTAATTTGCTAAACGTTTTACTTAAATCAAAAATTAAACAAAAAAATTACAACATTTTAAGAAAGAAAATCTTAAACCATTTAAAATTAAAAAAAAATCTAAATTCTGCCAAGAACATGTAAATAACCTTGTTCAAAATTTAATTAACTTAATTATCACACCTAATACAACTTATTAACAAACAAAAAAATGAGTGATATCAAGTTCGGAGATTCTAATAAAAATGCATTGAATGCAACAAGTCGAGGAAATACAAAGACTAGCAAACCATTTTGTTCGCTGGCATATCTGGCCAAAAGTACAATTGCCATAAATGGTACCAACGACATCAGAACCATAAATGGTCATAACAGCTGCAGCAATGACAACAACACCAACAACAACGACAGTCCAACTAGCCACACCAACTTAAATAATAGCAATAATTGTCAGCCATCAACGCCAAATGTGGCAGCTACAGCGAAAGTGAATGAACGTGGTTCACCATCACTGCCAACAGGTGCCAGTACAACAGTTAATTGTCATCATACGCAGAACGAAACCAACAACTCGAATACCTGCCCCGATTATAAACACAACACAAACGGCCGTTCTAGTGTCACCGATGTTTTCGGCATTATTAACGAGGAAGATATGGAAAGTTGTTGCGATCAGGTGGACGGTGAACTAAACAATGATCTAAGACGTCCTTGGGAATTGGCAAATGGTTCTTATGTGAAACGTGTACCACCCTCATTAATGACAAACGGCAGTCATTTAAATGGTTTGCCCTCCCTATCAAAACTTAACAGTCTAGATTGCTGGGATTATACGATTGAATTGGAATGCCTTCAAGGGCCTCAAGGTAATCAAACACTTGAAATTATTTTTGTATTATAAATTCTAGGCACAAACTGAGTTTTAAAAAATTCCAACAGAAAACAACTTTCACATTTTGTTCACAAGTTAAAATTTAAAGTTTTTCTAGGTTGCCCTTTTAAAATTCAAGATATTTTTTGTTTGTTCAAATTAGTATTTTTTTTTTTTTAAGTTTTAAACAATAAATAATTCTCTGCTATTTCATTTCTATTTCGGCAATTTTAACTTCCTCTTTAAAATATGTTTGTGGGTTAAGGTGTGTTTTTCTACGAAAATTTCTAAAGGTTATAATTAAAAAAAAAGACTGAAAGGATGAGTAATAATTACTACTTTTTTTGGCAAATGTTTCTAATTAGTTTGAGTTGTGTTGAAAAAAAAAATAATTAAATTTCATAAAAATTTGTTCTCCTTATTATTCTGCTTCATAAATTTGTTTAAGGTCAAGTGGAAAGATATAATTTTGAAGTTATAAATGGCTTCGCATTTAAATACAGTTCCAGTTTTTAAGTGCTACTTGATTGAACTTATTTAATTAAGACAAAAGTTTGGTAGCACTACTTAAAATGTCATAAAACAGCTAAGTCTAATTATTTACAAGGTGGTGTCAAAGAAACTGATTGTCCCTTTTTTATTTTTTTGAAGTTTAGTAAGAAAATAGACCATTAAAAATGTAATAAACTCTAAATACGCAACTATGACTATTAAAGTATTATATAATTATTATTCAAAAAAAATCACTGGAATACTGAATTCCATATTAAAATAGAGCCTTAAGATAAAAATTAATTAAATAGGATGTTAAAAACTTGCCCTTAATATACAATTTTTTTTATAACATAATAAATAAAGTTAGAGGAAGTTAAAATTAAATTTTTCTTAATTAAAATTTGTAAATAATACAAATACTTGTTACAGGATTAAATAACAAACACTGTTTGCATATTTTAAAATAAATTTATTAAACGTTTAATAATAATAATAAGCTTTTTCACACTGGGTAAACATTTAGTGAAATATGTGTTACTGTCATATCGATGGCTTAATATAAGAAAAGCGTAACTCGTTAACAGGGGAAGAAAAGAACACTAATAAAATACGAAAGATTTTAAATATAAAAAGGTTGAATTAATTAAAACTTAAAAGATGCAACAAATTCCCCCTTAAGGATGAATTTGGCATTTGCCTATCAGATTAAACAAAACAACTATTTAAAAAAAAAAATTGAATTACTCCTTTTTTATATTAAGCCATCGATATACGGATTGCAAACAAATTTAAGGATATTTCTCTGTTTATTCGCTTGCATTTGCGATAGTGTGATTCTGTAATTTCTCTTTGACTATAGTATACAGCTGTGTTTTTGTATTCATTTAATTTAATATCATGAGGCATTTCTGTCAACAAAATATCTTAATACGCGAATGCCAAATACTCGAAAGCCATTTTTAACATAAAATACACTGTGTCGACTTGATAAACACAACGTAAATTATTGTGGCTTTAATAACGAAAAAAATAGTGCTTAAAGTAACAGCTGACTTCAAGCAACGGTGAATATCGTTAACAATTTTACTAAATAGCAAATTCGAAAAATTTTCGTTGTACTTATTTTAAACATACGCTTATCGTTATAAAAGTTAGTGAAATGGAAACAAATTTAAGTTCCGTATACAGAAGTTTCTATATAATAAAGTGATTTTCTGGACTGTATTTTTAGTATCTGTGTTGCCCACCACAGGTATAGATTAAAAGAGAATGCTCTAAGCCAGCGGTGGGCAAAACATACATGTAGTATTATTTGTAAGCTTGTGTGTGTCAAGCATTAAACAATTTACATGTTTTGCTTTCTAGAAATAACAACAATGTACCTTTTTATTAGATTTAAACCAGTTTTCAAGACATACTTATTTCGAATAGTAGTCGATTCATTTTTTGCCAGTACATTTAAATAACTATAATCGTTATAGACCCACTTCCCAATTGGCGAAGTATAAAATTTCTTTTTGGTTTTAAGCATTAACAGCCAGACACTTAATTAATTCATGTTATTATCATTGAACTAAATTTCCCAGCATGAAATTTTTCTTTAAAGAAATTTAATGGAAACAAAAACACTCATAAATATATACAGACGTCTGTAAAGAAAAACCACAAAACTAGATAAATTTTTACATAATTAAATTAAATAATTTCTTGTATCATAATACGACAGATAAAATAGTAAAGTAACAAAAAAAAAAATTATAATTGTCTGGTAGATGTGTGTCCCGTTATTTGAATGTAATAAAACACCTCGAAATTCTAAAGTGTTGTCTAGAGTGTCACAATATGTGTAAAGTAGTGATACCAAGAGCTTTATTGTGTGTATTAGGTTGCTTATTAAAAAAAGTACCAAGAAAATAATACCAAAGTTCTACTAACTATGTATTATGGTATCAAATCATTTATTTTAAATTGTCCAATTCACAAGCTCTATCGTATGACTTATCCTTTACAAAAGTACGAATTTTGTTTATGCAGTTGTGAATAGACAAATTTGTTGTATCGTTACTTTGTCAACTGCTAAATGTCAAAAATGGAAAACTTCAATTCAATGTACATGGTCAATTCACTTTGAGTAAACTATTTAAGAAGATTAACAAATTTCTTTTTATCAGATAATAAAAACACATAAATAATTAAATTAAAAATAGCTAATTATTTGATTTTGGTTATAATTTTTTTTACTTCACTCTTGTTTTTTATTTATTTTTTCTTCTTCTTAAATAAAATATGCCATTCACATTGGTTGATACAATGAAATTAAACCAGGTATGGGGGTTTTAATTTAAGATGTAATGGTATTAAACATTAATTCATAAGAAATTTTAATAAAAATAGTTAAAAAAATAAATTGAAATGAATTAAACATATTTTAATCATTGAGAAGATTGCATTTTTGGAGGTAGTTATCACATTCTAAAAAGATTTTTACAAATTCACAGAACAAATCAAACATTTCTAGGCCTGGCAACCTTATTCAAAACACATACAAATCAATCGTATAATCCCAACAAATTATTATCCATTTGCAATCAAAGCTTTTCTCAACGACAAACGTTGGATAGTGATTTGAAAATCAAAGCATTCTCAACAAAAGGGGGAAATTATTTTTAAATTGAGAAATGCATTTATTTTCAACTTGCTTTCAAACGTTATTCTCAAATGTTTTTTAAATGTGGATTTAAAAGCAATGTGGAACATAAATGAAAAATATTTTTTTTAATTTAAATTCATTATTTACTACACACTCGGCACCATAGCTAAAACATGAAATATCATTCTTTCTGTCCTCAAATTCTTGGAAAGACTTCTTATTATTTTAAGGATTGTCACGACGTAGCACCACTATTTTGCAACAAACTTATATTTTCCTGACTTTCTGTTTTATTTTGGTTCGTATTCTTACATTTTCTAATATATTTTTTACTCACAAATAGTTTATATTTTTTTAGAAGAACTTAATGTTTTCTTAAAGTAAATTCACTTTACGTTATATGTAATTTTTCTTTAATTGTAAAACACATTCAAATTTAATTGCCATTTTTAAATACTTACAGTCGTATTCATAAAAACTTATTGATGATTAATTGACCGTTTTTAAGCAAAAATTGCTAAAGTTGTATTGATAAACGAAAAATAGTCTATTGAACCTTTAATAAACCATTCATAAAGTAAGAAAATTTATTGTTGGATTTGCCCTTCTTTAAACCAATAATAAAATGACATTTTAAAAGGTGTTTGCATTTTATGATATTATTTTTGTGAAATATGTTGAAAAATAATGACAAAAATGTTTTATTTATTACAACGGACATGTTAAATACATTTTACTAATTTTTTTTTATTTTATGATTTAAATGACTATGTTCAGGGGCAAATGCAGATATTCTCTTTAATTATTTATTAAATTATTGCAAATTGGTGTTTTTTTTTTTGTTTAAAACAACAAATTATTGTTCAAAAATACAAAAAAAAAAATTAAATAAACAAATCATAATAATAGAGATGCTAATAAAAAGTAAACAAACTTTTTATTCGATTATTTTCTTATCGTATATTTAAAAAAGGTTCAAACAAAAGTTTTTATGATACCTTTCGGAAACATTTTGTTCAAAAACTAAAATAATATGTAGTTTTATTTGATAAGAATAATTTTGAAGGTCTACAATTAAAAAAAAATTATAAAAAAAAATTTTAATATAAAATATCATGTAAACCGAATAGAAGTTTCGTGCATCACTAACTATAAAATGGCAGCCAAATATAAAGAAAGTTGCCATACTTAAACAGAAAATCACCGCAAACAGTTAATAGTAAAAAAGCTGTTTTTATACGTTTATGAATACAAATTTTTAGAAGAGGTTTATAAGATAAAAAGCGTTTAATAGTTATTACATACTATAAGCTTTAAATAAGAACTTTTTATGTATATGGCTGTTAAATTTTTATTCGCATTAGTGTTGCCAAGTTTATTTTCGATTTGTATATTTGTATATATCATATTAAATGTTTATTTACATATCATTATCAATTTGAATTCGAATGTTTAAATCAAACAATTGAAAAAGGTTAGAGAATTGTGTTTGACATCAAATTATAAAGTCAATCAAATTATAACAAAAGCATGTTTATTTGTGATAGAGTGAATTTAAACTGTAATCTTGAATTAGTTTTTTTTTTGGCAATCGCATTAGATCTCGTTAGATTTCTATCTCACAAAGTATCATGAATACGTAAGACTTGTGTGATAGTGTAAACAAATCTTAAGCCAGATTCACAGTGAAAACAACATTTTTACTGGGTGTTCACAATGAAAGCACTATATTTTTTACTAACACATATCTTTTTAGTAAAAATAAACATTTGCAATTTTGCACCCAGACAATTTAACATATAAATTATTATTTCCAATAAGGCAATAATTTTATAAACTTTCAACACAGGATTGTATTTAAAATTTTTTTGATTTGAGTTTCACTCAAATTGCGACCTTAGGACAACAAGGTTCTACCTTACATGTAGTTTAGGTGCAAATAGAACCTTGTTGTCCTAAGTTCGCGAAATACTATTTCCAGAACATTCATGGCTGATTGTTTTTTAATTTTTGAAAAAGTATAAACAATTTATCGTACAATGTTATCATCTCTAACATGTACCACCAATGTTAAGTACAATATTCTCTATATGAGATATTAAAGACTGTAGCTTAACCGCTCATGTACTAACTACAGCGTATAATGAATGATGATGGTTCATTTGCCTTTTGCGGTTACTAGAAATGATGATACTGCCACAAAACACCTTATGTATTGATACTAATGTGGTACAAAGACACACACACTTGCAATAATGATAGATGATAACTGACTCAAAAATGTTGACCCAGTTAAGGTACACAATTTTTGTATTTTCCTATTAAACTATTTTCATTTATTTACCCACTTCTTTATAATGAGATGCGGTCTTAAGTTGCATACAAAAAATAAAGAAACATTATCGTCTTGTATGCACACACACACACACACACACACACATGTTTATAATTAAAAATGTACATATCTATGTAAACTATCTGTAGGCTGTTATTTACGTTTTGATGTTAAGAAGTGTAATTGTTTTGTCTGTCAATTTACACTTTAGACTTTTTTGTTGTTGTATATTTTAATTGTAAATATTGTATGTTGTTGTATTTTGTAGCTCTTATCGCCTTTCATTTCTTACAATGACAACAAAAAAAATTCAATGTACGAGTACACATAAATTTGTTACTGTTGTTGTTGCTATTTGTTAAATATAAATAAGTAAACATTTTAACGTTTTTAATTTGTTTTTTAATATTAGAAGGGGGAAAAACTGAGAGCGCGGAAAACTTTAATTGAATTAAAGACAAAACAAATTAATATTTTATTTCAATTCATACTGCAGCTTTTGTACGAATAGTTACAATGACACACATGATGTAAAAAAAGATTATAGACTATTTAAAAGAAAGTTAAGCTGAGATTTCTTTAAATACGTAAAGCATTTTTTTTACTAAGATTAACCCACAAAATGTGTTAAAAATTTAAAAGCAGTTTAGAGTTAAGATATTTAAAGATAAGTTGAAACTTGTGTAGAAATTATTTGACTTTTGCTGGTGTAAACGTCTCTTTGAAGCGCAATGACAAAAAAAATTTTGTCGTACAGTTTTCCAAATAAGTGCTTGCAAAAATTAAAAATTCCTAAAAAAAATAATTAAACTATTTTAAAGTGTAATTAAAAAACATTACCCAGCCAGCGAAATTGTCCGTCGTCTTTCAAATATCTGAGAGAAACGTCGATAAAAAAGACGAATCGTTTACGAGTTTCGTCAAATTTCTGACCCAAAAATGTATGAAGTGGTTGACACGAACTCTGGCAGATATGTCGTGGCTATTTCTGATAGAAATCTGACAGAAATTTAATGAAAAAGGCATAGAATATGCTCATGTGCTAGCCGGCATTGTTGTTGTTAGCTTAAAGAATTTATTTTAAATAATTTAATTGACAAATAAAGTATATAATATAAAATTTTACATGTGAAATTTTCAGGGACCGTAACAGTTATTCCTTTTTTCATAAAAGTCAGATGAAAACAGTTATTTTTTGATTTTTATTTTTTTGAACAAAAATAACTGTTATTTTTTGATTTTTATTTTTTTGAACAAAAATAACTGTTATTTTTTGATTTTTATTTTTTTGAACAGAAGCTAGCTTTCCCTCAACAATAAATTTCAGTGTATTTATCAAATATGATAAATTGGGAACTTAGCACGTCATACAGAAATCGTATTAAAAAATAACTGTTATTTGTTGATTTTTATTTTTTCAATCAAAAACAACAGTTATTTATTGATTTTTATTTTTTTTGAGCAAAAATAAAAGTTATTCTTTAAAGAAATGTACGTGTTATAATAATTTTGTTGACTTTAAATGTTTATTTAAATGTGTTATCATCATTGGGATTTCATATGCACATTAAAATAAATATTTCGTCAACAAAATTATTAGACACGTACATTTCTTTAAAGAGTAACTTTAATTTTTGCTCGAAAAAATAAAAATCAAAAAATAACTGTTATTTTGATTGAAAAAATAAAAATCAAAGAATAACTGTTATTATTGTTCAAAAAAATAAAAATAAAAAAAATAAAAAAATAACTGTTAATTTTGATCGAAACAATAAAAATCAAAATTATAAAAATCAATATTTTTTATCATAGATAAGTTTATAAGGATCAATATGGTATACTTGAATCAGTTTTTCGACATTTACTTCTTGATCCTTTTTTTGTTTTAAAATTCCAATATAACTGTTAGTTTCAATACCTGGAAATTTTACATTTTTCTTTTAACAATAATGGCTAATAAATTAATTAATGTTTAAACGCTGGTTTAGTTGAACTAAACTTAAATTTATATGTAGTTTAAACTCATAAGCTATAAATCAGTTTCCGATGTATTATATGTAGTTAAAAAATAACATGTGGCAGCACTACGATAAATCTTGTGAAATTCATATGGTCTGTATTGGTAACTTAAACGCCAGATTTTATGCGTTTAAAAATGGTTTATATGTTTACTGATATATAGATTTGTTGGTTTAAACATTTATTAGCCCTAAGTGTTCAAACAGATATCAATCTTCACCTTCAGGAAAAAAATCCTAGAGCCCATAATTAAATCGTCGGCTGTAACTTAACATTTTCTCTCGATTCTTTCTTTTTCTTTTGTCCTTATTTTACAAAGTGTATAAAATTTAATGAAATGAAAATATGGTAGCATTGTTAAGAGAATAAGTGTATATATGTATGTGAGAGCATAGGAGAAAACGTTCCCAAAATAAAATAGATTTTATTCAAGAAGGCTTTTATTTTGAACTGTCTGTTAAATGTGGCCTCGACGCAGTTCTGTTAGAACACTTAAATAAAATTAAAATTATTTTCAACTAAATGAGAATTGTCATTATTTTCACAAAACAAAAGACAATTCTGTATGAATTCAGTCAGAAATCTTTTAGACATATAGGAATAAAGATTCCCCGTTATATACCTGTACGAAATCGATAAGAAAGCGGCCCGACAGAACGTATGTGTATTGAATGTCGTACAAAAATCTAAACGATGTCTCTTACAATGAAGTCACACATTTGCAAGAAATGTCTAATTCAGACCACGCCGGAGTATTTTGTTGCCTGGGCTAAAAGCAAAAGTAGAAAGTTTTGTTAAATGGGAAAATTTTTTAAAAGTACAATTGCCAACAAATTATTATTCAATAAATTGAAGTATTTATCTTTTCAACTTTTAATTAATAGTTATACCAATTTAATTGATTTTCTTTGATTTTCAACTAAAAAACAACTTAACTTTATGATTTAAAGCTGGTTAACCACTTAGGAAAACATACATAAACAAACATACAAAATATATGTATTATATAAATTGAATTTTATTTTTTAAAAACAAAATAAATAAAATTAATAACGCTTGTAATGATGATGTTATGACTAGAAAAAAATTAATTAAACAGTAATAACTATTCTAAAAAGCAATTAGTTAAACGATATTAAAAACACAAGCGAAAACAACACAAAATCGGACAAAGTTCAAGAGCAAAGTTCACCAATCGATCATTAAGAACGTTTTCTTATCTATATGCGATTTTTGTTTTAAACTCAGCAAAATAACGAACAGGTTTTTATTAATTTTATTAATGTTTCTTTCCATCAATGTATGTAAAACTCTGTCTATTCATTCAATGTAACCAACAATAAACTCAATGAACGAAAGTATCGATAGCTGGGACGATGATAAACAGTTAAACCTAATTCAAGAATAAGAAAAAGTGGGATTTTTAAAACAACAAATAAAAAGATTGATTACTTTTATCAATAATACATACATACAAAAAAAAAAAAATTAGAATCTTGAAGAAATTATGAAGTAGCAAAAATTTCAAGAAAAATATTACAAAAATTGAGGTTAAACTTAATGATTTGTTGGTTTTGAAATACTGCGCATACAACACAGCAGCAAACTTCAATATTGGGAACACATCAATTTTTTTTATTATTTTAATAAAAGATTTATTTGCATTTTCTCACAAATCTAGAAAGTAAACATGATGACTTGACATTAAATTAATTAAAGAATTGTTGAGTTTCTGTTGTTTAAGTTTAGGTTAAAGTTTTAATTTATATTTTAGTTTAGAGATAATTTGTTAATCTTGCAAAAAAAAAAAAACTGTTTTTATTTTACTTTTTAAACAAAAACATAAGTTTTCATTGCCACTCATTAAAAATGTGAAGTGCAGTTTTTAGAAATACCACCCGCCAGCCAACCGAAATCGTAAAAAACTCAAATTTTATTAAAAATTAAATCGCATGGCCGAATTGCTGCTTGTTTTTAAAGAAAGAAAGAAAAAATAACAGCAACTAATAAAGATTAGATTTAATAAAAAAAAAAAATACTTGTAAAGGGTGTTTTTTAAGCCCGATAGAACTTGATATAACACAAAAAGTTAAATTTAATGCAAAAAAAAAAAATTTTATTTAAAAGATTAATACATGATACCAACATTTGAAAATAATATTGGGCATATGAGCACCGCGGCTGTTCTTGACAAAGTGCATTCTCGAAGTCCATTTATTGAGCCATTTTTTCGAGCATTTCTTGTCGTACGTCAGCACGAACCAGTGACTTCACGTAGTCCCACGAGCAATAATCGACAGGTGTAAAACCTTGGAGTCCAATTGACAGGCCCATTTTTCGAAATCAATTTACTTTATAAGTCCAAATCTGGCCTGAATCAATGTTATCCATATATTCAAAAAAGAAATATATGTTCTGACACTCGCGTATCGCTTAACATTTGTGACTTGAACTTGCAAGATAGGTGTTCTATAACAGCCTATTCACACAGGGGCTTGTATGACGTCGCGTTTTCGACTTTTCTTTTTGTTTGATGGCGAACGGTGTAGCGAATAAAGAGGGGTAAATAAAAACATTCGGTTTGTGTTTTTCATATCGTTTTTTATATTTCTCTTTAAACTTTTTCTTGTAACGTTTTATTCTTTTTCTTACTTTGAAGTGTTAGGTTGAAAATACAGTGAGACCTCGATTATCCATAACAGACGAGCATTCTAGATTATTATTTTTTTTGTGTGTTTAAATAAAATTAGGAAAAATGTAATTTTGGCAGCAAAAAAAAAAAAGACAAGTTACCAAAAATCCTCGTATGAACGCAAAGTGTTTTCGGAAGTTACTTCAAAAGGAAATGGAGAAAAACGGCGTCGTATAAGTCCTCATGTGAATTGGGTGTAAATTGCATTCGCAAGACTCTTGATGAGTTCCGGATGCAAGAATATACAGAAGTAAAGTAATGAATTTAGATTGAAGAAAACATCAAAAAACCAATAAAAAGTTAAATAAATTAAAAATGTTTTATTTTTTCACGATTTAAAAAATTTTAAAAAATTTTCTTTGGTTTTCTTAATTTTGTCTGTCCATTGTGTTCTAATGCACTAGCGAATTCAATGAACAGATATTCTTTTTAATCTTCGAAAAACGTATGTTGTCAGTGTTCTGAATAATAAATAAATAAAAACATACGTTTTAACTTTTCAAAGCAATTTCGAAATATTGAAAATCGCAAGCTAAACGCGTGACAATTTAGGCGACTTTCCACTCTTACGCAATTTAACAAGCAGGCGAGTATAATAAGAATACCTGATTGATTATAATAATGATGATTATTATAAACATTATCCTAAGAGTATTGTAGTCTCTAGAATCCGTTGTGGAGTGGTGTAAATCCATTTGCGGCAATTTTGCTTATAAACATAAGCATTAACTTAGCCTCTTCGCTGAACACAATTTCGCGATTAAACACCGATGACTGGTTTTCTAAGTATACTGATCCTAATCCTGAAAAATTAATCGCAGTACGACAGCTCATTTAGTCAAAGAATCCTTAGGGACAAAACTTGCCTCTATCACATTTATCTAAATAGGATCCACTCCTTCGTTGAATCAGCCGGCTGGCTGAATTAAAATGTCGGCTGGCAAGTACTACAGGACCGGGAGACAGTGAAACATGGTAACACAACCGGAACTAGTTGCTGGACCTTTGTGAGCTGTTCTTGATTGCGGCTGCCAATGGAAACTAACCTAACCATAACAGTTCGTTTGGCAGCTTACCCGTTCATAACTTCTACGGGCTTAAAAAACACCCTTTACAAATCAATCAACTTTACTTTACACTGATAGCAAAAATACAATTTGTTTAATACGATATTTGAACTTCCACCATCGCTGTAGTTGTTATAAAGTTGTTTTTTTTTCATTTGTTATTTTTATATTTTTCAAATTACTTGATCTTGAAGTAGAGATAAACAATTTAAATTACAGCAATATTTTTATTATTATGTAACAATTTGTATAACAACAACAATTTTAAGTGCAGGAAACTACATACAACCAAGCATTGTGTTTTTGTGGTTGTAAATCTATTTTATATCCTGGGACCTTGGGCCAATGTATTTAATTAAAATAACAATTCATCAGAAAATTGTTACTTCGAATTACTGATTGGTTAACTTGCAAAGAATAAATGTACTTTATGGTTTTTTTTAATTTGTTTAATGATATTCTTAATTTATTGTTTATTTTACAAGTTTTTTTAAACCTTGTTATGTAAAAAAAAATTATATATACAGGATGTCCGCCGGGACCAGTTTGGTAAACATTGGTCTTGACAAATTTATTATGGAAAAATATTCGATAAACCAACGTGTTTTAATCGTTAAAACATTTTATCAAAACTAATTACTCTGACGATGAGAAAAATACGTGAAATTTTTGGGAGAAACAACGTGTCAACAAAACGCACTATATATCGTATAGTGAATGATTTCGAAGAAAGAGGCCCAAGAGGTGATATGCCCAACCATGGACCACAACGTACTGCAAGATCGGCTGAAATCATTACTGCTGCTCAAGAAGGTTTTCAAAACAATCCATCAACCTCAATTTGACGCCGTGCTCAAGAACCTTAATCTTCAAAGAACAACTTTGGCCATCATTTTGCACAAGGATTTCCATTTGTTTCCATTTAAGATTCAGTTGACACAATAGCTTTTTCCACAAGACCATTTAAAATTTTAAACAAACAAAGTAGTAAATCTTCCCGGCGGACACCCTGTACATTCAACATTTCGTCGCGTTTCCTTCTTAACCGCGTAAGGACCATTTTTTTCGAAATTGACGTTTTGGTTTTGATGGTAAAAAATAACAATTGCCACCCGGTTGCATTCTCATCTTGACAAATTTGAATACAAAAAAAAATTAAAGCCATTTCAAAAACCTCGTAAGCTCCATACAAAAGGACATTAGCATCTAAAATAGAATGTTTTTTTTTTTTAATTCGAAATATTAAAGTCTCACTCACCTACAAAAACCTGTATTTTTAAGTTTCATTTAGGCTTATGCCATAGACTCTTTAAAGAAACTGCACATGACGCGACCATTTTAACCCATTTGGACCCAAATATAAACTACAAGGAAATTTAATCAAAACGCTTTGTTTCTGTAACTATTAGAAGCTAATTAAACATTTTTAAGAAAAAAAATTTAAAAAAAAATTCTTTGGTTCGGAAAAAAATCGCCGTCCTTAAATGGGGCCAATGGGCACATACATGCGAGAAGTTTTTCAAAACATCCTTTTTCGATGCAGAGTGATTTGATGAATTTCTTACATTGCAAACGGCCTTTATTGCATCAAACGACACATCGTAGTTGGCAGGCAAGTTTTTGGGGGATGTCGCCAATATTATCTAAGTTTTACCTGATACCACTGATGAAGGCTTGCACCGCCTTTCATCGTCCTTTTCACCCTCCGAATATCTTAAGTGAGTTTTGCATATACTTCGGCGAAACTGGAGCTGGCTAATGCATATTGTGCTTAACAAACAAGCATTGGCATCAGTTAATTTCCATAAACATCGCAAGCTTATCACATAAGCGCATCAGATGCAGTACAGTATGGCCCTTAGCCGCAGACAAATTCAGCATATATATTGGTCAATAGATTGGTAAGCTTGATTGACTCATCCCATGCCTTCGTTGTAGTTCTGGAAGGCAAGAGGAATGTTCAGATCTACTTTTCTTTCTTTAATGCAGCTCCATCTTTTCACCTTACCAAGTGAATAAGCAAAATCGCAGTTTGTGCACATGGTACATACTATTGTCAAGCCACCGCACGAAAAAATTTGATTGACTGTATCAAATTAGTAGTCAAATTCAGCACAGGCTTTCTTTATCATATTCTTGACATAGTCCAGTGGGCATTTCAATAGCACTATAACTGACTTCGCTTAAATCTCGCAGCAATGTTTGACTAGTTAAAGAGTTGTGAAATTATGGGGTATGCTCATGTGGCCCAACATTTGCTTTTTTCAACAAGTTCTTGACGACTTTCAATCCTAATTTCTCATTTCTCGACTCTCCTGCCAATTTCCCTCAGTATACTTCGAAAGCATAAAAATACCCATCGGCACTTGCAATCATTGCTTGGTTGGATGACCACTGGTGGAACTTCTTGATTATAAAACAGCAAGAGATTTTAATTTAAGCATCTTATTGAGGAAACCGGAAGCAAACTGATTGTTATAGAAATGTAAAAAAAATAATTTCCATAAACCTGTTTCTAGATATTGCTTTTAAAATTGAAAACACATGACTGACGCTAGCAAAAAGTAAACAAAAATATATAAGCTTTCTGCCCATTGGACCCATTTGGGGACACCATACTACAATTTGCCCCCTTTCGTTCAAATATTATTATATATGTCCAATTTCATTACAATTTGCTAAAACGACTGTATTCAAATAAATCTAGGCTAAAAACGCATGAAAGCATCCACGCATATAAAAAAAATAATAGCGTAGCTTTGGCTTATAACCTAGTTCTTAAAAGATATGAATTAAACATCAAATTTTCACCAATTTAAGCATGTATTTATAAAAGTATCTATTTTATTTTAAAGTCACGCTATTTTTTAATACAAATTTGTTTATAAACGAAATATAAAGTATCGAAACAAAATATTGTGGTCATATGAACAACCGTCCTCATATGAGTACGCCGGGCGTAAATGGGTTAAAACCGATTTGAACGAATTGAAAATTAGTTTCGCGTTTGCGTGTCATGAAGGGATCATAGATCTTTCAGTTCTTTTTCTTTGTCGAAGATACATTTTGCAGACGTCTGTTCCCAAAGAAAATCGAAATGGTTGTGATAATTTCATCACACTGTGGTACAATTTAGTATGCGGGATGTGTGGAAAATGATCGAAACTGCTTTTAAACCAATAATGTCAATAGGGTTTCGTTGCAGATGCGTTTCACCGGCGGTTTTGAGCCTAAAAGGGATTCACTATCCTACACAATCGTAGAATTCATTCACAAGAAATTCTAACAGACATAAAAAACATGTCTGCGAAATCTGTTGTCAATGCCACTCTTTCACGCCAGATGGATAGTAAATCACGGTCCTTAGATCTGGTAACTCTATTATCAATTGTATTCACTTTTTTCAGTTTATCATGAAAATACTGTTAAAAATGTATGCAAATTGATTTTTAAAATCGAAGGTTTGTTTGAGAAAGAATTATTCTGATTAGTCCAGCCATGATCGCGAGATTTTAAGAGTTTTGACAAATAACTTAAGGTGAACAAAAAACGTGTGATTAATTATTTTATCCGGCGAAAGTCTTTCAAAATAATTATAAAAAAAATAAAACAACTTTTTATTTTGTTTTCAGAATTCATTTTGTATCTCCAAACATTATTTTTTGAACCATCTTTACTTTTTCACTTACATTTTTAGTTTAAATACCAGAAATTCATCTTGTTTTACAGATTTCCACATTCTTCTATGCAATTAACTTTTGTTTGTAATAATGATTCAAAAAATAAAACGTAAAACTTAGATATTTTCGGTAAACTTCAAAAAAATATATTTAATAATTATTATAAGTTAATGAATTCCCTTTTAAGTCAGTCTACTAAATCTCCATTATTATTATTAAATATTTAACGTTATTTCGGTGAATCTGAAATATTGCCAGAGGTGAAATTTTTTTAACAAAGAACCACAAAATTTTAGAAGACAAACAAAAATATTTCTTTTATTTTCTACTTTGTTTTCTAACAAATACAACATTCTTTTATTTAATTTTTTTTTCAAATATTTGGCATTTTTGTCTTTTTTTTAGTCAACTTGAAAAAAAAACGGTGTTACCACTTGTTAATGGTCATTTCTAGTGTTAAAGTATTTGGACGATTGATTTTTATTAGCATGTTGTTGTGTATTTTTTTTATTGGTTTTCCATAAAAACATAGATACACACATACTAATGTTGATTAAATAAACGCACGTACTAACATTGAAACAATAATATTGGTATATGTTAAAACATCCCAGCGGGAAAAAGAAGGAGTAGGGAGGCCTTCTAGAAGGCCTCTGTACCCCTTCTTTTAGATGTACAAGGCCTTCTTGCTCCATTCCATACTCATATCTTTTTTACACAAGTTGTCATTGCGGAGAAGGCCTTCCGCTCTCGCTTCTTCAGCAGGTACATAAGAAGGGTAACGGGACCAAAACAAATTGATTTTGCTTTTGCTTGTGCAAAAAAACAATACAAAAAATGTTACTTCTTCTCTACTCCCTTCTCAAAGAAGCGAGTGTAGAAGGTGTATCTTATCTTTTATACGAAAGAGCCGAGGCCTTCTATAAGGCCTTCTTTAGCAGTTAGATAAGAATAGTAATTAAATTAAAATTAAATCAAAAAATCTTTTAAGCAGGCCTTTAAAAAGGCCTGAAGTAAGAAGGTCTTCTGAGTTTTCCCGCTGGGATATTATCTTGGCTGGCTACATATTGTAGTACATTTGTACATATGTATGTATGTGTTGACTTGTATGTTGTCATTATATTTAGGTTAAGATACCGCTGTGTGCTGTTTCTTTTATGTAAAAATATTCTTATTTTTCTTAAGACTGGCTTGTTTTTTCTATGTTTGTTTTTTTTTTTTTTTTTTTGGTTGTCAAAAGGTGTTTACATTGAAAAATAGTTAAAGACTCTATTCAGTTTTTCTTTTTGTTTAAAAATTGTCAGTTTTTATGTTTTTATTAAAAAAAAAAATCAATAATCTTTTAAAGTTCGCTTTTGTTTTCTTCAAAGTCATCATAATCAACAAACTGCCAATGAATAACCATCAATAGACCTAATCGTAAATGATAAGCAAATTATAAAAAAAAAATTATTGTAACTTAGTAACTTTTAACTTTAAAAAATAGTTGTATTTTTATTTAAGCTTGAGATCGCTTTTTGTATTTAAAATGTGTTAATCACTTACACAGGTGCGGATTTAAGTGGTTTGAAAGCATCTTAAACATGTTTTAAATAACATTTTTATACTATTTAATAAATATTTACATCCATAAATTAAAACAAAAGTTATATATTTGTCGATAAACTTTTTGTTTTCTTAGATATAGAAAATAAAAACACCTTAAAAAAAATTTCTCAATTATGAATAAAAGAAAGCAAAGTAGTCCACCTAACTTCTAGAAATGGCTTTTTTATACATTTGAATGCATATTTAACGTATAATTGCCATAACTCTTCAAGCCCTAGTTTTTTTTTAAAGATTCATTAACCAGGGATTAAACTGTAAAATACCGTTATACTCAAATAGTACCTCAACATTCGCAAATCGAATTTACGTATGTGATTTTATATTGAAATCGATTATTGGGCTTTTAAAATCGATTTTTTTATTTTAATCAAAATTTTGGCAATTTTTAATTTTAATCTTAATTAAATCGATAAATTATGGGCATGCACAATACAACTTAAGATTTTTTTTGTGTGTGTAGGTGGAATGTTGACGCAGTTTTCCAATTTTAAAGTTGTAGTTTTACGTGTTTACCTATAGTACCCTTGGTATACTTTAAATTTTAATATAGGGGCTCTTGTTCTTCAGAAATTAAAGTCATCAATTTACAGTGAACAAAACAGTCTAAACATATCGTACCGAACCAAACACAGAAAGTCTGCTTTGTAAAAATCAACATATTAGAGAAACACAACAGGTTAATTAAACCATGGCATTCCTGAAGAAATACGCTAATATTCAAACAGAGCAGTGTGTGCGCGATATTAAAATCTAGTTATAAACAGAGTGAAAAACCAAAAGTTTGTAATTTATCCTAAATAAATCGGCATCATCAACGACATGCAAACGTTTGTTGTCTAAAACTAACTTATAGTAACTTAGCAAAGAAACAGTCGCCACCGATCTGGAAATATTGTCATAATCCTTTGAAATGCTATCCATACATTTAGGCTTGTCACAGAAATCAATCTCGATCAAAAACGATTTCGTTTTATGTGAAGCAAGATACGAAATCACTCTCGATCGGAATTGATTTATGTGACAGGCCTGACTAACTACACAAGAACAGAATCTTAATATGTGAAATGTACATACATATCGCACTTGTTCCTTTAAAAGTCATCTGCAAATTTACACATTTTCACCTTTTGTAGAAATATTATAAACAGTAGTCATATCTACCCACTGTAAAAATCTTAGTGCAATTTCTCTAGTAGTTTGCCAAAAAAAAAAAAAAAAAATGCTGTTGTATCCACCTTTGTGATATAAGGAATAAGTTTCCAAATTAATCTTAAACTATTTTAAAATCGATTTTGAGGTTCAATTAATCTATTTCAAAAAAATCGAAAACCGATTTTGGAATCCATTTACCATTCCCTACTTAGGGTGTGTGTGAAACGGTAGCAAAGTTCTATGGTGAAATTAAATTTGTTTGTGGTGAAATTGTATAATTTTTGACAACGTAAAATTTTGACATAAAGAAAAAAAAACAATTACTAGTAGTTTTGTGAAAATTAATAAATTAATCAAATTTTTACCAATAATCATTTCAATTCTGTTGGAAATGAGATCGTCTCAACTATTTGATGAATTCGTTCTGATATATTAACAATTTTTACAAAAAGTGTGGGCAAAAAAGATTATATATATGTAAATACTTACATGTTGTATATTATTTTTTATTTTGTTCAAACAAATTTGATGAAAAAAAAAATAATTTTGTGGTTGTCAAAAATTTCTACACTAATTTCAAAACTTATACTAGCCCCCAGGGCTAGTGAAATCTTATTCACCTCAATAGTGTCAAATTTTACTTCCATGAGTACAAGAAAGTTTCGAAATTTTTTTTTTTTTTTTGCCGAACGTTTTACATTTTTCGTTATATCTTAGTCATTTACAGTCCGATCTTAAAGTATGATATATCACTGTTGAAAAATAGCCTTTTTTAAAGGTAATTTTATTTCGGAATTTTTTTTAATTTATTCAACACACTGAACCGTTTTTGAGGTACGCGAATATATGTTGTGCAAGAAATAACGGTATATATTTTTAAATTTTTGTACAATCCAAATTTTTAATAATTTTAATTAGGCTTAAGTTCATTAAATTTAATTTTCATTAAATTATTATTGTACAATTTAAATTAAAAATGTTTCTGCTGCAATTATCGAATTACTTCCTTCGCAAAAGCTTAAGAGTTTCTTGCGAGCTTTAGTTTTCTGACATAAGGGTGGTACGAACAGAGATCTGCCGGATAAATACTAGAACGAGATACTTGAGGTCAATGGCCCCTGAAGGCAAAATATTGGTCTTCTCGAGACAAAAACATTGATATATCATACTTTGAAATCGGAATATAAGAAGAAGACCCCTTCGTTCGGCAAACAAAATTTTATTTTGAAACCTACTTGCAAAAATGCTTTATATTAAAGTGCTAACAGGGAAACTTTTTTTGAGGTTTATTAAAATTGCACTTTGCAAAATAGCACTTAATAAAACATATTTAATAATGAACTAATTAAATATTTCTTCACACTAAATACAAAAAATATTTAAATCAATGTAAAGAGAGTCTTTTTACAACTCTTGTCCATTTTTTAATAGCTTTGATATGGTTGCAAACAAGACTTGAGTGTTGATAATTTGTATAATATCTTTAGTTTTTGGATGAAGTTTCCTGATGATCTGGCCTAAGTAACCAGCGAAATACGCATAGGAACTAGATTATCCCCCAACAATAAATTTTAGTGTATTTAGCAAAGAATAAAAATTGAGAATTTAGCACATCATAATTAATGAAAAAATAAATAAAGATTCGATAAACATTTTGTTTTATTAATTAAACATTTGCAAAAATTTATTTTAACAAATCACGTCAATCTTTTGTTAAAAAATTATTTGGGCAACAACTTTTTTTATTGACTCAATAAACTTGGTTGTTGACTAAAAATTCAATAACTTTACATACAACCTTTTTTATTAATACCGCAAAAATCGTCATCGTAGAAAATTCAAAATTTTTTTAAATTTTTGCAATTTGTGTATTCAAATATGGAAATTATTTTTTTCTGTGTACAGATTCTGTACTACAGAACATGGGCACATGATTTTATTACTGTATGAATTTAACACACCTGATGAAACAAAAACATAATCAAATAATTTTTTTTTAAATATAATGTTTTTTAAAATACAAAATAAATACATTTTTCCAACACAATTAACTTTTATTTGCTAATTTTGTTTTAGAGATAAAAATTTTTTCAACTTGCTTTTTTTTTTTTTAATAATTATAGGTCTTATTCAAAAATAATAAAACTAGTTTATAAAAAGGTTTATGAAATGGATTTACTATAAAAATTTGATTAATAAACGTTTTTACCTGTTTTATTTTTTATAAATAAAGGACTTAATATTAAGATTTTTTAAAAAAAAAAAAAAAATAATAAAATAAGCTTTGTTTTTTTTGGAGTTTATAAAGGGTGTTTTTTTAAGCTAGATAGAACTTTAAATTGTAAAAAGTAACACAAAAAATTAAATTGTAATCAAATTTTTTTTTTATTCGAAAGATCAATACGTGACATTAACATTTGAAAATGATTTCGGGCATATGGGCTGTTCTTGACGAAGTGCATTCTGGACGTCCAATTTTGGGCCACTTTTTCGAGCACTGCTGGCCGTATGTCACGAATAACACGAACAATGCTGGCCTCCAAGGCGTCAATTGTTGCTGGTTTATCAGCATAAACCAGTGACTTCACGTAGCCCCACAGGAAATAATCGAGAGGTGTCAAATCGCACGACCTTGGAGGCCAATTGACAGGTCCATTTCTCGAAATCAACTTATCGCCAAATTTTGATTTCAATTAGTCGATGGTTGCGTTCGCCGTATGGCACGTAGCGCCATCCTGTTGAAACCACATCTCCTCCGGATCAATGTCATCCATATTTTCAAACAAAAAATCATTGATCATGGTGCGGTAACGATCTCCATTGACCGTAACGCGAGCTCCGGCCTCATTTTTGAAGAAATAAGGTCCGATGATGCCACCAGCGTGAAAACCGCACCAAACGGTGCATTTTTCTGGATGTAATGGAGTCTGTAGGGTATCTTGTGGATTGGTCTCGCTCCATATGCGGCAATTTTGCTTATTAACAAACCCGTTAAGCCAAAAATGCGCCTCATCGCTGAACACAATTTTGCGATAAAACAACGGGTCAGTTGCCAACTGCTCTAGAGCCCAATCGGCGAAAGAACGACGCATATAATGGTCTCGTGGCTTCAATTCCTGCACCAGCTGGATCTTATACGGGTGTAGGCCGAGATCTTTGCGCAAAATTTTCCACGTAGTGGACGGACAGAGCCCCAATTCCTGCGACCGACGACGAATCGATAAATTTGGATCTTCTTCCACACTTTCGTTTACAGCGGCGATATTCTCTTCAGTACGCACATTCCATCGACGCGTTGGTGTTATTGCATCCTCTAGAGAGTATGTGGTACGAAATCTATCCACAGTTCGACGAATGGCTTGTTCAGATGGACGATTATGTACGATTATGTAAGTTGCGCGAATCGACGACTGATTTTCAAAGTAAATTTGGATAATTTCGTAGCGTTGTTCAAGCGTGAGTCTATTCATGATGATTTGTCAGAGTATACTGAAACGATAAAAAAAAATATTTCATCAAAATTTAATTTTTTGTGTTACTTTTTACAATTTAAAGTTCTATCTAGCTTAAAAAAACACCCTTTAGATTAATGCCCAATTTCAACAAGTTCAGCTATAATTAACTATCACTATACTGTCAAAAAAACTTTTCGTTAACTGGCTGTTATAGTAATAGTAAATTATAGCTGAAGTTGTGGAAATTGGCCGTAAATAAATTAAAAATTGTTTTAAATAAGAAAATAAATTTGGGAAACAAACATTTCTTCAAATTCTATAAAATTTGTGTGTGGTGAAATTGCTTAAAATACCAATATGTCTAAATAAAATTATTTGTTTAAGCGAAGTTTGCGTTTTTTATCTTTGTCTTTTTCGATGTAACCATCCCCTTCAGCATTTTTATTGTTTTTCTGTCTTCATATTTTGAAATAAAAACAGAAAATTTATTTTTGCAACTTTTTTTTATAACAAGTTCAAGTAACATATTTAAACATTTTAATGCTGGGTACACACAGTGCAATCTACATCAATGCAATCTCAAAATATCAATACGTTTTGATGTTGATGCAATCTGGAATGAATGAAAAATGAATGAAAATGAATTTAATTTGCTAGATTGTGTAAATGCATTGCATAATGTGTACCCAGCATATACATTGGAACATGAAACTGTGGCCAAATGTTTCGTTTGTGATGTTTGCTTTTTAAACGCAAATGTTGTTATTTCATTTATGAAATGACATAGAATGTAAATCTTTCCTTTGTCGTTATAAACTTTTAAAGTGTATATATTTCTTTATATTATTGTTGCTGTTTATGGTTTCAAATATTAAATAGTTTTAATAAATACTTGTGTTTTCTTCAAAAAAATGTACTGTTTTTTTCTTGATTGTACTGATTTTTTCATTCAAAGTACAGCTATTCCAAATTTAAAATCTGGCCACCCTACGCATTATAATCAATATTATCTCAAAATAAAAAAATGTTCTAATCAGGCCTGTCATAGAATTCCATTCCGATCGAAAGTGGTTTTAATTCCGTATTTTGCTTCTTCAGAAAACGAAAAACGAAAAATTTTTTCGGAATGAAACCACTTTTGGTTTTCTAAGTGGAATTGATTGTTTCAGTATTTTATAACCGAAAAAAGTACTTAAAACTATTTTTTATGGATAAATAAATGTTTTTTATGATATAGATTGAAGAAATAACACACTTTTGATTTATTTATTTTACTTTATATTGATTTTATTAAAAACATAATAAATTCTTTACCGTTGCGTTGCCACCTTTTTTTTCTCACAAACCACTTTTTTCTGAACATTGCCATACTTAACACAAAAATCATATGGTTTTTATGTAAAGTTGCCATATCCTTTGTAAAACCAGAGTTGTTATAAAAAAAACACATTTAGCAAAATCGATCGGAATCTGATAAAGCTAAAACTAAATCGATCGGAATTGAACATACGGAATTAAAACCATTCCGATCGGAATTTGTGACATGCCTGAATATTGAAGTGCTTTGTTGGATTTTAAAAATACTGCATAATTTTTATGTAATTTGGTGATTCCCCGATAAACATAATATAGTAGATAACGGACAAGAATATCTCATAGAAGAAAGAACCGCTTTTAAGAAAGTATTTCACCGTCTCTTTCTCAATATGTGTCAATATTAAAAATAAATTGCTTATAAAAAATTATAGCTTAAAAGAAATAAACGTTCATAAGAAAAATTTCGTGTTTTTTTTAAATTCTTATATCCGTTACCTACTGTATAAACTTTTGTTAAGTTTGTCAAATCGACCAAGAGTGGGACCCCACCACTTTCGATTTTAATGAAATTTGGTTAAAAGGTTCCCTTTATCCTATAAGGAACATATATGAACGAAAAAAATTTTTAAAAATTTTTTTCAAAAGTTATGTCATATTCAAAATGTCATAATTTAGCTAAATTAGCCGAATGTGTTGAGATTATTTTTTCAATATCTAGAAAACTTCTTTACATACGAAGATGATTTTAATGTCATTTTAAAGAGAATACTTGGGGCTACAAACCATATATTGAAAACGAATTTTTTTTTTAAAAAGTAATATCTGCAAAATATTAAATTTTAAAAACGGACTAAGTCAAAAACCGATTTTTTTTATAATACCTCAAACTGTTCTTTAAAAATCCTAAAACTTTTTTTAAGATATGATTTTTTTTCTTTCGCGACCTTTAAAAAAATAATCTTTAAACAGAATTTTAATATTGTAATTTTGAGCAATAAGTAAAGTACATTGTGCTGGTTGCAAAAAAAACAAGTTAGAGTGCTATATTCGGCTGTGCCGAATCTTTGATACCCTCCACCGACAGTTCGAATGTTTAAGGAGTAATATCTGTATGATGTCTTTTTATTATTATTATCTTAAACTGTGACGATTTGTTATTAATTATGGTTTTAGGAGACTAAACTGTTTTCCGGGAGTAGGGCATATATGGGGCCTAGGCTAAATTATGTACCGATCTTCACGAAATTTCACAGTATCATTTATAGTCCTATAAAATTGTGACGACCCAAAATTTGTTATGATTGCATTATTTTTTACGGTTTTAGGCGTACTAAACTGTTTTCCGGGAGAAGTGTTTATATGGGACCGACCTTCGCGAAATTTTACAGTGTAATTTCTAGTCGAATAAAACGGACTTGTGCAAAATCTTATGTCATTCCGTGCATTTTTGCATCATTTATGTTAGTTTTTGTAACAAAATTATCAAGTTTTTGAAGGTGGTGGTTCCACATTTTGATTCATAGCTCTGGTCCTACTGAACCGATTTTGCTGAAATTCAATCCCAAACTGCTTAGGATAACTACAAGCAATTTGACACCTAGTTTATTTCTTTTGAGTTTTTCGAAAGTGAGCGTGTTTTCAACAGACGGACAGACGGACAGACTCAAGCAGCCAGAATATATATACTTTATGGGGTCTGAGATGAATAATAAAAAAGTTTCACACGGAATGACAAACTTAGTATACCCTCTTCACAACTAATTGTGGTGGAGGGTACAAAACAGACAAGCCGGGCACCTGGCATTTTAACCTAATTGGGGCACGATAAAACCAGTGGTGCTAACCGTTTTTTAAGGTTAGCTCTTGTTTTCAAGATATACCTTTATATCGAAAATGTATGAGGTTGCACTGCATATATTCGCGTACAAATCATCTTAAGTCAAGATAAGATAGCAAACAAGTTTAAAAAAAACTGAAAAAGTAATTTTTATCAAATAATAAAATAAACCAAAATTAAAGAAAAATTTCGTTTAGAATACAAAATTTTAAAACGTAAACAAAAATGTTTTTTGAATGAAAATTTCTATGATTAACAACATTTTTTTCAACTTTTAAAATTTGACTTAAGATATTTGTCAAAATGTCACAGAAATAAAACTTAGGAAAAAATCGGCTAAGCTAAGTTTTTTTAATAAAACTTAAATAAATAAAATCACTGCACCTAATATAGATAGTCGATGTAACAAGGATTTTCTTGGTGTACTCCTTACGCACGTTGCACTTCTCCTTGAGTTTGAATTTGAAAATTAATTGTATTATGCAGTCTCCGGTTTTAGGTAATCATTCATTCATAATCATTCGATTTTTGATATTGATTGCAGTAATTAAACTTGTCGGAAATATTTAAATCAAACAAGTCGTAGCAAATTTGTCTATAAAAAATATTCAATGATTTTTTAATTGGATCCTTATTAAATGTCAAATAATTTTGAAATCCACAAAATGTAACATTCAAAAACGAAAATACTATTTTGTTAAAAAATTTCTTTGAACAAGTTTAGACTAATTTTGGATAAATGCAATTAAAATTGTTTGTTTAAATGCTTGAATGAATACAGACAACCATCCGTTAAATTGATTACAACAAACGTGTTCAAAAAATTTTTAATTCTATTTTATTGCTGGTTCAATCGACGCTACAAATTTTATTTAAAAGCTTTAACAGCACGAAATGACCTTGAATTTGTGGGCTGGTAATGTTTATTGCCGGTCAGAAAAAATTAAATCAAAGATTAAATATTTCATGCACAATATAACAGTTTGAACAAAAAACAGAAGAGAAAAAAAATTTCAAGAGCTCATTAAATTTATTTATTTAAAATATGTTGTAGTAAAATAGATGCTCATCAATGATGTTTTTTAACCCCCAGGTGATTAAGTTTTTATTTTTATTCCTATTTTAGACTTAGGATTTCCGAATGTGTTTGCCAATAAAAATATAAAAATAATGACTCAATGACCACCGACTAGACTAGACTGGCTGTTTGAAATCGAATAACAAGTCAGTTAGTTTTAAAATTTTATTGGTTGTTGTTTGTTTTATTGTGATGGTTTATCAAAACATCATCAACATGGTCATTATTATCATCGTTATCATCTATCTATCTCATCGTCATGTGTGTACTAGTTGTGTGTTTGTATTTTGACAGGTACACGGAAAAACAACTTAAGTGTCATTTAGTCGCTGTTGCTGTTGGTTTTCATACCAAAATAATTTTTTTTTTTACGATTGTATGTTGTTTTAGCTGTTGTAGTGTTAATGAAAATGTATAATTACAACAAGTAGTCTTTAATGTAATCGCCATGGTTATATAGTGTTTAAACAGAATTAAAACGTTAGGCGATGGAATGATGCGAATCAAATAGATTTTGTGTTAAAGCTACTGAAATCAAATGAGTAACAAATTTAGTAAAACCAATTACCTTAAAAGTTCATATTTACAATTTAAAAATTAAACAGAAATCGTAATAATGACTTCGTTATGCTTATCGCGATTATTTTCTTACCTGACAATAATAACGTCCGGTGATTGTTAATAAGGGAGTTGAAAGCGTACATAAGTATATCTAATTTTCTTAACGTACTTGACCTCTTACCTTAAACCTTGTCGCCAAATCGCCTTAATTATGGGTTGCGTGTTGTTAAACCGCCTATTTTTCCACAGCTACTAGTTTTAATTGAAGTTTGTCATCTAGACGTACGTATGTACACTTTTAATTTTTGCTTTTATTAGCTGGTCTAACATGTTTAAACGAATTTTTAAGCTTCACTGATTTTTAGTTTATTATTTTTTTAATTTTCTTCCATTTAGTATAATTAAATTGCTTTAAACTCACGCGTGCCACAGGCCTAACACATACAATTTCGGTTGTTTCCTCTTACAAAGAAAACCGATTCACATAAGATGAACAAAATTTACGTTTTGTTTAAACTGCTGTTGTACACAAATTTTGTTTAAACATCATGTTTGTTGTCTATATATCTTCTGTAAAAAATGTTCATGTTCATGTTTTTGTTTTTGTATTACTTAATTTTTTATTTTATTTATTTTTTTTTTTTTTTTGAACTACCGATCTTCATAAAAATTTTTTCTTATTTTAATATACATATTTCAATACAAAGGGGCCGTTGGAAGGTCATTGACCAAACAAACTTCTATTAACTCTTCTACATTTTCCCATTAATCTGTAGCTTCGTTGAATGCAACCAACAAGCAATGTACCTTTTGAATGTGTTTCTTAACTTACATAACTTATAGCTGAAGTTTTTAACTGGATGATAAATGGCCATAACTGGCAGTTTTTTAACATGCATACTTTTTATTTGTGAATGGGCTTTCTTTCAAAATTGTTTGTGTCTTTTAGAATAACTAAAAATTTGCTTAAACATATATAAAACGTTTTTGGCGTAACCTTTTGAAAAAAATAACATAAAATGTTGCAACATTTTGGCTAATTAATGGGCCAAGTTTCAAAGGCATTTACATATAAATTGTAAATGCAGATGTTCTTGGGTAATTTGTTGCAAAATATGTTGTTGTTTTCTTTGTTTAATAATGTGAATGATTTAAAGGCTTATTTGGAATGCTTTCCCAAGAAAACTATTTTAGTGCAGACAAGCTTGAGTTGATATATTGTAAAATATATAGTTAGATTAAATGTAAAACCACGTAATTAACAAAAAAAAAAAAACTAAATTTTCGAAATTTGGCTAATGAATTATTTTTTTTTCCAAAAAAAAAAAATGTATCTTTCTAAAACGACTGCGCAGATTAGAAAAAGGTTTTGCCTTAGATAAAGATAATTTTATTGCGGAATTATTTTTACTTTATTCAATTAACTAAATTGTTTTTGATTAACGCGAATATATTTTGTGCAACCTCTTCCATTTACAAAATAACGGTATTTCTCGAAAACAAGAGCTAACCTTAAATAACGGTTAGAACCACTGAATTCAGCGTATCCGAATTAGACTAACCCGCCAGGTGCCTCGCTTATTAGAAAAAAAGTTTTAAATTTTAGCGTATTTTATTGACCCTCCCTAGAGGGAAGCGAACTGACACCAAAGTAATCCCGTGATAGGTCTTTGGTGGTAGGGACCGGTTCTAGTTCTAACACTTTATATGAATAAGACCTATCACTTTTACATGGGGTTGTCATTGGAGGGGGTCAATTGACACCATTTGACCAGTCACACATCTATTCTCAATGGACGTGTTTAGTGACAGTTACTACAATGTAGTATTATTTCAATACAATGTAGTATTATTTCAATGAAAAAACTCCTAGAATCAAATTCAAGAACCAAATTTTAGAAAGTACCAAAAAATGTGTCACAGCACCGGTGAAGACTGTACTTTAATTCATTACTTTTTCTACCTTTTTGTTCTTCATAAACCAGTTAAGGGATTGGTTCTTCTTTCACTGGTCATGAGTCCTTTCTTTTTGTACTTGTTCTGTTTTCAAAAATCCCAGGACCAGTCTGTTGGACCAATTTACATCTCAACTCTAATTCTTCTTCTTAACTTCTTAATAAATATTTTGTAAATTAATTAATTTGTATTTTTTATTTCTTTTAGGTAAGTCAATATTTGGAAAACTTTGCAAAACGAAATAAATTCATATACTGGTTAAAGGTAATTAAAATACGTATTTGTATGAATTTTTCGTTCTAGTATTTTTATTAAGAAAAAAAAAAACAATTTGCGGTTATAACTTTTCAAGATTTATATTAACCCTTTCATGCATCGCACATCTTAAGGGCAGCTTTATTTTTTCAAAAGTAAAATATAAAAAGCATTTTGCTTATGTGCAAGTTGAAAGCAATACAAATTTTGTTTTACAAAAACATAAAGTCAGAAATTGTCTTTAAAAAGTATTTTTGTATGCAAACAATATGGGTACGAAAGGGTTAAGATTTTTTAGGGATTTTACTACATGAGTTCTTAATACCCTTTGTACACTTGCATGCATTTCAGAGGAACGCATGGAAGATGTTAAAAATTTAAAACATGCATTTACACTTTAAACATCTAGCATCTACTATCAATTCAAAAGTCACTTCTAAAAAAAATTTAATTTTTTAAATACGTTTACCTTTAAAAGTGCCAAAGAAAACTCCAAAATTTATTTGGAATTATTTTGTTTAATAACATAAAAAAATTAAACAAAAAAGACTTGCAAAAAAAAAAAATATTGACAAATGGTAACGTTGCTTTCAAACGAAATGCCATTTTGTCAGTGATGCCACTTTTCTATTAATGACACTAAAATAATCGGAAGATGTAGAATGGAATACAATGAGATACATAGAAACATCTTTTAGAGATGTGAATTTTTAGCTCTTTGTATTTCTTATGTAAAAATTTCAACATCTTCGCAAATTGACGGTAGATGTAAGATGCTGACAAGTGAAAGAAGGCGATAAAATCACAAAATTGTTAACCCTATTTCAGAATAAAGCACGATCAAGGTTTTATTACTGAAGTTCTTACTGATCCCCGGGGCAGAAATAGCTTCTGGTCATTGGTCAAAAGGGTAAGGGTTGTTGCTAGTTCTTCACTATCAACTCTTTTAAAGGATGACCGCACATTCATGGCCCCGGTTGATAAAGCTAATTGTTTAGCCAAATTTAAAAACTCTCACTTACCAGCTAGGAATCAAACACTACCCGAACTGGAAAGAGTATCGGTAACTATGCCAAGAATATTTTTTCGAGATCAGGCTCGACATAAACAAGTCACCTGGGCCGAATGGTATACCTGCACTTGTCTTGAAACAGTTCTCTTTAACGCTTCCTTGAGCAAATCTTTTCAGCACTATATTCCATTCCAGGAAATTTCCCGTTTGTTGGAAAGTTGCTTATATAACGCCAATTCCTGAAAAAGGAGTGGCTAAAATTCCTGAAAATTAACTCCCAATTGGCACTTTCTAAAATTATGGAGGGTATGGTAAATCACCATCTTGTTTAGTTTTTAGATTCAAACTACATACTAAGCGACCGCCAGTATGGCTTCAATAGAGGTTGCTATACTAAAAACTTACTGGCTGTGTTATCGGAAAAATGGTGCCATTCCATTCACCATTTTGACGGAGGTAATTGCTTTAGATATTTCCAAGGCGTTTGACAGAGGGTGGCATTGTGCACTCTTGTCAAATGTTGTTGCATTTGGTGTCGGCGATAATTTATCTCCATTTATATCGAGCTTTCTCAGAGATCGCACTAAACGAGCTGTTATAGATGGGGTTTCGTCAAACGAGTTCCAGATTTATTAAGAGGTGCCGCAAAGCTCCGTTCTTTCTCCTACTCTACTTCTTATTTTTATAAAATACTTCCAATGTCCAATCTTCTCTTTAGCAGATGGCAGCAAGCTTTGCCATTTGTTTTCATTTGATTACAGACCAAGCATATCCGATGTTGATGCTTTGAGGCAAAACATATGTCGAGACCTTGACATAATCTCGTAATGGGGTCGTGCAAATAGGGCCAATTTAAATGCCCAAAACACCTTATGTTGCATGTTGACGCATAAGAGCGCGACGGATCAAGGCTGCAAAAATAGTAAATTTTTTGTAAAGTTATTAGTTCACTTGAATTTTCAGATATGCAGATTATTAATTTCAATGAGAAAATTTGGTTTGAAAAAAACACCAAAGGTACCCGGGACTCATAAGGGTTAAATTAAAAGCGTACGAACTAAAGAAAAATTACAATTTAAGTTGAGATATACATTTTTAAATTTAAATTTATTACCTTCAAATACGGCATTTTCAAATAGTCTATTCTGGAAAAGAATTAAAACATTTTAATTTTATATCTTTAACTCTGGATTTAGTCGCATTTCATAATATTCGTTTAAAGCTTTTATATCTTACAACTTGAATGAAAGTTTGAGTTTGGAGTTGGAAAAGTGGGTTGAAGATTATGAGTTTTTTTGTTCAAAAAAACTACAGAAATCTTAAGCGACCAAACTGAAAACGGTATCAAGGATCATCCCAGTAAATTTATACTTAAACTACACTACTACGCAGTTAACTTTTTTTCTATTTCCATTAACGTACTGCTCTCTTAAAATCGCAGTTCTTAAGAAAAAATTACCAAATCCGAAACCATTTTTTTAAAATAATTTTAAAATGTCAAATTCAAATAATGTAACAATTTAAAAAAATTTTGTTTCCCATGTTTACTATCTGCATATTTTAATCAATATTAACTATTATATTGTGATTAAAAAATTCATTGAAAGTAACATTTCTCATTATGAAAAAATATTTCTTCATTAATTCAAGAGATCAAAAAAATGTTAATTTCATTTTCAATTTCCTTAAACATTTCACTTTTTTACGCAATATTTAACTATCACTTTAAAGTTAGCTAAAAAAAATAAAGAAAAAAAGTATTGAAACTATTAACAGTTTTGTAAATAATTTCTTAATTGCGGTTAATTTTTACTCCAGCAATTAACACTATTTAACAAATTGATTTCCTTATTAAAACTGACACACTCATATGTAATTTTATATTGAGGATGTCAGCTCCAAAAGACTTAAACAAACTGGCCTTTTCTCTGATTAAGTATATATCAAGGTTGGCAACCGATACGGTTATAAACCCTCTTATGTTAATTTTTGGTTTCGCTTAAAACTTCATATCAAAATATTTTTTGGGAAAGAAAACACGGGTATATCAAGGATTTTCATGGTAATTTGACCAATTTATATAATTTTTACTATGTCGTTATAGTGGCTGAAATTTATTTTGGCTGAGTTCCAAAACATCATAATACGTTGCAGTCAAAGGGAAAACGAACACAAGCCAAACTTTGAAAAAGTGAGAATTTTAGATAAAGAGAAAAAGGGAAATAAGAGATACACGTTGGAGAGCTTAAGAATACAACAAAAATCGACCAGTGCAATAAACACAAAAGAAGACAAAGACAAAACAAATGCAAACTACACCATTGCAATACTTTAGTAATGATAACAACTGTGATAAAAAAAGGAAAAATTTTCTGTGATAATTTTTAAATTTACATACATTTATTTTAATATTTTAAGTTTTGTGTTGCGTTGTACACCTTTACAAAATACTGTGGTATAATTTATAAATGATGTAAACTGACGAAAAAGATTATTGTAAGTTATTTTGTCAAAAATGAAGATTATAATTATTGTTATTATTGACTACTTTTTACTTTGTATTTTTACAATGTTGCCAGATTTTAATAAAAACTCAATCCCAGATACCAACAAAATGTCGGATTTTATTGAAAATGCAATAAATAATCTTTTATTTACATTCAATTAATGACCTTGAAAGCCTGCATATAGGAAACTATATAAACTATTTAGAGTAATCAAAAAAGGTCGATCAACACTTATAAATATAGAAAAATGTATAATTACTTCCTTAAGTCGCTTTTTGGCATGAGCGTTATAAGCTGAAGACAGTAATGGCACAGATTCAGCATAGGAAATATTTTCTGTGTCACTCTGTGTTTTGGGCCCGCAGGAGATATAGCAAAAACCGCCGTCGACTAGACACAAGCAGAAGGGGCCGTCTATTGCACACATGGAAGCGCCAACTGGAATGCGAGATTACGCAAAGTGGTCTTAGTTGGAGAGAAATTAAGCATAAATCATCTGATAGAACTGAATGGAATCAGTTTGTGGTGGCCCTTTGTTCCTTATAGGAACCACAGGGCATTATAAATATTTTTATATAAATATATACTCTGCTCAAGCTAAGCAACATTAGAAATATTTAAGGCAAGATTTATGGCATTTTACAAAAGCTTAGAAAATTGGCCAAGCAGGGCAAAGCAAATTCGGAGGGTTCATGTCATCGTCTTCAAAATAAATTTCGCTTTTCTCGCCACTAGCTTCTTCTAAATATCTTTTCTCCGAATCACAAATTTCACTTTTTTTACAAACTAATGAAAATTGATAATTGGGCGTAAATTAAGTTCATATCTACTATGGTGTCTCCATTGATAAAAAATTTTGCACAAACTGAAGTTTGAGTAGCTATTTAATGAAATATTGTAAAAATTAAAAATTCTATAACTGTCTATACGAACACCGTCTAAAAGCGGTCAGTCATGAGAGGGTTTATACCGATACCGTTTATAATTGAATACCAGTACTCATGTTCTGTAACTTGAGTGAGAACTTCTCGCATCGAAGAGATGCAAAACAAAATATTTCATCGTTTCTCGAAAAGTGAGAAAAAAGTGTGTCTGTAACTCATGTCAAAAACCATCAAAAGAGATTACATTGTTACGTTATAAATGCCATAATATTCAACTCAAACCTGATGTAAAATTGCAAACGTTGAGATCGCCATTCACACATATCGTTGACGGCGACAAAAATTTACTAAAATTTAAAAGTTTTTAACGACGGCGGCGAAAATACAACCGTCGGCTATACCAAGTATGTATTGTAAATGCGACTTTAATGTTTGTTGTTTGCAAACGAGCTTTGAAAACTTGCGTATATTTTTCAAAAATGTTTAAAGCATAATAGCTAAACAATGAAAAATGGGCCAAGAACAAAATATTATTGTAAATATTATTTGCATTTTCCATTTTTAATATGTTTTTTAATGTTAAAATTTTTTCTCGCCCGTTTTTTTTTCGTGAGTTTATTTGACAGTTCAAAGCGGGAACTTTCTCACACAAATTTTACAAACACACTTTTTCTGTAAAGTGGTGAGAAATTTCCTTACGTGACAGCTTTAACTCGTCAAAAATGTTGCAGACGCAGTTAAGTGAGAAAAACAGTTGTTTGTTTTAATTTATGGCGTTTATGTTTTATTTCTCACATTTTAATCGAAAAGTTTTTCAACGCGAGAGTTACAGAACATGGGCACAGTATTGATGCCGATTTAATTTAACTGTAATACCGATACTGAAATTTGTTTCAGATGCCAACAAACATATTTTCCAAATTTATATAAAAAAAATATTAATTTGGCAAAAAAGGAGGAAAAATATTTTATCAGTGTAAAAAAAAAACCGGGCCTCACGGACAATAAAAACATAAAAGGTGCAATAGATAAAAATAACATGAGCTTTGCTTACAAACCAAACAAAACATTAAGTGCAATATTTACAAATACAAAAACTCCAATACAAAAACTACAACAAAATAATGTAGTGTATGAAATGCCATGCAAGGGAGACAACAACAACAGCTGTGACTTAGTTTACATTGGTACGACCAAAAGGAATTTGGAGACAAGAATGGGAGAACACAATTCAGACATAAACAAAAACAAAGAAAGCACTGCATTATCACAGCACATATTACAAACAAAACACAAACCTGATTTTGACAACATAAGAATACTTGACAAGGTAAATAACGTGAGGAAAAGATATACAACAGAAAGCTTAAGAATTCAACAGAAAATAAATAGAACAATGAATAAAAAAGAAGATACTGACAATTTAAGCGCCTGTTATAGAGTTGTTTTGAAAAACAGTAGATGACACCACTAGTGTTGGCTTTTATGTTTTTTTTTTTAACAATATATTAATGTAATACATATTTGTTTCTTTTCACTGTTAGTTCGTTACATTTATTATTATTATTACATGTTGATGATTTTATTTTATATTAATAGACGAATCCCCTGAAAAACTGAACATAAAATTCACGAAACGTCGTGAATTTTACAAATGGAGTTAGGCCTCACCAGCTAAATATATATAAAAAAAATATATCAATACAAACAAAAAAAGTTGGCCAAAAATAAAGAAAAACAAAAATAATACAACTTGCTCAATATTTTAGAGAAAAGTCCAGTTGGTAATTGTTACCATGTAAAAAATGTATCATCTAAGTCGTTAACAACCCTTCTTTCTGCCTGTGCTTGTAATGAACATTTTAGTTTTTTTATTGATGTTTCGATTAAAATTCCCAAACGAATTTTTTTTAGGTTTTTTTTTCTACACTCTTGATTGTTTTGGTTAGTTAAATTTTAAACCCGATATATCTATACCGTTATATAATTAAAATACCGATGCAAAAAAACATACAGCTCAACCCCGATACCGTGAATAGTTTCGGTTGCCAACCTTGGTAGTACCTATTTATTGTATATTCCTGCATGTTTATACTTATATTATTTACTTTGTTAATTTTTATTGTTTTAAATGCATGTTGTGTCACACATATTCCCAGCTGCTAAAGAGAAAACTTAAGTGGATCCGAAAAAAGTTTTGACAAAAACAAAGCAACAAAAAAGAAGAAAATTACACAATATCTGGAAATGAAGATGAAATATAAAATAAATCTTATAAATATTTATACTGCTACAAACATCGCATGGTTTAATGCAGCCAGCCATTCATTCAATGCTACACAATTCATATTCATAGCGGGTAATCTTTGAATATAAATACACAAGAAGATACATTGTAGTAAATTTGTATTTCTTAGATAGATGTACATCTGTATGTATGCATAGTATTTAGCTAACTACCTCTTTGCTATAGATAGTAAACCTAATGAATGTTAAAATGCAATAAAATGTCATTCGTTCGTTCATTCATAATGTGTATTTAAGTATTCCCCACTTCAAGATAAGTTACATTCATCTATTTTATATTGCTGCTGCTGAATACAATGAATGAATGACATATGACAATCGCAATGTTGATGCATTTAGTCGCTGTTGACTGAACTGAATCTTTAAAACAAAAAAATTAAAGTCGCATCATCTTCACTTAATCTTAAATTTATTTTGTTTATCTTAAAAAAAGGAAATAACCTTAAATAATTTTTTCAAAATATTTTTTTGGTTGTTTTTGCTTTCCAAGTCATTTCCCAGCGAAAAAGAAATGGTTTTATTATTTGATTCCAAGCCAAATTCCTTAACCTTTTTTAATGGCTTGATTTTAACATACATATGAATTTTAATAGATACTGATTTGAATATAAATAAACGTTTCGCAAAAAAATGTTTTATTAATTTGTTATTTCTAAATTAAAATAAACTTGGCAGCACTTAAGCGAAAAATAAATTTAAACATTTAAAGCGGCGTGGGTAGTGGTTAAAGTGCTTGCCTATAACACCAAGCACCCCATGTTCGACCCCTGGCAGAGGACGATAAATTTTCATCATGGCTTTCGAGTTTTAAAAAAACAATACATCCAAGAAGCCCCTTGACTACCCATTCCCATGGAAAAGAGGTTAATAACATGACTAAGGTCATCAGCCTCCATTCCCTGGGAAAAAGGTAGAAGTCAAAGATTAGCAAAGTTCTCCACAACTACACCAAGTGCACGGAGGGATTTGTTTCTATACAACGATAGATGGCAGCACCATTATTCTAGGAGCTGTTACGGCATTTCAATAATCTACTTAGTTAGAACAACAACCGATTTACGAAACTGATACAAGGCAAAAAAAGTAGACTGATCGATTCTCTACAAACTAGGACCGCGGAATCTTACCTGCTACAGCAAACCAATTATCTACTTAGCTGGAACAACATCCAATAAGCGGAACTGATACAAGGCAAAATATCAGTAGACTGATCTATACTCCAAGAACTACGACAGTACAATCTTACCTGCTATATCAGACCCATCATCTACTTAGCTGGAACAACAATTAATTAACAAAACTGATAGAAGGCAAAAATAAATACCGAATGGATCGATTTTTCATGACAAAGACAGTGATATTTTACACTGAAAGACGCAAAAAGCAAATGCAACGAATCGTGTGAGATGGATATGATTTATGGAAGTCATGTGAGGGTAAAGGAGAAAAAAAAAAAAAAAATAAAATGCCCTTTTATGTTTCACTATTAGTGGATGGAAATAAAAATCTAGCTAAAAGTTTATTTTAGTAACTTATGAATTTTAATAAAAGAATTTAAAGAATATATGTATATTACAATACACATTTGAAAAACTTTTGAGAAGGCATGTTTTATTCTCAACTTGAATTTCTTACTTTAAAAATAATTTCCACCTCTTTGTTGTGAATTCTATGTTTTTCAAGTTATTTTCAAAAGTTTGTCATTTTTGAAAGAGTTGGATTGGATTTTGAATCATCTTCAATTTGAAATCAAACCTCTGTGTTTGATGGGTTGTTGTTCAACAAATTTTTCTTCTTTTAAGATTATTTTTGTCTGTGTGTGAAAATTAATTACAGCATCTTAGGAAATTGTCTTTATTATATTACATATTTAAGTTTTTGTTTTACTTTTAACTAAATATTGTATAATATTTTTTTTGGATTTTTTATACTATTTTTTGTTTGCGAATAACATTTTTTTTATTTATTTTTTTAAATGTTTTTTAAGCTGCATAAAATTAAGATTTCATGAAATATCAACTGAAAATAATATAAAACATAGATTACTATTACTTCTTGTATTTTGTATCTTTCTGGTTGGTTTTTTTTTTGTTTTTATTTTTATTTTTAGAGCATTGAACTGCATAAATTAAATATAGTTAAAATTTTGATTTAAATTTATTCAGTCTAGTTTATTGTTTTGTCAAAAAAAAAAAAAACTAGGGGAAGTTAAATAATAATCAGACACAGTATTTTTTCTTTAATATTTGTACATTTTTGTTTGATATTTTAAAGGTTTATTGACTGATGCTGAATGTTTTAAAATAATATAAATTATCTAGGAAATGTTTTTTAATATATAAAAATATTTATGTTAATATCTTCTAATAAATTAAAGTTTGAAAAGCATTAACTAAACAAA
Organism: Pollenia griseotomentosa; assembly: GCA_963931875.1. NCBI lineage: Eukaryota > Metazoa > Arthropoda > Insecta > Diptera > Polleniidae > Pollenia > Pollenia griseotomentosa. Next base: position 41,317,401 of record OZ007563.1, read on the forward strand.
GATTAATCGGTGACAATGTTTTTAGCTAAATGTTAAGATTATTTTGAATTGAAAATCATAAAATGTCTTAACTTCAGACTATAACTGCTGTATTCATTAAACATAATATACGAGCGCTGGCCTGGCCATGATATTAAAATCGTTCTTAGGAATTTTAATTCCAAGGTTGGCAGTGAATGTAAGTTTGGACCGACTGTCGGAAAGTTCAGCCTCCATGGTAACACCTCTGACAACTGAATAATGCTGATCGATTTTGCCGCAGCGAGAAACATAATCAAATCGATCATGTTGTAACCGACGCTCGGCATGTACCACTATGTCGAACGTATGAACAATCCGATCAGCAAACATCGATTCGAACCACTTCCTTATTGCAGTTAAAGAACGTACTAGAATAAGTGCAACGCAGCTAGCAAGCAACAACAGCAAAAGAAAGCTTGACGTCAAAAAGCTGCATTTACAACAGACAGCTCAAGCCTACTCCACGAAGATATTCCAGTTACTCCTTGCGAAACCCCCACCCCCTCCTGATGATATTAAGGCTTAGTGGCAGCATAAGTAGACTCCTTGAAAAAAACCCGCCAAAGAAGAAATTGGTTACCGCAAATGGTCGGAAAGGAACAATTGGTACGATTGGCAGTACAGAGCCGCCACAGACGCTAAGAATGGAGCATCCAGGGCAATACTAGCCCCTATGGCAACGCGAGTGTGTTAGAATGATATCGGGCGCGGAGAAGGGAGTATCATCTCATACTCTGTGGCAAAAAGAGGGATTTGGAAATGCGAGGGTGTGAGGAAATATAACTTTTAGGTAACAGGAATGATGCCAGATAGTTTTACCAACCCTAACACAACAGAACAGAACAAGACGCGTCATAACTGGGAATCTGGCAACAGATACGCCAAGTGTATGTACTGAATAGTTGGAAAGAACACTTTTCTAATTTGTTGGCAATTGCATATTAAACTGAAGAAAGCAGTGCCAAACTAATCATTGATGATTGTATTGAATGTGCACCCCCACTCAGCAAACAGCAGTATCCCGCTTTATCTGGAAGGAAGACCGAATGTCTGATGATTGGAATCTCAGCGTATAAAAAAGGGACCTTTTGTCTTCCTTTTACCCTTACTTCAATTTCCGCGGAATAAGTATTATATCCATGGCGTATAACACACTTTAAAGTATTCTGTGTGAAAGATTGAAACTCAAGCTCGCCGGTTTAATAAAACCAGTGTGGAATCGGTGTGGCTTCAGGATGAGCAAGTCAACAATCGACCAAATCTATATCCTGCGATAAATCCTAAAAAAGACTCACGAGAAGCAAATCGACACTTACCACCGATTCGTAGATCATAAGGCGCCATTCGACACTCTGATATGAGAAATTATTTGAAACCATGTCTGCCCATTGTTATCCTGCAAAACTTATACGTATATTTTTGAATGACGCTGATTGATACGAAATTGTCTGTTAAATTAGAAAGTAAACTCTCCGAACAATTTACAATACAAGAACTCTTAGACAGGATGACAGCTTATCGTGTAATTTAAAATTTTGAAAAACTCAAAGGTTACAAAACAGGTACAATTTACATCAAGGGCCAGGTCCTCCTCACGTCTGCAGACGACATTCACATTGCCAGAAGGACTGATCGAGGCGAAACTATTGCCATAAATTGAGACAGTGTCGTCTAAAATAGGTCTGGTGGCTAATGAAGGCAAGACGAATATAATGTTGGCTAGAGGGGTGCCGCGATGAAAGAAAGGCGAGATAGTTCCGGCAGGCAATTGCCTTCGTCGAGGTAGCAGACGAATTAATATACCTCGGATCCACCATAAACCAGAGGAACGATCCAGCATTGAAATAAATCGAAGGATCGTGCTTGCAAATAGAATTTACTTCGGGCACTGCAAACAGCTTAAGAACAGCGCCCTCTCTCGAAAAACGAAATTACACTTTACAACACACTAACACTTCCTGTGCTTCTATATGGCACCGAGACATAGGTACTTGCGAAAGCGGATGAAGTTGGGTGTATGCGAAAAAAAGATCCTTCGTAAAATTTATGGGCCCCTTTGCGTGAACGGAGAGTATAGATGTAGAACAAACTGTGAGCTGTACGAGCTTTATCCCGGCATAAATTTAGCTAAGCGCATCAAAACACTGCGATTTTGGTGGCTAGGATTCCGGTCGGATGGAAACGAACGCACAAGCTAAAAAGGCGTTAGATGACAACTACCACAGAAAGCGCAGACAGGGAAGATCGAGACTTCGGTAATTAAATCATTTAATTGCACACATGAATAATATGAATGTGGTGCCTATAAAGAGGGCTTATTGAATCATAAAGTGATAGTAGTAACAATTATATTGCCAAAATAACGATAACATGTAATGGGTGATTTTTTAAGCGTTGTTTTTTTAAAAATCTAATAAAACACTCAAATTTGCATCATATATTCAAAATGTTTATTGGAATCGATAAATTGGTCTTTGCCATTTACTTTTTAAAAATAACTTCATGTAAAAGTTGTCCGCGGCTCCGGTTCAAATTTTCCATTCGTGAGGTCCAATTTTGCATCGCTTTTTTGAGCATTTCGGCCTGTATTCCATGAATAACACGTGGTATGTTATGCTCTTAGGCTTCAGTCGGTTTAGCTTGTCCACATAGACCAACGACGAGAAATAGTCAAGAGGCGTCAAATCACATGATCTTGGCAGCCAACTCACAGGGCCATTTCGAGAGATAAACTTATCACCAAATTCATCCTTCAATGTGGCACCGTCTTGTCGAAACCACATATCAACCAAGTCCAACTCAGCCAATTTGGACAAAAAAAAGTCGCGTATCATGGCACATGGTTGAATAACACATGCCCAATACCTGAGAACGGCGACGATCATTACATTTCACTATCCTCATTAATACTGGTCGCCACGGCTGCAATATTCTCTTCGGTACACACTCTACGAACGCGAGTCGATGGTTTAATGTCCACCAAAGTCAATTTGGTGCGAAATTTGGTGAGAATAGCACGAATTGTTGATTCACTAGGTCGATTATGACGACCATAAAAAGTTCGTAACAAACGATGGACATTTCTCACAGAGCACAAATTTTGATAATAAATTTCAACGATTTGCAGTCGTTGCTCGTTTGTGAGTTTTTCCATGATGAAATGGCAGAGTATACTGAACACTTATCACTTTCACATATGTAGTTTGGACACAATTACTAACCAGTGCTGCCAGCCCAAAAAACTTAATTCATAAAAAATCACCCATAGTTAAGTTACCGTTAACCAAAAAGAAACATTATTCTTTCCCATTAAAATCATGCAGAACTATTTCTTCATGTATTTTCCGTGTTTTGTGAGAGTTTTGAAAATAACCTGTATCAAATTTTCATACAAAGTTTTTAACAAAACTGTTCCCTATTTTAATGCATTAATGAACATTTAATAAAATCCTTTTTAACAAATTTTCATTAATGTAGCACCGCACATCATAGTAAATATAAATTTTTCTTTAGAAATCTGTTTAAATATTCAATTTTAATTGCTATAGAGACTGGCAACAATTAATTTTTCTAACAGTTTCACAAGCAATTTTGAAACTTTTATAACAAGTGTTTGAAAAAATTGAAGAGACATTTGCAACTTGACATAAAACACGATATATTTTATTTTTTTTTTTGCTTAAATGACAATAAAATATATCACATTTAAAAAAAAAAACCAAAAATGTGTCTCGTATGATTAATATCATGAAAAGTAAACAACAAAAAAAAAAAAAAAAAAAAAGCATGAGAAACATTATAAGTTTTCACTTTTGCAACAAGTACTTTAATAAGTTTTGTCTCTGTTAGTCGAGATGTTTTATTGTATTGTTGCTGTTATGATCTTACATTTGCAACATGTGTCAAGGTCCCAGTTGCACCAGTCATTCAATCATCCATCATCATTCCTCTCATTCATCTCACAAAGACTCAATTCATAGTAATAACTACAAGCTACACAATGATTCATTAAATATTACCGGCAAAATATCAAAAAAGACAAAGCAAAAAATCGTAGCATACATAAATATTTCTTTCATTATTTTCCTTTTTGACAAATTATCAAGCACTTTTTTTGTTATGCACTACAGTTGGCACACAAAAAAATGTTAATTATTCTCAGTTACTGATACTGACACTGCGAAGATCTTTATTTTTTTATTGCGTTTTTTTTTGTACTGCATTTTTTCCAATAGTATTTCTTTTAATGAAACGCCTACAGTTTATTAAATCGTTAAAAGAAAGAAAATAAACACCCCTCGATTTATTTTAAGTTCGTTAAGTTTTTTTTTTTAAAGATAAGTGGATATTAAAACTTGAAATGTATTTGACAGGTGTTATGAAAGCTTTGGGGTACCCTACAAAAAAAATATTATAGAAAAATGCAGAAAAAATATGGTTGGAGGTACATAACCGTTTTCTAAGAGCAACATACAGTGGTTTGAATTCTACAACGTTAATATATCTTTAACCATAATATTTTTAAAATTAACCATAATTTGGTCGAAACTTAGTTAAAAAAATTAACTATAACTTCGTTAAAATGAACTATATTTTAGGCAAAACAAAAATTTTGTGGGCATATGAAAATTACCATCTTACACGATTTGTTTGTAAGACTTCATTGTCTTTGTTCTTGAAATATCGGACCATTCCGTATTTATTTTGCCTTCAATCAGTTTCGTTTATCACTTGTTGTTCCAGCTAAGTAGATTATGGGTCTGATATAGTATACTATAGGTAAGATTGTACTGTCCTAATTCTTTGAGTATTGATCAGTCTACTGTATTTTGCCTTGTATCAGTTTCGTTGATCGGTTGTTGTTCCAGCGAAGAAGGCAATTGGTCTGCAGAAGCAGGTCTTAGGATTGTCAAGAAACAACGCCCGTCGTCTATTTTGGTGTAGTTGTGGGAAACTATAATGTGGTCAAAAGTAGCTTTATTATGATCAAAATCAAAAATAATATGGTTCCAGTATTAACCATATTATGGTTGTTTATTTCAGCCATTTTTTTTAATTTGCTTATTGGATTCAAGTAATAATTTTATTTCGGCTTTTTTATTCCAGTTACATCATGTTATAATTATAAATGTTGATCGACCTTTTTTGATTACTCTAAATAGTCAAGGTCGTTAATTTAATGTAAATAAAAGATTACTTATTTCATTCTCAATAAAGTCCGACGTTTCCTTGATATTCTTTCCAACTTCTTCAGGGATTGTGTTCTTATTTTTGTTAAGTTCCACCTTTATAAGCTAATCCTTTGACTGGTAGTGAAGTCAATTGCACCTAGTTCATTTTCCAGCCGCGACGGCCTTCATCAGCATATTCTTTCTGTTTTCTTGGTTTGTTCTACTTCGTTAATTTAATGGATTAAAATAAACATTTAAAAGAAAAAGAATGTGAGAATTTTTAGAAAACCAAGCAAGTGATTAAAAAGCATTCATCTTTCGAAAATAAATAAAACACTGCTAGTTTTTTGACAGTTAAACATATTATTTTTAAAGTTAAACAGTTATCACATCACATGATTTCAAAATCTTACTCCTTTGAAACAGAACAAGTGAGAGTGTTGGATTTTTAACGAGGGGAGAGAAAGAGATATACGATAAAAAGTTTGAGAGTACAACAAAACATAATGAAAACAATGAAGATGTTGACAACTTAAGCGCTTGTTATAGAACCGCAGTATAATTAATTCTGTGATAATAATTTTAAGTTGTGCTTTACTGTTTTCTGTTAAATGTGTTTATGTAATTTAATTTTATTAAAAATCTGTCGATGTTTATAATTTAAAATAATACATATATATTTTTTGTGTTTGCTTGTTGTGAAAAATATTTTGTAGTAATGTTGTCCTTTTATTATTTTTATTTAAATAGACGGCCCTTGAAAAAGTCACCAAAAAAGTGACGAAACTTCTGGTGAAATGTAATAAATTTGTTTTATTTACATCAACATCATTAGATCTTATTAGCTTATAAAGAAAAATAAACTGAAAAATAAACAGACAGAAATAAACAGACAATGTTTAAAAATATTATAATTTGGTTGTATTTTATAATAAATATGGTTGTAGATACATTTTATTGTTAAATTCATCCATATATAAAGTTTCAGGCAGTCAACTTTTTATTGTTAAAAACACACAGAATGTTAATAATCGTGACAAAAATTGTGTTAAAAACAACAATAATGTGCTTGTGGTCATTGCGGGCACCATAATCACCCCTATCGTGAATAACACTTGGAATTTTTGTTCCCATGAAATTTTCATTCCCCTCGAAGGGAAAGCAATCGTGAATCTCATGTGAAAAATTTTTCATGCTATCAGTTCCAGTGAATGTAAAAAAGAAGAAAATTAGAAAAAATTAAAAATCATTGAAATTTTTGTTTAAAAATATACACGAATATATTTTAAAGGAAAGTTAAAATAATAAATCTAAATAATTAGTATTGGAGGGATAGGTTGATAACAACGTTAGTTTTTTGCACTTTTTAAATTTTATGTAGTAAAATATTTTCACAAATCCGGCGGCAATCAACCTGTTGTTTTGCATTTTGTTGACCAATATATCGGTTTGTGTCTTATTAACGGACCTAGCCCTTAATATTCGATTTATAGGAGGAACTACTAACATACACGTTATATTCCCTAGCAAAAATTAAGTGAGAAAATCTAAGGGAAATGTGAACAAATTACGAGGGAAAAAACTTTTCACGATAAGGGGAATTTATTCCCGTGAACATTTTTTCACGTTATTATTCTCCTTTGAATTACATTTTGTTCATGGGAGCTGTTCATGATCGCAAATATGTGAAAAGGGGAAAAATTACGAGGGAAAAATTATTCACGATAGGTGTGATTATGTTTTTTTTTTACCATACTTCACCCATGTGTTTTTTCTGCGTGCAGGAAATTTGGGGCGAATTCACTTTTCAGGTGGCGTTGAAAACACAACTGAGCTACTTTTTGTTTTTACTTAGAGATAGAAATGTCAAAAGTGGCTTGGGTTTTTGACATATCGACCAACGAAAGCAACAACAAAATATGCAATGTTAAGCTTTTGGTGTAGTTCTTGTTGTTGTATTGCCACCACCGTTTACATGAATTCGCCTTGACTTGACTTTATTCAATTGTTTTAAAAGTAATTAATCCGATATTTGAAAGATTTCGCCACATTTGCAATATTATTGCCCAATATTTGTTACTGAAACTACAGGGTGGCAGAAAAGAAGCGAAGTTGTTTAAATAGTTAGTTTACGTTTTCTATACTCAAGTCAAAGTATTGTTTTTATTACACTTCTTAAAAAATTGGGAATTCATATAAGTGAGGCGTGAAAAATAATGTTGCCTAAGTGCGGCCCATTCTAAATTCTGCATAGCAGTGCTCTTTCTAAACCATTTCTAATGACTTTGTTTAGGGGAAAATCCAATTAAATTAAACCAATTAAATTAATGCGTTTATCAAAGATATACCCTTATAGCTCCATTGTTTGCCTTGCTGTTCAATTGAATAAACAACGTAGTAGTAGCGCAAAATATCAAAGCAAATATTTATTATAATTTCTCGTAGATAAAAAAATGCTAACAAAGCGAAATCCTCATTTAAGAAAATTCGTGTAGCAAATGCATTTTTATTTAAGTTGTAAATGTTTGCTGTTAATATTTGTTGTTTAAATTAATTTTTTTTTTAATTAAATGCTTACGATTTTTCTTTAAGTAGCATCACACTTTACGCTACAACGTACAGAATGTGTATTCATGGCATATGAATTGGCTATCGACAAAATAGATTATTTTGCAAGATTTGAAAAAAGCAATTTAGTTTATATTATAAGGGAATTTACGTCCAAAATCTTGTTAAGTTTTTTATAAAGGGTGTTTTTTAAAGCCCGATAGAATAGAATTTAAAGAAACTACAAAATATAAGAAACAACACAACAAATCAAATTTTATTCAAAAAACATTTTCTTTCGAAAAAAAAATCAATTCATGGTATTTACATTTAACCCTCTGTCTTACACATTTTTATATTAAAATAACATTTCAAATTATAAAAGGGTAGGTTCACATCTCGAAATCAACTTACCGCCAAATTTTGATTTCAATAAGTCGTTGGTTGGCATATTGCGCCATCTTGTTCTCCATTCGAAATAATGTCCACTGATGGCACCAACGAGTAAAACGCACAAACACGGGATTTCGTCTGGATGTCCAGGAGTCTGTAGGGTCTGATGCAAATTGATCTTACTCCATTTGCGGCAGTTTTAGACGATTATGTGTGCCACAGAAATCCCGAAGTTGTTAATAAGTTGCGTGAATCAAAGACTGATTTCAAAGTAAATTTCCATAATTGGGAAGCGTTGTTTAAGAGTGAATCTATTTAGGATGATTTGCCAGAGTATTCTGTTCATAAGTGTACGAAAGTTAACACTAAGGAGCGGTATTCCTTAGTGTTCGGTTCGGTAGATTTGTGGAAAACACAAACGCTTATAGTGTTTGTGTAGAAAATCATTAAAAAATAACGGTTCCCTGTTAGTCATCTTTCGAACACAAAAATAATACTGTTCTTATCCAACTCAACAAAAACATGAGAACATTCAATTCCGTTTGGTTTTTTTTTTTAAATCCACAAACTTCATTGCGTTCGGTTCGGCTCATTAAAAATGTTCGTCCCTTTTGGCTGGTAAAAAACCAAACATTTTTTGCAAACACAAAATACCCATACGAAAAAACCCGTGCAAAATTATTTAACACAAACAAAACATATACATAATACACACACAAGCTGTTCGTGGCGCGGTTGTTGCTAAAATTTTATGTTGGTTCTTTTCTTTATCAATGTAAAAAAAAGAAACATTATAAAACCATAAAATATAATGTCTGTCTACAGTATCTCTACAATTGTTCTGCTTTTAACAGGGAACAGAACATTTTATAATGTTCGGTTCTTTTTTTTAAAATAGTTACGAACGGCATTAAGGGTTGTGTTCGTATACACAATCACTAAAAAAATAGATATTGTTCTTGAGTGTGTCAGCCGAACGCTAAATAATGTGCTGTTGATTTTCGAACATTTTTTATATTAACAAAAATTTTAAACCTAATTATTTCGAACTTTTTAAAATCAAATCAAAGAAATTAAAAAATTTTTATCCAATTCTTTATTTGAAATAATAAAAAATTAGTATGTATTAATTATGACAGTATTTTAGACACAACGAATATTTTGCCTTAACACACTCAGTCATCATCCAAACTCGCAATTTTTGTTATGTTACAGTAATTCCTGAGTTAATTGGCGAGAGCGGTGAGAAGAATGGGGAGGGGTACTCTTTTTCATGTACTTTTTAACTCTGTTTTGTTTTGTAATTCTCTCACTTTTAACTTGAAGTTGGCTGTAGGTGTATTTGTATTGTATAAATCCAACGATCTTATAAATCCTGCTATGATGAAGCACCGTAGAATTTTTCTTTTTATAATAAAATCTGTTTCAGCCCTTTATTTTAGCTAGTTTTTAGTATTTTCTTGGGCAAAATGTAGCCATTTTTGAAAGCGAAGAGTTGGCAACACTTTTTGGTGCTCTCAAAAATCCAACAAGAATAGAAGTATGTAGATAAAAATCAAAGCAACATTATCTCTGTGCAACCTGAATCATACAACGAAGAAATATAAGAGTCAGAACAAATGTAATCTTAGCTCCCACAGGGGTTAGTCTCGATCATTAATCTGTAAATCATCATAGACGTTGTAGGGTATTGTATGATCGAGCTCAACTGATTTTACTACCACTTTCTTTAAAACAACACTTTTTATTATTTGTAAAAAATTTCATTTAAAAGTAAATAAATAGTACAACTAAATAAAATAAAAAAAAAAAACACTGCATGCACTTCAAGGCATAAATAAACGTATCACATATGGATTTTATGTCGCTTTTTGTACCACGAATAATACACGTTGCATGCCACTAAACAAACAAAAAAAAAAAGAGGCGGTACTGAAATGAAATTAAATCAAACAAACTTTTCATTTTTTTTTTTGCAATATTTTTGTAAAACGTATTTTTAATGTTATTGTTAGTTAAAAAAAAAAAACAAAAAAAATCTAACAAACAAACTAACAGCAAAAACACGACACCTGAAAAGTGAAATGAGAAATGTTTAACAGAAAACACCTTAACAAAACAGCAGCAAAAAAAAAAAATTAAATGAAATGAAAAAATATTTAAAACTTTAAATTGGTTGCAATGGCTACAAAATAAAATGAAATGTAATAAAATACATTCATATTTCAGTCGTTTATTTGTATCTTTTCCCTGAAGCAAATGTGCCTTCATGTGTATTAAAGTAGCATTTAAACGTTTTTAATGTGATGATTATCATTATGATAAATATACAAATTTATAAAAAAAAGCCAAAAAAAAAAAAAAAATACTAGACAATATCGTTGATGGAAGTGACACCTTAAAAGTCTATTAAAACAAAATTAGTTGATTTTTAAGACTTATTTAAAAAGTTGTGCTTTAAGTTTGAAATATTAGACAGTTAAAGCTTTCGTTATATTACCTGAAGCCGCGACAAACTGTATTAAAAGCCTGAAAATCAAATAATAAAATTAATAAATCGCAAATGTTGGCTTAACCTTGAAAGACTTACAAATATTCATAGTCGGCTTATTGGCCTTCGGTAGGTACAGTTTGCGATTTAAAGTGATCCTACGAAAGCTTCAATAGCATAATTGTGTTAAACCTTAAAGTTTTTAAGTTTAAAGTGAGACTAGCTTCATTACAACATAATGCGATAGAGAAGAAAGTCTCATGTAAAAAAGTTTTCATTAATATTGACTTACTTAATTTCAATCTGAATTTCTTCTGTCCTACCCATTTGTTTAAACATTTTGCAAAAAACACTAGTTTTTCTTTAAGTGCTTCGTGTGAAATTTTAATTTCTGACAATTTTCTCACGACTCTTTTTTTTTTCTTCGTGTTATTAAAATATTATTTTTTATTACATTTATCTAATTAATAACCTGAATAATAGTAAATGTTAATCTAACTATTATATGTATGTAGTCCAAACAACCTGACATATTGCATGCAAAAATCGTGCTAAAATTATGACATTTTTGGTGAATGTCGAATATGTTTATTTTGCAAAAGAAAAAAAAAAAACACTAAAATTTGCATTTTATTTTAAAATTTATTAGTTTAATAAAAAATATTTCAAATGTTGACAAATTTAAAATTGAAAAAAAAAAAATTGCAAGATAGAAAAACACACAAAAAATAACAAAATTTAACTTGACCTAATCTAGGGGTGCGGTCAAATTTCTGTCTGAATATTGATAATGATATTCAAATTTAATCGCCAAAAAAAGAACACAAAAAATGAAACACCAATTTTCGCAAAAAAAAAAAAAAAAAAAAATAACAAAGTACATAATAAAAAAAAAAAAACAAAACCTGTCTTAAGAAAAAAAAAATAAAATAATATTAAACAAATGAAAAAAACGAATAACGCGCATGATTTGCATGTTTGAATAACTACACCATTTTTTTAATATATTCTTTCAATTGCTCTATATGTATAAGATACATATTGTTAGTTATTTTTCTATCAAGTCTATTGTTAAGATTCTAAATGTGAAAATTTTAAAGCAAACTAATAGTTTTTAGTAAAATTTTCGTAAATAAAGAAACATTTTGCTTATAACAAGCTACACATGAATTTTGAATAATTAATTTTTGGCTTAGACGAGAATCATGCAAAATTTTCGTTGTTTAAGCGATTTTAATTAAATAATTCTAATAATGGAACAAACCTTTACGGGAGCGCCATCAATGATGATGAGTACCTGCGCCAAACAAGCCAAAGGCGTCTTAAATTAACCGATTTAAAATTTCAAAGTTTTTTTTAAGAAAATGAAATAAAATCCAATAAAAATGCTTAATATTTCCATTTTTTGTTTTTTTTTTGTGTTTTGTTTAATTTTTCAATCAAATAACACCCAAAAACAACAGAATTAATTTGGGATTATTTAATTTAAAATCTTTTTAACCTTTATTTCATTTTATTAGGGTCTTCATTCATTTTCTTAAATATTAGTTTTTTTTTTTTCAAAAATTTGCCGCTGCGAAATGTGGCCTCAGAAATACGGCCATAGGCCGGCTATGCAATGAAAGTAAGCGAAGCCGGTGTTGTTATATTCTCTAGTCAGCCATCGGTCGGGTGCAAGAATTTTCTCCTCCATGATATAGCAACACCGGCTTCGCTAACTAAAATTTCTCTGCAAAGCAGTCCTTTGGCCTTATTTTCTGAGCGCCAAATTAAAAAAAAATAATACTTAAGAAAATGAAATAAAACCCAAATTAAACGAATTAAACATAAAATATTTTCTTATCTTTACAATAACAAACACTGGCTTCGCTAACTTAAGCTTGTCTGAATAGGCGGCCTTTGGCCGTGCTATAGGTTTTTCTACTCTGTGGTATATCAAGACCGGCTTCACTAACTAAAGCTTGTTTGTCTGCATAAAAGGCCTTCGACCGGGGCCATATTTCTTATATTTTTAACATTTTCAACAAAAATTTCATTTAATTTTTATTTTTGGGAATTATTTCATTGGGACTTTTTTTTATTTTAAAATAACTTTTTTTTTAAATAAAAAGCTCAATAATTTATTTATTTAATTGGGAGCGAAATCATAAAATTTGTGTTTTATTAATTGTTTCTGATTGGGATTTATTAAATTTTTTGGGAATTTTTTCATTAGGGGTTATTCCTTTTTTTATTGGTTAGTGTCAGCCGTAGCCTTTAAACTTCGTCGGCGTTGTGCACCGTGTAGCAACTAAAAAGCTACGGAACTTAACTGCCTGTCCCTTGATTTTGAAGGAATATTTTGTACGCTTAACTTACATTTTAAACAAAAACAATTTTAAAATCGACGGACAAGCAATACAAGATTTTTATCAGATGGTTTTCTCCGAAATTGCTGGAATTAAAATAAAAAGATTTTGAAAACAATGACTTTACGCGAAAAAAATATGGTTGGATGTAACAGTATTCTAAGAGCAACATGCTATAATTTAATTTAAACAGTTTTAATGCTTGTAGGCAAACATATTATGGTCAAATATGACCATAAAATAGTGAAAATTAAACAAAAAAATTCTACAATATGATTAAAACTTGCATTAATAAAGTCAGAATTAAACAAAATACAAAAACACAATTTAATCGGAAAAGTTTTTTTTTTAAATTTTATAACATAAAAATTTTGGCTGAAGGTTTTCGCTTAAGCTAGAATCGTTTTTGCTATAAAATCGTAAGAATATCTTATGTGACCATGACATTTTTGGAGATGATAAATTCATTTATTAAAAAAACGAAAATTGGAAATGATGTCTCTTAAGCTATTTTTGCGGTAAGGGCACAATATGGTCAAAATTAACCGTACTTTGGTCAAATATCAACCAAATTATGCTTATTTTTCAGCCAGTTTTTCAATGTGCTTTTTGTGTCAAATTGTAATTTAATTTCGGTTTTTTTATTCCTGTAACATTTTGTGTTCCACTTTATTAGGCTAATTCCGTAACTGACAGTGAAGTCAATTACATGTAATTAATTTTCTAGACCCCGACTACCTTTATCAGCACTATTTCGGTTTTACTAGTTTATGTTTAATATCATTTATTAAAAGAGCCAAATAAACATAGCAAAAGTATGGAGCATGTTTTTATGAATATTTAAAATGTTTGTTATACACACAAACATCTTGTGGTTGTTGTCAAACTGCACTAAAATAAACAACAAAACGAAAAAGAATGTGCGAATTTTAAGCAAACCAAGATAAAACAAAACAACTATAGTTTTGTTACTTTCAAATATATTATTTTTAAAATTAAGCATAGAATGTTATCTTATTACAGTATTTAAAATAAATTTGTATGTAGCAAAATTTTGTTTAAACATTATATTTGTAAATCCAATCATAAAGCCAATGGTCGGTTAAATGTCAATGACAATGCGCTTGCCGCTACTTGAAATACCACGGTGATCTCCTTAATTTTGGCTCAATTATTATCAGAGTTTTTTTAATTGTAATGTGGGACCACTTTCTTGCGATTATGTTGAAGTGTAAGCCGATGCGTCAGCCGCTAATTAAAGTTTAGTCGGCGCTGTTTATAGCAAATCAACCAAAGGGCCTCCCGAATTCAAAAGAATGTCGAGTTATCAATGGTGTTGTACCTTGATTCACTGAGATTCAACAATCAAAATTTGTAATCTGGTCTGCAAAATTCTGTTTCTTTTACAATGTCTAGTTTTCGGTCAGTTGTAACTTATATTTTCTTAAATTTAATGTAGGGCGCTTCTACTTCAATTCAATCATTAGGCCGCAACATTTTACAAAATCAATTATGTTTAAAAGTGGATATGATTACTTTATTATAATATAATCATCATTATAAAGCCACTTTCCTGTCTTAATACATTTATATGCATGCGAATATTTTTAATACAGATTTTTTTTTCTGTTTTCTACTTGAAAAAAAAGGTACAGAAAATCACGAAATTAAGTGAATCATGGCATGTCAAAGAAAAAAAAAAAAACAAACATATTTCATACATGGAACAATCCGCCATAAAAGCAAAACCTTCTTTTCAAAGCACTTTACAAAACAAGTGAGTGAGAGAATAAGTGACTGACAGATCTTACAAGTGAGTCAGTTAGTGAGTGTGTAAGTGATATCATCCAATTTAATTTATATTGCATGCAATTACAACTTGATCATGCGAAGGCACCTGCGGAGCAAAAAAAAACCTTGCAAAAATTATGTTTTATTCGTTTTTGTTTTAGTGCAATTTTAATCTTCAAAGGCAGAAACGTAAAGTTTTTATGGAGAATTTCACTTTTTCCTCTACAATTTTACTGAAGTGTACCAATTAAAATTTTTGAGACTGATGAAAAATTATTCTTTGTGTTCAGTGTAGAAGTAAATGTTTGTACATTGTAAAAGCAAATTCGAATTATGATAAAGTGGAAGGAAGATGTTTGTTTGGTTCAAACCTGAAATTTATTTCCAGCTGTTTTCTTGGGAAGTTTATATTAAAATTTAAGTTCTTTCATAATTATGGATTCCACAGACATTTGTTAAGGAAGTTATTATTAACCCTTAAACGATAATTTAGTTTTATATCCATTTTCTTTTTCTTTCAAGAATTTTTAGTTTGTTTTTTTTTTATCAAATAAAGCTTTGTTCACAATCAAAGAAACATTTTCACTTGGTGTTCATAATAGAGCAACAATTTCTTTTGCAACCACACACATTTTGCATTGCGAAACCGGTTGCAAATTTTAGCCACAACAATATTATGAATTTATAATTATTTTTCACAACATTATGTTAAAATTTTTATTCAAAACTAAATAAAATTATTTAAAACGTCAGAAACAATTTGTATGAAAATTGTTGCTGAAGTTCTAGTTGACTCAATTTTTTTAAAAAAACTTTAGTTACATTTTTGTTTTTAAAATGAAAGGAAATTGTATGAAATACTTTGGGAAGAAATAAGATAGAACAAAAAACGAAATTGTTGCTCTGATTGTGAACAAAGCTTAGAGCAGCGTTTGTATTTTTATTTTTATTTATTCCATAATTTGCTTGGTAATGCCATACAATACAATTGTAAATGTAAGTCAAAGACTACAAGGAATAATTTTCGAAATTTCCCGCAGTAAAATTTTCGGAATTTCCAAAAATGATCTTAGGAAATTTTTTACAGAAAATTTTTTACAAAAGTTATAAAAAAGCTTTTTTTTCTACCAAAACAACATAATAATATTTAACTAAAAAGCTTTTTTAATCAAAAGCTCATTTCTTAAAGGATTACACTTTTTGGGAACAAAGTTTCTTTTTTTCTTCATGTTCAAAAGTCAATATCCCAAAGAAAAAGGAAAATATTTAACTGCCAGGCCCAGAATGTAGACATGAACATATCTTTCGTATATTAATATTGCAAACAATCATAAAAAACTTAATTTTGATTTTGTTTTCAATGTAAATATACGAAAGAAATGTTCTTGTCTTATGTGGGCCGGGCAGTAAATTTGATAAAAAAAAGTTCTCTGAAAAAGCCAGATAATTTTTCTTAGCAAAAAATGTTTTTTATAAGAACAAATCTAAAAAAATTTAAAGAAATATTTTAAAAATTTGTGTTGTGGAAAAAAGCTTTTAGCTAGGATTTTCTTCTCTATAAAAAACAATGGCTTCGCTAATTAAAGCTTCTAAATTAATATCGGTATTTTTTAATTTAGGATTTAATTTCGGGATAATAAAGTTCGCTATTTTAAGATTCGCAATTCTGAAATTCGTGATTTAAGAAATTGTGCACTGTGGCATTTCGGGATTTTCAATTCCGGATTTTAATACTATCGCGAAAATAAGTCTTCTTTAAGAGCTTAATTAAAGAAAAAGAAAATAATTTTTTTGAAAAGCAGTTTTTTGAAAAAGTTTTAACTTTTTATTCCTTAATTAACATAATATTATACAGAATCTTTCAATTATACACCGCCCTTTCTGTCAATCTCCTAACTTGTCCTTAAAAAATCTAAAAACTTTATTAAGAACATCATTTAAGTATACAAAAATCAAAGCTTTTTTGCAGCATTAATTTCTCCTGAAGCGGCAAGTAATCTCGAAAGATAAACGTAAACTTTTTGAGGTTAATTTTTAAATATTTAACCTAAATTTCGCAACTGAAAACACGTACCCAAAAACACGTTAATTTCCAATTTCCCACACACAACTTAATAAAAAAAAAAAACATACTAAAAAAGCAAAATATGGTTCCAAAGAATAAATAACCTTTTAAGACCTCGCTTAAAATTGAATTGAAAGAATAAATGAATGAATGCACTAAAACTGCTACAACAACACCCATTAAAGGAAAAACAACAAAATAAAATGGACGAGGGCTTTGTAAGTTTAAAACCTAAATTAACAATAAGCAACAGAAAAACGAATAAACAAAAAAACCAAGAAAAGAACAAAAAAAAAAAAAAGAAAAAAACTTAAAGGCCAATGGCATAAAATCGAAAAATGACTGACGGGTTGAAACTGTCTGTGCACTTAAAGAAAACTTTTTCAACATGACACGCACTCTTATGTTTTTTTTTTGCATTAATGTCAACTGAGAAATAAATAAAACAAATACTGTGAAAATGTTAAACAACCCACGTGCAAAAATGCCATAATAGTTAATTGCAACAGTCAGCAAAATGCAAGCGCAATACATCACAGCGCCGTCAATTGCTAATTAGGGTTTTTGGTTTCCCACACTTTTAAGATTCCCGGGAAAGCGGGAAATATAATCATGTTATCGGGATCCCGCCCAAAATTAAATTAAGTTTACCGTATTTGATAACATATCGTCGGCTTAATATGCAAACCTGCTAACTCCTTTACAGCACGTTTTACAGGAGAGACAAAAACTTTTTATATTTCATATTTGCAGCTTGAAAGGAAAACCAAAAATATAGTTGGTTTAGCACACTTCAAGACTCAAGCTGAAGAAAAACTACTTGCTGATTGACGATGCGTATCTTTCTCTGCCACACGGCATCAAAATCTCAATTTATTTAAAAAGTGGATTAAGCAGGTTTGCATATTAAGTTAGTTAAACTGTATTTTGAACAAAAACTTAAGACTTTAATTCAGAAATAAATTTTGAAATCGATCGAAATTCATCACACCTTTTAAAAATGATTGCTCTTTATCACATACTGGATCGTTGGAAAATTAAGCCCGTTACAGTTGGATAAGACTTGAAATAATATTTCGAGAATATCGATCTAAAATTTACCCTATATTAAGCCCATTCTTGAAAATCAGCTAAATAAGCCTTAAACCGTTACAAAAGTTGATATTGTGGTAAAATATGGTTAGATAAAACATCTAAAGACATGAGTACAACATGGATTTACTATAGTCTAAAAAAAAATTTTGGAATCTCCCGCAATTAGTTCCCCGCCAAGCGGGAATGGAAAAAAAGTCCGGTGAAGAAATAAATTTTTTTTTAAGTCAATTTCAATTGTTAAAAAAAATCTGCAATTTTTGTTCAACAGATTTTATTAAAATCAAAATATTATTAAGTCAATAGGAATAATAAAAATTCCTGTTAACAGCCAAAAAGGAATTGAGTTCACCAAACAAAAGCTTGCAACAGCAAACAAATGTTGCTGCTGTAACCGCAAACAACTCGAAATAAAAACTTGCAAGTTGCAAGCATTTTTATGAGACATATTTTGTATATTTGCTCTGCCGGTGGTGGTGTCCAATCATTGTTAATGTTTTCTTTTTTTTTTAGATTTCTAGAGCAAATTTGTTAAGTTGGTTAATTTTAGTGTGTTGGTTTTTTTCCTCCCAGCTTTTTATATGAATTTAATAAGCGCCAGGAGTGTTTAAATCTATTTTTTTTAAGAAGTAACTAAAAAAAAAAAGAAATAAAAACTTGATTAAACTTAAAAATATTTTTATTTGTTGATGTTAAAACGACCGGGGCAGCAGTGTTTAACATTCGTATAACAAAATATTATTGCAATGACGTGAAAAAATGCACAAGGAAAACAAGACAAAAATAACACCACCTGAGAGACCTTTCTTACGTATGGACGTACTTGCAATGATTGTTATTTGTAATGATTACATTTTGAAAGTGGAATTAATAGACACAAAAAAGCTAATAATAATAAGAAAACAAGAGCTCTTGTTATTATGAGCCCAAAATGCACTTAAAAAATACTTGCACCAAGTTTTTTTCTTTTTTTTTAGGTTACACCGGTTATAGGTTGCAAACAAGGAAGTCACAAAGTGCATTTTGGTTTTGGTTAAACCCAAACAAGTACTAATAAAAATGGTGAAGATTTTAAAAATTTGGACGTTATGGATACTCATAGCTTGTTATTAATTTGCTATGAATTTTGCCTTAATAAATGTTTAGGGGAATGGGTTAAATTATTGTTGCTATTATAAAGTCCTTAAGCGTCTTGATAAGGGAAAAATGACTTTGAAAATTTATGACTTTCGATAATCATAATTCGTTTGTTAAAAAGCTAAATTTTTAAAAACTCGGATGGTTTTTAAATACAGTGCGAAAAGGAATCTCTTTTAAGGGGTGGATTTATATGGGAAGCTTTGTAAACATTTATTTATTTAAAAGAATGATTTTTGTGTGCAAAAATTCGGGTTTAAAAATAAAAATTTTGATCGAAAAGAACATTTTTGTACTCTTTGTTTTATTTAAATTTAAAGGTATTTTTTATATCGGGTGATTTTTTAGCTATTATATTTTTGGCAACACTGGCTTAAACAGCTGACGCACGTTTCGTGTTTTGTTTCACTGTCAAACATCTTCAGTTTGGTCTATAATTTAACCATGAATCGTCTTACAAACGAACAACGCTTGCAAATTATTGAATTTTATTATCAAAATGCGATCCACTTTTTTATCGAAAAATTGTGTTCAGCGACGAAGCTCATTTTTGGCTCAATGGGTACGTTAATAAGCAGAATTGTCGATTTTGGAGTGAAGATCAGCCAGAAGCATTGCAAGAGCTACCAATGCATCCAGAAAAAGTCACAGTTTGGTGCGGTTTATGGGCTGGTGGCATCATTGGATCATTCTTCAAAGATGACGCGAATCGTAACGTAACTGTGAATGGTGAGCGCTATCGTGAGATGATATCCAACTTTTTTTTGCCCAAAATGCAAGAGCTTGACTTGCATGACATGTGGTTTCAACAAAAGGGTGCCACATGCCACACAGCACGCTTAACAATGGACTTATTGAGAGGCGAGTTCGGTGAACATTTTATTTCACGTTCGGGACCGGTCAGTTGGCCGCCTAGATCGTGCGATTTAACGCCTTTAGACTATTTTTTGTGAGGCTATGTTAAAGCTCATGTCTATACACACATGCCCGCTTCAATTGACGCATTGGAAGACAACATTGAAGCATTTATTCATAAGA
Source organism: Pollenia griseotomentosa (assembly GCA_963931875.1). NCBI lineage: Eukaryota > Metazoa > Arthropoda > Insecta > Diptera > Polleniidae > Pollenia > Pollenia griseotomentosa. Next base: position 41,337,495 of record OZ007563.1, read on the forward strand.
TACCGGCCGAAATGTTGGAAAGAGTATGCCAAAATTGGACTAAGCGGATGGACCATTTGAGGCGCAGTCATGGTCAACATTTGCATGAAATAATCTTCAAACATTAAATTATATGGACCGTTCTATCAATTCAAATAAAGATTTCATGAATTTTTCTGAATTTTATGTGTTTTTTTTTAAACTTTCCTACAGCTCTTAAAAAATCACCCATTATTAGCTTCCAAAAGATAATCGTAACACTTTTATGAAATCTAAAGGAAACTCTGTGTATTTTGTTGTTGGACTGACTTAAAGAGCTACAATATTCTGCTTTTGCACTTTTACAAGACTAATACTATTTATAAAAATGTAATTTTTTTTATATATAATATATATTTATAAATTTTCGCATTAAATCGAATGTGTATTCTAAGTCCAATTACAGTTTATAAAGCTTTCATGCTTTAATAGTCTAATTCCTTCAATATTTTCCAGAAATATTTTCCTATTAAAGTATGAAAGCTTTATAAATCGTAATTTGACTTAGAATACACATTCGAATTAATATAAAAATTTGTAAAAATAAATGTTACTCACCATGAGAAATAAATTCCCAGATTCTATTTGTTGAAATAATTAAGTTAAATACATAAAATTTACAATAGGTACTATCCAGCTATAAAATACAAAGAGTGCTGACGAAGGCCGTAGCGGGCCAGAAAATGCATTACATTCTGCTGGTTGTATAAATTTTCTGTACAATTTTACTTCATTGCTAGCCAAAGGATAGCTAAAGTAAGCCTCGTAACAGAAATATACAAACAAAAATTCTGATAGTGCATAGAAAATATTCCTGGAAAATATTGAAGGAATAAGACTGTTAAAATTATAAAAGCTTTATAAATAGTAATTTGACTTAAAATAAAAATTCGAATTAATATGAAAATTTTTATAATAAATTTTACTCACCATGAGAAATGAATTCCCAGATTTTATTTTAATTATAATTTATTTAATTATTCTCATTCTTAAGTTTCTCTTCTGCCAATGCCAGACGAAAAATTTCTTGATGTTTAATTAAATTTTTTTTTTAGACAGCATCTTCTCAAAAGGCGTTTAAAAAGAAATAACTTCCTGTTTTTAAAAGAGATTTGTAATCACTTTTAGGAGGGTCTCTTGAAATTGAACTTTTTGGAAGAAAATAATTTAATAAAATATTTTTTTTAAAGTAGATTTTTAAAAGAATGTCTTTTTAAATGAAAAATTTTAGAAAAATTAATAAACAAACTAATTTTTGGAAAATAAAATGCTCTTTCGAAAAACTAAGGGGGTTATTTTGTAAAAAAAAACCCCACATTACTTGAAAAAAAATTTCATTTTGGTTTGAAAAAATTTTTAACGCAAGGCAAAGGTATATACAAAATAACCTCCAACATTTTGTTGCTATCCTTCTTTTTTCTAAATTAAATGTTGGCAACCACAATAAATTTCAGTACCGATACTAAACTATTTGTTATTTCGGTATCGTTATCAATACCGGTATACAATTTTAAACGGTATAGGTACACAGAAAAAATTCTCCAAAATTATTCTGCAATCTAAAGCTACCGTCACACTTATTAGATATTTGATCAAATAAGCGTAACCCCTACTTTTGTTAATAGTTAGTGAGATTTAAAATGGTCTTAATATTACAAAATAAACTAATTATACTACTAGACGTAGCAATAAACAGTTTTTTGTAAGATGTGGTATTTTAATCAAAATAAATATTGATATTAAGCGAAATGATTTTTTAGTTTGGTTGTTGGTCCCGTTTTTTTCGTCAAATATTTGATAAGTCTGACCGTAGCTTAAGTGTTAATCAAAAAAAAAAAAAAAAAAAAAATAAAAAAATTCACTTAAATTAAAAATCTAATCAAGTGAACTAAACGTTTAATAAATTGTTTTTTAAAAAAAATTCACATATCTAGGAAAATCTGGCCGAAAACGGCTCAATGGAATAAGTCCCCAAAAATAAATGAAATAAGTCCCCAAAATAATTTACAGAAAATTTTTGAAAACTTAAAAATTAAATAATACCGTGTTAATTGTTTTTTATTGAGGCAATATTCGGTTTATTGACATAATTATCTTTCTGTTCACACATACACAATTTAGCTAACTCAATTAGCAATTAACTTAAGCAAAATGTAAACAACTTTTGACATATTAAAAGAAAAAACAAAATAAACATCTAGATTTTGCGCAGACCTAATGAATGGAACTTTGTGTTTGTTGTTTTGTTGCTGTCAAAACACTTTGATTAGTGAGTTGGGCTTTACTCACTTAGCACACTTGTGACAGTGTTGCATTTTAATTTTTCTCAATATTTATAACAATTTCGTATTAATTGAGCAATAACTAAATTTCTATTTTGTAGCGATAATTTAGCTCAATAATGGTATTTATTTTGTTAAACTCAGTTAAGGTGCATATCTGTATACGGTATAAGACCCCAAAATCATATTTCGGGTCTTATTTCATTTTTAAGTTTTACAAAAATATATATAATTTTTTAGCTCAATTATCCATATCAAATTTCAATTTAGTTATTTTTCGATTAATACGAAATTGTTATAATATTGAGTAAAATTAAAATGCAACACTGTCACAAGTGTGTTTAGTGAGCAAAACACAACTCACTTAACAAACTGTTTTGACATTTGGCAACTGAAATGCCAACAACACAAAGTTGTGTTTTGTTTATTTTTTAAAGATGTCAAAAGTTGTTTACATTTTGCTTTCAACGCCACCTGAAAAATGAATTCGCCTTGATACATAAGTTTCTAAAATGTTTTAGAAATAAATCATTTACCGACTGCTTGTCAGATTTTTTATTCGTATTCTCTCTTACTCAATACATTTTGCTCAAGGTATATTTATAGCAGGTAGCCGCGAGATTACAACAATTGTACAATAAAACAAACAACAGGGCTTTTTATTATTGTTATGTGGTACGAACTGTCAAACAGCAAAGGGGTTGATAAGAGACAAAAAAGACAAAAGATAAAGACAAAAAACTTGTTTTCTATACAACATTTGACAGTTCGTACCACAAAACAAGCAAATAAAAAATAAACAGCTGGCTTTCCGAGACTACCTGCTATAAATATACCTTGATTTTGCTTTTACATAATGAGATGTTTCTCATCCTACATCATTTTTTGCAAAGTCGTAATACACTGTATTACCGTGTAAACTAGCCTTAATTGCTTATTGAGTAAGTTAATTGTGTATGTGTGAACAGAAAGATAATTTTGTCAATATTGAATAATTAACCAGAGAATTGCGCGTAACTTAAGGAGTTTTGTACGAAGTTGATAAAGGCTTAGGAATGCATTTTAAAAACAAATAAATTGGCGACTTTTACAGAACTTTGTGGACAACTCACATATATTATTTTCTATTTTAATTAATCTGGTATTACGAACTTAAACTTTTCAACAAAATTTTTTTTGCTGACATCTATAAAATTTAGCGCTGTCAATTTAGTCTAAGCTTTCATTTATATAAAGCTCTTTTGTTTGTAATTTCAAGAGACTTGAGCAGATGCATTGAAAGTGCTCTTTTATGGACACTTAGTCACTTTTTACGTGCGATTTTTGCAACATTCTTTTAGCATTTCGATTGGATTCTGTCTCATATTCGCTAAGCTTATTTAAAAATTTCTTCTAGGATGGCAAAAAGTGGCATATGCCATAAAAAACTTGCCTTGGTAATTACGAATTTTGTTATCCTTAATTTAAAATAACAAAATCAAATCCCGAACCTTTAGTTAACGAAGCCGGTATTTGTTTTGCAATAGAAAAGAAATCCTTGCGTCTGGCCGAACGCCCGTACATGATATTTATCGCACGATTTTTAAAACCAGAAAATCTACAATTAAATGTCTTAAATTGTGGTTTTATTTCATTTTAGAAATTAGGTTTTTATTTCATATAAAATAACTCCCTAAAAACTCCCTTTTTGTAATTAAAACTTTATTATTTTTTTTTTTGTATACATTAAAGTATTAACTAATATAATTTGTTTTCTTTTTTATTTTCAGGTAAGTTTCATTCCAAAGAATGCTTAAAATGTGAAATCCCTTGAAGGTACACTATGTTTATTGATAATAGAAAAACCGAAGTTGTAGTTTAATATTTAATTGGAACCGGCGAAAGTCGTTTCCAAGTCTAAAGATTTTTCTTTATATAATTAGGTTAAAATATTAGGTATTTTCTTTTGCCACTCCCGTTTACTTCACCAAATACGTTCGAAAATCACTTAACGACATGCATTTCAATTTAGCAATTCCAACTGTATCTTACAGTTTGTTTTCTTTCTTACTAAAAATTCTTGCTTTTACAAAAACTTTCAATTAAAATTAATTAAAATAATACCTTTTCCTGGCTCACAACTATAAATCTACACACTTATTTGAATAAAAACTCCCAGCTATCTAATCAAACAGGGAAATTAATGTAACCAACATTAATTGTATGAGAATAACAACAAGTTGCAATGTTGCATGCTGCAACAAGCCCTCTTTTACTTTCCAACCTGCTGTAAGAATTTTTGTAAGCATTTTTTAAAGTTTCATTCATTTTTTATCAGCATCATTATTATTAATTTTTTTTTTTTTTTTTTTTGATAATAATGAAGAGGAAAGTTGTTTTTTCTATCTTAAGACTTTAAAAAATTTCTTAGTTTGTTAGACATAAAAAACCGTAGGTGTGTTTGAATTTTAATGGTTAAACTGCCAAGAAGATGAAGAAGAAAAAAATAGAAATATTTCAGTTTCCTTATCACATACATAAATTCTTATATGGCAACATAAAAATATGTATCTAAGTTTATAGAAAAATTTTGCCAAAACTAAACATGCGTAGCGAGAAAGTTGCCTCCTCGGGCTTTAACAGGCTTATTTGATGTTCAGCACACATCAACTCCGTCAACACGATCATGATGATCCAAGTGATGATCATCACCACCACCAGAGTTGATGTTTCTTAGGGAAAAACACCTGTGTTCATATGGACAGAATGCTTAAAACCACTTCTTTGCCTCGCCAAAGCTGTCAAACTCTCGCAAATTTGGCTAAAACATGTAATATGTTTTGTCAACTGGCAACTGGTTCCCCTATAGCAAGATTGACTTAAAGCAACAAGAATTTTTATGTATTTTTGTACAATTTTTTTGTTGGTTTATTTTGTTTTTTTTTTTCTTTAATAAATAAATGATCTTTTTAAGCACTAAGTCGGAAGAGAAAGTTAATTAAAATAATTTTTTAAATAAAAAAAAGAGTCTCTACTCTCAGCAAAATATCTGCTTAATATAATTTTATTTTTTTCATAGATTTTAAATAAATAGTAGAAATCTATCTTAAAGAATTAAGGCACGTTTATCGCCAAATAAACCAGGACGATTTCTTCTTCTTGGGTTTTTGTTGCTGTTTCAGTTGTTGTTCTTGGGTTAATTTATACATGCGTTTCAGAAAACTCTCGACGGTGGGTTCTCCCTTAAGGGATTTGACTTTAGTTTTACGTTGTATTTTACGTGTGCCTTTGCGTATTTGACGCATTAAACGTCTGATATATTTATTCCAAGTTTTTTTGCTTATCAGTCGGGGCTCATCAGCATTTAGGGAACGTTCGGCTGGTAGAATTTGTAGGCGTGTATAAGGCACTGAGTCGTCTCTAGTCTCCTCTTCAAGGGGTGTAAAAGCTATAACGTAATAACCATGATTACTTTTAAGTGATTTGCCCACACGATCTCCTTCAGATGCACGAGGCTCTACTTCTGTTTCTGACGCGATATTCAAAGCTTCGCTGTCTTCGGTTATTTCGTCTTCATTTGGAAATGCTATGGATTTTATAATTTCAGTTATTTCATCTTCCGTTAAAGCTTCGGCAGCTCTTTTGAAATTTTCATCTTTAAAAGATTTTCCCTCACGATTCGTTTCAGCTTCTTTCATTTCAGGGGGGACTTTTTCTATAATACCATTTAAATTTTGCAGCATTACTTTGTCCTCATCATTTAAAGACATTTGCATGACGTTTATCACTTGAGCTTTGGATTTGGAATCTTCACCACTACTTTCAGTTAAGCTTTCAGCATCCTGCTTTCCACTAGTTTCTGTTGAAGTCTCAGTTCTTGTTTCTATAGTTGTTGGGTTATAAGTTGCAACATCCAGATTTTTGTAACCTTTTGTTAAAGAATATTGTTTAGTTTCTGCATTTACTGGCATTGCAGTTTGTTCTTCAGCATCTTTTGCGCTCAATTCTATATCAGCTGATTCTTTAATTCCATTACTTTGATTTTTAATTACTGTTGCACTTGAACTTTTATTTAATCCACTCAAAGTTTCACATCGAACTTTGGCTGTCACCGTAAAGCAAACTATTGCAAACATTAAAAGTTTCTTATATCTCATATTGATGTGGCTGCGTATTAAAATTGACTAAACTCCAGTCATGAAACCTTCACATATTTATATAGTTTTCGCCAAACAATAAACGAAATTTTAAAATCCAAATTCAAAAATGTTAAGTAACACTACGAAAAAGAAACTTATTTTTATTATAGCTATTAATTAATTCACTTTGGGTGAGGAAGAAAGCTTTTTTTAATAGCTGCTATTGTTGTTGGAATAAAGCTTGAGTGTTTTTTTGTCTTTGACCGAACGACCTACTCAATTGCCAAATGTAACATAATTTTAAATCCCCAATGGATTTCACTTTCTTTTGGCAAAAAAATGTTGATTATTCAATTGAATTTTTGCAATGACTCAGTTTGACAAGATCCACTACAGTAAAATCTCTTCTAAGAGTTCGTTAAAAGTCTTGAAGAAGTGTTCGGAAAATCAACCTGATTGAAATCATGTTTGATAGAGGCGAAACCGTTTTATTTTAAACTGTTAATTAATGCAAACTCTAAAAAGTCTTGTTTGGACAGTTTTTTGTTTATATTATTGATCTAATCGCGTTCTCACGCTTTCAGTTATACATTTTTTTTTATTAAAGCTGGTGCTCTAAATACATACTGCCGTATTCATAAAAAATAAAATAAGTTCGAAATGTGTTTTAAGGCAAACTTTTCATACAAATTTTTGTTAAAATGCATTTCAAATCCATTTTAATTTTTTTACGAATACGGCAAGAGATCTTTTTAATGTTTTCTTATTATTATTTATTTATTTAAAAATTTTTTGCTGTACAAACAAAAAAAAATTTTGTTCAAATTTTATAATCTAATTGTGTATCAGTTTGATTTTTTATGAGGTCTATTAAATTTGCGTTAACAACTTTTAAAATTTTTAAGGTGTTTTTAACTGGTGAGAAAAAATAAATACGCCTTAAGCACGTTAACTTCGGAAATGTAATTTGTAATTTTGAAGATAATTTTTGTTAAGTTCATTGTTTAATATTTATATCGAATTTGCTAGTTATAAAGCAGAGTGCTAACGTTCCTAAATCTACTTGGCATTTGACCCACATGAACGTAAATAAATTAATATTTGGACAACTTTATAACAGGTAAACAAATCGAATAACCTAAACTGCACAGTGGTAACAAATGCTATTTATAACTATACTTAAAGCATAACTATGAAATTTACTTAAAAAGAAGTATGTTTATTTGTTTTTATTAGCTTTCTTAGCAAGTATGCCCAGAACATGGGCACTGTCATGCTCTGTAACTCCCGCGTCGAGAAGCTTTTCGGTTGAAATCTATGAAATGAAACAAAAATGCCATTGATTAAAACAAGCAGCTGTTTTTATCACCAAACTGTGTCTGTGTCAGGTAATAGCTGTCACGTAACTAAATTTTCGCAAATTTATAGAAAAAGTGTGTCTTAAATTTTTGTGCCTTGAATTTTTGTGCCTTGAATAAAAATTTATTTTTTAACTAGCTGTTTGGTCCCGGTGCTGCTCGGGATTTTCTAAATAAAAATAAAAAATAGAATCTGGGAATTTATTTCTCATGGTGAGTAACATTTATTATATAAAATTTTAATATTATTCGAATGTGTATTCTAAGTCAAATTACATTTTTCATTCGAATGTTTATTCTAAGTCAAATTAGAATACACATTCGAATAATATGAAAAATTTATATAAAAATAAAAAATTTAATACTGAGATATTTTGTTAATAACTTGACCCCAGCGCAATCTACAGGGTCAAAATTTTATCAGGAAACTTTCTTTGGTCTTATACATAAATACATTTTGTACATATTTCAGCCAAATCGAGCCATAAGTAAAAAAAATTTAAATAATACGAAAACAACGCCATCTATCGGGGTTAAACTTAAGAAAAAGCTGGCTCCAGACTAAACTTATTTATTGTTCAAGTTTGGTGTCAATCGGTCCAGCGGTTCTTGAGTTTAAGGAGCACATACACGGCACAAAAGTTTTTATATACATATATAGAGATTAGGCTTAAGTTCATCCAATTTAATTTTCATTTAATTACACTAGCTTACAAAATGAAATTTTTTTCATGTACATTTGATGAGATGTAATTTTTCTTATGTATTTTCTTCCGCTGAATTCAAAAATCAAGGTTAAATTTTTTTTTATGGAACAGTTTTTGAGATATGGTCATTTTCACCCAATAGGATATATCTAGCTTGAGATATGATTTGTCAAGTGAAAAAAGGTCGAAAATGACCATATCTCAAAAACTGTTCCATAAAAAAAAATTTAACCTTGATTTCTGAATTCAGCGGAAGAAAATACATAAGAAAAATCACATCTCATCAAATGTACATTTTCAGTGTAAACCAGTGTTATTTTAATGAATAAAGGATTGTACAACATAAATTAAAATTTTTTGATAATTTTTATTCTTGACTGAACGGAGGATTGAACCCGGTTCAAATTTAAATGTTTCGATAATAACCACATTCTTATCGTCAGAATGCGTTGCAGTTCTGCCGTTTACGCCACTGCCTCGGCTGCCAGTCTTTAATAAAACATCCATCTTTAACCAATGGTATTGGTGGATGGAAATTTGCTGTAATTGATTATCTATTTTCAATTTATTTGTATGTTTCTTTCTTACTTCTGTTGTCTCGTATTTTTTGCCAGGACTTTTTCTTGACAGTTCAATAAAAAATCACAATTGTTATAATAAAAAATATTTTAATTTATATTAATAAAAGTAAAAGGATTCTTAAGAGATTTTTTAATTTTCATTAAATTATTTTTATGAAGAAAGGAATTTTACAACATGAAAATTAATTAAAATTGTTATTGATAATCTTTCATTCTTGACCGCGGCCGGGGCTCGAACCCGGGCCGGCAAATTACCATGAGATTTTTTAATTTTTAATTTTTAAATTATTTTGCTTTTATAATTTTAATAAAAAATGGCAAAAAGCGCAAAACAAGTTACTGAAGTTAATTTATAATCTTCCATGGTTTTTTTCGACTGAGCGACTTCCATTCCCTTGCCGGCATTGAACTAGTTAAGGCTAAGATAATAAGACTCACAGAAAATTTTAATATCAGATGCTTGAGCTCTGGCTATGAATATATTAATGAGTTAGCTCATCTTAGTTAGGAGTGCAAGTAGTTTAGCTTAAGTTATTTTATTAAAAAACAAAAATAGTCAAATAGGGTTTTGCTTAATTTTTACCTCCAATAAAATTTTCTTTCGTATATATGTATGTACACATAAATTTATGAAATATTGTTAAATATATAAATTAAGCAGAAAAAGATAAAAATCTTGCACTCTTTAAAATGTATATAAGTTAAGTGAAATGTAAATTTTATAAAAAAGCAAATAAATTGATTGATTGAAAAAAATAATTTTAATAACATTAGGGCCATAACCTTTTTTACCACGGTATGGGCAATGTTATATTACTTATTCTTAACATATCGAGCCCTAACCGCGAAAATAGCGTAAGCGACATGATTTTAAATTTTCGTTTTTTTTTAAATAAATGACTTTATTGGCAACACTTGCATCATCTCCTAAAATGTCATGGTCACATAAGGTACCGTTACGATTTTATAGCAAGAACAATTTTATTGCAAGCGACAAATTTCATACAAAATTATATGAAATATAATTAAAAAGCTCTCTCCTGTAAAATTTGATTTAGGGGTTGATATGTATGGCTTGGTTTAAGCAAAATGTTTTTTTATTTAAGAAAATTTTACTAAATAAGGATAAAATTAGTTAAAATTAAAAAATTTTTCGCTTGGACAAGAATCAAGCAAAATTTAGTAAATAATTATTTCTTTACGTACATCATTTTATCCCAAATTTGAAACTTGTTGCAATTGTAGTTAAGTTTGTTCTTTCAGTTCTATTTTAATTCCGTGAATATTTGCTACTCAAATATTTTTTAATTCGTTTAAGAAATCAGTTCTTCTTAAGCAGTTAATTTGGCGGCTACCAACTGAACTTCTACTGCTTCGGAAGTGCGCGTATTTGGACCTTCCTTGGAAGCTTAAAGTTCTCAAACAGTTAAAAAATGGTTTAATCTAGCACTAAATATGAATCACTAACCTCCCAAAATAGTTTATTTGTAAACTTACGATGTTATTAAAAAAAACTGCAGAAATATGATAAACATTGAAACGGCTAAATACTTTTCTTCTGTTAAATTGCAGTTTCTATTATTCGTAATAAGTTTACTAATTTGTGTAAAATATTATTTCAAATATTTTTCATTTATCAGATAATAAACTATACAACACCTAATTGCATATTGTTAATTTTTCCATTATGCAAGTATTAATTTTTCAATGTTCCATTTGTAATAAGACAAATTTATAAAGCGGCAACAAATTTTAAAACAATGAAAACTTCTAGATAATAATTGTTAAATTGCTTTTGTTTAAAAAAATTATGTAAATGTTGGTAAAAAAAAAAATTAAATACCAATATACATAATTGTTATATTCGCATAAAAGTCCAATGCAAAAAAGAATGAGTGCGTAGGCTGAATATATTTTTAACCGGCATTTTCATACTCACACCACGGTAGGTGAAGAGTGTATTATGCGTTTATGCTGATGTTTGTAACACATAAAATTATTTGAGTATACCGATGGACTTTCAGAGTTAATCTAACGGTCGCCGTCCATCTGGCTAGTTGTCTGTCCATGTTAACCTTGTGCGAAAGGCACATGTCGCCATTTTGGAGATAAGTCGATGAAATGTGGTATACAATTAAACGACAAAACCTTAAAAATGGTGAGAATCAGCCCAAAATTGCACATAGCATCCATAAAAACTTCTTTCCGCAATAGAGTCTTTGTGTCTATAAATCATCTTATTACGTTGACATTTAAATACAATTAAGCAGAGAAACAGTTTATTGCAACCGCAATCAAATTTTATTGGAATCAGACAATATTTGATCACAAAGAAACTACACACAATATTATTACAGTAACGGACTGTAGTTTATTTAAGAAATATTCCGTTCAGTCATTTTTAAATAAATAAACATTTAAAATTCCAAGCAAATTTATTTTTGACTGATTCTAACAGTTATTCAAAAAACTAAGTGTATATTAATACGGATTTTCAGTAGCAGTTAATATTGTCAGTTGATTTGGTAAACTTCTTCTTTACGAAAATTAAATGAAAATGTAATTTAAAATAACGAAAAGTTCATTTAATTTTTACTGTCAAAAATTTAACCGCGAATTCCGTAAAAATAAATCAATATTCAGTTATCTTATATAAATTAATTGTCAAACAATTAACTACATATTCCGTAAAAACAAATAAATATGCAGTCATTTTATAAAATTTTACTGTCAAAAATTCAACACCATATTCAGTAAAAACAATTAAATATTCAGTTATTTTATATAATTTTACTACCAAAAATTAATTTTACTTATCTATAAAAATTAATTGCTTGTTTTGTGTAAGCAATTCCCATTTTCTATTTGTTAAAATAATTTAGTTAAATACATCAAATTTTAAAAGTAAAATAATTGCGAAGCCATATCGGTCATGCTGCTGGTGTCTTATAATTGAGAGTTCTTCTGTAAACAACGTGGTCAGTACAACAAAAGTAAAACAAACGTGTGTAACTGGGTAAGTAAATAAAAATATTCTCCCTCTCTCGCTTATAAGAAAAACAAGCGGGCAGGTGTAGGTGTCTGTCTGGTATTTTTTAGAAATTCGGCTCTTTTGTGGAGTAAACGAAAATTTAATAAAATAACTGAATATTTAATTGTTTTTACTGAATATGGGGTCAATTTTTTGACAGTAAAATTTTAATAAATAACTGAATATTTAATCGTTTTTACTGAATATGGTGTTGAATTTTTGACAGTAAAATTTTAAAAAATAATTGAATATTTATTTGATTTTACGGAATATGGTGTTGAATTTTTGACAGTAAAAATTAAATGAACTTTTTGTTAAAAATAAATGAAAAATAGGTAGACCGGTTTTTAATTGAACTTTCATTTATTTTATATTACAATTTCAGTTAATTTTACGTACAGAATATTGTGAGTGTACCATCAACTGCTGTTAATGCCTTTGGCGATGATAACTTTTATATAAGCTACTAATGCTTGGTTTTTTAGATCTCAGTTAAACTAGGTTCAGTTAATCTGAAAATAGATTTGTGCCGCCATTATCAAGTTTGTATACAAAATTTTGACGGAACATCTTAGTTTTGCTTCAAATATTGGTCTTTAATGAAATAAATAAAAAAATCACATTTCGCCGGAGAAGTCCGAGTTTCAGACTACGATAAACTAAGTTTAAACTTAATCCAGATCCACAAAACCCGGCCTAAGTCATGTCACAGTTTTACTAGGTCTAAAATTGACCCATCAAAAACTTTATATAGATGTAGATATCGAAACAATATTTGCCACAAAGAACTCTTTAATGAATCTAAACCTCATTAAAATAGCTTTATTTTGTCGGGTCACAAAATTTGTCTGTAAATACTGGGGTATAGGGCATCATATGGTCGTGCTTTGCCGCAGTGGCTGAAAGTAAAAACACATACATACATATATATTCTATACTTAATTTTTATAATATTGTACACGCAGAAAAAAACATGGTTAAAATAGCTATATATATATATATATGCAACCATAATGCACGATGTTAATTGTAAATAAAAAAAGCTTTCAGAGAATTATCTTAATATTTTTTATTATTACAGAAGGATCTATGACAATTATGTGTGAAGCAAATTATCGGCCAAATGCTCGGCACGGCTTTGGTGTCATGCATCAATCCGATGGTCCACATTTTCAATAACTCTGAGACACAATTGAGGTCGTTAATGTGCCAAGTTATCTCATCCTTTAGTTCTTGAATTGCTCTTGGCTTATCGACGTACGTTTTTTCTTTTAAATATTCCCAAAGAAAGAAGTCCAACGGTGCCAAATCTGATGATCGTGGCGGCTAATTACTATTGACACGACGTGAGATAACACGGCCATTGAAATTCTCGCGCAAAAGAGTCATTGTTTCATTGGCTGTCCGTCCAGGTCGATATCCTCAATTTCTAGCCACATGAAGTCCTCTATCATCCCGCGATAGCGAAAAATATAAACGGCAACTGCTTGCCCGACCTCATTTTCGAAGAAGTACAGCCCGATGACGCCGCCTGCCAATAAACCGCACCAAGCAGTCACCCTTTGTGGATACATCGGCTTTTCAACAATCTCTCGTGGGTTCTCATTTGCCCAAATGCGGCAATGCTCAATTGTGTACCTCTCCATGTTTGAATGTGCCAAACACTGAAACAAAGACATGTCAAATTAAGTTTGGGAAAAAAAACTTGACGTTAAGGTGTGACTTACAATTAATACCGTGCATGATTGGTGGACCACCCTTTATTATCACGAACTATATGCTTGTGTTTAACCATAAAATGTTTACCTGCGTTGAAATTCAAATAACGTTAGAACTAGGGAATATAATGCGTAAACAAAATTTAGCTACAACATTATAAAATACAACAATTATATAATATGTTTAAACATTTAAACTTATTGCGTTTTAAAAATAATAAATTTGAATGTAAGAATTTTGGTTGTTTTGTTCTCTGCAGTAGTTGACAGCTTTTCAATCACTTGTTTGGTTTGCTTAAAATTCTCACATTCCTTTTTTTTTAATCTATTGATTAAAATACATGAAACTTGTAAAACCGAAGGAAGGTTGAATTTCGTCGCAGGATGGAAAATTAATTACAACTTAACAGTCAATTAATTAATTACCTTTTAAAAGTGGAACATAAAATGTAACAGGAATATAAAAGCCGAATTAAAATTTAAAATTGATGTATAACAGGAATAAAAAAACGTAATAAAATTAAAACAAAATAACATTTCAAAAGGCACATTGAAAAAATGTCTGCAATTAATAAACAAAATATGGTTAATATTGACCAAACTGTTGTTAGTTTTGACCAAAATATTATATTCAATTTCGACCAAATTATGGTAAATTTTATGATTATATTTAACCACAACATTATAACCTGCAACCATAAGCATTGCTTAAATCCAACCATGGTACATGTGTTGCTCTAAGACTATGGTTACCACCAAACATATTTTTTCTGCGTGTAGTTTTATTATTTTTGCTCTTTACTGTTTGAATGCATTTTCTTCATAATTTGCATAGAAGTAAAAAAAAAAATTAACAAATTAAATTTATATATTAGTCGACTCTGCTGCATGTGTATTAATAACAGATGTCTTTATGGTAAAATGAGTTTATTTGTTAGTAACCTCTAATTGCTCCGTGTGAATGATTGTGTTTTCATAACCATTGTTTGCCAGTTTTTGCTGCTGACGTTGTTCTTTTTTGGTTTCAAGCTTTAACTTGGCCAACATTTAAAGACCAGCCTGTAGTATCTTAAAGTATGTCTAGATAAGTAAAGTTGCTACTTAATGCGTGGGTTGTTGCTTTTAGCAGTCTCTTTTATTAATTTTTTTTTTTTTTTTGGTAATTGTTTATGTAATAAAATCAACAATAGAACGAACTTACTAACGTCGACGCTGATGATTAGACCGAGAAAATATGCAAATTGTAATTTCAGCTTTATTGTCTTAATTTTTTCCAGTTTTTCTTGTAACAAACCACATTTTTGTAAAACAAATTGTCTCATTGTAATAAAATAAAAAATGCAAGCCATAACTAAGGCTTTTTTGTGAGTAGTAATTTTAGCTATTTATTGTTTTTAAAAAAAGAGATTTAAAAAATAAATGTGACATGTACACTGATCTAACATCAGTTAATTAGATTTTGAAACATCATTTCAAAAATTGTTGTATAATGTTATTTTTTTTTTTTTTTGACAATCTTTTACGTTTTTTGTAAGTATATTTTTAATTTTTTTCTGCATAAAAAAACTTGGCATGGTTGTGACTAGGGCAACCAAAAAAGCAGTAAAAAAACAGTTTTAAGCTCTTAAAAAAAGCGTTTAAAACATAAAAATAAGTTGTTAAAATTAAAAAAAGCAATTTAAATTTATTGTTTATATTCCACTAAATTCGTGTAATACGTTGTTACAGTAAATCATAAATTGATGCGGTAAACTTTCGAAAAGAAAATTCGGTCTATTTGGAGTCAGCACGCTCTTGTAAGCATAAGGAAACATATTTAAAATTGAGTTTTTTCTCTGAAGTATATTTAATACGATTGGACTCACAATTCCGCTTGCCTCCAAAAATATCCCCAGTATCTTTTAGTACCGAAAATAGTTAATTTTTTAATAAAACTGATTTAAATTTTTTAATTAGATTTGTCTCCTATATCACCTGGAACACCGGACATTTTTCTTACGGTGTCCATAACTATATTCACTTGGGAACCCAATGAAAGATATCTCCCTGAAGATGTTGGGAATATCAAACGAAACATCGGAAGAAAAAATTATGATTTAATCTTTTTATTTTCATAGAACACAAGACCTTAATAAACTCGTTTAGAGTTTTCTAAAAAACATTACGAAATATTTTTTGTTTACTATTTTGTGACAACTTCGTGTAAAAACCCATAATTTGCAGAAATGAACAATATTTGGTTTCGCAAATCACTTTCATTCCAATATACATATACAGAGAAATTCTTAATAGCTAAAAAAAAGTTACTGTAATGTAACGTTGCGTTACAAAATATGATGGTAAAAAGACGTTACAGAAAAAGTGTAATTGTATGAAGTTACTATGTGACTGAAAAATTTGATCGTAAGAATACAACTATTGAATTTTTGAGAGAAAAGAACTTAAGCAAGCAAATAAAAAAAATACGTTGATAAAAAGGCTAAATATTTAAAACTTAAACACATACAAAATATAAGCAACAATATAAAAAGTACGTTACAGTACCGCAGAGTACATTAAAATCAAGTAAGAAAGCAAAGCCGGTCAAGCCCGACCATATGATACCCTGCACCACAGCATTTAAAAAAATTGTTTGAGAGTGTATGGCTATATGAAAATGGAATCTATCCATCTATGTTGTAAATTTCATTAAAATCGGTTTAATAGTGTCTGATAGGCAGAAATTGCCCCCTATCGCCCCTTGTGGTCTTATTTTTTAAACAATGCATACCTAATGTGTCCATAAAAATATGGATCTATCTACATATGTTTTAAATTTCATTAAAATTGGTTTGATAGTGGACACAAAAGACCCTATTCCAGAAAGCAGCTTGTATTGGGGCTACATGATATTATGGACCGTTTCGCCCTTGTGACAATAAGAACCTTTGTATCAAGGTTACATGGACAACCAGCCAGCCAGCCGGACGGATATCGTTAGATCGACTCAGAAAGTGATTCTGAGTCGATCGGTATAATTTAGGACCAATATTTTAAGGTATTACACACATCAGCACTCTCCATTCTTGTGGTGTGGATACATAACATACAGAGATACATAATATAGGCTGTTGGGATGATATCGTACAAGGGAAACACAAAATTTTACCATAACGTTGAACGATTTTTTTTAACCAGAGTTGTTACAGCACAAAAATATTGATTTTTTTAGTATTCATAAAAAAAAAAGTTCCACATCAAAAAAAAAAAAAAAAAAATAACGATTTTTGCAAAAATTTATTAAATAAGTTTTTTTTCGTATGAAAAAATTAAAAATTATCTCAAAATGGCGAAAAAAGTAAAAAAAGCAGATATTGCAAAAATAACTAAAAAAAGCTGATATTTCCAAAATAAGCAAAAAAAAGCCCTAACATATATAGCTCATTTTTCTTGTTTTTTTATGATATGAATTTGTGTTCAATCAAAATCATTCTATCTTGTAAACCAAAAATAAGCATTTGCTTTTTTTGGTTGCCCTAGTTATGACTATTAACTCGATTTTGGTCTAAAAAATGTCATGCACCTGACGTCCTCTAGACGTTGCATTTTTATGGAACTTGAAATTGATTTGGCAATTTTGATCTCTGCCAACCAGAGATGAAGAAAAACCTTATGAGACAATAGAGTCCTACATGATTAACATTAACCCATTTCTCAGTGGCAGACTTTAATGTTAATTGTTTTTTATATCAAAATACACGGGAATTTGTTTAAGTACACAAAACAGAAGAAGACAAATTGATTTAAATTAATTTGAGTTCTTAAATAAAACGTTAATTAAATTTGCACCAGTAAAAAATTAATATGTAGTATCAATTAAATATTTTATAATAATAACAACATTTTCTACAATAGTGATGTTGATATACATAAGTAAACGTTTAATTAACTTGATTAAATTTTTAATAAAAATTGATTTTATTTTTGATTAATGGTTTAATCGAAAAAATATTGGGGAGACATTTTTCTGTGTAGGATTTTCCGATATTATTTTTTATCAAAGATAGAAAAGTTTTTGTCAGAACTTTATAATTTAAAATACTTGGACTTTGTGAAAAACCCCGATCCTAAAAAATTAACTTGTTTCCTATAAAACGAAAATATTAAGATTTTTCTGAGCCAATAGCAGTTTGGTCTTGTTATTTGGTAAACATGCAAATGTGTTCGTATTTTCTTTAAAAGACTTTCTAATGTTCTGCGTTTTGAGTATTTAAATATCGTAAAAGTTTTGTATTCATAGTCCGACCATTTGAGATTTTTATTTTATTTTGAAAAACAGGCAGTTAAACTACAGCTGGGTACTTTGGTACTTTTCTGTACAAGTATCTAATCTATGGTTTAGTATAAATAATATTAATTACTTATTTTTAAAAGCATTTCACAAATCATTATATATAAAAGAAAGTGGCGTTAGTTACTACGTTTATAACTAAAGAACGGCTGAACCGATTTCGATGCTTCGTACCAATTCGGAATGGTCTCTGACCAAGTAAGAAGAATAGTAAAAAAAAATCTAAAATAGGTGGCGCCATTGAAAATTACTCAGTATGAATTAAATTGTAAACTCTGCATTTGACGATGCTATGATCTTTAGCAAAGTTGTTGAGCATGGGCCGGCGAAGGTTTATAAGTTCATATGACCAATTTCAGACAGGATTTCACCAGTATTTAATTTTTTATTATAATTTGGAAAATCCCGAGCAACGCCGGGACCAAACAACAAATTTTTAATAAAAATTAAAAAAAAAAATTTTTTTTTTAAATATTGTTTCAATATTTCTTTTAATTTCTTAGAATCAGCAACTCGTTTAAACTTATTGGCAATTTCAAAATAGTATTTCATACATTCACGTACTTTTACTTGGGCATTAAGATTCCGCGCTTCCAACACAATTGTGTAGTCTTCTATAATTGCCACAACATGTTGTAATACCATTGTATTGTCTATCATTGATAATGACACTTGTTTTAAAACCTTCATTTCGCTAACGGCTGTCCAGATGTCTGGCTAATTTAGATGTATGTTTTTGCTTTTCTTTTAAGACTTGTTCAACTAATGTTGGATTTGTTTGTTGGATAGTGCCACGCGTGCAAATTTAATGTTCAAACTAAGATTAATTGTACGCCAATCAATTGAATCAATTGTTTTGGCCACAAAACGTTACAAGCAGTTGCTGTAACAAACTGCAGGCGGCCATCCACAAGTTTTTGTTTAAAATTTGTGCGTAATTGAATGTTTTGCAAAATTAGTTGAATGTTGCTTTCTTTGCAAAAGCGGTGCAACAATAAATGCAACATGTTATTAAATTGGTTGCTTGTATATTTTTCTTTCTTTTTTTCAGTAGATGATGACATTAAAAGTAAGATTTACATGAATTTGGGGATTTTTATTATGATTTATGAATGATGCTACAAAAATGTTTGTTAAAAAGTTATAAAATATTGCACATCTAATGCACTCACATGAAAGTGTGTAACTTCGTTTTTTTTTCATCTTTTTATTATTTTATAAGAGATTGCGTTATTTTCCAAAATTTTTTATTTATTTTTTTTTTAAGTATTTTGCCTTTTTATGAAAGTGAAAGTCCCCAACAAACTTTGCAAATTATAAACAAAAAAAAAAAAAAAAATATTCATACATCTTTGTAATAGAAGTGATGGTAAAAAAAGGAAAAACTTCGTATGGCGTTTTTGTGAAAAACTCTGCCTGCTAAAATGAAAATAATTCAAGGAAACGCATAAAAATGATAACACTTTGTCTTATGGAAATGAAAGGAAAAGGATTTTTATTTTTAATGTTCAAATTTAATGTAACATGTTTCAAACAATACACTATTATTGTTTGGTTGTTGCTGTTGTTGTTTTTATTGTTGTGAGAATACAATATACTTATCAACGAATAAAACGCGTAATGTCATAAAAAATAATTTGAAAGTGTTTTATTGTTTTGGAAAGTCAGGAAATTTAACATTTACATATCAACATTTGTAAAAAAATTTATATTTTTACTCAGCACCGGAGATGCATTTTTGTTTTACACATTTATTTGCCATTTTTTAAATTATCTGCCTGTTTAACGATTTCGAACGCTAACGTTCGCATAGAAAATTACATTTAAAACAAAAACAAATTTTCGAATTTTGTTTTTGTTTTAAATATAATTTTCTTTGCGAACGTTGACGTTCGAAATCGATGAACAGACTGTATATTTACTAGTATATTTTAGTATTTTAATAATTTGATAACTTTATAACAATAAACATATTACTTAAAAAAATATTGGCTTTACAAATAAGTTCTTACTGTTTGACTGCAAAAATCATCATTTCAGTAAGTCAACTATTTCAACGAATTAATGCTGAAACACTTCAGATTTAAATATTTTGCTTTATGCACCATCTAAAATGTTCTTTAAGTGTGGCGCTGGTTCTACCGTACTTACAACCAGTGCTGCCACGACCGAAAAAAAGTTGTAACCAAATGCAATAAAAAGTAACCAAAATATTTATATATTAAAAACACTATTTTATTTGAACTAAAGTTAAAATATTATATAAAAGTATGTATGAATGCAGACACCTAAACCTCTGGATCAATATTTATAAAATTTTTACTGTATGTAAGGTCAGTAAGGTTTGGAAGGTACAAAATTTTCCGAAGTTTTTTGTGGAATTGGCACCTCCAAAACAAAGATAACACTTATTCTCGTCTAAATGCAAAACTGTATGAGCTAGAGCTTTCAAACTTTTGAGAAATCAACAGACTATAAATCTGTGTCCATTATCAGGTTTCATATTGCCTTGGTAGGTGTAGAGAAAAGAATACCCCAGATCAATCCCAGAAAATCTACATTTTTCCCTACGCGCTCAAAAAATTGGCCCCACAAAATTCCCTACAACTTTTAAAAAGTCCCTACATTTTAATGATTTTAAAAAATCATGAAAATAGGGATTTTTCCCTACGTATAACATCACTGCCCCAGATAGTGGTTACTGTTTACGGTTTATATAGCTAACGTCATTTAAGTTATATGGCTTAATTCTTAATCGGTTACATAACAAATCTTTATAAAGTAACTGAAAAATATTATAAATGTTAAATGCAGCAATATGTTATTATATATATACAATTATATATCTCCAAAAAAGCGGAGCGGGTAATGGTAGTACTAACCCTCCAACCACTCGATCAAGTGTTGCTGCCAAGTTTTTTTACACATACTGCATGCAAAAATTCACAAAAATTTAAAGATGTGACGTAGTCTTCACGCAATTTCAGAGCAATATATTATATATTATATATAAAAGACAATCGAAAAATACGCTCATTAAAATAGTTTTTAGCAGTTGTCTTGAACGTAAATTGAAACATTCAACTTCAAAGAGAACCTGAAAGCAAATTAGATTTAATTAAAAAAGGATGAGTGAATTGGTAAAAAAGTTTGGGGGTTTTTAAACTAAAAGTGCAAATCTTGATCGTCTAACACCCAAGTAAGACAAAAAAATTTGTTATTTTTCAGTTGAAAAAAGTAACGAAAATGGAAAAAATTACACAAGTACACATTGAGATTCAAAGTAACCAATTTTGGTTAAAAGTAACAAATTTTGGTTAAAAGTAACCAAAACGGGAACGCTGTCTAAATTTGAGGCAAATTCGCTGTTGGAAGTTGTAAATTGACATGTCATAAAAGCTAATTATATTAAAAGAATGTAAACAAAAATCTCGTCATCAAAAGCGACAAAAAAACACATTCGTACTCTCGTTCTAATTGCAGCAGATGTAGTGGCGGAATGCACGTATTGACAAAAGATTTTGCAAAAATTCGTTCTTTACGCCTAGAAATCACATAACAAATTTCGTGAAGAACAAACCAAAACGATTTAGAAACAACTTGTTGCAAGCTTACTAACATAAGCCTTAAGCTTAGAAAAGTGTTGTGATTACTATAATGAAAGGCTTGTTAAAAATTGTTTAATAATGAAAACTGATCCCTTGCGATAATATTACTTGTCTATAATAAAATATAAGCTAAGAAGTCTAATTATTGAATAAGCTTACAAAAAAATACTTTTCTAATCTATAAGATTACATTTTTTGCGAAAACACGGTTCAAATTTTAATGGCATATTTACAAAAAGTTTAAAACATTTTACTCTTCGAACATAATACAAAGACTGAAAGATTTAACTAATAATACAAAATTTAGGCACGCGGCAGATAACGGGATATCATTCTCAAAAACACTTGCAAAAATATAGTGAGAATAAGACATTTGCAATCATATTTGTTGTCATGTTGTAGGAAATCTCTTATGATAAGCTTATTTTGCGACTCATTTACATTTTTCACTGTTTTGGTCTGTTGGGATATAAAGCCCACTTCTGAAATATTCTAAGTGTTGGTGGAGGGAGGCGTAGTCATATATAGCGCTCTTACTTGTTTTTATTATATTAAAGTATATTGCATTACCATTAACTTTAACCATTTTAATGTTCTATTTCTTTGTATTACATTGTTTTCTTATCACATTTTGCGAAAATAATGCATTATTATTTTTACGCTACTCTACTGATTATGCAATAATATTGCACTGTTAAAGATGTTTTTTACTAATAATGCAAAAGTAGTGCATTAATTGGCATATAATTGGTATATATTGGTGTATTAAAATGGTTAACGTTTATTGTAATGCAATAATTTTGCATTAAAATATTTTCTGATCAATTTAATGGTAATGCAAAAGTAGTGCAAACCGTCCAGGTGCCAAATAACGGCATTCGATATCGATCGAAACTCCCATTTAATTTGTATTGTAATTTCGATTGATATCGAAGGCCGTAATTTGGTCCCAGGTCTGGTTATGTACTCGTTTATTTAAAAAAAGTATCTAACCTGTAACACGAGCAATATGATGGAATGAACTAAAAAATACTCTTTTATATAATTGCATAGGTCCAAAACTGCATCAATTCAATAAGATAAATTCTCCACATCTGTGAGAAATCAAGATCGCATAAAATAAAACTGCGTTTTCTATAGGGATGCTAATCCCGAAATTCAGATCCCAAACAATTCCGGGATTTTCGGGATTCGTTTGCAAACCTCTTTTAAAGACGTTTTTTTTTTAATAAATATCTATAAAAAGCATTTAAATAATAATTTTTAAAAACCCCGAATCCCAAAAAATCCCGATATTCCGAATCCCGGGATTTGTGAAACCAGTCCCAGCTGTCAAAAATTGTCATGACTATACGATTTGTATGAAGCATCCCTTGTCAGCGAGTTTTATAGTGAAATTTGCTGCTTTTTTATAAATAATGGCAATTTAGATATATTTTGGTCAATCTAGCGGTTTTATATTCATTTTTTATCTCTATTATGTGGGTTTTATTAAACAAGAAAGTGAACACTACTGTTTGTGACACAACGTTAACGCTCTTTTTCAAGTATGGCATATTAGCGTAAAAGCAAAGCGGAAGAAAACGTCCAGCCTTCATTCTTGTTTAGGTACGGCTGTAAGGTACCTTCTTTGCAGCATTTTTTACAATTTTTTCTTTTGAAACAATTCATTTGGGCTTATTTATTTTACTATGATACTTTGCTGATTGCTGGGATTTTAAAATAATTTCTGTTAATAAGTCGAAGTCAAATAGTTAATTAAGTTCCCAAAATTAAATTTTTTATATTAAATATTATTTTACGAAAAACAGCGTTATCATTTTATTGCAGCAATCTTGACCCAATAACTAACTTTTTCTCTAATTTACATGAATAAATAAAGTCAAAGAGTTAATTCAGTTTGAAATTAAATTAATTATTTAATTAAAAAAAACATAAATCAGTTAAAATAACTAACAGCCATGTTAAATATTTATAATTCAACATGATGTAATCACATTTAACAAAATCGTTTGTAAATAAATATTTACAACTTAAGACAATTTTACAAATTTCTATTTAAAAAAAAAAAAAAAAAACAATTTCATTTGAAAAATGACTTAATGAGAAGATAAAATAAACAGCAAGACGCATTAATTGATATAAAAATTTAAAGAAAATAAAGAGAAAAGAAAACAACAATAAATTTAAGTAAAAGATGATAATGAAAACAATAACATGACAACATGATTGACAATTAATGTAAATAATTAAAGGCCTCGTTACTCTTACGTAAACGTATACGTTGCGGATCAGCTGTTCCGTTTTCCTTACCAAGCTTATGTGTAAATATGTACTCACACGTAAACGTAACGTTGCGTTGCGGATGAACCTGATAAAATTAAAATTTCTCTCCGTTTTTAAGATTTTTTTTTGTTTTGAAGCAGTGTTGTCAACAAAACTTATTAACCAGCGGTTTTTTTTTTAATTTTATTAATGAGATTCTTATCAAAACATTAATTTTAATTTGGTGTAATGAAATCCAATGTTACGGGTTTTTTGTTCGAACTGAAATTAGTATCGGCTTTAGGTGTCACAGCTCTTGTTTTTTTTTTATTGGAAATAAATATTGATGTTAAAAGCTTAATTTTCTTATTTTATTTTATTCATCAGTTAGATTATTTCCATAGATGGAAGTAAATAAAATTGATAAATAGTTAATATAGTTTTTTTTTCATGTTTCCGGCAGTCTTCGGCAGCGGGCTGCTACAAATTTGCGAAAACCTTTTCCTCACCTTTTCTATATTTATTTTATTTATTTATAAGTTTAAGCAACAAATATTTTTCTACTTTTAATAAATTCGCTTTCTATATTTACAAAACAATAAAATTACACAAATATAAACAACATTTGTATGTTTACTGTATTTCCACTTCTTATTTTCTTTTCTATAATTTTCATTTATTAAAATAACAAGTTTTTACAATATTTTAACGCAAAAATCATAATTTACAAAATTATTAAACAAAAATTGCATTTAAAGCTGTAAACACATGAGCCAAAACATAAAACAGCTGATTCGATTATCGGTTTTATTATAAAATAAAAATTTGAATAAATTTTAGAGAATGCAAATAGAAAGAAATCAGCGCATAGTTCCGAATATTCGAATTAACTTAATTATATTAAATATATATATTATTTAGTTTTATTTGACCTTTCTTTTTTTATAATTATTTTGAATTGCTTAAGCTTGAGGTCTTTTTTAAAAAATACATTATATTTATTTATTTTTCTCAATATTTCGCTAACCTTTGGTTAGCATCTTTAGGAAATAAATTTAAATTTACAATAAAAAATTATAAAAAATTTTTTTTTTCAAATTTTACTTATACACATATTGGTTATGTCAAGTTTTATTTAAAGAGATATTTATAATGACTAAAATTATTTTAAGGTCCATAACTCCAAAACTAGATCCTCAGGCGCAATAAAAACTAGATAAAAAAATTTTATTTTTCAAAGCAATTTTAGTGCTGTATATGTAAATATATATGCATAAAGTATTTTACTTTTTGTACAAAAGCGCCTATATCGTTTTGTATTGGCGTTTTTAAACAAGAATGTCAGCAACATGTTTTGGAATAAGACTGTGAGCAAAATCAAAACAAATAATAATTTACATACATACAAACATATGTACGAGTACACATATACACTTCAACACCATATGACACGTTTACGTATTTTTAGTAACTACCAAAACTATTTAAAGTCGAACGCAACGTTTACGTATCCGCAACATTTACGTAAGAGTAACGAGGCCTTAACAAATAAAAGTAAACTAAAGTGACAAGCGATCATGATGCGTTTAGAAAAAAATTGCAGAGATGGAAATGTGTATTTTAATGAACGAGTAAATTAACTACTTAAAAGAGACATTTAAAATTTAATTAAGTTGTAAAATTATAAAAAGAAAACAATTGCAACTTTGCTTATAAAAAGCAAATAATATGTTCGTTTAAAATTTTTGCAAATAAATTGAAATACACAAATGCCAACTGCTGACATCTTCACGTAAGTCATTTGTTATCAATTTTTTAAGCAGCTGCATTTTGATTTCAAAGTCAATTTATACATTTTTTCTGCAATAACAAAATTTAATTCAAAGTAATTGTATCACTGTTTTATTTTAAGTAATTGTAAATAATAAAAATTAAACAAAATAAAAAAAGGAAAATTATGTTTGTTTCTTCACTTTCTAATGCGATGTGTAGAAATTGTGTTCCTTAAAAATATAATTGTTTCCAATTAAAATGACATTATTGCACATTATAATAATATAATTAATTTTTCTATTAATGTAGATCCTTCTATGATATATACCTATAACAATTAAGTTCAGTTTTAAGTTAATAAAAATTTAAACTTAAAATAAAAAAAAATCTTAGAATTTTAAATCAGTCATAAGCACGTTGTTTATATGAGCCAATAAATAAAAAGAACTATAGTATTCTTTATCAACGAGTATTGCACAAGAAGAAGTAAGAACAATTACCCGACAGAAAAAAATCGATGATACAATGCAGTTAAAGATTTTATTTGTTTAATGCAATTAATATGTCAATGAAAAATAAGTATGTATCATACATACCCCATAAGAATTTAATGCACATATTTACATTCATAATACACATATTTTATATATCTTTTAATATGTATGTACCAACAATACCGATATTTCGATATTAAAAATTTTTCGAACTCGAAATAACGATTCTTCGGTACCGACTCGGTATAATAAATCCAATTTTGCAATTGATTAATTTATTAAATTTTCTCTTAAAACGCTTAATGCTATGTTCGCACGACAACGTTTTTTCGTAATTCACTCTCTCATTCGTATGATGCATAACGAACGTTACATTCGCACACGTTTTCTGATTGATATATAAACATTTTTTGGTCTTTCAAAAGAAATAGCTTCAACTAATATATAGTATTTGGTGACATCAATAAATACATACATATGTACCCTAGAGGGAAGCGACCTGACACCGAAGTAGTCCCGTGATAGGTTTTTGGTGGTAGAGACCGGTTCTAGTTCTAACACTTTATATGAATAAGACCTATCACTTTTACATGGGGTTGTCATTGGACGTGTTTAGTGACAGTTACTACAATGTAGTATTATTTCAATAAAACAAGTCCTAGAATTAAATTCAAGAACCAAATTTTAGAAAGTACCAAAAAATGTGTCACAGCACCGGTGAAGACTGTACTGAAATTCATTACTTTTTCTACTTTTTTGTTCTTCATAAACCACTAAAGTGATTGGTTCTTCTTTCACTGGTCATGAGTCCTTTCTTTTTGTACTTGTTCTATTTTCACAAATCCCAGGACTAGTCTGTTGGACCAATTGACACAAATTTCCTGCAGGGTACTTACGAATGGCGTACATCATAATTTCTTAGCAGGTATTTATTGCGAAATAATTGATCACAAAGTTTTGTGACGAACGCCTCAAAAAGTGGAAGAAACTTTAAAAGTTAAAGTGTGCTTTCCTAATTTTTAGCGAATTTTGCATCATAAGGTATACAAAATCTGATTCCTAAAAAAAAGATGAATATAACAGAATTCTAAAATCACTTATTCGCAGCCAAAAAAATGTTGTGATTTTTTGACAAAACCCTTTGTGACGCACACCTAACAACGCATGGTACAGTTTTTCCGGTACTATATAATAAACCCAGTTTTATTTATTTTAACAATAAAAAGAATTGCATTTCTTACACTAATTTTGTGATTTTTAATGAATGTATGAGTGAACATCAATTTTTTTTCTAACGAAAGCACCTAAAATAATGTTAAATTCATGTATAACATTAAGAGAACAGTGGTGGGGTAAGGTTTGGTAAAAATGATTGTATTAATGATCATTGAAATACATATTTTTCAATTGTCGTATTTACAAAATCCCTTGTATCGTTGTACCGATTGTGTGTCGTATTAAAAACAATAGTGAACTATGTGTATTAATACAACATACAATCGATAAGCCATACAAGGGGTTTTGTGAATACGGCAAATATAAAAATGAAACTATACATCTAGTTTAAACATCATTTTGTTCTTGAATGTAAATTATTAGTTAAGTATCCTTATAAAATGTAGATTATTTTATTGGTCTGTAAGGACTTTAGTCCATAGACCGTGATTAAATAAATAAATAAAAAAATAAATAGTCTTATATTCCATTAAAAAAAATAAATTTGAAAAATTTTTGGTTGGTTGGACTGTTTCTGGGATTTGCCCATATACTTTGTTTAAAAATTATCAAAAACATGGAATGTGGAATTTTCAAACCAAATGCTTCTTAAGTTCCATTAGTTTTACCTTTTGGTACTAAATACATTAATTTTTTTCTTCTTTAATGTACGAAACTTTGTAAACATACCTTTTTTCTTTTCACATATTATTATATTTTATCAATATTCTCAAAATTAACAACCCCTTATCTAAGATGCTTTTCTAATATTCCGTATGCCCAGAAATAATGATGCATTTTTGTGTGTGCTAGACAATGGGTACAAAAGAGTGCAAAACCAATCGACAACAAGCTGATACAAAACCTCATTGTTTAAAAAAAACTTTAAAAAAATTATGTATGTTGTACAAACTTAAAGTTAAAAATCTCTATTTCTAAAAATAAAAAATCTTCATTTGAGAAAAAAAAAATCTCCAAATCTTATTTTGATCAAAAAATCTTCCAAAATGAGATAAAATTTTCATTTTGGCAACGCTGGTCATTATACATTTTTATCGAAGGCTTTAAAAAAAAAGACAAAAACAAATAAGAAAAACAAATACAATTTTAAAAAACTGTTTTTTTTTTGTAAAACTTTATCCATTTTTTGCCGACCGGGGATCAAAATTACCACTGCTCTTAAGCTATGTTCACATTATGTGTATTTGTCATGTGGATTATCACTTTTTCACATGTTAAATTTGTACATATCGTCTGAACCCCTCTAGTACACATGACATATTTGATTTCGAACGAGTTCTTTTTTTAAGTGACAAAGCATCTGACATCAGCTGTTTTTTATTAACAAAATTGTTTGTGGCGGCAAAAGTTAATTAAAATTTAAATAAAGATAAATAATAATAGTAAATAAATTATACAACAGGTAAAAAATACACAAATTTATTATTGAAAATGTATTTTTTTTATTTTAGATAGGTTATGTCAAATGTACGTTACATACTAACATGTAAATTATAAACCTTATGTAAAACTCAAATTTTGACTAACACATAAATTTATTGTAGGTAAAAAAGTGACATTCCACATGACAAATACACGTAATGTGAACATAGCTTTACTGCTTTTTTTGTTGGAATGTTTTTTTTTCTGTTAGTTTACTTGGTGCGGCGAAAAATGGGTTAAAATAACAAATAAATTAACAAAATATGAATTGTTAAGATAATAAGACACTTTTAATGTTGCTTATTTATCGTCCAGACTTGCAATTTTCATTGCAAATTTCAAGTATTGGATAGGGATGACAATATTGGGGAGAGGTACTCAAATTCATGTATTCTGCAATTCTGTTTTGTTTTGTTATTCTTACACTTTTTATCTTGAAATTGGCTGTAGGTGTATTTGTATTTGTATTTATAAAGAAAGAAATATAAAAATAAAAAAATTGCAAAACTATGATTTCATAATCTGCGTACTTATGCAATTTCAAAGCAGAATTTTCAAAAATTGCAGCAACAAAAATTGCAAGTCTGGACGAAGACTTAGTCTGCATTCACACGTTTCATCTTTTGATACTCAACTCTTGTGTTTTTAGGACAGAGAAGAAAGGGGGTTGGCACGGAGATGCCTGTACTCGGTCAGCACGGTTTGCGATTTTATTCATAGGTCTATGTACAACAACGGCTCCGTGCAATTTTTTTCTTTTCTTTTTCTCTTTGCTTGGCTGTGAATAAAATTGCTATTCTTTTGAAGCAAAAAAAGTTGAAACCGATGATATCATAACGATGTAACGAGTAAATACAGACTTATTTTTGTATTCATTTTCAAAGCAAAAAAATTTTCATAAATGTAAGAAGAAGAGTTGTTGAATTGTGAATATGCCGTGTAAACAGCGTAATTCGCATTCGTTATTCAAGAGCCGAACAAAGTAATTCAAAATGCCGGGCGAACATAGCATAATACATCCAACATGTATCGTTTTACATGGTTTTACACATGTTATAATAAAAGTCTTTCAAGTCTCACCAGTTTTAATTTATGAGCTACACACTTTCATGTTCGAAGTGATCTCAAGCTATGACAGCAAACAAAAGAGAATATTATATCAAATCGATAGTTTATTTATCTCAAAAAATTATAATTAAAATTCAAAAATTTCCCAAGATATATTATTACTCACTCACATTAAAATGTGCAAAAAATTATAATTAAGTATTGTTTAATTTAAAAACAAAATAAATTTATTTATTCCTTTCACACGTCTAAAAACCTGCCTTTTTGTAGTTAGTATTTTTTTAAAATTTTATAATAAATATATAATTTGTTTAAATTTTTAAGTCTTACTAGGCAAAGGTTAATATATTAATTAGTTGTAAGTATAAACGTTTAAAGAGCTTTAATTAGCATTTGCATGAGATTCTGTATATGTTCATATTAACTACGCAAAAGCTACACTACTACATATTTACTCAATTATGAAGTATTTACATTTTCCACTTAAAATTAAACAAGTTATTAAAAATTACTAGATAATTTTAAAGACTTGTCATGTGTTGGATTAATGCAAGTTCTAACGTACAATATAAATTCATTAGAACTACAAAATCACACAGATTCTTTGCAATAAATTTGGCTTACATTTTTCTTAATAATGAACTAAAGTCATGCAATATTTTGGTATCTTTTCAAAAGAAAAAAAAAAAAGAGTTTGAAATGATGTGCGTGCAGACATTATTTTAATTCAGAATGTTTTCTTTTAAAAATAATGGAATGCCATGTTCCAAGATTTTTTTTTAAATTTGTTGATAAATATTTTAGTTGACTGACTTATTAATTCTAAATATTTTGTTCATTCTTAAGTGGAAATCACATTTTCTAAAATTAGCTTAATAATAAAATATAATTGTATAAATATCTTGTTGCAACCATGGCACAGTGGGAGATTTTGGGAAAAAATTGCAAATCATTCTGGATTCTGTTAACGGTTAGTCCGGTTGAAATAAAATTTTTATTTTGGGGCCCATAGACGTATAATTATGGGCTGGCATAGGACAGCTCGGGTATTCACCCCTATTCTGCATTTCAATTACGTCTCTGCATTCAGTTCCGTTACGATCGAAAATTGGTATTCTGCAGAAAAACGGAATCAAAAGAATAAGAAGAAGATAACAATGTTTACAAAATCAATTGTATCAATGTGGAATGTGGAAATGAAACAGCAGAATAAGCAAGTCTGTTATCATTTTCATAAACAAATGTCAAATTTAATAAAACAAGTTCTGTGTATAATAAAGTAAATTGTTTATAAATGTAATAAAAGAAAAATATTGAAATAAAATAAAAAAAGAAAAAGGTAAAAATAAGTTTTGCATAAATATATAAGTGTGTATAATCTAGTGAAGCTAAAATTAACTAAAAAAATAAAAGTGTTGTGGTTAAATATGTAAAGACAAAATGTTAATAAAAACTGTTTGTAAAGAAATAATTTAGTGAGTTGCATTTTTATTTAAAATTTAAGGACAAATGGAGTCTATTGCAGCTTTAGCCGTCATTAAATTTGCCAGTTTTTCGTATTGCTCCGGTGTTGTTGTTTTTGACCTGCATGCATACATAACAAAACACTCATATTCCAGTACAAAAAATAACAATTTAAAACAAAAAAATTATAATAATAATTTGTATTTAAAACGTTTTTGAATTTTTTATTTTTTTACTTACATTTTTTCACTTTTTTACTTAAAAAAACAAAAATAGAAAAAACCTCCGTTAACAAAAAAACAACTGAGAGAAACGGAGCTCCGATCGTAATGCAGAATACATACAATCGAAAGAAACTGAGCGGAATCGAAACGCAGAATACCAAAATTGCCAGACGGAGAAAATTTCGATTCGAATCGAAACGCAGAATAGGGGTGATTTTAAAAAAAATAAAATCGATTCAGAATTATTAGTTTTAGCCCGACATTGAAAATTTATTTTTATATAATTTTATCAATAAAATATCTACTTATGTGCAAACATACAATGATTTTTTGAAATAGTATGCATCAATGTTTCAAGTTTAAACAAAAAATAATGTATAATATTTAGTATTTGCAAAATTCAAGAAAGTGCAAAACCCCTAACGTAAACTTGTATACAAGTCCTTAATTGCCACCTAAAATTATATTCTAATCGGATTAGCCATTAACAAAATCCAGAATTATTTTAATTTTTTCCAAAATTTCCCACTGTGCATGGTAATTTTGTAATAATTTGTATAATTTTGATACGTGAAAGAATTTACAATATATTTTTTAGTTTCTTTTATGTGAGATTTATAAGAATTAATTTATTAATTTTGAAATTTATTTAAGCTTAAATTCATATTTTACATAGAGTAATTGAACCCCCAAAAATTGTTAAACACTTCACCTCAAATTTTTTTAAAAATTAAAAAATTTTCCACACAAGGTGAAGGGATTTATAAAACAGCTCCCGAAGTTTTGTTTTGTAATTTTTGAAATATTTGGATTTAAATTAATCATCGTCTAGAACTATTGGAATATTTTAATCTGTTGCTTTTGGACCACATGCTAGTGAATCTTAATGGACCGTTGTAAGGAATAAAAAAAAAAAAACACAAACGAATATCCCAGTAAAAACTTCGCCTACAAAATAATGTGTTGAGTAATCAGAAAAATATAAGAGCACTACTTACAATTCTACTGAAAGAACCAATGAATCTTACACGGGATGTCCCAAAATGAACGCATTCAAAAGTAAGTCACTATATTTTTACTTACATACATCCAGAAAAAAGTAGTTATAGAAGTTGTTATAGATGTAGTTATAGAAGAAAGCTACTAAATAATGAGTTAAAGAAGCTATTCATTTTGTAAAAGTAAGCAAAGTTTTTACTGGGATTTGATACCCTTCACAGACAGTTAGAATTTTTCAGGCTTGGGCTTTAAATAGGATCTAAAAATTATTACTAAATCTTTTTATAAAAGGACGTCAGTATTAAAATTCGTCACCTAAAATGCAAAGGCGCGGAACAACACTTTTTTTAGTTTTATAGGTACTCGATTTCGAATTTGTTTTTGTTGTTACGTCCTTTTGCATTTTACGTGACGGTAACTTATTGACCGAGAACTAGAAAGCATATGGTGCTGTTTTCGCGACACAAGTGATTGAACGTGTTGTAAAATTTATATGAATAGCACTCAGTTTTTTAGTGTTTTTCATATAAATAATACTACACCTTCAGTCACTTGTGTTGTGAAAACAGCAAATTAAAGTTTTTATTTCTAGTCATATTAAACTTAATTTGAACCAATTTGATTTAAATATCATAATTAGTAACAGTTTTAGCTGAACTAACATTATTATGAAACAATTTCACAAAATTCTGTATAGCGATTTCTGGTATAAAAAAATATAACTTAGAACAAATTTTGATAAAGAAGTGAAATTTGTTAAAGCGTTTTATAGTTTTCAAATGGTTTTTGGAAGGCTGATAATGAGAGATAAGGTAAATTATAACCCGATTATTACAAAATTGCATTGTTTTATTTCTGGCCATATGAAGTTAAATCGGACCAAAATTCTACATAAGTATCTACATAAATACATCTGCGACGTTACGGTTCTAGGCGTTTTAAAATGTTTTCCGAAATTAAGCATTATACGGGATATATAGTAAATTATCCACTGATCTTCACGAAATTTAACAGGGCCCAAATCGTCGCACACGTGATCGAATGAACTTTCGTATCGAATAAAACTTCGTGACGTATCAAAAACGGAATTGCGGCATTCGAAAGCTTTCGTATCGAAATTTGTTGAAAAAATGTAATAGATTTCTATGCTTGTATACTAATGGCATAAGGCATTGCACTTTTCGCCGCATATAAATCAACAATGTTGATAGTGCCCTATAAAATAGGTGACTTCGGTTTATTTATGTGGCTTTTTTTATAACGGCGGCGCTTGCCAAAAAGAGCAACAAAGCAACGCAAAAATTCGGAAAACTTTTTACAAATTCAGAAAATTTGCAAAAATAGCGAAAATTCGCGAAAGCTTTTAACATATTAACATATTAAATTGATTAAAAGTCCATAAAATTACAAGGAATGGCAAAAATTCGATTAAAAATTTTAAATTAGCGGAAATTTGCAAACAGCAGCATGAAAGCAAAGTCTAGTATTTATTAAAAATTGTTAAAGCTGTACAGAATCAGAAAACTTATAGAAAAAATCGCTTTTATCCATGATTATAATTTGCGAAAAATTGCAAAACTGAAAGTTATTATTTTATTTCTTATTGCTGAAAAAAGTTTAATACTTAAATTTTTAGCTATTTGTTAAAGAAATCTAATATTTATTCCCAAAAAGTGTGTAAATTGTTTGTAAAAAAACAATTAAATGTTTTTACGAAAGCTCTTAACCTATCGAATGACATTTCGAGTAAAGTCATTCGATCGACTACTCGTTATCGAATGACATAATCTCAAAAAGTAAAATTTCGATCAAAGTCACTCGATCACGACTGCGGCGATTTGGGCCCAGTTTGTTTTTGAGGCCGGATTTTTGAGAAGTGGATTAAGTTTAAACTTAGTTTACCGTAGTCTGAAACTCGGATTTTATCGGCGAAATGTGATTTTTTTATTATTTCATTTAAGACCCACATTTTAAGCAAAATTAAGCTGTTCCGTCAAAATGTTGTATGTTGTTTGCATTAGTCCTAGCAAACTGTGACGTATCACATTTTATTACATTATCACTATTTGTTTAGGTTTTAGGCGTACTAAACAGTTTTCTGAGAGCAGGCTTAATATCCCATAATGGTCAATTATGGACCGATTTTCACAAAATTTGTTTTTTTGACAAATTTCGGAAAACATCGACACTTGATAAAGTGTTAAAAATTGGCTCAGAGATCAACAAAATCTTTTAATTTTTGGTATTATTGTAAAATATTATATATATATGATACATTTATTACAATAATACCAACAATCAAAAGATTTTGTTGAGCCCGAGGTCAGTTGTTAAGACTTAACAAATATTTATTTATCGATTAAAGTGTGACCACTATATTAAACAACAATATACTCCCATTTTAGCAGTAATTTACGCAAATAACAAACTTTGATGAAAAAGATAAGTCTAATCTGGAAAATGTTAAAAAATTAAAAAAAAAAACCATGTCACTGGTTATTGAGAGTCAAGTATTTGCTCAGTGCGACCATAGCTTTCAACAAAATTAAAATTTAAAAAAAAATTTTTTCGCAACTTTATAAATTAGTGAATCACTAATAGAAAACTTTTTGTTTATTTGTATTAAATTCATAATTTTGTTAAAATTAATTGTTGTTGCTTAATATTATTAAAATTGTTATACGCATTTGCATTGGAAATAGCAAAAGTATGCAGCTTATTGCTAACCGGAAGCAAAGAATATAATTTGATTAAGATTTTTTTTTTTTTTTTAATATATTAATAATAAACAATAAATTTCAAGTGTTTTTATCAATAATAAAAACTGGGAATTAAGCACGAATAACAAAATCTTTTGAAATTAAAATTTTGTATTCCCAAAAATTGAAATTACTTTTTGATAATAAACAGGCAAGTGCACGGCCTAAAAAACACTAAATTGGCAACATCTTTTGTAAAGTTGTTGTTGTTTTTTATTTTTGTTTTTCTTAACCTACTTACAACTACAATTAATGTTGAGAGAATTTCAACTAATTGTAGTGGGGAATGTAAGATGAGATAAACCCACTGTTTATTGTTGATGTGTTTTGTTTAAACTTTGATATTATTACAAGTAGAGCTGTTGCTATAAGTCTTATACGCTTAACAGTTTTATTTGGTTTAATATCTTTAGTTTTTCTAAAATCTTTATGGATGAAGTTTCCTGATGATCTGGCCTAAGCAACCAGTGAAATGCGCATAGGAATAGCTTATCCCATCAACAATAAATTTCAAGTGTTTTTATCAATAATAAAAACTGGGAATTAAGCACGAATAACAAAATCTTTTGAAATTTTATTAATAAACATAAACAAAAGTCGTAATCTTTTTTTATTTTAAATGCGCATAAAAGCAACTTGAATTTGAAGAAATGTGTTAAAGGGTGCCCTAGTGGACTAGTTGGTAGTGAGCTAGTCTATCAGTGAGAGGGTTGGGGATGATTTGATTCCTGCCTGATATTCTGGTCAGTTTCGCTACAATGTGCGTTTACCTTACTACATATTACTTTTAAGACATTATAAGTGGATAGGTAAAATTCGCTTGCGCTAAAGATTGAAATGCCTAAGGTACCAGTTCTAGAGCCAGCTATTTTTTAATTTGCCGATCCGCCCGCATGGCTGAATGTTTGTGTGTCCATGTAAACCTTCCATTATTTTTAAGGTTAATTGATAGAATTTGGTACATATTGATTGCGCTATTGCAAAACAAATGCTTTTCTAAAATGGTGACAATTGACTGGTTTTCGTATAAAAATAAAGAAAATGTTGCATAATTAAGTGCTTTGTACGAACTAGAAAATGAGGTAGCTGCAGAACAAAACGTACTTTTTCGCATTTTTTGACAAATTAGTTTTTGGTAATTTTATAACATTTGCGTTGAAATCTTTAATGTGGTGACTTAAGACAGCTTGATTTATCTATTGATAAGTCAAAAACTTGTTACAACATCCAGGTTTATGAAGATTTTTAAGGAGGCAAAATTAAACAAACCTAAATTTTCCAAAAATTTTAATGAACAAAGAAGTACGTTATGCTCTGCGGCTTCTCAAATATTTTCAACAAAATGTATTTTTTTTAATTTCAGTTTTTATTGAAACTACATGAAAAGTAAATTTTCTTATGCAATCAATTTCATTTCTTAAAACAAGAAAATCCAGAATCTATCAAAATATGGTCTTGGTTTTAACTTATTTTGTTCGTATATCGTAAAATTTTCATAAATAATAAAACATTTTGCTTATAGTGCATTTACACCTACGCCATAAACAGGTTATAAGTTGTTTATGATGATAAACTAGTTTGAGAAACTTGTTTATCCATACAAATTATAAACACGTTTGTAACTTGCTTTTGAGATAAACTAGTTACAAACAACCAGTGTTTGTTAATGCAACTCTGTTTTTTCAAATTTTGTTCTGGCAATGCTACTGATATTTGACATTTCTTCAAAAATAAAAAAAAAAATCAAGTGAAAAAAAAATTTACTTTTGTCTGAAAAGCCAAAGCAATAGTAAGAAAAATAAAATAAACAAAGAAAATGTTTAAAAAAAATTCAAAATTTATAAGAAATGTTGGTTTTTTTACATAGTTTCTTTTAGATGGACACCGGAAATAAAAGGTTTGTTTATATGTTTGTATGTATGTGCATCAACGTTTTTTTTTTATTATTGGGGCTAAGAACTTGTCAAAGATAAACAACTTAACTGTCAAAAATGCTGATGTAAACGGTATTGTTTATGAAAGTAGTTTACGATCATAAGCTAGTTTGAAAATTACAAGTGTAAATGCACTATTAAACCAAGCCACACATATATTAAAAATAAGTAATTTTTGACTTGGACAAAATTTGCAAAATTTTCTTGGTTCAAGCCATATTTAGTAAATAATTCTTCCCGTGAAGTGCCATAAAAATTATATCAATGGCAGGTTAAAGTTATATTTGTGAAAATTTTAAACCTTTAATTTTTGCTATTTTAAACAAACATTTTTCTAAACAATTTTCAAGAAGCATTTTTTTTTTTTATTTTGTCAGGTATATTTTGTCACTTTTATTTTTTCCCCTTAACCAAGGCGAATTCGTTACAGGTAATCTCGGTACTACAACAAGTACAACTCTACAAAAACCACAAGCAATTTGTTTTTGTAAAATCATTGTATAATGTCAAAAATAAATGACGTAAGGCGAATTCATTAATGAATAAAAATAATAATTAATTAATAAAACGCATGCTGCAAATGCGCAAAATTTCGTAAAAAAGTTTGCAGCATGGATTGCAGGTTTTAAGTCTTATGCCCAATTTTCAGGATAGTTTTTAAATCAAAATTAAGTTAATTTTCATAAAAACTTAAATCGTATTTAAATACAGATTAGTTTTTTGAGTTTTATTTGAAAAGTCTTATTTAAATAAGATAAAAGTATGGTAGCACTATTAAATACAAAAAAAATATCATAAAAAAGTATAATCATTCACAAGGTGGCCTCAAAAAACAGGTGATTGTTATTGCTTTGCCTGTTGTTGTTGTATTGTTGTGATATTGAGGCCACCTTGCTAAAATATTACAATGGAAACTTAAGTTGAAATTAAGTGTACCACATCGGTGAATTAAGTTTCATTTAAGTACTTAAGGCTAGATTACACTATCTCACAAGTCTTAATACTTAATACTTTGTGAGATATAAATCTAATGAGTTTCGTTGCGACTGTCAAAAATCTAATTTAATTAATATTAATAATTAATATTACTTGAGTTTTTGACATGTATTAATACAAAGTATAATAGTGTAATCTAGCCTTCAGTGAATAAGAGAATTTTGTATTTAAAACGATTTTAAACATAAATGTGTTTTAATTTTAATATCAATCCTGAAAATTGGCCATTAGAAAAACTTCGCGAAGGCCATCATTAAATTGGGTGATAAGCAAAGAGCCCATACATTTTTAGCAGAGTCATTAAAATGCAATTACACTAACTGAAAAATATGCGAAGACTTTATGGACGTTTAAAAAGCTTCTTATGGGTCATCAGTGTGTTAAACATGGTTCCGAGCACATGGCATGGGAATTGACAGCTTTAACAGCTCCTTATCCCTTAAAGGCCGGACAATTGGTAAATCTTTTATATCCTTTCCCGCCATGTGGGTTACAAAACAACCATTTGCCTAAAAAGCTTTGGAACTGTGTGCAGAATTAAGTCAAAGATCTTTGGAGGCCATTAACGCTATTTACGTTCTTTATTTTTTTTTTTAAATTTCTGTTTTATTATAACTTTTTATGTTTTTTTTTTTAATTTATTAATTTTTTGTATGTTGAAATTTTTTTCATTCCTGTTGAAAGTTTTTAAATGTAAACAAAAATAATAAACAAATTTTGACATCCAACAATTATAAAGCTAAAAAAAAAATTATCACCTGCGCTTATAAGACCACCTGTTATGAATTCGCCTTGCCCTTTACTTTCTACAACACTTTACTTAATTTAAAAAAAAAATTTCAAACAAATTTTATAAAATTGTATGTGAAAAATTTCTTAACCCAAATAAATAATTCAAAATAACCCCTTAATTTATGTGCTGTTCCCAGGTGACAAGCAATTGATTGTGTAGAAAAATTTATATGAAAAGCACTCAAAAAACTGATTAATAAACATATCAAGTTTGTAAACGGGATATTGAGTGAAACTGGGGGTTAAGTTACCCTGAGCTAAGGCGACCAGATTTTGAAAATAAAAATAGAGGACATAAAGAAAATAGTAAAAAATTTATTTGATTTCAACATTTTTTACATAATTTACAGACAAACTTACATTCATATATTGATATATATGTAAAGTAAATAAAAAAAATAACATATTTAATAGGTATTTAAGCTACTTGGGACAAATTTTGCTAACACCAATAGGTAATAAGTAACAAGGATGAGAAAGAACACCTGTATGTCCAAAATGTCGAAATTTGAACCCCTCTTAAGCCTGGTACTCTGTTCAACATTTCACGTGAAATGCTGTCAAAATGCATATGAAAAAAACTTGTGCGGAATATCTACGAAATAATGTTGATGGAGTTGTACTCTGTTTATTTTGTGAAAAAGTTCCGAAATGTTTCTGGCAACATTTTTTTTACAACTGCGAAATAATGTAAGCTGCCTTTATTTCACGTGGAATTTTAAGCAAAAGCAAAAAATATGAACTTAATATTAAAAAAGAAATAAAAAATTAAAATAACACAAGCGGTAACAGTTTTTTATCCATATTTACTTTTTTTTATTAAATTTTTTATTAAAAAAAAATTATTTTAGTAAAATACATGTGGCGTTTGTTTACATACACGAAACAATGTAGCATACTTTGAAGGAATAAAAACGTCAAATTGTACAAACTCGCAAGATTGGTAACATTGATAAATGCCAAAATTTTCGTGTGGAATAATCAATGTTGCTCAACATTTTTCACAAATTTGAACAGAGTACTAGGCTTTACTCAGAAACTTTTTGACCGATCTTGTTGAAAATTTGTGTCTAAACTAATGTTCAATAGGACTTACCTTGGTTTATCCAAATCGGAAGACATCGATTTTAAAATTGGGTCACTTGCCATGAAATCCCCATATATAAAAATTAAAATTTAGCTTTACATAAGTAAAAATTGTTAAAAAATAACGAAACTTAAAAATTTATTGCACTAACTTATTCAAAATTTCAAACTGCAAGTGCATGAGAGTGCAGTAGGAGTATGAACAGAACAAGAATGGCACGACATTTTTCATACGAGTTGGCAGAAAAAACCGACACCGCCGTAAAATAAAATTTATTTTAATTTATAAAAACAAAAACAAAGATGAAAGATTATGAAAAAAGTTGAAAAAAAGGCGACTCAAATTTTATAGATGACAGCCAGTTAAAATAGATGATTGTCCTCTAAAAAAGACTGCGTATGGTCACGTTACCTTAACAAATACTGTCTTATCAACCGTTTAAATAGATAGCTTTAAATATAAATCACAAAAAACTCTTGGGGTTACGTTTAAAATTGTTTAAAATGATTATCAAAGTAATCACTTTGATAATAAACTGGCAAGTGCACGGCATAAACTGAACTGGCAACTTGCTTGATTTTTTGATTTTCTTGCGAAAACAATAAAGCAAGTTGTTTTTGTTTTTATTTTGTTTTTTCTTAACCTACTTACAACTACAATTAATGTTGGGAGAATTCCAGCCAACTCTAGTGGGGAATGTAAGAAAAAGATAAACTTACTGTTTATGTTTGTTGTTTTTGTTTAAACTTTGATTTTGTTACAAGTAAAACTGGTGTTTATAATTCTTATTCGCTTAAGTGTTTTATTATTTTTATAATATGTTTAGTTTTTTTAAAATATTTGGATAAAGTTTTCTGATGATCTGGCCTAAGCAACCAGTAACAGCTTATCCCATCAACAATAAATTTTCAATGTTTTTATCAAGAATAAAAATTCGGAATTAAGCACGACTAACAAATCTTGTTATTTAATTGTTTAAAATGTTTTTTAAATGCTCGTCCATATTTTAAAATATTTTTAGCAGAATCTTTCGTTAATTCCAATCAAACTCAACAAATGTTATAAATTAAAAGATTTTTGGCGCAAGACAGAATGACCGGCCAGCGAAGGAACCATTGAAATATGTCTGTACAAGGGGGGATATCCTCTTAAAAGAACTCAAAGCTTTTCCAATAAACCAGACAACAGCGTTTGTCTAAAGTGGGTATCCGTCAAGGGAGATTACACTGCACATATGTATATTAAGTTTGACATTTTCTTCTGTAAATAGGTATACCCACGATGAAATAATGCAGGTGGCATCGCTACGGCAACAAATACAACATCATAACAAAAATGGAAATTAGTCCCAGCTTATGTCAAAAAGTATTTTAAACCAGTGTTCGAAAATAAACAATACATTATTTAGCGTTCGGACACACACTCAAGAACGATATCTATTTTTAAGTGATTGTGCAGACGAACACAACCCTTAATACCGTTCGTAATTATTTTCAAGAAAGAGCCGAACATTATATATTGTTCTGTTCTTCGTTAAAAAACAGAACAATTATAGTCATAATGTAGACAAAAATTATATTTTAATGTTCTATAATGTTTCTATTTTTACATTGATAAAGAAATGAACAAACAAACGCTGAACGTGATAAAATAAAAGAATTTGTAGCCAATTTTTATTTAATTATGGTCAATATTTGATTTATTTTTAATCAAAATGGTCAAAAACTTTAACAAAATACACTAATCACAACAGGAAACATGGACTTTTTGTATGCATAAACAAAACTTTGACATAAATTTGGACAAACAATGCTACAGCAAAAATCGACATCTGGCGTAGTGATGTCACCTGTTTATTTCACCATGGATATACCCATATGCAGGTATATTCGTATATAAAAATCTAACGAATTTTATTTATCGAAACGTAAACATACATATTTCTATGGTTATGGAAATAAAACTGTACCTCTTCACATGTTGCCTTAAATGTTTTCTTTAAAAACCAAGCACATCATAAATATTCTAAGAACACAAGTTTCTTTTAGATTTTTAAAGTACCTGTTTGTTAATCTCAACTCAAAATTTTATAGATGTTTTTGCACATGTTTAAATTAAGCCATTTTCCGCGAATAATTGTGTTGACGTTTAATACATTACCTGCTTAGCGGGCAGCTGTCAATACAATCACAGAATAGGTAGGCAAATATTTTAAGGATAGAGCAGAAGAATTCGGTATAAAAACTTAAGTTGGTACCTTGAAAGGACACAGTCTAGTCTTACGCTTCGTTACGAACGTACTAACTAAACAACTCAACTACAGTCCAACTGTTTAAGCAAACAATCTGTACAACAAATTGAAAACTTTTTATTAAAAAAAAACCTTTTTGCTAAAATGGTTAACATTAATGTCAATTTTAAACATCTTGAGAAGGAAATTGAAAATTTCACTACGGTAGATGAACGTAAGTTTGTTAGAATTCTTTTGAACAAAATTTATTTACAAAGTTTTTCTATTTTTGTAATTTCACTAACATTTGCTTAATTTTATTTCTCTTTCTAGATCTTCAATTGGCTGCCGAATTGGGTAAAACTTTACTTGAACGCAACAAAGAATTGGAAACTTTGTTAAAGGAGCACAAACACACAATTGAAGAACAAGAACAGGAAATTGTGGTATGTATTACAATTAAATACAATTTTATTTATTAAGTTAATAATGATAAAAAGAGATCCTTTTTTGTTGCATATGCAAACTAGTTATTTTCAAAGAAACTTTGTTGCATTTTACAACTGCCACTTGGTAGTTCTCTATTAAAATTGTTGATAAATGGCGCCAAGATCAATTAATGATCGTTAGAGTTCAATGCTTTTGTAGATCAATATAACAAAACTATATAAATTCGTTAAAGTTGGCATGTAGAGAAAACTGTTTGTTTTTCTACTTTGTATTTTACTTTTACCATTTTAAATTGTTGCAATATTTAGCTCATGTTTTGGTTATACCTGATTGGTTTACAACGACACAATTTGGTCTTCACCAACAACATCGGCGTCATCATCTTCATCATCATCATCGTAACAAAGTGTTTTTGTAAGCAGAACACCCAAATTCCATAAAATAAGAAATCAGAGCTTGTTGCAACACTTTGCATTTTGTAGCAATCAAGCATAAAATATTTAACCCTTTAAATGGGCAGACAACCCGAACAAAAATGTTTCAGAAAGAGAGAGAGAGAGACAAAAAGTGGGTCAATTAAAAACTATTGAATTAAATAGTTTTTCTTTCAGATGATTCAATTCTATTTTAAGGCAAAAGTTCAATATATTCAAATTTAGCCCGTTGGCATTTATTTAATTAGTTTATTTGAAAAACATTTAAACCATTTGAACGAGTGTGTACAAATGCAATTTCTTATCTCGTGATCAATCATGCATAAACTATTTTAACATTTTCAAGAAATTTACTTTAATCTAAATGTTTTCTGTTTTTTTCTTTCTTTGCATTTTCGAAAATAGTATTTGAAAAAACATACCACTGCATTAAGGGAAGTAAACGATTCTCGTTTGAAGGTCTATGAGCAATTGGAAGTCGGTATTCAAGATTTAGAGCGTGCCAATCATCGTTTGCTCGTTGAAAATACCGCCGATAAAAAGCATATAAAAACGTAAGTTAATTTTTGAATAAATTTGTTTAACTCTTAAATATTTAGCTGAGTATTTTTTATATAATAATAATTTTGTTTTATTCTTAAAGGCTTGGTCACAATATCGAAACTTGCGAAACACGCTGTGAAGAACTGACAAAACAATTGGAAGAATGTCGTCAATCTTTGGCCGTTGAGAGACGTAAAAATGAACGTCTATTGGCAGAGAAAAGTAAGGCCGGCTCTG
The DNA here is from genome assembly GCA_963931875.1 of Pollenia griseotomentosa. NCBI lineage: Eukaryota > Metazoa > Arthropoda > Insecta > Diptera > Polleniidae > Pollenia > Pollenia griseotomentosa. The sequence continues at coordinate 41,381,653 of OZ007563.1, forward strand.
ACGGCAATGCAGGAAAATTAAAACCCCCTTCGCATAGGGATAATACGGAATCGCACTCAGATACTGTGCAAACCGGCTATGATGCCAACACAACCGCCCCCGAAAATTATAGTTTTGCTTTTGCCTCTCCTGCATCGAAAAATAATGCCAATTCGACGGGTATTAGTGTTGCTGATGGTGATGGCTCGTTTGAGTTGAGCTTGGTTTGTGGACAAGAGGGCAATGATGAGATAATAAAATTGGTTAGTGATTTAGAGACCACCAAAAGGGCTTTTATGGCCGAACAACAGAGATGTGGTGAATTGGAAGAACAATTGGTGGCGATAAGTAAGTAATACATTCTAGTAACTCTTAATTATACCCTTCACCACAGTTGGAGGGGTTTTTATAAGTTTCTCATTCCCTTTGAATACAATATTGACCTAAGACCCTATTTAAGAAGTTGATTTAACGATGTCCGTCAGTCGTTGTAGCTTGAAATGGGTTTTCCGAACACCAAAGCAATGATGGGGATTAGGTTGTCATACATTTATATCACATATGCTCGGTTAAAGTTTGCTATTGATCGCTCCACAAATGGTTGAGATATGAGCAAAAAAGCCATGAAAGCATTTAATTTTTACCCTTAAATTCTTTTTTTGCTGTCTTCTTTTTTAATGTGTTGATTTGTTTTACACATTTATACATAATTTGGAGCTTAAATAGAGAAATGTGTATTAAACAAACAATCGTACTGGATATACAGCTACTCCCACTATAATTGGGACACCTCATAAAAACGCTAAGTTTTCATTTGTATGTTTATTATTTTGTATACATATCGCACTGGTTCCTCTAAAGAGAGTCTATTCAAAATTTACAAATTTTCAGTAGAGACAAAAATGTTTTTTTTTTTTTAATATTAAAGTTGAATACAATTATGACATTGTAAAGAAGTACGAGTAGAAAGTATACAACAGCAGTTGTCTTTGTAATTCTTTCAGGCATTTTCGAAAAATAACAGGCTTTTGAGTTGTTCCCCTTTATTAGAAATTTATTCATTTATATAGTGGTGGCATTTCATAAATATAGAAACAAAACGAAATATAACAAGCACAATAAACAAATAACAGATAAAAAGAAAATCATCAGAGAAAACTGTTGTGACATGAACAAAAGAACAACTTAAAATATTTCTCTTTAGTTGAAATTCAGCTTACATTTGGGGACAACTTCAAATATTTCTCTTTAGTTGACTCTAGAGAAGTAACTTTTATATCAAGAAGAGGGATACAACTGTATTTTTTTTTTTTTTTTTTTTGCGAAAGTGCAGAGAAAATAATGTAAGATTTTTTCAGCGGGTAGATATGACCAATGTACATCGATTTCTTGTAAAAAGTGAAAATTGAAAAATTTTGAGTTGACTCTCTTTAGAGGAACCAGTGCGATAAATTTAGTTAAATTGTGATAATTTAATTTATATAGTTCTGTGGCTTGGTGCTAAAAGGGCCAATGTCAAAATGTTAACTTTTGAGAAAACTGAAATTAAAGTTTTTTTTATAGAAGAGTTCTTAGTGAAATTGGCTAGCAAAGCTTTTATGAAGCTGTTCTGGGTTACATTAGAACTTGACTGTTTAAGCAAAATAAAAGCGAGTAATAAAAGACACCTTATGCAACGATTAACTCAAAACAACAAAATATTGACATTGGCCCTTTTAGCACCAAGCCACAGAATTAATACAAAGCTTTTTATTTTCATTTCTAAACATGACAACAAAAGACTTTTTCAGTTTGTCCCACTTGAGGTGTAAAAAGTCGAATGCATTTTTATTTCAATGCTTTTTTTTTGGAATGTGTGTTTTTTTAACCTTCTATTCTTATCACACCATGGAGAAGGGTATATAAGATTCGGCATTGCCGAATATAGCACTCTAATTTGGTTTTCTCTTAAAATTTATTTAAACTTCTTTTTAACAGTACAAGAAAATCAATCCCTACAAAGTCGTATTGCTCAAACAAGTGCCACAGAAGAAATGAAGTCCATGCATGATGAATTATCTATATTAGATGAAGTTCGGTAAGTATTTTTGATCTTAGTGAAAAAAAGTATAAACTAATCACTTAATTTTTAACTTTCTTTAGGCAAGGTCAAATGTGCAGTCGCTGCCTACGCTCTATGGACGATCGCCTCACTGTCAATGACGAACAATCCTCTTTGGCTCCCACTGAGGAATGTGAGGAAGATGAAGAGCGCAGTTTGCTAGACTTGGAGGCCAATCGTGATGATAACATTAGTGAACATTCACAGGCCGCCTATCGTAGCAACATGTCTATTAAGGTGAGAAATTGTTTCTATTTTAAAACCCTGCTGTTTGGCTTAATGCGAGGCTGACATAGTATAGCAACGACAATACAAAATAATGTTTCATTTCCATATTAAACTCATTTGTACCCACCAAGCACTCATAGTACCTAATTTTTTGTGTTTTCATAACAAATTACATATATTTAATGGTGTTTATTTCTGAATTTTTAACTTAACCATCAAATAATCAGTATTATTACAAATGTAGCATTTCCATATCGTATTTTTTCTAAAAATCATTTTTGGTTGTCTTTTAATGTGGCCGAAGTCTTAATTGAAACCTTATAAGGTATTAATTGTCTATCTAATTCAATGTTTATTTAGGTATGTTTATGTATATCTGCGTGTTATTGTCTTAAGAACATAACTAATAAATAATGTCTTCTAACTGTTGTTAATTTATCCACACACCGTTTCCGTTTCCATTTCTATTAACGTTTCCTAATGCAAAATCAACTCAACTCAACTCAAAACAAAAACCAAGAATCAACAAAACACCATGATTTTTTTTCACTACCTTTTTTATTATCTTATTTTTTCTTATATTTATAATTTTATTAGGCTAAAAAGCAAGTAACGACTGCTACATGTCCGATTTGTTCAAATGTCAACACAAAGTACCTGCATGAACAAATACCCATATCTCTAGATACGGTTTTGTTAGATCTTTGGCATAAAACCGTTAAACGTTTCAGTTTAATGAATTGGGTGGCGAAAATGCTGCAATGGCCGGCCATAGTTATAAGCCGTATGATTAGTTCCATACCAGACGATGAAGATTTTTCATTACTCTTCTGACATGACATTAAAACAAACGAAAGTGTTATTTTTTGAGTGCATTTCTTTATTTTATTTTTAATTTTTATTTTTTTGTTTGTTTGTTGTACTTACCAAGTATTTTGTTATTTGTTGAATTACCTGAAATTAACTTGAACATTTTTAACATTAACATTCCATGTCAAAGAATGCTTTTAAAACAGTGTCACAAATTTTGAAAAGACGACGGAAAAGACAAAAAAAACGTTTTAAACGTTTTAATTAAGAATTTTCTTTACGACATTTTAAATGTGCCAAGACTTTTTTTATAAATATTAGACTAATTTTGTTAATTTTATAACAGTGTGTTTGTGTGGATAATTTATTTTATAATTTATAATGTAAAAAACCTTATTATATTTATATTGTCTTAGTTAAGTAAGTAAAATCATGGAAAAACATTAAGACAGTCTTCCAAAAACCAACTTTCTCATATCCTGGCATCAAACAAGTCTTGCCAAGTTCATCTTCATATTTCATTTAAACATTTTCAAAACTAAAAACACTGTTGTAAAAAAATAACAGACTAACTGAAACACATTTACATACCTTTTATTAACATCATTTTTAAAATGGGCTCATTAAATTAACTTTCCGGTATTAATTTTTATAATATTTCTACTATTTCAAAAAAAAAAAAAAATACTAAATCACTGCTCTCTAATTTCTGATCTCTCACCTAAATGCTAATAATTTTGTTATTGCTTAACAAACATTTTTTTTTAATTTCTATAAAATAGTTTTCATTATATCACACATTTTACTTCATTCCCAATCCCTTTTGTCCCACCTCCTATTCCACAATCCTGCTCGAGTCTTAATAGTTTTTTTTCTAAAGTTTTATTTTGTTTGTTATTATTGTTTTATTTAATTTGTTTAACAAATTTTGTTTTTAAAAAGTAATAATGAGGGTTTTTTTTTTGTGTGATATTTAAGTTTTTTTTATAAGTTTAATAAATTTGTTTGAATTAAAGTGAATGATTTTAATTTATCGCTAAACGAAGGCATGATGTTAAAGTTTGTATTTAATTATAATATTTTTTTTAATTATATTCTTTAAGCTAATAATTTCTCTTAAACACACTATTTCTGTCTCTATCTGAAATCTTTTTCATTTATAAACAACTACAACCAAGAAACAAAGTACTCCTCCACCAAAAGCCTAAAAACCAAAATCAAACCAATAAATTTTTTTAAAAGATGAACATTAAAAATTTTAATATTTTTTACACTTCATGCCATTTATGCTGCTCCCTCTCTCTCTCTTTTAAATTGAAATCAATCAAAAGAAAAAATCATCTTTAAAATTCAAAATCAATTATGCCCATAATTTCCAGGTAGCGCCTCAGCATCCCGATTCTTTGGATTTGAATATTCCGGGTAGTCCCAATCCATATCGTGATTTGGTGGAAAAATATGAAGCCTTGTTGGAGGTTCAACGTTCATCTATTGCTCGCAAAAATAATCATACTGTTGGAGGTGGTGGTGGCACGTCTTTGGCCGAAGAATTCCAGTCTTCGGGAGAGTTTGCTCAAACTCAAAAGCTTATGTTCCGGGCCGCACATGGTGAAAATTCCGGTAATTGTAATACATCAACCAATGGCGATGCTGCCAGCAGTTGCAATGGCAGCATGAACAATGACTCCAATAACTCAAATACCAAAAATGATAAAAATCGTGGCCGCACTCCTACGGAATTCTCCGAAGCTGAAACCTCTTCTTCTGGCTTTTCGGACGAGACCAGTAACAAAGGAACCCAAACTGACGAAAGACCAGGCTATTTTCTATGCTCGATTGGTGATGGCGAAGACTGCAAATTTAGTATTTATGATGATGTTAGCCCTATTGATTCACGCTTCCGCAACCGTCCGGAATATCGGACACTGTTTAAGGAAATATTTGCCGTTTTAAAGAAGGCTGCCGAAAACAAAGAGGAGGGTGATAAGCTTCCTTTGTTGGATGATACCCATCCTAATGGCGTAACCGCCCAAAAAGTGCCACCAGTAACTCCTGCCAATGAAGAACTGCCGGTAGATTTTGCCGACGATACTCAAAGTGTTATATCATCGGCCGTCTCGGAACAATCCTTTGCTATGTCTGAGTGTGTTACCAAATTAGAACGTAAAACAGCCAAAAAACATATTATTGAAAAGAACCAAGAGAACAATCCTCCCATAGCAGCTTCTATTGCTCAATTGTCTTCATCTAATGGCAAGCAAATAATTGAAAATGGTCGTATTTTGACTCCCTTGAAGCGAGAGCCCCTGGACTATTTGGCCGTTGGTGTAGGTATTAAGAAAAAGAATCGTCGCAAGAATCGCAACTTCTCCAGTGATCGTTCAGAGTCCCCATTGGCATTGCCAACACCACCACGCATTTTTGTAGCCAGTGGCAAGAAGCGTAAAGAAGTTCGTCCCTATGTAGAGTCTCCCATGGCAGCAACACCCGATCAATGCAATACACCCGGTTCTTCACGGGGTTCACGAGCTGGACCAAAATATGAATGGAATGGCAACTCAATGATTATTTATAACCGTTCTCTAAGAGGACGTAGCTCTTCAGGAGATGTTGATGTAACCAACATTCCCTATCGGCCCAGTACTGTATCCCAAGATTTGCACAAACTAAAGAAACTTGACTTGTCCTATGCAGAAGTCTTAAGACGTGCCGATGCCTGTAAACAACATCATCATAATCAACAGCAACAAAGACGAAAGAACCATCGTCACTAAACTAAAGAACAAAAAAGCCAAAATCCTAAAACAAAAACCCCCAGTGTAATCAAGAGTAGTCTTCATAATTATAAATAGGTGTCTTTGACGGCTCTCCTCTCAAGTGATGACCTAACCCCACCTTAGTAATCACTCAAGACCCCCTTTAACCTTTATTTGATTGTTTATAATATATATTTAACTGAAATCCATTTGTATAATTTAATAATACTTAAAGGTGTATACCACCAAAAAAAAGAGTAAACCAAGTCCTAAAACAAAACAAAGCAAACAAGAAAAATAAATATTAGTAAGAATTATTCATCTGCCATTGATGCTGAATATCTCAGTAGTTTCCTTTTCTCTCCCTCTCTCTCACCATATTTATATTTAAGACCTTTCTTTTTGACATTTTTTTTCTTTCTTTAGTTTTGAACGATTTCAAGGAATTTTATTTTACAATTTTCAATTGTTTCTTTTTTAGAAAACAAGCGTTGCAACGTTAAAGTTAATAAATATTTTTTAAAAAAATGCCCTTTTATTTTGAAACCTAAAACTAAATTAATTTTAAGTGAATCTTTTTTAAAACAATTGTATTGCAAAGAGTTTTATTTTTGATAATTGTGGGCTTAGCGCACAATCCCCATTATATTTCAATTAAAGTTTTTAAAAAAGTTAAATTTTAATAATTATATTTTAATTGTAATTTCTTTTTTGTAAATAGTATGAGTTTTAAAGTAAATTTTTTAAGTCAAAATCAACGAATTCCGTTTGTTTTATATACATGCATACATATATTTTTTTAGTTACTACCCCATTTCATTTTTTCCCTTTTCACTAAACAAAAAGATTATAAAACTTTTGACAATTTATTCAAAAAACAAAAAAATTACTACCTAAAATCGACTTAAATAAAACATTAATTTAAAATAAATAACAATAACTTTTTAAATGTTTATTAAATTTAAATCAACTTATTATATTTAAATAACTTTGGCTGAAACGTATGATAGATAAAGAATTTTCACAAAATTTTATCGTGTGGAAAAATATTAACAATTGATTTGAATTAAGATATAATTAAACTAAAAAAAGAACAATGCAAACAAATACACATAATGAACAGTTTCAGTATGTACTCAATAAAACAGAAAAACATTGAATTATTTAAAAAAAAAATAACAATTAGTAAATTTATTTAAGAACATTTTTATGGTAAGTACTTTAGAAGATCTTAAAAACTTAACACGATGACTTGATATATTTTAAGGTGCATTTATTAAATAGCACAACAAAATGGAGCTTACATCTGATGATGACAATGGATGGATGACGTCATTACTTTTTTCCTACTAGTTCTAGTTTCAAAGATATAGTGATGTATTCATAAAAATAATTTTATTTCAACAAAGGTTTACGAAACTAATTTTCTATGAAAATTGTCTTTAATAAACGTTTGTTAAATTTGAAAATCGCTAATGAATACGGGGGAAAGTGACTTTCATTAAGCCTTATAATGGTTAGCGTTGTAACACACAACCTTTGTTCTTTAATCTACTACAAAAAGCGACAACCACAATAAGGCTGATTACACTAGCCAACAAGGTTTTGGACTGGAGCAACCAAATATCTTTCCAAGGGTAATTTGGTGGGCTGAATTCGAATCTGAAGTTGGTTTTTCTCTATCACGTCAAAATGTTTTTGTTCGTTTCTTTCATACAAAATCATTAGTTTATTTAAAAATCAATGAATTTTCAAAAGTGAATAAATAGCGTTATTTGAACGTCGTTTGTATTTTTTTGGTCCGGCTTCACGTATTTATTAGAGTTAAGCAATAGTCTCCTAACATGCTTTTGTCTCAAAATCCTTGATAAATTCTTTCAATTTTCATTTAGTTTCTGACTGCAAAACTAAATAATGTAAATATGCATATTTAAATGATTCTGATATTGCATATCCTTTTTTTCCAACCAAATATTCACCACACACAAAGCAAAAATAGCTTGAATCAGTAACACACGATCTCCCTGACATGCTTAAACGCTACTATTATGAAGATTAAGAATGAATGTCGGCTTCTGTCAAATGAATAATTGTGAAATTGTAGTGTCACTATTAGCTGCGTTCAAGAACACAAAAGTTTTTACTATTTTTTACTGCACTTTACTGCATTTTACGAAATTGCGTTCGAGTACACAAAATGCAGTAAATGAGAACACATATTGAGAGAAGGGATGCAACATCGCTCTGAAAAACATCGATGTTTGAAGACATCGATGTTTTCACGATAAGCATCGATGTTAAAAAACATCGGTAAAAAACACGATACATCGATGTTTAACATCGATGTTGAAACCTACTTGGCAAATATACTTACATGATTATTATGCGATGACTTTGCTAATCAGCTGTGCATGATGCTTTTATTTGCTCTTTTATTTTATTTGAAGATTTAAATACTTACTCTTCCATTGCATCAGACATTTTTATGATTTATATTTGCTTTCGTTTGCGCCTAATCTACTGCTGTGTTGCATTTTCGACCATGTGACAGCTGCAGTGTTGCCACTGTTTGCATTTATGAACATACTGCACATCATATGCAGCGCAGTGATGCATTTACGAACAGGCCCACTGTTTTAATTCTTCTTTGCTACTGAAAATCTTAATGCCCAACTATAATATACATTTGCTTGCATAAGCTTTTGTCAAAAATGAACAAAAAGTCTGTCAAATGCCTTCAAAAAACCAAAACAAAGTGCAATCAGTTTCGCATTTTGCTTAAGCAAATGACAGATTCATAAAATTAAACAAAAAGTTTCCATAAGTGCAATATGGTTTGACAAATATGATTTTTATGTATTCGCACAGTTGCTTGAGCCAACTTAAGCAACTTAATACATACATATAGTTATGCAATGCACAGTATGCATGCATGTACATACATACATACGTACTTTGTATGGCTATCAGGGGTGTGCTGGAAAACGGAAACGTAAAACGCAAGAATTTGGGAGGTCGTTTTTAATACACTTTTAATAAAATATTTTTAATTTTTGTTTTAAAATTCTGTTTAATAGAGAAATATTTATATAATATTTGTCATAAAATTCTTATATTACAGAAATTTTATTAAAAACCGACATTTAAAATTCTTGCGTTTATCGTATGATTTGAAAAACACTTTTTTATATTTTTAAATAAAAGGTTTAATTGAAAAATAAAAATTAAAATTGGTAAAAATATTATAAAAAATATTCAACATTTTTGATTTTTCGAATTTATTCTATGAGTTACATTTCAGTTATGTATTTTATAAAGCTTTTTTGTAATAGTTCTATTCCTTAAATTTTAAGGAATTACTTTTATACACTACCAGACTATTATATTGTAACTCATAGAATAAATTCGAAAGATCAAAAATTTTGAATATAATATAAAGTAACCTACAAAAGGAGATAATTCCGAGCTTCTATTATAAAAAATATTAAATTAATGAAAATATTAAATGGACGATTTCGATGTTTTTTAGTTTTGACGACGATGTATCGTAAATCAAAACATCGATGTTTATGAACGATGTTTTCTAAACATCGATGTATCGTTTGCATCCCTAATTGAGAGCGAAAAGTGACAGTTCTTGTCTGAGTATTTACAAATTTTTACTGCAGAAATTTTTGCAGTAAAATTTAGTAAAACAAAAAAACATATGTTTCAAAAGGTAAACAAACAGAAGTAACAACCAAATGCTTACAAATTGTAAAAAAAATTGTTAAATAAACGAAAAGTTGATATAAAAATTAAACAAAAACAAAATGTGAATAAATATTAATTAATTAAACTTGTTTGTGAATAATTTACTTGGCTAAATACCAACATTTGAAACTTTTTTGTTATGCTAATTTTTTAGAGTTGTAAAAGTGCTAGTTAAAAAACATGCTTCGTTTCTGCAGTCAATTTTTTCCAAATTTTGTAGGCCAGTGTTATTTGCTTAATATAAGCCATTTTTTGTATTATTCGGTAAGTATTTCGCTATTGGTATTCCAAACCCTCAAACACTTTCTGGGCTATTAATCTGCACTACAATCTCTTGAGTAGAAACAGGTTATTGAATATATCAGGATATTTTACTGTTATTGCAAATATGATAAAATTCTTGTAGTTTTGGTTTAGTCCTTAATTTGGTTTTTAAGTCAAATTGATCATTAATAACATAAAAGCGACAAAGAAAAGTCGTTGTACAAATAATTAAGTCAGTTGTTTTTGTTGTTTACGTATCCTTGAGTATTTTGTAAGTTATTACTATTGACTGTTTTAAATAATTGCCTGTTGAACGATTTCTAATGTTAACTTCCCACAAAACTCGCGACTCCGACACAAAAATTTTCGCCATTAAAATTTTCTAATATTTTTCAAAATTTAAAATATCGATTTGAATCTTTAACAAAATCATTTTCTTGCAATATTTAACCATTTAAAAGGTAATGCATTAAAAAAAAGCCTAAAGTCAAACCAGTCTCATATCGAGCCCTAACAGCGAAAATAATGTAAGCGCCAAACATCCAATTTTACAGGAGAGAGTTTTTTTATTTTATTTCATATACATTTTGTATGAAATTTGTGGCTTACGAAAAAATCGTAACGGTACCTTGTGTGACCATGACATTTTAGGAGATGATGCAAGTGTTGCCAATAAAGTTATTTTTAAAAAAAATTTATTTATTAAACGTTATTTTCGTGGTTAGGGCTCGATATACATTTACAATCAATGTCAGAGTAGGAGTCGGAGTTGGTGTTTGACGACTCCACAGCCCTTAAAATTTATATTTAAAACACTCAGTTTTAAAAATATTTTCCATATTAAATTCTATACAAACGTTGACGTTTGAAATTGTTAAACAGGCAGTAAAGAAATTGTATTTTTATGTGGACAGAAAAATGTTTGGTACTACAGTCAAACCGCGATCGAAAAAAAACGGCTTGGCCATTGAGAAAAACTCTTTAATTCGCAAAAATACCAGTCATTTTGATTACCTCGTTTATTCGTATATGCCTTTTTTTGTAATTCAAAGTCAGAGGAGACCCCCCCCCCCCATAAGTCGTACTTAATCGTTAACAACTCTTATTAATCGTAAAAAAACAATACATTTTCAAAAATTAACACAGACAATATTTTTTTACAAAAAATCCTTGAAATACAAGTATCCTGATATACCCACCAATCCGGTTCTACTCGAATAAAAAAGATTTTTTGTGGATTAATAATCCAGAAAATATTTTATGGTTTGTAGGGCCGTTCGTAAAATATTAAGCGAATACAGTACTTTTTGTTTATACTCACTACTGTTCTTACTCACATTAGCGATAAAGTTTATTTTATCTGTTTAGTCTGCCGCTATAAGTAAATTTAATATAAAGTATTACCGTTATATTCCATCTATCATCTGCTATCAAAGACAAAAATAAAGAAAATTATTGGCGTTATAGTCACATTAGCAAAGTTTACTCTAAGTTCTTTTTAGTTATCGAAGCCACAATCCATCAAAAGAACTAAGAATTAAATCGTTTAATTTTTGTCTACTCTTAAAAAATGAGTTTTTGCTGTTTCTACCAGTTATGAAACATTATTATTTTACATATTTTTTTCTACACTGTGCAACTCTGTTGCAAAACCAAAGACCTGCGGTCGGTGTTATTAATATGAATTTTGACTATAAGCGAAAAGTACTGTAAAACAAAAAATGGTGTAAGTAATGCAAATACTAGCTTTTACCCGTGAGTTCGTTCACGTGTAAATTAGAACAAGATTTAAAAAATTCACCAATTTCAGTTATAGTTAGCTTAAAATTAACTTGATAAAACTCGCCGTTAGTATACACAAAAAAATCCGATGGTATTATCCAAAAATATGGTATAAAATTAACTAAGAGCAAGGGTAGCATGGCAGTATCTAAGTTTCATAGGTATTGTAACTATTAACTTAAAGTACGTTCAGACTGATGAAATATTTGAAAGCAAACATCAAATATTTCATTAACGTAGTCTGAACACAAAATATTTTTGAGTGTCAAATAAAATAAAAGCTGATTTTGAGCAAATAAAAGTATTTGCCGGCAAACAAATATTTGTCCAATGTGAACATAGTGTGAACACAAAATATCAAATATTTTAGTTATTTTTGAGCAAACACTTTTTGATATTACAAAAAAATTGTAAGAGCAAACAACGACAAATAATTTTAGTCATGTTCCCGATAGAAGCAATTTTTCCTGTAAGTTTTCGGATTCTTTACAGTTTTAAAGATTTTTAATAATTATGTATTTGACTTTGCTATCATGCCGCTATTAGCAAACTTTTTGCGAATTTCTGTAATTTAGCAATTTTTGTCGAATTTATGCCATTCCTTATAGTTTTAGGGACTTTGAATCAATTTTATGTCTTGTTTGAAATTTAATTTAATTAAAACTGTTTGCGAATTTTCGATATTTTTTGCAACTTTTTTTTTGTTTTTTAATCGATTTAACGATTTCAAATAAATTTTAGGTTTGTTTCCAAGTATGCAATTTTTTGAAAATTTTAGCCATTTTCGCGATAGAAGCGATTTCTTCATGTGATTCTTTGCAGCTTCAACCATTTTTAATAATTATTAAACTTTGCTATCATGCCGCTATTAGCAAATTTTTGCGAATTTCCGCTATTTTAGCAATATTACCGAATTTTTGCCATTCCTTATACTTTTAGGGACTTTTAGTAAATTTTATAGCTTGTTTGAAATATTAAAAATTTTCGCGAATTTTCGCTATTTTTGGAAAAAAAATTTTGTTGTTATTTTTCGACAATTTGTTTTTTAACCGATTTCAAATCAATTTTAGGGTTTGTTTGTTTTAAAATTTATTAGGATTTGCTATAATACCGCTATTAGCAAATTTTTGCAAATTTCCACTAATGTAGCAATTTTTATCGAATTTTTGCCATTCCTTACAGTTTTAGGCGCATTTAATAAATTTTATGGTTTGTCTGAAATATCTAAATTTTTCGCGCACTTTCGTTTTTTTTTTTTTTTTCTTTTTTCCCGACATTTTGTTTTTTATCCGATTTAGCGAATTCAAATATATTTTAAGCTTTGTTTCCAAGTTTGCAATTTTTCGCAAATTTTAGCCATGTTCCCGTTACCCATTGTCTTCCAGTTTTTTTTCCTTTAACATTCTCCTGTTCTAACACTATAAGAGATGCTGATCCACAGAATAAAACAAATAAAATAGCTTCTGCGCTCATTTTTACTATTTGGGAAATATATTTTTATTTTTCATTAAACAATTATTTAATGCAAATTGTATTTGTTTTAGTCTTAACGCATGGCAAACACGAATTAATTTGTTTTATTTGACACTTTTTGCCAACTGTTTTAACAAACAAAAATTGTCAAATATTTGAGGTTAGTTTGAACATTAAACAAAATATTTTTTTGTTTCACATAGTTTGAAGCAAATATCAGAACAAATATTTTCGTAAATGTACGTCTGAACGTACCTTCAGGTAATTTCCATATCTAAAAATTTTGTTAAAACTACTTAAAAACTTTGAAAATTTCCCAATGATAGCAAAGTTAAATTATATTTCTAAGTTTGGTATATATCCATAAAGAAATGTAATTTTATAGTTTTATTTTTGGAAATTTATCTAAGTTAAATTAGGTAAATTGACTACTTTTTGAGATAAAAACAGCATTTAAAAAGAATAGTTTATTTAAATAAAATTAACTTTATAATTTCATTATTACATTTTATATCATTATTGTGTATAGCTTTATATTACAAAAAGTCCAGTAGTTTAGTCGTCTATATCCATATCGTCGTCATCATACTCCTCCTCACTGGTCTTACTGGGCATTGACACATAAATATATAATTTTCTTTAAGAATCCGCAAGAATCGCCAGCAACTAACAAGTAAACAATTTTAATTAATTTTTAGATATAAAAAAGACTTCTTTATATTCGAACTTTTTACATTCTTCCACTTTACTATAAAGGCCATATATTTATCCAATTTATTTTTATCCTCTTTGGGCAAAGGTAAATCTGATACTTTCTTAACCCATTCTGCTAAAAACTTATATTCACACCCTGGCTATTGGTAACTTCCAAACCCATTAAGTTTTTTTAAAGGTATCAGGAGGGGTAAACTGTAAAGACAAAATAAATGAACTTCTTAACGAATTTAAAATAAATTTTATAAATTACCACTGCAAAATCTTCTCCCTGAAACACTATTCCATAGGAATTTCAAAATTGCCACCTAACATCTCGTGATATATTTGTTGTTCTTCATTAAAAATCAGCGACTGAAATGATTGTAAAGTTTCCAAAAATTCTGCTTTATTATTGCTTTGTTGCTACATGACCATTAAAAGTACCGTAAAAATAGCAATTCAAATCTTCCTAATTTTTAATCAAAAAATGTATACTTACTTCCATATTTCCTTTCATCTATTAATGGGATGAGAATCATCGGACCTAAAGTTCCCTGTACAGGCAAAGCGATGATATTTCTTTAAGGCTACGACAGTCGTCTGAACAGTAGCGCACTCTACACAGAAAAAAAAATAAAAATTGATTTCAATTAAAAAATTTGTAATATGAATTAAAAAATTAATTAAATTTGCACAAGTAAACAAATTAATAGTATCAATTAAACCAGTTAAAAGCATTAATTAAACGTTTAATTCACTTGATTATACGTTTAATTCACTTGATAAAATTTTTAATTAAAACTGATTATATTTTTTTGATCGATGCTTTAATTGATGAAAAATGTTGGAGAATTTTTTCTGTGTCCGCTTGGGACAGCAACAAATTTGTTTCAACCTTTGCTTGGTGGGATCATGTTCTAATAGTGGAAACACCAATGTTGGGTTGCTGTAACCGTTTCCAAAAGACGCATACAGTGATCACAAACCGCATAGTCATAGGACGAATTCCATGAAAATTCAAAAGAAATAAAAGGTTCCTCCTCAAACATGTATAATATGGATTTTCCTTTAGTTTTTTTCTTGAAATGGCATGTATCTGCAAATCGATTTTTGAATCTAAATTGTTTTATTTAACACCCATAATTGAAATGAATAAATGTTTATTTATACATACCTTTTATAATAGTGGCTTTATTCATTCATATATTTTCTAATAACATTTTCCCTTTGTCTTTAAATTATATTTAAATTTGAACTTTTTTTTTCAAAAAAAAAAAAAAAACTCCAATTGACAATAAAATAAAAACTACATACACATCAAGGTATATTTACACAAGGTAGACTCATTTGGGAGTGTAGACATTTTGCTCTATAAAAGGAACCATATTGTCAAAATTGTCTTCATATAAAACAAAAACAATTTAACGCACACATGTACAAATTTTGGCTCATATACACGCAATTTGACGTTGTGGTTCCAACTATGGGTAAACAGCTGACAAACATATGGGCCAACGAGTTTACCTTGTGT
The DNA here is from genome assembly GCA_963931875.1 of Pollenia griseotomentosa. NCBI lineage: Eukaryota > Metazoa > Arthropoda > Insecta > Diptera > Polleniidae > Pollenia > Pollenia griseotomentosa. The sequence continues at coordinate 41,397,026 of OZ007563.1, forward strand.
AAATATACCTTGATACACATAATAATTATAAAAAATACGAAGAAGTAACTCGAGTATCTAACTCAATTATGTATATTAACAAAAGTTTTAGGCAATACTTTTTATAAAATACCAAATATTTTAGGTAATTAAACTTAGTTTTTTGTTTTTATATAAAAATAGATTACCTTTGCGTGCCTTGGTAAAATTACCTAGATTATTTTTTTGTGTGTACACACAATGGGTATTAAATACTAGATTTTTGGTTATGCCAAACCTTTTATACCCTCCGACCAAAATGTATTAACAAAGTGACCTCAGTACTACAACAATGCAACAATAGAAAAAACAACAGGCATTTTGTTGCTGAATTGAGACGGCAAATGCCAAAATGCCTTATGAAAAAAAGTAAATAAACAAAAAAAATGACGACAAACGTCACACACGAAGAAAATCACTACAAACAGCTGCGCTTGTGAGGTCACTTTATTAGTACATTCTGCCCTCCGACAAGAATTTTATTATTTTGAAAATGGATTTTATTTATAAGATCTACAGTTATGTTAAGCTAATAACACTGGTCTACAAATTTGGGAAAAAATTGACTGCAGAAACGAAGCATGTTTTTTTAACTAATCTGTGTGCGCTGAATTCGAATCTGGCATAAAAATTAAGCTATCCCGTCTTGTTAATTTTTTATCGCATGCTGGCAATACTGTATAACAGTCAATAGTGACACTACAATTTCACAATTGTTTATTTGACAGAAGCCCACATTCATTCTAAAGGCCCAACCAGAAGGTGCATAAACAAACTTAAGCTACTGTCAAAAAGAAAACAAAAAGCCACTCAAATGCATTTTAAATAACAAAAACAAATTAAAAAAACATTGATTCCGTACGGAATGAGCGATTAGTTTCGCACCTTGCTTAAGCAAATTACAGTTTTATAAAACTTAACATAAAGTTACCTTAAGTTCAATATGGTTTGACACATATGATTTACATGTATTTGCTCAGTTGCTTAAGCCACGTTATTCAAATTCTGGTTGGGCCTTAGATCTTCATAATAGTAGCGTTTAAGCATGTCAGGGAGATCGTGTGTTACTGATTCAAGCTATTTTTGCTTTGAGTGGTGAATATTTGGTTAAAAAGAAGGATATGCAATATCAGAATCATTAAAATATGCATATTTGCGTTATTTTGGTTTTGCAGTCAAAAACTTGGACAAACCGATAATATTTTGCATATTATTCATTCGCATTTAGATTTTTTTTCAAAAACAACTAGGTGCAGTGAGCGCGAACAAGGGGAGTGTGCTCACCAAGATTTAATGAAAGTTAAAAAAATTTGCTGGACTCTAATACGTGAAACCGAACTAACAAAATACAAACAACGTTCAATTAACGCCATTCACTATTGAACATTCATTGATTTTAAAATAAAAAAGTGATTATTTATGTAAAACGAATAAAAACGATTTTTGTATCTCGAAAACCTGACGTAATAGAGAATCACCAATTAAAGATTAGAATTCAGCCCACCATATTACCCTAGGAAAGATATTTTGTTGCTCCAGTCCAAAACCTTATTGGCTAGTGTAAGTGTCGCTTTTAATGGCAAAATTACTATTCGGTACGTTTAAATGATAACTTGTAGACTGATCTTTGCAAAATGTTATAGTGGTTTTACTTAATTGGGCCAAATTTCACTAAATAAAAATTATTCGTTACGATTTTTACAGGGTTTTTTGAATGTGACCATCAAAAATTAGGCAATTTTACCTCAATTAAATTATTCGTTATGATATTTGGCGTATTCAAAAGTGTTTTTGGAGATTGGGCTTAATATGGGACTTATTGTAAATTATGGACCGACCATCACAAAATTAATTATTGATATTTCTAGTGGCATTAAACTCAATTCCGTCTTTACCATAAGGGCACACGGGGCCCGTGCCCAGGGCCCCGACCTCATGGGGGCCCCGAAAGGCCGATATATTCGATAACACGTAAGAAAGAAGTTAAATATTTTGTATTTTTCTGGTGATTTTCAGCAATTTTTTTTGTTAATTTCAAAAACAAAAAGGAATAGAAAAAAAATTAACCGAAACTTAAATAATACTAAAAAAATGTATTTTGGCGATTTTTCAACTGTATTTGGCGATACAAACAAAAAAACTGGCAACCCTGACTGGTGCAGATAGTAATAGTTGACATTGTGTATAAATAAGGGATTTCCCGTGTAAGGCGTGTAAGTGTTAAATGTGAATTATTGAACTTATTTAAAAGAAGTTTTTCCAGTTTGACGTCTTTTACTACGTTTATACGTAGCCTATTCGCGAATAAAAACTATTTGCAATTAACTAACGTACTGTTTATATGTCAATTTTCCTAATGAAAATTCTTGTTTTTAAGTGATGCCAGATGAAAAATGTATGCATTTAGTAGCACTGTATGTATATAAACTTTTTATTTTTTAAATGAAAAAGATCAAAAATTATTGTGTATTTTTAAATTTATTTGCACATTATTGATTTAATTTTACTTTTGTTGTCATATGAATGAGCCACATCGAAATAAAAACGTAAAACGGTTAAAAGTGTGGCAATCCTTAAAATCTTATTTGCAAATAGTGTCGTTAATCAGGAATTGTTTTCATGAGTTAGCTATTCGCAAATTAAACTTTTATTCACTGTTTATGCGGCAATATTCTCTACTTGCAATATATTTATTTGCGAATAAGTGGTGCGTATAAACGTAGTATTTGTTGTAAACAACTTGGCTATATTGTTTTATAATTAATTTAATTATGTCGAAAAGAACATATTTAAGTGGTTCACAAAAAAGAAAAAAAGTTCTAGCTCAAAAAGAAATAGCCGGAAAACTTCCTAAAGTCACTTCATTTTTTAAGGTGGAAGAAACAAAGAGGATGACTGATTCTTCGCCTTCATCATCTCAAGATCCGGTTACTTTCGAATTTCAACGGGAAAAAGAACTTACGTTTGACAAAACTGATAATATTATGCAAGTTCCAGATGTAGAGACAGTAACAGGTACATTAGATGCTGAATCCTCCAATTCAAGTTTCTGTGACTTATTATTTACGAGCATAGAAAGTGTATCTCCTGATCCTGGTACGTACTGTGATGAAATTTTAACGGAAGAAGTACGCGATATTTGGACTAAAAAAGGGCCAGAATTTTTTCAAAATAAAGAGTGTGACTTCTCCAAAACTTCTAAAATTTTTCCAGATTCAAGCGGTAAAACAAAAACTAGATACTTGACTAAAAATATGTTCACCCGTATATTGACGAATGGTGAGTCTTTAGAAAGAAAATGGCTCCTATTTTCACCGTCAAAGAACTCTGTATACTGTTATTGCTGCCGTCTATTTAATACTACTACTGGTACTGGTCATAATTTGAGTTCTCCAAATGGATATAAAGACTGGAAACATATAAGTAATTTATTAATGGAGCATGAGAACAGTTTACAACACAGGGAATCCATGATGAAATATGTCGCAAGAAGCAAAACTACTGGGCGAATTGACAGCGAGTTTTTGTCCCAATATAATACACAAGTCAATTATTGGAAGAATGTACTAAAAAGAATTGTTGCAGTAGTGAAATTTTTGGCTTCCAGAGGACTTGCTTTTCGTGGTGATAATGAAATATTAGGGTCTCAAAATAACGGAAATTATTTGGGATGCTTAGAACTAATTAGTGAATTTGATCCTTTTCTTGCTGATCACATGCGAAACTGCGGAAATAGTGGAAAAGGAAATACATCATATTTTTCTGCAAATATTTGTAATGAATTTATTAATATAATGGGACAGCAAGTGCTAAAAGCGATTGTTAATGAGCTAAAAGCTGCAAAATACTACTCTATTAGTTTGGATTCTACACCAGATCTTTCACATGTTGACCAACTCACCTTTATCGTTAGATACGTCAAAGACGGAGAGCCTATTGAGAGATTTTTGCAATTTTTGCCTATGGATGAACATAATGCTCAATACATAGCAGGTGTCATTTTAAACTTTACTGAAAGTCTTGATATTCCTATAAAAGATTGCCGCGGGCAGAGTTACGATAATGCATCAAATATGGCAGGAAAGTATTCTGGTGTTCAGGCAAGAATAACAGAAAAATGTGAATTTGCCATTTTTGTTCCATGTGCGGCACATTCATTAAATTTGGTAGGTGTTGAAGCTGTTCAATGTGTTTCAGATGTAGTATCCTACTTCCAATTTGTCCAAAAATTATTTAATTTTTTCTCGGCTTCGACCAAACGATGGAAAATTATGACAGCGAATTTGGGAACAAATAAAGTTTTGAAGTCTCTCCCTGATACTAGATGGTCTGCACGTGCTAATGCTATTAACGCTTTGAAAAATGGTTATTTTCATATATCTGAAGCTTTAACATCAATTGCAAACGACATCAATCAACCAGGAGAAACAAGAAACGAAGCTCAAGGCCTAGCCAAAAAAATGGAAAAATTTGAGACTATGCTTCTAACGGAGATTTGGGATGATCTTTTAGGAGTTATAAACAAAACAAGCATAAGTTTACAAAAAAACACTTTGACACTGGACGTTGCAACAAAACTTTACGCATCTTTAATCGGTTATGTCAGTAACGCACGCGATAATTTCGATCAGTACGAATCGGCCGCTAAAGAAAAAAAACCCAATGGTGACTATAAAGATATGTTTGAAAGAAAAAAAATTCGCAGCACACGTCTTACTTTTTTTGACGGATCAGCGGAGACTGTACAGTTAAATGGCAAACAAAAATTCCGCGTAGAAACGTTTATTCCCATAATTGACACATTGCATGTTCATTTAAAAAAACGTTCTGCTGCATACCAAGAAATTGATGAAATTTTTAGTTTTCTTTCTCAGTTAATAACAATTGATTCTGACCAGTTGTCAAAAAAATGCAAAGAATTTGCCGAATTCTACCACAAAGACATTAATGCTAAGGAGTTCTTATCAGAATGTTTTCATTTAAGACAGTACCTCAAGAACACAGCAACGGAATCATCGGATTTAAGTATCTCAGCTTTACATAACCTAATAAAGTCCGATAAGTTAGAAGAAACTTTTCCAAATGTTGAAGTTGCTACAAGAATATTTCTTTGTTTAATGATTACTAATTGTAGTGGAGAGCGGTCATTTTCTCGGCTTAAGAGAATAAAAAATGAATTACGAACGTCTATGTTACAAGAACGCCTAACTAACTTGTCAATTATGTGCATTGAAAGTGATATCCTTCAAAAAATTGATTTTGAGGATATAATAGAAGATTTTGCAGCACAGAAATCCCGAAAAAAACCTTTAGCGTAGCCAATTTAAACCAGAACATAAATACCTGGGTTATATTTCTTATAACATTAAATAACATGTATTAAATTTGTATTAAACATAATAAATTTAAAATCATAACAAAAATTCTTGTCATGAGTTTTTTTTTACTTTTCAGTGGGGCCCCAAATTATTTTGTGCCCAGGGGCCCCGATATGCCTTAAGACGGCTCTGATTAAACTAATTTGTAATAAACTTCATTGCAATATGTACTACTATTTGGTGAGGCTTAATTAAGCGAACGTTGCTTTAACCGTACCGTAAGCACATGGGTGCAGTTATAGAACATTTAAAAACGTTCATGTTTTTCACGTAAATACACAAAAAATAATGTTAATGGTAAGTAAATTATACATAAAACAACACACAGCGATGAGGAATTAAAAAAAAATTCAAATTATGAGAGCTGTGCAGAAAAAGGACCATGTGATTTATGTGGTATTAAACAGTATTTTGTGTGGCTTTCTAATTATTTGTTAAAATAATGTTAATTCGATCAAATTAAAATAAATAATAATAAATAATTGTCAAGTGTTAAATATTCGTATTTGATTCACCCGCAACTAGAATACCTTAACATTAGCCGTTAACTGTTTATATAGTTTTTGAAATAATTTTTAAAAATATATATAGACTTTTGACTCTGGCAATGTTATTTTTAAACTTTCGTTAAGTAAGGCATGGCCATAAGCAAACTATTTTAGCATGGTAACTTGTAACAGAAACTTAACGACGGCTGACGGCAGCATTGCCATTGTTGTTCTACAAACACTTGAAATTCTTTCCTTTTAAAGGGGAAGGTGTATCACTTCGTTTGTGTATTAAATTTACCACCAATTTCACGAAGTTCAGTTAAAACTTACTATTACTTTAACTTCCAGTTAACAATATGTTTTGACAGCTATAACTGATAGTTAATTATAACTGAACTAGGTGAAATAAGGGTGGTAATATTTTTTTTTTGCTTAGTTAAATTAAATGGTTTATTTATGAATTGTAAACCGTTATAAAATTATAGGTGAAAGTAACCTAAACTAAAATGGTTAAATAAATATTATAGGTATATTATTAAAATTCTATTATTTAGAAAACTGTAGAAAGAAATTTTTTGGTAAAAGTAAATTTATATGGTCAAATTTATTTATGTGGATTAACCAAATATTTGTTTTATAGCGTAACAATATTTACTTGGCATACAGACTTTTTAGAAGTCAGTTTATTAGAAATATCTCATGAATGTAATTTGCGTTAATGTCAATAAGCATAGAACGTGTAAACATATACACACATCCTCAATACACACATACAGGTGGGTGATATTTAATTTCAATGGTTACAATATTGTGGTGTTAAAAGTTTTCATAAGGCTTGGCTATGTAAAACACTCTTCTAGAAATATGAACGAGATACACACATACAGAAACATATATGTATGTATACAATATGAATACTTATACATATGTATACGTATTTGTTAGATATAAAAGCACTACATATTTAAAGTGCACATAAAGGGTGATTTTTTATGAATTAAGTTTTTCGGGCTGGCAGCACTGGTTGGTAATTGTGTCCAAACTTCATCTGTGAAATTCAAAAGTGTTCAGTATACTCTGCCATTTCATCATAAAGAAACTCACAAACGAGCAACGACTGCAAATCGTTGAAATTTATTATCAAAATTCAGCTCGATGGAAATCCACTGTTATATCGAAAAATTGTGTTCAGCGATGAGGCTCATTTCTGGCTAAATGAATACGTAAACAAGCAAAACTTCCGCACCTGGGGTGAAGAACAGCCACATGCCGTACAAGAGTTACCGATGCATTCCGAAAAAACGACAGTTTGCTTGGGTTTTTGAGCTGGTGGCATCATCGGTCCATTTTTCTTCAAAGACAACCGTGGAAGACACGTTACCGTCAACGGCGAACGATATCGAGCAATGATACGCAACTTTTTTTTGCCCCAATTGGCTGAGTTGGACTTGGCTGATATGTGGTTTCAACAAGACGGTACCACATGCCACACAGCTCGTGAAACAATGGACATATTGAAGGATGAATTTGGTGAGCAGTTTATCTCTCGAAATGGCCCTGTGAGTTGGCCGCCAAGATCATGTGATTTGATGCCTCTTGCCTATTTCTTGTGGGGTTATGTGAATTCGTTGGTCTATGTGGACAAGTCAAACACGCTTGAAGCCTTAGAGTATAACATAACACGTGTTATTCATGGAATACAGTCAGAAATGCTCGAAAAAGTGGTGCAAAATTGCACCTTACGAATGGACCATTTGAACCGGAGCCGGGGGCAACATTTACATGAAGTTATTTTTAAGAAGTTAATGGTAAAGACCAATTTATCGATTCCAATAAAAAATTTTAGTATATATGATGCAAATTTGAGTGTTTTATTAGAATTTAAAAAAAATAAGCTTAAAAAATCACCCATTACAAACATTAGCACTTTCACATCCTCAACATCCTTTTGCGTTGTTGTATAGAAACAATGAAAATGCTAATGGTCAGTTTGAACATAGCAACTCAGTGCCTACGGTTTATGTCGAATACATTAAATGTAGGTACATGTCAGAGATTTTTATAAGAAAATTACAAATTTTACTCAAGTATGAAAAAAGTACGATTTCGGACCTACCGAGTTTTGCTTAATTGTATAAGATTTTCCAACATAATTGCAAATTACAACCCTTGTGATGCGCCTCTTGGCAATAAATCATGCCCAAAACATCTTTAACATTGTGTCGTTAATATGTTTTGGCAATTCTCTAGACTAGCGTAAAGCATTTGCAGTAAGTTAAGTGCAAACAAAACGAGTCATTAAATGATGGCAATCGGCCGGAAACATAATACAAAAAACATTTTTACTTCATTCTTTAAAGGTGTTTTTAGACGATCTTTATTGCCAAATGCATACATGTCGTGTAAACGCAAACAAATTTGCTTCTGTAAATGTCAGATGGAATTAGCAGTGTAAAATTTTCTAATTAGAGCGTCTACTATTTTGATCTGACAGACCATCTGAAAGACCATCTGACATCAGCTGCTTTGCAGGTGGAAATGCCCATATAAAATAAGTTTTCTTCCTAAAATATCGAGTGTAAAGAAAAGTCAAGAATGAATAATAGTATGTAATTCCTATCTTTGAACTTGATTGGACATAACAGTATTCCTTTCAGACTAATAAAAATGCTAGTTTGCCATTTATCAAAATAAAAGTTACATCCTTATGAGAGTGCTAGAAAATACGATTGTAAGGGGACATTTTTATGGAAAATTTATAAATATTTTATGTGTTTATGAGCATTAACATAGAAATATACAGTTTATTTTCTAAATATGTGTACGATTTGTAAAAAGGTAAATTTATTTGTAAGAATGTATGTTTGTATGTATGTATATTTAGAGAACGCCGCTATTAGCGTAGGGAATATTTTTGAATTTATATTAATTGCTTATATGTCTTTACCCTTATGGCTTATGTGTTATATAAAGCAGTCAGGATTTATAATGGAAAATAAATAATTAAAATGGTTTAATTGCACGATTATTATATCATCCATTTACCAATGTTTAAAATAACTTTAATGTCAAATCAGTGTTGCCACCTTACGTGAAATTACACATATCATGTGTAATATTTTTTTCATGTGTAGCCCATGTGTAACTGAATGCATGTGTAACTGAATGCTTGTGTAATTTTATATTTGAACGTTTTGTAGCACTGATTTTTGTTATTATTATTTCACAAGAAGTAAAAAGAATTATTATTCTTAGCAAAACTTAAAAATGTAATTAAAAGAATGGAAGCGTTAAAAGAGACGAAGTTTAAAATGGTTGGATCATTAACTACCATTTGGCATTAAGATTTATTATAACGACGAAACATCCTGGGCATATTATTCTTTTTTTATTTCAAAGAGAAGTAGTTCATCGACTGCAAAAGAAATGTTTAAGCTTCTTAAAAGCACAATTATGGAAAAAGGGATTCCTTTTGAAAATCTAGTTGGACTAACATCAGGTAGGTACACCTAATGTTATGTTTGGGCAGTATAATTCAGAAGTTAAATTGCTAAAAGACGAAAAGCCAGTTTTCATTTTGATAAAATGCTCGTGCCACCTAATACATTTGGTAGCGTCGAAGGCCTGTCTGAACCTTCCAACATATTTGGAAGATTTACTTTGTAATATAAGATCTTGTTTTATTAGAAGTTATGCTCGGCAGATAAAACTTTAAGAGTTTCAAGAATATTTTCGCGACAACATGCACTCTTACAATTTTAAAAACTTTAGCTTCATAGTAAATTGAAGGCGGAATATTATTGGAAAAAGGTTTTTGAAATAAAAACTCCTTTAGAGGCAGACTATTTCCTACTTTGAAAATAGTTATTTTTGTTTTAATCTTTTAAATGGTAAAATGAAATTATTATTTTTTTGCACTAAATATAGCAACGATACGATTGTTGTAAACAAAAAGCAAATAAAGAGACATTTGAAAAATATTTTTGTGTTGGATAAGTAAAAAATATAAAAATGTGCGGCATACCCAATGTTGCAGCAATAGAGGAACTGAATTAGTATTCCGTTGAAAAATTGCGTCGACGCATTTGAGGTATACATCAGATTCTTTATCATATCCAAATGAAATGTAAGTTACATATCGTCACCTAAAATGCAAAAGGGCTTAACAAAAAAAAAAAAAAAAAAAAAAATTCGAAATAAGAGTTTTTGATTGAGTTTTGTTTGTTTTTATTAAACTTTATGTTCACAAACAATTTAGTATCAAAAATGGCGATTTTATTAAAGAAATCCAAACGCCAATTACACCTTGTTGTTATTGATTTTGTATAGTTTTTTGCTTCTCCTGTAAAAAAAAAGTAAAAAAGTGTTGTGACGATATTTATGTTTATTTGTTTGCAAACAAAATTTCTATTCATAAAGGCGCCCGTACACGACATGTTTTTGTCATCTGACATGTCAAATTTTCCACTGCAAAATACATACATGTCGTGTGTTACCTTTTTAACTTTGCTTCTGTAAAAGTCAGATGCAAAGTCATCTGACAAAATTTCGATTAGAGCGTGCTCTATTTTCTTCTGACAAACCATCTGACATCAGAAAGCTATGCCGGGAAGAAACCGGCAGCGGCGTCCACTATTGACGGAATCATTAGCCGGCTGAAGTTAATTTTTTACAATACCGAGATATGTTTGATCATCTTACCATTGAATATAATTTATGTGAATATATATATAAAACCCGTTTTATTATAAAATCCTAAATTGGTATCTTTGAATTAAAAGAAAAAAATGTTAAGATGGCTGAACTATTTTACGGCGCAAATAAAACTTTTCATGGCGGCAGCAAGCTATTTTGAAACCGAGCACTACTTTGGTTTCTGCAATAACAATGCGAAAAAAACAGAGACAATGTCAGAAGCAAATTACATGTACGTTTGTGACCGAATATTAAAAAGCTTATGTAAAACAGCGATTTTGACAGACATGCACAATTACATGTGACTTGAAAATTTGACATGTCAGATGACAAAAACATGTCGTCTATATGCTCCTTAAGTATTATCGCTTTTAGCTTCCTAAATTTTTCGTGGCTTGTGCGAAATAAAAAGGTGGCAATAATAAGTTTTTTGGTATATATGCTGCTTAAAAAATCAATTCCACTTAGAAAATTTAAATTAGTTAACCTTTTCTGAATAAGCCAAATACTGTTTTAATTCATGTGTAATTCGTATTTCCATGTGTATTTTGGCACGGTCCATATGTAATTTACCATTTCGTTGGTGGCAACACTGTGTCAAATAGTCAAAGAAAAGACTGTTTTTAATATATAAAAATTCATTTGATCAAATTTTAAAATGTAGTATAGCTTTAGTATCTCTGAACTGACGCTCTTTAAAATTTTCTGATTTGCATGCCAATACATATACATATAACACTAGTTCGTGTTTCAATACAGTGATAATGTTTGTTTAAAACAAAAACAAAAAACATAGATTTTATTAGTTTCTTGATTGAAAAATAAATGTACAATGTTTAAAATATTAACAGTAGGTAACTTCAAGAACACATTTTTACTCTAATCCACAAAAAAATGTTTGTCGGCAAAATGAACAAACAACAATTTAATTTAAATTTGTTATTTATTTACTTATGTATGTTAATGTTTCGAGTTCAATTTGTGCAACAAAAACATTCTTTTGATATTCTTTAAAAATCTTGCACTTGTAATTCTTGTAGAGGTTGCATACAGCATAGAGTTTTTTCAAGGGATTTCCCGATTTTTATTTTAGGAATTTAAATTTTCAAAAAAAAAAAAAAAAAAATAAAAACAAGTAGGAGTGCTTTACTCGGCTGTGCCGAATTTTAATACCCACGGGGAGTTCAAATATATAAGGAGTTGGCTTTATATGGGATCTATTAATTATAATTCCTCCTTTATATTACCTGACCTCGGACTTTTATAGCTAATTTGTTGCCTAATTTAAATAAAATATCAAATATCATGGATCGTTCATCAAAAAATTTGGTACAGTCAAAATATTATGTAGTTTAATTCAAACGAAAATTAATTTTAAGCCACTTAAAACTCATTTAAAAAACGGATCATTTACATTTCATTTAAAATAAATTTAATTGTTTTTGCTTTTAAAAAATATATTTTAACCGACAAAAAATCAAACTACATAATAAATTAAGTTCAAAAAAGCAATTTTTTTCGTAGTTTGATTTTTGAATAACAAACATAAATGTTAAAAAATAAAATTATTAGTAAAATAACTATATTTTTATTCAATTTAAACAGTACGAAAAACGAATTTAATAACCCACAATCATTTACTGTAATAATTTTATGAGTGTAGAGTAAGTTCTAGTATTGAAAAAAACCAAATTAGATCAAATCAATGCTAATTTGCACCAAATTTTTCCAGATTACTATATATGTAATGGGTTAAATCGTATATAAATAATTGTCCAGAGTGGGCCTTTTATGGGGCCCATTAGCCTATAAGCAGAGTGAATTTTAATAAGTTGAAACTATGACTGACTAACTTTTACTGATTCATTATTCGTTAAGATTTTAAACGTACTAAAGAATATTTCGATAGATGGCTTTATAAAGGGTTTTTTTTTAAGCCCGATAGAACTTGAAATTGTAAAAAATAACACAAAAAATTAAATTGTAATCAAAATTTTTTTTTTATTCGAAAGATCAATACGTGACATTAACATTTGAAAATGATTTCGGGCATATGGGCACCGCGGCTGTTCTTGACGAAGCGCATTCTGGACGTCCAATTTTGGGCCACTTTTTCGAGCACTGCTGGCCGTATGTCACGAATAACACGAACAATGCTGGCCGCCAAGCCGTCAATTGTTGCTGGTTTATCAGCATAAGCCAGTGACTTCACGTAGCCCCACAGGAAATAATCGAGAGGTGTCAAATCGCACGACCTTGGAGGCCAATTGACAGGTGCATTTCTCGAAATCAACTTATCGCCAAATTTTGATTTCAATAAGTCGATGGTTGCGTTCGCCGTATGGCACGTAGCGCCATCCTGTTGAAACCACATCTCCTCCGGATCAATGTCATCCATATTTTCAAACAAAAAATCATTGATCATGGTGCGGTAACGATCTCCATTGACCGTAACGCGAGCTCCGGCCTCATTTTTAAAGAAATAAGGTCCGATGATGCCACCAGCGTGAAAACCGCACCAAACGCTGCATTTTTCTGGATGTAATGGAGTCTGTAGGGTCTCTTGTGGATTGGTCTCGCTCCATATGCGGCAATTTTGCTTATTAACAAACCCGTTAAGCCAAAAATGCGCCTCATCGCTGAACGCCATAAAAATGACGAAGTCGTCTATAAGTTGCGCGAATCGACGACTGATTTTCAAAGTAAATTTGGATAATTTCGTAGCGTTGTTCAAGCGTGAGTCTATTCATGATGATTTGTCAGAGTATACTGAAACGATAAAAAAAAATATTTCATCAAAATTTAATTTTTTGTGTTACTTTTTACAATTTAAAGTTCTATCAAGCTTAAAAAAACACCCTTTATAAGGCCTATGGTAAGTTATGGAACGATCTTCGTAAAATTTTGTAAGTTCCAGTCATACAAAACGAATTTCAGCCAAATTTAATGTGAATGGTTGCGTTCTGTCACTTATTTATGTCAGTTTTTGCAACAAAAATATCAATTGTTGTAGAAGTTGTTCCACATTTGGGTTCATAAATCTTTTCCTACTAAAAGGTTTGTGCTGGATTTAAATCCTAAACTGCTCAGGAAAACTAGAAACAATTTGACATCAAAATTGTTATTTACATATGGACAGACAAGGTTAAATCGACTTAGAGTTACTCAAGCACCCAGAATATGCATACGTAATAGTTAGTTTCGCACTTAGCCAATATTTAACTGATATTTGAAATAAATTTTTAAATACTTAACTCAACATTTTTTATTTTTCGAATTTATTCTATGAGTTAAATTTCAGTTATGTATTTTATAAAGCTTTTTTGTAATAGTCTTATTCCTTAAATTTTTCAGGAATGACTTTATACACTACCAGACTATTATATTGTATCTTCTTGTTACATTTTACCTACGCTATCCTTTGGATAGCCATGAAGTATATTGTATGCACAGAAAAATTTACAATTATTAGACACCAGCAGAATGTAATGCATTTTCTGGCCCGCTACGGCTACCTACGAAAGGAAATAATTCCCAGTTTCTATTTGTTAAAATAGTTGAGTTAAATACATTCAATTTATAAAGTATCACTATCCAGTGTGACACAAAGAATGCTGACGAAGGCCGTAGCGGGCCAGAAAATGCATTACATTCTGCTGGTGTCTAATAATTGTAAATTTTTCTGTGCAGACAATATACTTCATGGCTATCCAAAGGATAGCGTAGGTAAAATGTAACAAGAAGATACAATATAATAGTCTGGTAGTGTATAAAGTCATTCCTGAAAAATTTAAGGAATAAGACTATTACAAAAAAGCTTTATAAAATACATAACTGAAATTTAACTCATAGAATAAATTCGAAAAATAAAAAATGTTGAATATAATATAAAGTAACCTACGAAAGGAAATAATTCCCAGTTTCTATTTGTTAAATACTTAACGTAATTTATTTCAAAAAATTAAGTGCTTTTCAAAAAAATTCTACTACACGTTCAATCACTTTTGTTGTGGAAACAGCACATCACTGTCATTTACAAATTTATCCTTAAAGCTTTGTACAGACGATGGTCAGATCTTAAAATATTGTAAGCAGGCGTTGCCAACAGCAATATTTTTCTGACAATGGTGCGATTGTCAGATGCATTTATTTTGCACTTCTGCAAATACAAATGATTTTACAATGTTCACACAGTTGTAAGACCTTTTAGCCAATTTTAATGCAATTTAAGCAACGCTGCTTGTCAATATTGTAAGATCTGACCATCGTCTGTACGAAGCCTAACTTCTGCACATGTGTATGTTCTAGATCAACGAAATGCTTATTTTTTAGGTTTGAAAATTTTAAAAATTCCAACAACTTTTAAAATCTTGAAAATTATCAAAGTAATTTTTGTGAATACAAAATTTTTAATAATAAGATTTTGTTTGTCGTGCTTAATTCCCAATTTTTATTCTTGATAAAAGCACTGAAATTTATTAATGGAGATAAGCTAGTTTCAATGCGCATTTCATCAGAAAAAATTCTCCCAAAAAATTTTTGAAAAGCCAAAGATATTAGCAAATAAAACTGCAGAGTGAATGAGAGTTGCAAACACTCAAAAGTCTTATTTGCTACTATATCAAAGCTTAAGCAAAATACCAACAATAAACAGTGAGTTTATCATTTCTAACATTCCCCACTACAATTAGTTGGAATTCTCCCAACATTAATTGTAGTTGTAAGTAGGTTTAGAAAAAACAAAACAACTTGTTTTATTGTTTTCGCAAAAAATCAAAATAAAGTAAGTTGCCAATTCAATTTTTTTAAGCCGTGCACTTGCTAGTTTATTATAAAATCATTTTTGGCAATACAAATTTTTAAAAATTTTAAATTATTTTGTAATTTTTCTCTAAAGCGGAATAATGGCGAAATGCCGGGAAATAATTTTTTTTTTTTAGGATTTCCCGATAAGTGAAAAAGTCGGCAAAAGAAACCCTAATGCAGTCTTACTTGCTGTTTTTATTGTAGCTGTAGTTGTTTTGCCTTTAATGATATTAAGAAATTTAATTTAGAACATAAAATAGTTGCTGTTTTGTTAATTAAGATCTTTGTAAAATTCCTTAAGGGTTTAAAATGAATTACACAAAACTTTAGTTTTATCATTTTATTAGTAAAACAGGATACAATTGTACGTACGTACAACAGTTTGTCATCTTGTGGTGTGCATGTTGGGGTGTGTCGAAGAAGTATAGTAATTACTAGGGCATGGAATTTCATGCTTTTACTATTGTAAAATATGCGCATAAAACAGGCTTATAAAAAATGTAAAATATGCTTTAAAAATTAATGAAATATGCATTTATTATTTTAAATAAACTGACTTAACAGAGTATAAGGAACTTATTTTTTTTTTAATTTTGACATACATACTTACTCTTACTTACAAACATAAACTTTTTGAATAGTTAACGTAATTCTTAGTTGCTGTAGTAAAACTTAAAAACTATATACGGCGAATTCTTATTTTTTCTAACAAGATACTTTTAACAACAATAAAATTGAATCGAGAAATTGTTTATGTTAAGAATTTTTGAGAATACAAAATTTTTCAAATAACAAGATTTTTTTTTGTAGTGCTTAATTCCAAATTTTTATTCTTGATAAAAACACTAAAATTTATTGTTGATGGTATAAGCTATTCCTATGCGCATTTCACTGGTTGCTAAGGCCACATCATCAAGAAAATGCATCCAAAGATTTTTAAAAAACTAAAGACATTAAACAAATAAAACTGTTAAGCGAATAAGAATTATAAGCAACAGTTTTACTTGAAACCATATCAAAGCTTAAACAAAAGCAGCAATAATAAACAGTGAGTTTATTTTTTCTAACATTCCCCACTACAATTGGTAAGAACTCTCCCAATACTAATGTATTGCCTTATTTTAAATTCAATTATGCTTAGGTTCATAAAATTTTTTTATTCGTAAAATTATTTTGATGAAGGAAGGAATTTTACAAAATGAAATAAATTAAAATTTTTTGATAATTTTTTTTCTTGACTGAACGAGGAGAATTATTTGCAATTTTACCATTTTCTGCCACTGTAACGGCTGGCAGTCTATAGTCAAACATCAACTTTTTAACCAATGGTATTGGTGGATCGAAATTTGCTGTAATTTATTATCTATTTTAAATTTACTTACATGTTTCCTCTCTTCTGTTTTTTTTTTGTCGTATTTAAAAAAGTGATACAGAAACTCAATCTATTCTCGAGGAGTTTCTGGAACCAACGGTTGGTTGTTTGTCTGACAGATCAAACATTTAGACTTCAATTTAAGATTTTTGTGAAACAAAAAAACGTCATGATAAATCTTTAAAAACAAGTTAGAGTGTTATATTCGGCTGTGCCGAATCTGTGCTACCCTCCACCGATTTGAATATTTCAGGAGTGATATCTATATGATGTCTATTTATTATTAATTGATCCTTATAAAAACAGACATCAGCTTAAAAATTGGTTGCGGCTTAGACCTATATTAAATTATTGACCGACAAATGCTATTATGATAGCATTATTTATTACGGTTTTAGGCGTACTTAACTGTTTTCCGGGAGTAGGGTTTATATGGGGCCTAGGGCAAATTACAAACCGATCTTCATGAAATTTTATAGCGTCATTTCTAGTCCTAAAAACCTTTGACGTGCCATAATAGTGTTATGATAGTGTTATTAATTACGGTTTTAGGCGTACTTAACTGTTTTCTGGGAGTAGGGTTTATATGGGGCCTAGGGTAAATTACAAACCGATCTTCATGAAATTTTATAGCGTCATTTCTAGTCCTAAAAACCTTTGACGTGCCATGATAGTGTTATGATAGTGTTATTAATTACGGTTTTAGGCGTACTTAACTGTTTTCTGGGAGTAGGGTTTATATGGGGCCTAGGGTAAATTATGGACCGATCTTCATTAAATTTCACAGTGCGATTTCTAGTCGAATAAAACGAACATCTGCAAAATTTCATATCATTTCGTGCATTGTGCAATCATTTATGTTAGTTTTTGTAACAAAATGATAAATTTTTTAAAGTGGTGGTTCCACATTTTGATTCACAGCTCTGATCCTACTGAACCGATTTGGCTGGATATCAATCCCAAACTGCTTAGGATAACTACAAGCAATTTGACATCCAGTTTTTTTATTTCGGACAGAAGGACAGACGGACATGGCTAAATAGACTTAGAATTACTCAAGGAGCCAGAATATATATACGCCCTTGCGGAAAGCATATTATACATTGTCATTTTTTTGATGATGTATAAAATATTGTCTGCTTATTGGACGCATAGCTGAGTGCTACCGGACGCGTCACAGGTTGCGGATAGTGGTACGTTCCGCAGATATGTGGAGTAGCTGCCATTGGCAGTCGCGGACAGTCAGCGGTTACAAGGGGAGAGTCTCGGAGGGTCTTTCGAGTTCCCACCAAATCCAATAACTTAACCGACCATGGGCGGTATAACCCTAGCATGTCTGGATGTGATGTTGGCAGCCCCAACACCAGGATCGGATGCTTTGGCCCAATCAGCCATTCATCTTAAAAAAAACCTGATTACCGAAACCGTAACAACAAGGAAAATGATAAATAAACCCGATTTAAAGACGACGACCTTTGGGCTTTTGACACCCTAAACCACGCTGCCATATGTAGCGCTTTGGAAAGTAAAGGGGTACCTGCCAAGCTAATAAAACTTATTAAAGGTCTATATGAAAACGCCACCTGTCGAATTCTGCACGAAAAACAACTGAGCAACAAGATAAGCGTTAACTCCGGTGTTCGTCAAGGTTGTGTTTTATCTCCCTTGCTATTTAACTGCGTACTCGACGTAGTAATGAATAAGGCAACATCCCATAGAAGAGGTATCAATTGGGGTCTCCAAGGCAGATTAGAGGACCTTGACTACGCGGATGACACTTGCCTACTTACGCACACCTTTTCAGACATGCAATCTAAGCTAGCACTGGTCCAAGAAACTGCATCGCATGTTGGCTTGAAAATAAATATAGGCAAAACAAAAACAATGCGAATAAACGTAAACAATGAGCGAATACTAACCGTTCAGAATCAAGCGCTTGATGAAGTAGAATCATTCTGTTACCTGGGAACCATACTGGACAAAAGTGGTGGTTCCAAAGCCGACATATCTAGCCGCATAAACAAAGCCCGGCAATCATTTGGCCAAATCAAGTCAGTGTGGAACTCATCATATATGTCAAAAAGGACGAAATTAAAGATTTTCAACTCGAATGTAAAGTCCACACTCTTGTATGGATGCGTGACATGGAATGCAGCACGTGACATACACTCCATCCAAGTTTTCGTAAATAAATGCTTGAGAAAGATTCTACATATATTCTGGCCTAGAACAATCACAAACTACCGTCTCTGGTCGGAAACTAGTCAACAGCCTATCCAAATTGAAATCCGTAAACGTAAATGGAATTGGATTGGACATACATTGCGTAAACAACCCAACGATATTGCTAAATAAGCTATAGATTGGAACCCGCAAGGCAGTCGACGTATCGGAAGGCCATCACACACCTGGAAACGGCAAATTGAAACCGAAATATCCCATTTAAACCTGTGTTGGAATGAAGTCAAACACCATGCATCAGATCGAGTTTATTGGAATAACCTTGTGGCGGCCCTATGCTCCTTGCAGGAGTAAAAGAAACAAATATATATATGGGGTCTTAGGTGAATAATAAAAAAGTTTAATACGGAATGACAAACTTAGTATACCCTCTTCACAACTTATTGTAGTGGAGGGTATAATAACACAGCAGAAAGACATTGAACGGTAATTCTGCACATCGGAAATGCTAGTTGAAGCATTAAAATAACAATAATTTTAATAAAGTAATTTATTGTGCCCAATTTTTTTTAATTATTTATGAAACTTTTGTTTGAGAGCTACATCTGTTTGCTTTTGATAGCACCAAAACCAATTTGAATGAAAACAAAAAATATGCTTTTTTTTAGGGAAAAAAATGCTTTAACGATAAAATATACAAAATCATTTGAATAAATAACTTATTAACTTAATGAAAGGTGGACTAAAATGATTAAAGGCGTTTGAATTTCTAATAACTTTTTTTTATAGGATTTCTTTCTTTTTAGTATTTTGTTAAAAAGACTTGGGAAATTAAAAAAGGTACAGTTCACAATTGAAAAACAAGCCCAAATCGTTTAACTTTATTTCACAAATCAACGGTCCATTGTTTTGACTCAGCGTGCATATCGTGGTCATTTTAATGTGCGAGTTGGACCCTTAGAGTCAACAACAAACCGTATGGTTGCAAATTTTCGACAACAAGGAACTTTCCTCTAGCCGGCAGATGACGAACGGTGCACACGGATGCTAATATTGAACTGATAGAAAAACTCTCTCGGGAAGATGCAGAAGCATCAACGAGGAGGCGTCCGCTACAACATGGGTTTTTACGAGGGTCGCTTCAGAAAATGTTCCATACAATAAGAATGTTTCCATCATAAATTCCGCTTGTCCAAGAATCGAAACCGACAGATAACCAGCAACGACTTGATTATGCAATTTATTTTCTGTAAAAAGCAAAAGAAAATCATGATTTTATTCATAATTTCCAATTAAATAGGTTCGTTAAAAGGCAAAACTGCAGGATATAGTGTACGAAAAATCCAAGAGTTGCACAGCAGCGACACCCACTTATGTGTACTGCTGGGTGCGGTTTTTCGTCGGAAAGGATTATTGGCCAATATTTTTTTTTTGAAAAAGGACACAGTGTTGCCGTTCCATCACTGCACAGAAAAAATTATTGCTGAATTATTTTCAAACAAACGCTTGTTTGAAATTTTTTTTAATTTCTACAAATTTTTTTACTGATTCAATTAATATTTTTGTTTGATTTTTAGTTTAACCAACAGAAATGTTGACAACTATTCAAAAATTTAATAAACGCGTTATTGGTTTCAAGTTTTCATAATTTTGTATGAAATATTTAACGCTCTTTAATGTTGTCGTTTTTTGCATTTATTTTATTTGATCGTAAGCAACACTTCTTTATGTAAAATATAAAAACAACAACAAAAAACACATACAGTCTATTTTTGGACGCTTTAAAGAAGTACAACAATAAGAAAGATGATAAAATAGCGTGGCGAGGTTTTTAGTAAAAAAAATGACAAAAACAATACATATTAGGTAAAAAAACCTTTTACACTTTTTAAACAACAACAACATTAGAAAAAACAAAATAAATTTTTGGTTGGTTTCAAAGTTGGTAAAAAAGAATGAAAAACAAAATCCCGTTTTCAATTTTTTAAAAATGTTAAGTTAAATAGGTTCCTACATCAAATACAAAAATAAAATGATGACGAAAAACATGTCAAGTCGGTCTGCTGCCAAGGAAAGGATACAGAAACAGTGAGTGAAGAAGAAAAACATTGTGTGCATAAACAAGACAAAAAAATGTGTCTCAAAGCCAGCCGCGCCTCTCTGCTCTGCCTTCATCTACTTCAACAGTGCTTGCTTGTGTGCGCGTCATTGCTTGTGCAAAAACTTTTTTGTTTGATTCAGCAAAATTATTTGTTTGAAATTTGTATGATTTTCAGTTAAATTATTTGTTTGAAAAAATCAGGGTTTTTTTTCAATAAACGAAATGCAAATAAATTGTTTGAATATGCAAATTTGTTTGTAGGACCGATTTCAGACAAAAAATGTTTTGATTCTACAAATTTTTTGTTTGAATTGGAAAAATAATTTTTTCTGTGTGGTATTAGATATCGGACAATGTTGAAAAATTTTTTATTGTCAGCCGTGGAAAACCGTTTGCAAGTATGGTTGCAACAGGATAGAGCCACAGCGCATACTGCACTGAACCAAAAATCTAATGAAAATGTACGTTAAGCAAACGAATTATATATATATATACATTATGTCCTGTGGTTCCTATTAGGAACAAAGGGCCGCAAACGAATTACTTTTCTTAAAATATATTCGTTGGCTCAACGAACTATTCGTTAATATAATGAAAATTTAGGTATTATTTTCATTATATTAACGAATAATTCGTTGAGCCAGCAAAAATATTTTAATAAACGTAATTAAGTTTGCTTAACGTATATTTTCATTGGATTTTTGGTTCAGTTTGCGGGGGCTGTTTTTTGCGATATCTTTTGTTAAAGAATTTCTTCGCGTACAAGTGATTTAAATTGGCCTCCGCATTAACCGGACTTAACCACTCCAGACTGTTTCGTTTTGGGTTATTTGAAAGAAAAAGTCTATATTAATAAGCCTAGAACCAAATAGCAATTATAGCATTTTCAGTTTAAATTAAACCTTTTTCAAAATAAATGAAATCTTTTTCAAAATGAACGAAACCTTTTTCAAAATAAATGAAATCTTTTTCAAAATGAACGAAACCTTTTTCAAAATAAACGAAACCTTTTTCAAAATAAATTAAACTTTATTCAAATTGAATTAAACATTTTTCAAATTAAATGAAACCAGTTTTAAAATTTGTAGGTTAATCATATTTTGTTGTATTTTTTTTTGATTTGCAAATATTTTTTTTAGCCGATTACTGTAAATGACCTATTGTTGTTGGTGTCTGATAACGGTTGGATTTATTTCTTTACTTGATAGGGGTCAATGGAATTGAATATATTATAGCATTTTCTAAGATGAAATTCCACGCCCGATCATTATTAAGTGACATTACCACAGAGCATAACATAGTAAGTGTCGCACAAATTAATCAAAATGATTGTGCGAACTATGTTATGGATATGATCATGATAATTCCTAAAGCGGTCAGTGGACAAATTCTTCATTAATTTTAACAAATATTAATTAAAAATGAATATGTTTAATATGTCTTATTTTTTTCTTTTGTTTTCTATTAAATTTTAAAACTGGTTTAATTTAATTTGAAAAATGTTTAATTCAATTTGAATAAAGTTTAATTTATTTTGAAAAAGGTTTCGTTTATTTTGAAAAAGGTTTCGTTCATTTTGAAAAAGGTTTCATTTATTTTGAAAAAGGTTTCGTTCATTTTGAAAAAGGTTTCATTTATTTTGAAAATGGTTTAATTTAAACTGAAAATGCTATAAAAACAATATACGCTATGAAATCAAAAACATACCATCTAAAGTTTTGCGAAAGGTTATGGAATAAGAACCACTTAATAAACTATAAATATATAGATAATAAGAAATAAGAAATAAAAGAAAAATTAATAGCTATGTCTTAAATAAAACGTTATAATGAACTCAAACATCTTGGGCCATTTTGAGCCTGCGTGTATTGAAAACTTCAAGGAAAAACATGGATTTGCATAAAATTCCACGCCGTTGTAATTACATTATTTGTGAGTGAGTGTATGTGTGTGTGTGGGAAAGTGTTGTCAGTCAAAGGTGAGATAAAATTTTACTTTGCATTTCCGTTGGTATTTCAATTGAGTATGTTAGTGTGCATAGGGAGGGATTCACTCGACTGTGGTTTTATATTTGTGTATCTTAAGGTTCTTATTTGTAAATAACAAAAAGATATTGATTGCTTTTAATTCATGTTAATTTGATTTCATAGAACTTCCTACAATAAATTAAATTACAAGACTTTTATTGCACCATGTAAGTGTGAGTAGTATTTAGGTAAATATTAAATTAAATATTAATAAGTTGTATAAAAGCTTTTAAAATTCTACGATAAATTAAGCTTGTGCAATGTTTTCATTTAATTTTAATAACACTAAGATAGTGAGTTAAAGCAAGAACAATTAAAGTTTTATAATAAGAATTTTTCTAACTCTTAAAAAATTAAATTTTAAAGATGAACCAAAAAGCCATTTTAAATGTTATTTTGAATTAATTTAATTAGTAAAAAGCAATGTGTGTTTAAAGAAAATATATTTTTAAGGGGGAAAACTAAGATTAATTTTAAATTTTAGAAGTAGCGAAGTTGGTGAAACGATGAGCGATTATTCGTGTGTCCGATAAAGTTAGTTTTCCGAACACCGCAAATATGATGGGGATTTGTTGTTTTATGTATTTGCATCACATTTAGTCCCGAATAACTGCTATTAAAATTTAGCTTGTTCGGTTCATACATTTCTGAGATATGAGAAAAAGAGACGACTGCCTTAAATTAAATTTTCCAAATAAGTTGCAGGCATCTTGGTTATTAATACACAGCCTCCTTTAAAAATGTGCGGATTGGAGAAGTGGGGGTGGCACTTCGTATACAAATACATTAAAGGTTCTGTATATCTAGAGAACGGAAAAAGAAATCTTGGTTATCAATATACAACATCCGACAAAATGTGGGTGGGATTTGATAAGTGGGTGTGGCAGAAAATTTATTTATTTATATCTAAAGAACGACGAGAGAAATATTGTCCAAATCTTAAGCACATAGCTGGGTCATCAATACACAACCTCTTTTAAATAGTGGGTGGGATATGAGAAGTGGACGTGTCAAATATACATTTCTTTATATTTGTAGAACGGTAGGAGACAAATTGTCCAAATTAGGTACACATATTTGGATTGTCGATACACAAAATCCGTCAAAAAATGGATGTTATTGGATAAGTGGCAACTCGCCTACAGTAACAGAAAAATTTATAACATATAGAACAAATATTTTCATATATCTGGATATTAGTAGAGAGGTAGCAACGCCCACCATGTTGTAGGCTATATAAGATTGGGCATAGCCGATTATAGCACTCTTATTGGTAAAACCTGACGTTGGCCGGTGTCAAATTTTTTTTCCTAAAATTTTACAATTCGGTTTTAGAAAAAGCTATGTAATTAATAAAAACATAAAAAACTTTTGGCAAACGTCTAGTACTTTAAAAGTACAAGTGCCAACTTACGAATAATAAAATCGCTTTTTTACCTCTATATATTTCCATTTTATCCCATAATAAGTTTTTTATACACTAGTGGTGAATGAGGCTATATAAAGTTTTTGGTCCTGTGTGAAACTTATTTGATATTCATCCCGTAAAGTACACCTAGTTATAAAATTGTTTTAATTATTCAAGTTATTCGAACAATTTAAAATTAATTGAGCAATTTTAAAAATCGATTAATTCCTTACTCGAACTGAACCAAAAGTCGAATAATTGGATACTCTACAATTTATTGAAGATCGGTCCATAGTTAAATATAGGCCCTATATAAAACCCACTCTCGGAAAGCACTTTGGTATACGTAAAACCGTTATAGCTGTAATGGATTTCGGGCTCTTATTTACAAAAAAAAAAATACAAATCCTTTTTCTGTAGTGCTTATTCAGGATTGATTTTTTTCAAATCTATATAACTGATGATAGTTTAAGAATAAATATACTTTTTGAATTTTGCTGTTTAAACAATAATTGATTTAAAATGCCGTTTAACTAAGATCGATTTAAGGCACTTAAATCATGTCAAGTAGTGGTGGACGATATACCTTCATGTTCTAAAATCACTCGATGTAAGGAATAGATAAATCGAAACAATACGATATTGTTTTACTCATCAACCTCGAATGAACATCAATGTTTTTTATTCGATGCATCGAAGCGACAAATTAGATACAAGAACTTTGCAGCATATGTTAAATGCCATTGTCATCAACTATTTTTATTCCTTGTGTTACCCAGGGTTACCGTTTTGAATTATTGAAAGGTTGTTTTATATAAATAAAGACGCAGAAAAAATTCGTTTGAAAAAATAAAAGTCGCACAACTTTTTATAACGTTTTTTTTTTTAATAAAAAGCATAGCAAAAAAAAAAAAACAATTGAAACAAAACTGTCAGTTGCATTTTTTCTTATTCAGAAGCCCGTTTTATATTATTAATGTGTTTCTCCATTTCGCTGAAGATGATTGTCCCGTCTTGGTTAAGCCATTTATAAAGGGTGGTTAAAATTTCAAGGCACGATGTTGATTTTGAATAAAACACAAACTATTTAGGAAATTATTGTAATTTTATTTTATTATGATATATTGATACTACTCAATTATGTATGGAACAAAATATCGGCCAAATGGGCGCCGCGACCACGGCGGCACACCTCCATCCGATGGTCCAAATTTTCGATGACCCTGAGGCATAATGGAGGTTCTATGCCGTTAATGTGCCGAATTATCTCATCCTTTAGCTCTTGAATTGTTGCTGGCTTATCGACGTACACCTTTTCTTTCAAATAACCCCAAAGAAAAAAGTCCAACGGTTTCAAATCACATGATCTTGGCGGCCAATTCACATCGCCATTACGTAAGATAACACGGCCATTGAATTTGTTGCGCAAAAGAGCCATTGTTTCGTTAGCTGTGTGGCAAGTGGCAACGTCCTGTTGAAACCACATATCGTCCACATCCATATCTTCCAATTCGGGCCATAAAAAGTTCGTTATCATCTCACGATAGCGAACACCATTCACAGTAACTGCCTGACCGGCCTCATTTGGGAAAAATTCGGCCCGATGATGCCGCCAGCCAATAAACCGCACAAAACGGTCACTTTTTGTGGGTGCATTGGTTTTTCGACAATCACTCTTGGATTATCATTCGCCCATATGCGGCAATTCTGCTTATTGACGAATCCACTGAAGATGATTTTCTTCGAAAATTGCACGATATGCATTTTGATTTGATTTCCTATTTTCATAATAAGCCTGAATAACTTTAAGGCGTAGCTCGATTGTGTATCTTTCCATGATTCAAATTGAGTTAGTCTGAAATTGAAAAATGTCGAATAAAATTCGGAAAAAAACTTGGCGTTTAGGTGTGGTTCACATTCAACATCGTCCCTTACAATTTAACCACCCTTTACTTAATTTCCCTGTCTTTGTAATGGTATCACCAAATTTTACGTTTCTTGAAAGGATCTACATCGATGTTAAAGCTTTCTTCTTTTGTTGACTCGGCAGCTAAAAATAATATTGTAAAATGAGCACCTCAAACGCTTAATTTTTTATTTTAAAAAGCTTTTTCTTTGCAACTTTGCGAAAAATTCCTTAAATACATTGTATACATTACAAGGTTGCCAAAAAGTAATAACATTTTTGTCAAAAGAACAATAATCTGTGAATTGCTTTTAAATTTTGACGACGTTGTTTTGACGATTTTTTGATAAAAACATAAATTATAAATTTATAATTTTTGTTTACTAAAAAATAGTAAAAATTAAAAAAGTCGCAAAAGTCGGTGATAAAAACGTCGCAGGCCGCTTAGAAAGGGTCAAATTGCGACTTTAGTCGGGCGAACGGTAACCGTGGTGCTACTTCCTAAAATAGTTTTGAGATCTCTGGTTTTTGTCCCAACTTTATATGAACTAACTTAAAATCAATGTTGCCAAAAGTACGACTTATAAATATTTTGGCGATTCTTTTATTTATTTTTGATTTTTACTCCAAGAAAGGCTTTTTGAAAACACTTACACAGGGCACATTGTGCCCCACTTTTTATTATTCAATATTTTTTTCAAATTTTTAAATTGTGAATAAAGTCAGAGCTTAAATTAAAAATTGTTGGTAATTTTTTTTAAGATTTTTCAAAAGGGTCTGGCAAGATTCAACAAATGTAGACGCAGATGGCGATTGATGTGAAAAAAACGTCAAAACATCAATTATTTTTTAAATTTGTAAACGTCATAAAGCCCTCTGTTATATTTATGTGTTATGTTTTTTGTTTATTAAGCTTTGGTCACACTTATTAAATATTTGACCAAATAAGCGAAACCACTACTTTTGTAAATAGTAGCTGTAATTTAATATGGTCACAAAAAAAAAAAAAAAAAAAAAATAATAATTACACTGCTAGACAAAGCAAAAACTATTTTAATATATTTTTGGTTCATATCCCAGCTCAGCCAAGGAAAAATTATCAATAAATTTTAATAAAAATTTCAAGTTGTAAAATTCCTTCCTCAGTGAAAATAATTTAATGAAAATTAAATTTGATGAACTCAAGCCTATATATTATATATATAAATATTGTAATTAAAGAATATCAAAAAATTAAAAATTAACACTTCAACTAAAAACAAAATTGTTCTTACTTATATTTTTGTTTGCCTGTTGGTCACGTTTTTTCTTCAAATATTTGCCAATTGTGAACGTAGTTTAAGTCACATTCATATCTATTATTTTACAAGAAACAATCTGTATAGAAAACATCGATGCCTGTATGCGATGCATTGCATCGAAAAATACATCGATGTTTTTTTTTTAAAGTCCATCCCTACTGTTAGGTCGTTTTCATAATTTAATATTAAATGGTTTTTGTTCCTTATTATTTGTGAATTTATAAATTTTTCTTTATTTTTTTTTAAATTTCTCTTACGTTTTTGTATCTTGATTTCATATTCATAAAGTGTTTTAATAGAACAAAAAGAATAAGGCATTAATAATTTCAAAACTGAGATTTTTCAACAGAACAAATTTATGCAAATTAATTCAATATAATTTTAATAACGAGTGTAAAAAAGAACATCATCCAAATTCTCAATAGGAAAAATTCAATAAAAAAACAACAGATACAACTGAAATATTCTCAGAATCATAGATGGGGGTCGTGTACTCATTTTGCAGTTTCAACTCACATTTAGTGATAGTGCAAAAATATGGCAATTATTTTGTTGAAAAATTGAAAATTTGCAGCCTCACTAAACATGAGTGATAGTGATGTTAAAAAATTTTGCACTCAAAAAACAAAAGTTTGATTTAAAAAAAAAAACAATCATCAGCTTATTGCAACTTTTTTTTCTTCACTCATTTGAGTGCAACTTAAATTGTTGCACTAATTTTAAAATTAAAAACTTGTTTTTTCATGATTAAAGCCAATAATTATACCGTTATTGACAACATTTCATTTTGTTTAATGTTCTTTACTTATGCTTATCCTCAAAAGAAATCAAAAACCATGCACATACAAAGTTACATTTTTTAAATTTTAGTGAGACAATATTTGTATGCAGCTTTTTGATTGCATGTCCAAATTTTGCACTATTTGAATTGAGTGCAGATTTGTGCATTCAATCTCCGTTTAGTGATAGTGAAAAAATTGCACTATCACTAAGTTTTTTTAGTGGTAGTTAAAAAAATAACAATCATCACTAAAGCTTGTAAAAAAGAGTGCAAAGTAATTTTTTTGCAGTTTTATTTAGTGATTTAGTGATGATTTCAATCAATATTTAGTGCACTACCCCCAACTATGCTCAGAATGCAGAAGGAATGTATTCTGTTGTAATATTGATGACGAAAATGTTCATTATGATGCTGAATGTAATTCCATGGATGGCATTGAGATTATTTACCACAAATTGGCCCTAACCGATTTTCAACATGATTTTTATTGCTTTTTGTGCCTGTTGATTTTCTTCTATTTACTAAAACTCTGCAAATACTATTGTAGCAAATAGTACAATTTTACCAATAAATACAAATTCTTTGTTATGTTTGTATGTATTTGTGTTAGTTAGTGCGTATGGTCATGTTGGCTAAATAGCCCAGTGGGAAAACTCAGAAGACCTTCTTACTTCAGGCCTTTTTAAAGGCCTGCTTAAAAAATTTTTTGATTCAATTTATTTAACTGCTTAAGAATGCCTCATAGAAGGCCTCGGCTCTTTCGTATAAAAGATAGGATACACCTTCCACACTTGCTTCTACGAGAAATGAGTAGAGAAGGAGTCAAATTTTTTGTATTGTTTTTTTGCACAAGCAAAAGCAAAATTAATTTTTTTTTTGGTCCCGTTACCATTCTTATGTACCTGCTAAAGAAGCGAGAGCGGAAGGCCTACTCCACAATGATAACGTGTGTAAAATAGATATGAGTATGGAATGGATCAAGAAGGCCTTGTACATCCAAAAGAAGGAGTACAGAGGCCTTCTAGAAGGAGTACAGAGGCCTTCTAGAAGGCCTCCGTACTCCTTCTTTTTAACGCTGGGAATATTTTGAGAAGAGAAATATAATACACATGCATACATGCTTATACAAATATGCGAGACACTACTTAGAAGTCCTATTTATTTGTTAAAATGAAAAATTTTCTTTTATTTCGAAAATATTTAAGTTCTATTTTCAAAACAAAATTTTTTATTTGAAAACTTGGCTTTTAAATAAAAGATTTTTTTCCGACTTAAGGCCCAACCATAATATACATAGCCTTGCTTCACCTACTGTCAAAAAACCAACTCAAAAAACATTTGATTCCGTACAAAATGTGCGATTAGTTTCGCACTTTGCTTAGGCAAATGACAGTTTCTTAAAATTAAACAAAAAGTTTCCTTAAGTTCAATATGGTTTGCCTTATATAATTAACATGTACTCGCACATTTGCTTAAGCCAACTTAAGCACAATATGGTTGTGGCTTTAGAAATCTTTTTTTGCACTTTTTTTGTTTACCCTCGTTCTTGTGTCAAAAGTTTGACCTAACATGGCTAGTTTAACTTAAGGCTACAAAATATTTGTTAATGCTGGAAAATTTCTAAAAATAGGTACGTGAATTATTTTTTAATATAAAAATTATTTAAACTTTAAAGCCGGAAGGAAATATTTTTTCTAGCAAAATTTGGTAAAACAAAAAAAAAAAAAAAAGAAAATACAAGCAAATTAGCTCAAGTTGTTACATTCTCTCCATTTTAAGTTGTAAAATTAATATATCATATTAATGACCAGCATTCACAACATTTTTATCAGGGAAACCGTAAATATGCATTTCATGTTTTTCCTTGTGCGACAAATGGAAGCAAAAACAATCTTTTTATCCTGTTAGGAGATTTTTTTGTGATTTTTTCCATTCTGAACATTTTAACCTTTGCAGGATTTTTTTTATATATTAGCTAGAAGAGCATTTATTTAGCATTTTTAAAAGTTTATTGCACAGAAAGAAAAAAAACTCGGGATAAATCAAGTTTTTTATGATTACTTTAAGTACGAGTCGTACTCAAAAATTCAAGTACGAATAACACTAAAACGTACCTACTCAAAATAATCCTAAATGGGATTACTTTCGAAAATCAATCGCGGAATTTTTTTAAATAAGTATAAAATTCTTAAATCAAGTAAAAAGAAGATTAGACTTTTCGTTGTGTTTTACCCTCCAGCTTACGCAAGTTTTGATTTTCTACACACATTGAAAAAACGTTTGGCCAGACTCATGTGTACCACGAACGGTTAAAAAGTAAATTTGAACTCTTGCTTCTCATTTAGTTTATATTTTTGGTTAAATATTTACATAAGATTTTTAAAGTAAAAACCATTTCGGGCATGATGTTGGTGTTTTATCATTCTGTAAGGTCAATCATAATAATTTTTTCTCTTTAATTTCTTTTTTAGTTTTTTTCATGCACGAATTCAGGATAAAATCAACTTTATAATACTTGAATCAAGCGCATTTTGAGATTGATTCAATCTTAGTTTTATTTAAATCAATCTCATTTTCGGATTATTTGAAGTACGAAATCGGGATTGAATATGGATAATTTAAGTATCTTACGAATAAAAATTCGTACTTAAATCCATCTTTCTGTACTTGATTCAAGAAAATCCGTACTCACCGTACTATTAATACCGCTTGGGATTGATTTGAGTACCGATGGAATGATTTTTCTTTTGAGTGTGTGCATATTCTACCTTTTTGAATCATATTTTGATAGTTGTTCAGATTTTTTTAAATGCTTAAAAGCAGATATAAGAGAACCTGTACACTAACGTAGTGTATTTAAAAATAAATAAACTCTTAAACTTATTTTTGTGTTTGTGAATGTGTACACAAACAAAATACGTTAATTAAATATTGTCTGCTGACAAACTCAAACACTTATACAGCATACCGATTTGGTTTTAGCGTTCGTGAAGTGTTCTTTAAGCGTACACGTGAACTTCAAATATAGGTATTGTGTCGTCCATACGTTAGCTAAATAAGGCTTTTTTCAGGAATGATTTTATATGGAAAGAGATGGCATAAAAATACAGATCGCTTACATTATAAGAATACTACACGTACGCTTAAACAAAATCGGTACGTTATCTTAGTATTTGTGTTCGTACGAAACGAAGGGATAAATCGAGTTTTACCGTAGCGTATTGCCTTTTTTTCAGACTTTCCTTACAAGTGCTTTCAAAGTCGCCATTTAAACAGGGAAACATTTAAGGCAGAGTTAGCCGAACGTCCACGTCCCCTAACGGAACGTCTGGTTCGTTTTGTTATTTGCAAACAATGTAAATGCTTACTGAATTTAAATGTCACGTTAACGGAACGTCTCGATCTGTATAAAACAGATTTTTATGCAGTTGTTACGTGACAGTTGTAAAGCAGTGATGGGCTGCTTGTATGTTTAATTGAATGTGGGTATTTTTGCTCTTTTTTTGGAACTTTTTTCAGTAAAGCTATGGAATTAAGACAAAACAACTTAAAATACAACATATTTCCATATAAACAAATATATTTATGTTTAGATGTAAAAAATAAACAAACTCATATACACATACAATGGGAATGTGAAAGAAATAAAAGGCTTTAAATGGTATCAAAACCTTGTTTGTTGCGTACACCACAATACAATATATGTATGCTAAAAATATATATGATAAAATACAAATTTGTTTATTGTAATACCGTGTTCAGATATGCACCTTTATTGAGTTTTACGCAATAAATGCCATTATTGAGCTCAATATTCCATATAAAATTGCAATAAAGTTATTGCTCAATTAATACGAAATTGTTATAATATTGAGTAAAAATTCAAATGCAACACTGTCACAAGTATGTTCAGTGAGCCCAAGGCAAATTTAAATTCGCCTTGAATGACTGCACAAAACATTTTTATTACTGTTTTCACATTTGGCAGCTAAAATGTCAGAAAAAGAAAACAAAAAAAAGCACAAAATGTCGCGTCCAGTTGAAGGTAAGTTTAAATATTAAATTTTTTATTTAAAATTAAAATCAAATAAAAACCAATTTCTTTTTATTATCCACAGATGTAAAAATAAAGAAAAGAAGAATGGGGTGGAATGAAGCCAGTGAAGCCGCCCTATTGGATATGTGGCCCACCAAAATGGCTGCAATTGAATTCCCAGAATGTAGATTGGCGATTCTGCAAATTACAAAAGTAGAACCTATTTGTTTCAAAAAAAAATAGTTAACATTGTACTTACCAACTTCCATAAAGACCTTTGACTTGCGCTTTGCTCTAATATTTTAAGAAGCAAAAGCTGCTGTTTCCTCAAACTTTGCAGAATTTCCAATTTCTTTTTTCTTCTTTTAATAAGTAAAGCCACTTTTGAATCAAAACTTGAAAGCACTAACTGCAACTGCGTAGTATTTCTTTTATAAATTAGCAAAATGTTTTTAAAATCAGAATTTTTTCCCATTTTTGTAAATTTAAAAACACAATTCTCGTGACCAAAATATAAACAATATTATTTTTTATTAGCTGTCAAACTTTAATTGAGTTAGCTAAATTGTGTATATGTGAACAGAAAGATAATTGTGTCAATAAACAGAATATTGACTCAATAAAATATGTATATCTGAACACGGTATAAATCTATAATATAAATATTAAATTATTAACGTTTTTTACATACACTTAATACTGTTTTAATACCATTTAAATCACTTGGTACTTTTTCTGCACAGGGTCACCATTTAAACATTTTTGATTCCCATCACTGTGTGTTTTGTTTTATGTATACTATTGCTTTTTGTTTATGTATGGGAAATATATATAACACATTTTTTAATGTTCTATAAGTGCACCAACGTGCTTACAGTACAGTGCGGTACATTACGGATACAGCAACGTTCGCCTAACTGGGCCTTTAGTTTGGTAGCATATAACGGGAGGGGAAGAGAGAAGGGTTTTTGTGTTCGGTACTCAGCGACACGCTTTGTTCACATTTTCTTTGTTGACATTTATATGGCTTTTTGTTAAAAAAGCAACGATAGTACCTCCAAAGTGCTTGAAAATTATCTCGTGCAGTCTGCGAGATGTTGAGATGTTTATATGTGTATCGTATGTAGCGTACGCAAACAAAGAATTGCTGTTGTAATATTATCATAGAAATTTTCGTACAAAAAAATTTGTACACATATTTGGGATATACATATGTGTATTTTTCATTCCCTTAGAAAATTTTTGAGAACATTTTTTTACCCGCTTCACCCTAGACTGCGATTACAGTGAAACATTTGTTTTTTGCCTTTTCACGTTAAATTAGCTATTGTTTTTGACAGCGACACTACCGTAAAGTGTTTAAAAATTTTCAATGTATGTTTAAATGGAATTGTTCTGACCTGGAAACATTATGAAATCGTAGGTCCTGATCCGAAAAATTAAAAATCCGTTCCATAAAATCTCTTAAAGACAAAAAATCTCATATAGATGTTGATGTCTAGATAATATTCGGCAAATGCACTACTGACTCTTATATGAAACTTAATCTCATAATACATATAATTTTTTTCGGGTAGAGGTTTTGCTGGCCATGCTTTAAATAGATAATTCTCGAAAATCTCGAATATGGTGTAGGGTATCAAATGTCCTGCTTGACTTTCTTTAGTTTTTTATTTGTTAATTAGATGCAAATTCATATTATTACATTGTTAAATGTTTTGCTTTCAAAGCAGCCACTTTTGTTTTTTAGGGCATATTTTTAAAACAGTTTTTAGGAGCATGTTTCAAAATTTTTGCTAAATATTTAATGCGTATAAAACACTTTCTTTAGCGCATGTTTCCGGTTTTCCTGATTGTTACTAAGAAGTTAAACTTTTGTTTTCCTTTTGTTGTTGAACTAATACAAACTTTCATCCAATTGAAAAAATATGTATGTATCTAAGTAGGATATTTACTAAGCATAAGTGTGAGTCTGCTTATAAGACCCTGCAGTAAATCTGCTGTTTTGAAAGTCTTACAATTGTTTACCGAGTGTTGATGTTGATGGTTAGGATTGAAGTTAAATAAACTGCAAACTCATTAAAGAAGGGGCGTAACACAGCACTCCCCACAACACGCCATCCTTTATGACAATGTCATCAACGAAGACAAGAATCGCAAGCATTTGTGTCAACAGTTAATGCTACGTACGCTGCTTGAAGTTATTCCGTTTCCTTTGTTTCAGGTTTCTGCTCCCGTTGTCACAGTTAATAGAATAAATCTGTAGCTGTGTATGTCTTTTGATTGAAAAATTAAAATAATGATGTGGTAAAGTTATTTATTTTCATCGTGACAGTTAATCATTAAAGTATTTTAAAATAACACTTTGTCAGTTTAATAGACAAGCCGATTATTTTTGTTTAACGGATACATATTATATTACATTATATGCATGTATGAATATGTATATTAATTTTAAAACAATAACGTAAATAATTTGTAAAAATTTAAAAACTCTGTTTATTTAAATTGTCAGAAACATATGACAATCTCCATCTACCGTTGTCATATTAAACGCTTTATCGTAATTTTGAGGATTATTGATTTATTGACAATTTGACGAATTATGTCTCAAACTTAATGATCTTTTAATGACAAGCTTAATATATTTTTCAGTTGTTTTGATTACATTTTTGCTTTTCTTAAAAAACTTTTTTCCCAATAAGTTTTTCATACGAACTCAACGCCTGGAGTATGTCTAATTTTAGAAAGTTGAAATATAAATTTGAGTTTAAGACAAAATAAGTTAAGCTGTTTATTAGCAGCAGGTTTACAAGTCATGCTGTTAACTTTTTACGTTGTTCATTAAAATTTTAAAGAATTTTAAAAGGTTTATATTGTGTAATTTATGTATCTGCTAGATGATTTTGCACCGATAAAACAACAGATAGCAAGAAGTTGGAGGGATAAAACTTTGCATAT
Source organism: Pollenia griseotomentosa (assembly GCA_963931875.1). Taxonomy (NCBI): domain Eukaryota; kingdom Metazoa; phylum Arthropoda; class Insecta; order Diptera; family Polleniidae; genus Pollenia; species Pollenia griseotomentosa. Next base: position 41,432,488 of record OZ007563.1, read on the forward strand.
TCTGTTTTATTTGTGACACCAAGGCAGCACTGCCAAACACACTTAAAAATTAAAAGAGTGGTCGGTTCTTTAAGCCCCAAAGATTCTGTAGGATCTTCTTGCGTTTGACATGGATCTTTATTAAAAAATTATTGCTATTCTGCACTCTTCAACTTTGGCGTAGACACGAATTCGGTTTCAAAAGAGAATTTAAGAACACTTTTGCTGCAAAGGTAACATAATATGGACGAGGAGCAATATGGTAAGTTTCTATATCGCTTTATTTTTTGGGGTTATTTAAATTTTATATCCTTTTAATGTGCCAAATTGTTATGTCCGCATTACTTGCTGGTAAAAAAGACCAAAAATTGTTAATCAAGAACATAATTTCGAAATATGAAAGTAATTCTTTTCTTACTAGTGATTTTAAAGGGCGTATATTTTAAAAGTGGTAGAATTAATTGGGGCTCGAAGGTCCCTATATATGTGGACAGCCAGGTGGCTCGTAGGACATTAATGGGCTGTTTTGTGAACTCGAAGGATGATTGCAATATAGCTCTAAGGGAAATCTTAGGGGATTGTGTACTGAGGCTATGCTGGCTACCGGGTTATTGCAACATATCGGTAATGAAATGGCCCATTAGTTGTAGAGACTGGGCTCGGAAATGGGGGATACTAACTGTGTGGAGACAGCCAAACGTCTAATAGGCTTTTATTTAGGTAAGCTTAGGGAATGAACTTCACATATGGCAATGTAGTTAGCGAGGACTGTAATTTGTTAGGGTTTCATGGCCTTTCTAGTTACGTATTACTAATTTCAAGAATCTTTCGATAAATAGTTACTTTATGTTGGATAAATACATTTAGCAAAGCATTGCTCATCACACATTGCTTTAAAAGGATTACATGTACAGACATCCACCCAGCTGTCCGGACATTGATGGATCGACTTGAAAAGAGTTTCTAAAGTAATGGTTACACTTATTTAGGTCTCTATTGGGATTCACAACTCAACTCAGTTCAGTTGTAATTTTAAAATTTCTGTCATCAAACATCAACAAATTACAACTCAACACAACCAGTTGTTTTAGTAACACTCAACTGAGTTGAGTTGTGAAACGTTATTGGGGCCTTAGTATTTGACCAAATAAGCGTAACCACTACTTTTGCAAATATTTATGGCCATTTTCTCATTGTATCCACAAACTGTCTGTTACTTAATGTCAACATAAATTTATTATACCGATAAACTGTCCGTTAACGATTTTGGGTTTCTCAATATACCGACAAAAAAAACATTGGTTGGCAACACCACTAAAAATACATGTAAATGTTGGGAGTCAGCTGACTGAATTTATCTATACGTCAAATAAATAATTGGCAGATGAGTGCCGGTTAGCATTGCGATAAAATAGAAGCAAATGGGACATTGAGAAAACCAAATTTCTTTAATGTGCAATTTTCGTTGGGAAAAAAGATAATCGCCTAATGGGAAAATGGTCATTAGTGTGATTTAATTTGGTCTTAATATCACAAAATAAATCTTACCATACTGCTAGACATAGAAAAAAAACTTTTTTTATATTTTTTGTAAGATGTGGTATCATAATCAAAATAAATATTAGAATTTTATTTTAGTTTACTTGTTGGTCAAGTTTTTTTTTTCGCCAAATATTGGCCAAGTGTGACCGTAGCTTAAGTCGATCGGTATACTAAAAGGTGGGTCTAGGACTAGTATTTTCTAGTGTTACACACATCAGCACAAACGCATAATACCCTTTCTACTATTTTGATGTGAGTATAATAACCAATAGAGGGCTTAACTTGAAGAGGTCTACATAAATATGTACTGATTTTTAGACTTAGGCCTGATTTCACAACTTACCGATAGCTAAAAGTAGACTTTAACCGGCCTTATAGAAAGTGTTCCATTATTAAAACTTTACTTTAACCTACAGTGAGCGACAAAGAAGATTAAGATTCATCCTACCTAGTAGCACAGAATACCACAGAACTGTAAAAAGTGACGTGTGAAAAATGCCCAAATCAGTTGCGAGGGCAGCTTTCGAAGAAAAAGACAGCAAGCTTTTTTTGGTAGTGAAGTGGCAATGTGTAAAAACCGGCAGCAACAATCAACACAAATGGCATGATCAAAACAAAAATAACAAAACACACACCACGTTAAAAAATGCATTAGTTCAACAAACGTTGTGTTTTGTGCAAAAAAAATGTATTATTAATATTTTTTGTTTTATAATGTTATTTATTTACTTAAATATTATTTACTTGTGTTGTGGTAAACTTAAAAGTTAATTTTAACAAAAGCTTTGCAAATAAATCTCAACTAAATAAATTTGTGTTCATTGTATTGCGGCATAAAAGATGATGCAAAGAGAAATGAAAAAGGGCAGCTTTCTTAAAAAGAGACAAAAAAAACGTAAAATCTTCCGTCTCGTGACAGTTCTGTATTCTGTGCTAGTAGGTCAAAGTTTATATTCTGTATGTAATATAAACTGAAATTGTAATATAAAATAAATGAAAGTTCAGTTAAAAACCGGTCTACTTATTTTTCATTTATTTTTAACGAAAAGTTCATTTAATTTCTACTGTTAAAGATTCAACATCATGTTACGTAAAAACAAATAAATTTTCAGTTATTTTATATTAATTAACTATCAAAAAAAACTTAATACATATTCCATAAAAAACAAAGGAATATTCAGTTTTTATACCCTCCACCTCAATTAGTTGTGAAGAGGGTATACTAAGTTTGTCATTCCGTGTGAAACTTTTTTATTATTCATCTCATAAAGTAAATATATTCTGGCTGCTTGAGTAATTCTAAGTCGATTTAGCCATGTCCGTCTGTCTGTCCGTCTGTTGAAAACACGCTCACTTTCGAAAAACTCAAAAGAAATAAACAAACTAGGTGTCAATTTCAGCAAAATCGGTTCAGTAGGACCAGAGCTATGAATCGAAATGTGGAACCACCACCTTCAAAAACTTGATAATTTTGTTACAAAAACTTACATAAATGATGCAAAAATGCACGGAATGACATAAGATTTTGCACAAGTCCGTTTTATTCGACTAGAAATTACACTGTAAAATTTCGCGAAGGTCGGTCCATAATTTACCCTAAGCCCAATATAAACACTACTCCCGGAAAACAGTTTAGTACGCCAAATTTTGGCTCGTCACAATTTTATAGGACTATAAATGATACTGTGAAATTTCGTGAAGATCGGTACATAATTTACCCTAGGCCCCATATATGCCCTACTCCCGGAAAACAGTTTAGTCTCCTAAAACCATAATTAATAACAAATCGTCACAGTTTAAGATAATAATAATAAAAAGACATCATACAGATATTACTCCTTAAACATTCGAACTGTCGGTGGAGGGTATCAAAGATTCGGCACAGCCGAATATAGCACTCTAACTTGTTTTTTTTAAATTCAATAATTTTCGTTTACGCCACAAAAGAGCCGAATTTCTAAAAAATACCAGACAGACACCTGTCCGCTTGTTTTTCTAATGAGAGAGAGACAGATAGAGAGAATATTATTATTATCTTACCCCGTTACCAGGCCTGCCATATTTGTCGATTTTTTGCCTCTAAATTGCCAAAGTGCCGATTTGCCGAATTTTGCTCAAAAAATGCCGATATTACAATGAGCGACTAAAACATGGTAACTTTTTGTTTGTTTTGGTATATTTTTAAAATTTTATTTGAAAAATGTTCAGCTATGAAGAATGAAAGAACTAAATCCAAATAAAAGAAAAAAAAAAAACCATCGGTTAAAATGTCTTTTTCTATAAGGAAAATATAAAGAACTTTATATTTGAGTTTCAAAATGAATAGACGCTTACAAAGGAGTAAGGGTATGCTAAATTTATATTCACTATCAATAAAAATAATTTGAAAAAAAAAATTATTCTTACAAGATTAACGGAATTGAGGATGATGGAGCTATATCCAATAGCCAATCTAATGTAAGGAAGTGAAGTAAATTTGCAAGCTTTTTGGCCAAAATTCAGATTAAAAACGTGAGAATTTTTGTGGTGCATTTCCAAAAAATTATTTTCTTGCCAATCTTTCGAAAATTATGAAAGAATTTGAAGCCAAGTCAACCTAAATAAAACAAAATTTCGATGGTTCCAGAAAAATTAAAGAAGTTTTATTTTTCAAGTTTAATAATTCGAATTGTTTTGAAACTGGTTTCAGGGGGCTGATTCTGGCAGTCGTGGTCGTATACTTTTTCGTTTCGGAAGCAATTTTAGTTATATGTAATTCATTCAGTCGATACTGAATGAATCGAAATTTTTTTTTCAGTGTTGTGAAAACTCAAAAAAATGTTTTACAACATTGAAAAAAAAATTCGATTCGTTCAACACCGACTGAAAGAATTAGAAATAATATAGCTTTCGAATCGAAAAAGTATTTGATCACGACTACCGCAAATTACTAGTATGATTTAATTGATATGTCAAACTCAAATATTTGTCTATAATAAAAAAAATTGCCCTAGAGTACAAAATATATAAAAAAAATATAAAAATTAAATGAACTTTTCGTTACTTTAAATTACATTTTCATAAAATATTACGTAAAGAAAAATTTAACTTAATCAACGGACAATATTAACTGCAACTGAAAGTACGTATTAATATGCACTTAGTTTTTTAAATAAATTTAAGAATCAGTTAAAAATAAATTTGCTTTGAATTTTTAATGTTTATTTATTTCAAAATTACTGAACGGAATACTTCTTAAATAAACTTCATTTCGTGACTGTAATAATATTGTGAGTATTGCAGTAACGGAACGGCAAATAAAATTCTACCATTAACTATCGGTAAGTTGTGAAAACGGGTCTTGAGCTGTATAAATAAGAGGACTAGGTATAAGTTTGATTTTATATCTGCATATCGAACTTGATCATTAAGAAGGTATTAACTCAATATTTTTCTTATTTTAATTTGTTGAAAAAATCGACACGTAATATTAATATCTACGTGCTGTTAAAATATCGTGCTATTTTGTCTTCTTTTTGGAAATGAAAAGGTTGGTTTAATATTCCTTTTTCATATGCCCTTAGTGTAAAATTAAATATTGTTTTGTTTGTACTGAAAATTTTTAAATGTCTTGTTAACATCCTTATTATGATCAAGTAAAATATGTAGAATAAATATCGCTTATTTGATGAAATGTCTTCATAAATCAAAAAAATACATTTAGAAACATACGTTTTTCAAGTTTTTAATTTGCTCGCACCACTTAGAAAAAATAACGACAAGTTCTCTTTAAACGGCGAAAGTACCAAAGATATAAAGATGCATTTTATACACAATATAGAGAAAAACATAGCGAACAACTCGGCATCACTAACTGTAAAATTTAAGTTTTCGAGTTATGACGACGTTGCAGCAAATGAGCGATATGTAAATGTACGAGTATTTTAATTTTAAATACTTTCCATCTTCTATGTTATCTATAAACCGTTACCTTAAACGCAAAAGGCCCTATTTAACATTTTGAAAATTTTACAGAAGAAACAAAAAACTATTTAAAATGGTAAATTTATAAATTGCCTTAAACTGTAAATAATTTATTTTTCTTGTAAAACCTACCAGTTGTTTTGACAAGTGGCAATGTTGCTTATTATGCAAACTTTTAGTAGGAACTTTTAGCGTTTATCATATCATCTTTTGTAGATAGAGCCGTTTGTTTTTTTTTGTTAATAAAATAGTGAATTTAAGTCAAAAAATTCGAAAGGGCTTTTTTCGTTTTAGGTAACGAAATAATTTTATGCTAATGGGCTCGTTCTCGCCCCGGATATTTTAAATCACAAAAGTTTTATCGTTAACCACAAGTTTTTGTTTTATTTTTTCCACTTTTGGGTTTATAACGTTTTTTTTTTTTTAGCTTTTTGACTGTTAACAAAGGGCGTTATCTAAACTCACTTAATCGTAAGTGACAATGGCAGCAGCATTTCACTCTTGTTATCGAATATTTGGCTTCATTAAGTTTGTTTATGTTTTCACTTCGGCCCCAACTTCATTCACACATTTTGAGGTTAAATATACTGGAATTAAATTTATTTGGTGTCTAAATGTCTGTGTTTTCCCGAATAAAGAAGCAAAAGTAATCATAATGATGTGAGCAAAAGGTTGCTTCTGCCGTCATTTTTGTCATCTCGTTAGTTGATTATAATCGACATCTATATAAGGAGGACAAAAGAAAACAAAATAGGGAGGACAAAATAAAAACACCATTAACTTTAACGGAATAATCAGGTCGACGAGGAAACTTTATCTAAACAACAAAATATGTTATATAAATACATACGTATACAACTTTTAAGAGCAAAAAATGAAAGAGATCAGTGAAACTGGGAGTACGTTTTAAATTGTTGGGTATTGTTTATAGTTTGCATTATTTTTAAAGGAGAAAAACATACATAAAAATTCGATTATTTACACATGCTGTACTGAAGAAAAACTCGCTTAAATTTATCAGCAACATAAACAAATATTATTTTACTTCCATCAAAAGTGCATTCAAAATGTATCTAAAAATGATTAAATTTTATTTTAGTGGAATCATTGTTGTATATTTTTTCTTATAATTGACTCGAGTTTCAGTCGATGCTCAAAGAAGAATTTTTTGAAAGCAATGTAGTTGAACGGATTATATTGCAATGCAAATCCAAAACAATTTTGGCAGTTTTAAATTCCAAACTTTAATTACACAATCTGGTATGTAAAAAACGGCAACTGCTTGTAAACGGAATGCATACAAGCGATAAATACTGTATTAGGAGAAGTAAATACCGCATTACAAATTATTCCATAAATCTGTATAATGGCGAGAGTACCCCGTTGCTAGTCAGACACAGCAGCAGGATAATAACAAATAGCATTAGAACTATATCGACCCTAACCGCGAAAATAGCGTAAGCGCCAAAAATCAAATTTTACAGAAGAGTTTTTTTTATTTTATTTCATATAAATTTTGTATGAAATTTGTCGCTTAAGAATTGTTCTTGCTTGTAACGACACCTAATACCATGTTCGCACGACAGCGTTTTTTTCGTCATTCGCTCTCTCATTCGTAATTCACAGCCTAATTATGATCAAAATTACATAATTCGTCATAAAAAATTTTGAGAGCGGATTATCTCATTTGTACGTAATTCAATTTTTATTACCCTGTGGATTACTTTAAAATCAATGTGATCTCTAATTTTTATCGGTTTTTTTCCATCACCAGCTGTCAAAGCACTAAAAAAAACAAACAAAATATTCTATTTACTGGGAAAATAAATAAATGTATTTCTTTGAAATAATAGTTTTTACTTACTGTTTCTTTTCATTCTTAATACAAGTTACCGCAAAAAAACAATTAAATTTAGCAATAAACAAAATTAATAAAAAGAAGAAGAAGAAAAACTGTCAAAACCGATTAGGAATATGCCGTGCGAACATGGTAATTCAAATAAGTAATTAAAACGGAGAGCGAAGTAATCCAAAGCACCGTGCGAACAAGGCATAATATGACCATGCCATTTAAGGAGATGTTGCAAGTGTTGCCAATCAACTGATTTATTAAAAAAAAACGAAAATTGGAAATGATATCGCTTATGTTATTAGGGCTCGATATATAGGTAAAGAAAGACCAACGATGTTACTTAGTGTTGTGAACTCAGCATGGAGACAGGCAACAATACCCAGCGACTGAATCCAATATTTAATAAGGGGGATCATCATCTATATAAGAACCACTAATATAGATGGAAAAGGCAAAAAACTACTGTCGAAGAGAGAAAGGTTATTGTTAACAAAATAAAACTCTAAAGAATACTTCACAAATCGTCAAATCGTTAAATCTATAACAACAAGCATAATATTACGACATACTGGAACCGCTAATTATGAAAGTCGTCCAAAAAGATTACGAAAAGAGAAAATAGTAAAATAATACAAATTGTGAAACAAATTGTAAAGTCAGCACTTTCAAAAAATCAATTAGACTAATTCACCCTCGAACTTTTTGCAGAACACTCCATGATGCTGGTTATAGTGCACGAGTTTGTAGAAAGAAACCATATACACACCTAGTTCAAAAGTGATTCAACTCAAAATTTTTCTTTTTAGGGTTTTTATGCTTAAACTATGCAAATTAATCTTTAAAATAAATATCAGTGTATTTTGCTGTTGTTAACTGTTGCTTAAAAACTGTAATGTCTTTCTTTATGTTTCAATTGGTATACAGTTGCAGTTCCATAAAGTGACTTATTTTAAGTTGTGTCAGAAAATATAATGGCAGTAGATCCCTGCTGCTGAGTGCTAAATAGTCTTAATTCGAATTGTGACACTTTTGATAAAAAATATCTTTGTTGGAGTTCATATTAATTAGATTTGTGTCAGTTTAGAATTTTTAAGAGTGTCAAAGTGACATAATTTAAAATAATTCTTTTGCACATAATACATCATCAAAAATGACACAACTAAAAAGTTTTCATTATCTATTGTATTAATATTAAAAAAAAAGAAAAAACTTTTTAGATCATAATCTATAGGGATTTTCTACTAAATGGTACAAAGATTTGTTTTTAACTATCTTTTTAGGTCAAAAAAAGTTTTTTTCTATGTCTGAGTTCATACGGCTCATGTCTTATTGACATGATTCTTCCTTTTTCTTCTTTGAACATGAATTGGCGTTCAAATGATTCATGTCATGATGACGACTTTTTTTTTATGTATAGTCGTGCTATGCATGTGTGCTTTTTTGATATTGAAAACAAGAACAAAATTAAACAACGAATGAAAAAGCAAAGCGTACTGACAGTACATGCATCTGTGTACTCGTTTCTTTTCCCCTTGTCCCACTCGCCTTTAAAGTAGCAATCATGTCATTAAAACATGAGCCGTATGAACACAGACTATTTTTGAATATTTAAGTTTTTCGAGTTTAGTCAGTTTTGAACTAGCTGTGCGATATATCGCTCATTTGCTGCAACGTCGACATAACTCAAAAAAATACATTTCGAAGTAAACATATTTACAGTTTTTGCTTTACTTGTACCACTTAGAAAAAATAACCGCACATTCTCTTCAAACGGGGGAATTATTAAAGATTTGAAGATTTATTTTATACACAATATAACGAAAAACTTAGCGAACAATTTTGCATCACTAGATCTAAAATTTGATTTTTGAGTTATGTCACTATGGAAGTAAATGAACGGAATGTCCACTACACTATAAATGCAAAAATACTTCCCCCCTAAAAATAACCGCTCATCTTAAATTGTTATTGTTATATGCATTCTATGTGTGCATACATTTTGTTTCTTGTTGTTTACAGTTAAAGTAATTTTCACCTCATGCTTGTGCATGCTTTATTATCGTAACTTGTACTAGCATTGACTGCGCCTATGCAGTTCTTATGGGTATTGTTATTGTAGCTTTTTACTTATTTTTTCGTTTTCGTGCATTGTTGTTGGTTGTTGTTTACAACTTAAATTCATGCCCGTTAGGGACACTGTAGTACAAAAGTTTTTAACTACAGTGTGTAATAAAATAAAAATACAGGTCTGTGGCCGTATTCTGTAATTCGCTACAGCTAAATCTCTAAAAGTTGATTGAGTGATTTTTGGCTACGAATGCAATGCTGTAACGTGCATTGCTAAATTTTGCAGTACCATAAATATTTTATTCGCCGCAGTTTTATCTTTTAATGTCATCGCGAAAATTTTTAAATTTTGCATTCTCTAAGGCACTTTAGTGATAGAGATTTAGCTTTAGCTAAGCGAATTACAGAATACGGCTGCTGTTCTGGAAATCACTTGATTTCAAATCACATCTGCTTTTAAAACCACACGTGTGATTTTGTGGTGTTCTGTAAATCACACCGTTTTTGTGTTTTTCCGGTGTGATTTTCAATTGTCGAAAGCACAAGCAAACACAAAAAATTTTTTCTACAAAATTATAGCTAATTTTTTTTAACGATTTTTATGTTATTTTAAAACCATTTTTTTTAACTGATTTAGCGATCTCAAATTAGTTCTAGGGTGTGTTAAAAATTTTGAAATTTTGTTCACGTTAGAAGCGGTTTGTTCCTATAGGTTTTCTTATTCTTTATAGCTTTAACGGTTTTTAATTAATAGTAGATGCTGCTGTTAGCAATTTTTTTGCGAATTTCCGCTTATTTAGCAATCTTTACCGAATTTTTGCCATTCCTTATAGTTTAAGGGACTTGTAATCAATTTTATGGCTTGTTTGAAATAATAAAAATTTTCACGATTTTTCGCTATTTTGCAATTTTTTTTTTGTTATATTCCGGCATTTTGTTTTTTTTAAACCCATTTATCGATTTCAAATAAATTGTAGGGTTTGTTTACAAGCTTGCAATTTTTCGCGAATTTATCCATTTTCGCGATAGAAGCGATTTTTTCCTGTGATTCTTTACAGCTTTTACGATTTTTAATAAATATTTGACTTTGCTTTCATGCTGCTATAAGCAAATTAGCTATCCTTAATTAAACTAAACAAACAAACTTGAAATCACAACGAATTTTCTTAATTTTTAATAATTTGTTGTAAATAAAAAGTGAAATGCGCATAGGAATAGCTTATCCCATCAACAATAAATTTCAGTGTTTTTATCAAGAATAAAAACTGGGAATTAAGCACGAATAACAAATCTTTTAAGTTAAAATTTTGTATTCCCAAGAAATTACTTTTGATAATAAACTGGCAAGTGCACGGCCTAAAAAACTACATGGCAACATGCTTTTGCAAGTTGTTTTTTGCATTTTGTTTTTTCTTAACCTACTTACAACTAAAATTAATGTTGGAAGAATTCCAATCAATTGTAGTGGGGAATATAAGAAGAGATAAACTCACTGTTTATTGTTGATGTTTTTGTTTAAACTTTGATATTGTTACAAGTAGAGCTGTTGCTTATCGTTACTTTAATATAGAAAAGCCCTAACTAACGTTTTCCTTATTTTGCAGGAGAAGGAAAAAACTTAATAAAAATTATAGTCTTGTAGTCGCGATTTTTTTTTAAACGCAATTTTTTATTAAATTGCTTAGAAAATTTAATAAAAAAACTGCGTTGAAAAAAAATCGCGACTACAAGACTATAATTTTTATTAAGTTTTTTCCTTCTCCTGTAGAGTAAGGAAAAAGTTAGTTAGGGCTTTTCTATATTAAAGTAACGTTATGATTCTTATACGCTTAACAGTTTTATTTGGTTTAATATCTTTAGTTTTTCCAAAATGTTTATGGATGAAGTTTCCTGATGATCTGGCCTAAGCAACCAGTGAAATGCGCATAAGAATAGCTTATCCCATCAACAATAAATTTCAGTGTTTTTATCAAGAATAAAAACTGGGAATTAAGCACGAATAACAAATCTTTTAAGTTAAAATTTTGTATTCCCAAGAAATTACTTTTGATAAAAATTGCTTATTGCATAAAACATTAATAAACAACAGATTGAATATTTAATTGAATATGTAATTTACTACGACGGTTATCTTAAAATAGTCGCAAAAATAACAGAGTGATTTAAAAAAGTTGTTTACGTAGCTGAACATTTTGAAATCACAAAATAATATGCCCAGAACACATTTCTTGTGATTACAAATCACTTTCATAAAATGTGATTTTCAGAACAGGCCTGATAATTTTTGTAATGTATAGTGGGTGACCAACCAATTGAAACACATGCCTTGGATGTAACAGTGCGTACTGCGCAACAAAAGTAAGGACACAAAAGTTTATAAAATATTTTCTTGTAGCTACAAAGGTATATCCTTACCGGGTGGGAAAAGGTTTGTTTTACAAGACTTGTCGTCACATTCTCTAGTAACGCTATGCAGTTTTGATACAAATTATCATCTACAAAAGGGCTTTGATTTGCCATTCTTTTAAAGTTTTGTACAACGTAATATTCTCCAACATTTTGGCAAACATTTTAACATGTATACATACTTATATTATGTATGTTCCAGTTTGATTTATCTTAGTCCTTATAGCAACTCATAAACACAAGTATTATACTAAAATACACTCATACAAAGAACTTTATTAATGTTTAGGGCATTTTCTACTTTGTTTAAGTTGAGTTTTTATTCAGTTGGCAGTTAATTTAGGATTGTATCCTGTTTATTTAGTCCTTGTTGTCGTTAAAGTTTTTTCTGTTGTTTGTAGTCTGTGGTTGTTAAGTGTTTCTCATTATTATTACAGATTTGAATTGCAAATGTATATTTCCAAGTTGTGTGGTCATTTTGTAACGGTCGCATTTATTCAACCACACCCTCTTTGAAGTCCGTTACAACAAGCTGTGGTATTTATTAGCATATAAAAAACATATAACGGACACTTTCAACTGTAATAATTATGGGGGAGCTTTTATAATCGACAGCCCATACAAATGCAAACTATCTTTGTATATTTACTTTTGATTTGTAATTTTTTTCGCATTTATTTTAACAAAGTATAATTTTCAAGCTGTTTTTTATATCAGATTCAAGGTATCTTAAAGTATATTATAAGCCTTGTTATGAGAATTCCCAAGGCCTTTCATACATTTCTTTCCTTTATGTTAAGGCTGTTAATGTTTTTCATTACGATATTTTCCACTCGAGTTTATGTAGCTGTCAACATGTTTGGATTCTGTGCTGGGCACCTTGTAGTCAGTGTCATGATCATAAGTCAAGCGGTCAGTAACCATATCCACAATATCATATTGGGAAATTGCTGCTTCGTTAAAACAATTCGCCAAAAATTTTGAATTCTGGTTTAAACACTGACTGATATTTGTTAATATTTCCTTGCTTGGATTTTCTGTTATGTTATGAAGTTTTTCGCGTGATTTCAAGTACAATTTATTGAATTCAGAGTCCAGTTTTTTAAGGGACCTTTAATTTAAAATTTGGGCAAATTATTGTGAAAATAAATCAAATTTTTTAAGAAACTATATAACCTACAAAAGTTCTATTTCTTCTTTTTCAATTGGTATAGTGGTTTTATTTTCCGTTTTATGATTTTGAGTTATAAAAGTTTCCTTGGCTAATTTTGGCCCCATTGTTTCTTTCTATAAATTTTTTTTCAACAATAATTTTTTTAAGTGAAGAAAATATTCTTTGACATGTTTGTTTTCGAAATACTTAAATATCAAAGAAGACAAAATGAAGAAAATTTTTTAAGGAATTTCGAAACAAAACGATATAGTTCCATGGTGGAATAAGCAGGTGGCATCGTTACGGCAACAAATACAACATTACAACAAAAATGGATATTAAATCACCGTTTGCGTCAAAAAATACATTAAACAAAAATCAAAGCGTGCCGCTGAACGTGAAGAAATAAATAAATTTTAGCCAATTTTTATTTAATTATGGTCAATATCTTTTTAATTTGAAGAAAATATTCTTTGACATGTTTGTTTTCGAAATACTTAAATATCAAAGAAGACAAAATGAAGAAAATTTTTTAAGGAATTTCGAAACAAAACGATATAGTTCCATGGTGGAATAAGCAGGTGGCATCGTTACGGCAACAAATACAACATTACAACAAAAATGGATATTAAATCACCGTTTGCGTCAAAAAATACATTAAACAAAAATCAAAGCGTGCCGCTGAACGTGAAGAAATAAATAAATTTTAGCCAATTTTTATTTAATTATGGTCAATATCTTATTTATTTTAATTTAAAATGATCAAAAACTTTAATAAAATACAATAATCACAGCACAAAACGTGGACTTTTTGTAAACATAAACAAAACTTTGACATAAACCTAGACAAACAATGCAAGAGCAAAAAATCGTCAGCTGGCGTAGTGCTGCCACCTGTTTATTTCACCATGATATAGTTCCACTTTTTAAATTCAGTCTTAGTAGTCGCTTCAAACTTTCGTCGATATGAATTAGTATTTACGACAAAGACAACGTAAAATACATAAAAAGCTTGTCGTATTTTTGTCTTTTACAACAATCATAATATCAATTTTTGAAAACGACACTTATAATACGTCTGATTAGTTTTGTTTATTTATTGAATTAAGCTTCGTTCACAATTATTAAAAGAATTACGTTTTTCTTCTATCTTGTTTATTTCCAAATTATTTCATATATCATAAAGTTTTTTAAAAAATTGAATCTACTTCTACTTAAACAGCAACAATTTGTATGAAATTGCTAAGAACATTTATAATCAGCCTAATTGTGTAAGGCGTTGTCGTAAACGTGTGAGTCGTTTTTGTAATAGATTAAAGAACAGAGGTTGTGTGTTACTTTAATCTATAACAAAAAACAACTCTCCCGTTGACGACAACGCCTTACACAATAAGGCCGAATATTTTTTTTAGTTTTGAATGAACATTTTTAAAATAAGATGTGTGTTAAAAAATATTACACAGGCCGAGATAAACTTTTTATTTGTGTGAGTTAATTTTTCTTACATAAACCGTGATGCTAGACATCGCAATAAACACAGCGTTAATTTAAGCAAAAACTGGTTGGTTTAAGCTAAACATACAGATGACAAAGAATACTGAACGAATGGCGTGAATGTTTTCTTGTTTTTTTTTTTTTATGTGGCATCATGAAAATTCATTGCTGGATGTATAATGGCATCACAAAAGAAAGAGATTGAAAAAAGGCAATAAAAAAAGAAATAAACTTACACATATTTTGTTTTTATTTTTGTCGATTGAACGCAATGCAAAAGCAATGAATTTATGAAAAGGCAGCAGTAAATTAATTCAAAATGTTCTGTGTTCCCTATGTCACACAAGACTTAATTATGCAGGCATATGGTGGCTAGTGGTGTAGGATATTAAATGATCTATCCTTTCCAATTTAATTTATTTGTTATATCAGTGCACAGGACTCTAACAACAAGCTATACAGTATTGAACAATATTTGAGCGAAATAACTGAAATGTACAAATTTAAATGATTTTTCCCATTAAAACTTGATAACACGGTGAATCATTTTAAAGTCAGTCATATATTTCGCTTTGCTGAAAATAAAATATTTCCCCATTACATTTTAAACGTATGTATTCTCTACAGGCATGGGATTAATGAACTTGTTTAAAGAGTACAATTATATAACGAAAGGAGAAGATACACTGAAGCACTCAACCAATTAGTAGGACGCTTAACAACTTTATGAACGGGAACAGTGATCAGGAGAATTTTCTAACTTTTTTTTGTTAGTTCATATTAATTATATAAAAAACTATAACCTTTTAGTCAAAAGTTTTTAAGAAAAAAAATCGTTTTGGTGAGCTCCTGTTTCCTAACTAAAAGATTGTAAAAACTTTCCTTCTTATTCTGCCATTTTCGAAATGTACAGTGAAAAGACTGACATGACAAATCAACTGAAAGCTATTAAACCTTGCGGTTTTAATATCACCGAAGTTTTGCGCAAAGTAATATAAAATATGAGCTGTTATATTTAAAAGTGGTACACTGAAAGAATTTTCTTCACAGATCCAATGGATTTTGACATTAATCCAATGAAAATTACATTTAAATTCAACCTATTGGATTAATAAAGAATGTTTCATTAGTCCTCCGTTAATGAAATGTTTCATAAAATCGATAAAAATTTGTATTTGTTGAATGACATAAATTCATTAAATTACTGATTAAATTTGGTTATTCTTATGATCATACATATATATATTTATGTTTACTTATTTCACCCATTTCAATGTGCGTTTTGAGTTGTTGTGAATTTTATTTTTTTTCCTGTTTCAAATCATCAAGTAATATTAATTTTATTTCGTTTATATATTTCTGATACATCATGTTATGTTCTACTTTTATAAGCTTACCTTTAAGTAAATTGTATTTAATTCATTTTCCAGCCCGGGACGACCTTCATCTTGCTTCTTTACAATTTGCTGGCTTGTACTACTACTACTTTGTGTATTTAAATTAACAATTAAAGAAAAAAGAATGTGAGAATTGTTTGCTCTTGTTTTTTCTTTCTCGTTGAGCCAAATTCAGTGTTTCGTTATCGTTATGAATTTTTTTTTATATATTTTCATGTCTATCACTTAAAATGGAATAAAATGGAATTTTACAGCAGTTATAGGAAGAAAATATTTTCTAGTTATAAGTATTTTGAAGTTAGAGAACTTTATCTTGTTTTCATTGATTTAATAAAATTTTTCATGGAAAATATGAAGTTACACTTTTTTTCATTAGCTGAAAAATATTTGAATACATTAATTAATAGTTCATTGTAATCTTAAAAATCCTATTGAAATAATGTATAACAACAAGTTGAATTTTTCTTTTGAAAGAGATATTAAGTTGTCATTAATTTAATGAAAAATTTTACCAAATTACGAAACTCAATTTCGTAGTGGTAATGAAATTGCTTCATTATTTCTGTAAAATTTCATTTCCATAATGAAATTTTTCATTGGATTAAAGAAAAAAATTTTATGAAATTGATTTATTAGATTTATGAAGCATAATTCTTTCAGTGTATTAGTCCATTTTTTCATTTATCGAGATGTTTAAGGGCTTGCGTTTGAGTTAATTTAAAAATATTGGCGAACGATCATCTAAAGAGTAAAGTTTATACCACTTCACACCCTTAAAATTTTATTACAAACAATTAATCATTATAATTACTTAGAAAAATATTTAATTTTATTTAGCTCCAAATGGATTTATACCACTTTCTAAAATAATGTATTATAAGAAATTAAAACAAGAGCACATTTAACTTTACTCAAATGGATTTTTAAGAAATAATAATTTACATGAAAACATTTTAATCATTTAGTGCAGAAAGGGGACTACTGACATTGATTATTGCTAAAGGCTAGTTTACACTATCTCACAAGTCTTACGTATTCCATAATACTTTGTAAGGTAGAAATCTAATGAGTTTTGTTTCCGTACCTCTACATGCTACAGTTTCTTCCCATGCATAGATATGAATTCTGCTGTCATGAAAAGTTATGTCTGCTAAAGCGAAGTGTGCACTAAAGTCATAATAATCAAATAATAATTGAAATATGATAGTAGTTTTAATTATAATTATTACCCAGTAAAAATTTCGCCTACAAAATAATGTGTTAGGAAATACAAAAGTAGTATTTTATATCCTATATTAAAAAAATTCAGAATTATTTTGAGTAAATTGATAAAATTTTTTAAAAATATTTTAGACTTATTATCAACTTGCAATAGCAAAACCCCATTTCTGCATTTAATGTTTCATTTAATTTTATATTTATTAACGCATGTTCCCTAGTAAATATCGTATTTGCATAAATACGAGTATCGATAATGACATTTATGTGAATTCAGATGCAAGAGTATTTTATACACGTATTATGTACATTCACATGTTGTCTATTAAAACGTTGCAAATGTTGATATCATAAAATTGTAATTATTACATGGATACTATTTTATAGTTAACATACATATGTATGTTAACCCTTTTGTGAACAATATTAAAATTTATTTTTGATATGAATTCAATACAAACTGGAACCATGTCAATAAAATTTTTAAAACTTCCGTAGGGTAATTCTGTAACTTTTTAACGACAAAAATTTGTCGTTAAGTAGTAAATTTTTAAAATTTTTACCTGAAATTTTGTATTAAACGACAAATTTTTGCTTTAAAAAGTTACAGAATTACCGTACAGGAGAGTTTTATAGACGTTCTTTTTTTAAATATGAGTTCAGTGTGAAAATTGACGAATTACACAGAAAGAAAAAAAACTCAGGATAAATTAAGTTTTTTATAATAATTACACATAAAAAAATATCAAAAGATATTAAGTAATTAAAGAAAATAAAAAAACTTTTCTAACATTTTTAACAATTTTCTTAATTAACATGTTTGTAAATTCTCATATTAACAATTTGTTTCATTTAAAGCAAATTAATAAGTGTATCATAGAAAAAAATAATTGTGTGTCAAAAAATTAAAAATATAAAATAAATAATCTGGATTTTCGATTTAAAATCTTAAAAAGAATAAACGATATGATGATTATTGCGAAATTAAATCAATCTTTACAGTAAGTAAAGTTATTATCTAATGATTAATAAAGAAATTTGAACTGTTCTTTTATAAATTATAGATTTTGAAATATTTCTGATAATGGAGCCAAGATTCCGTTTTGTGCTGATGAACATTCCAGTGCATCAAGGTCTTAATTTGTGGCTTAAATAAATTATAATGTTTTTAGTGATGTTATTTTTAATACACTCAAAAAACGGATCATTAACATTTCATTTAAAACAAATGATTTTACATTAATTTTTACATTTTTTATTTATTAAACAGCATATTCCATAAAATTGAATAGTTTTTACTTTTAAAAAATATAGTTTTACCGACAAAAATCAAACCACATAACAAAATATATGTTGAAAAACATTATTTTTTGGTAGTTTGTTTTTCAAATAACAAACATACATAAATGTTAAAAAATAAAATTATTAGTAAAATAACTATATTTTTATTCAATTTTAACAGTACGGAAAACGAATTTAATAACACACAATCAGTTACTGTAATAATTTTATAAGTGTATGTATACAGTAAGGTATTCATTCGGTTAACCGTTAATCGGTTAACCGATTAATTACTACCCGATTAACTGATCGGTTAATTTAAAATTGGCAATTTTCGATTAACGATTAAACCGGTTAATTTCAGTCGATTAACCGATTAACAGATGTAACAAATATTTTTAGTTTTTTGTAGTATTATAACATATTTTTTTCCGTTTTTAATTATTTGTTTCGTCTCATATAAAAAAGGTATATGTTTGGAAAATATTTTTTCCTACAATATATTTCCTTCGAGAAATACATTCTAAAAATACAGTACAAAAACAGAAACTAGGGGTTCGTATTTCATTTTTTGCAGACTGTTCGGTGCTAAGCTTTGCCAGGATGAGTCAGATGATGACCTGACAATAGAGGAAGCTCTCGATTGTAACACAAACAATCTTTAACAAAATTAGCCGAAATAATGGCATAATGAAAGATTTTATATGTTGAGAGAAATCCTGGAAAAGGACAAAGAAACCAAGATATCGCATTCAGCTTTTAAAAATGAAATGTTTCTGCGTATCTACGTCACATCAGCGTATAAGCACAGCTAAAATATAGAAACACAAGCAAACAAACATGTGTATAAAATGCTAAAGTGACGTCATATGAAACAGTTCAATTTTGTTAACATGTGCAATGCGTTATCTTGAATCTGTATCATGGGTTGCTTCCGATTTCTCAAACATCTTCGATAAGTGAAAGAATTGTTTCAAAATCAAGTTTTATCAAAACTAAAGAAAAGAATCGCTTAAATTCTAAACATTTGAACCAAATTATTTTTCCAAAAGATTATTTTATAAAATCTCAAACTATTGAAAAAATTAATAAAAAAATCGCACAGTTTTTTTTAATAAATACATACAAATATTATGTAAAATGTGTTTTTCATATTTGTTCGTTATGTTTTTGTTTTTTTTTTTACTAAAAGATTCTAATCATAAATAATTTTTGCATTTTTATTTATTGAAATTACTTAATTTATAACAAAACTTTATTAATCGGTTAACCGATCAATAACAAAATTAACCGATTAAACCAAAACCTCGGTTAATTAATCGAGCGATTAACCGATTAAAGCAAAAGCCCGATTAAATGAATACCCTAGTATACAGTGAACTCGAGAATACGTGAACACTCGAACACATGAACGACTCGAAAACGTGAACACTTTTATTTTTACATTGACTACTCTAAAACGTGAACAAAGTCTGAAAGCTCTAAAACGTGAACAAAGTTTTCCGAGTTTTTTTCGTTTTATTTTTTTGAATTTACTTTAATTTTGGGAATCCCAAAACTCATTTTACTGTTTACATTGATTGTTTTCACAAACACATGCAAATGAATATATATGTGCGTTATATGTCCTCAGGTTTGTTTTATAGAAAATTTTTTATTTTTCTTTCAAAATTTAAATGTGAAATTTTTGAAATTGATAATGAATCTAAAGGTGACGAAGACAGTATTTCTATTGTAGAACAGCCAGAAATCGTAGTAAAACACAAGGAAGCAGTGGAAGCATTAAATAAAGCCTTAAAATGGGCTGAAAATAAAAGGTTGTCAAAACTGAAATAAGGGTTTTCAATAATCACAATGGTAAAACAAAACATATACCAAAAGAAGATAAGCGATTTCTTTGTGAAAAAACTAATAGGAAACTAAACCCGTCCTTTAAAGGGATGTTAATGTTTTTTTTTATTTACTTTAATCAATTTTTATTCAGTTGCTAAGAATTACAGAGAATACCCAGCTAGCATTTTGTATTATAATCTAATCACTTAGGAATCAGCTTCAAGAGCAAAATACCCGTATATGAGCTCATTTTCCAATCATAAATGATACTCTCGTTGTGAGAAAATGGTACCCTACCGATGAATCACCGAAAGAATCATTTGTGATACAATTTTCTGATTCCTTTTTGATCAATTTAATGGTAGTTTTTATAATCATTATTGAGTCGTTTTCGTCTCATTTTTCAATCGTAAATTATACAGTTTTCGATTATATTTCATATAATTTTTAACTGTCATGTTTTTTATTTTTTCTCCGATAAAATCAGCTTCATTATGGCTTTGATTAGTCGAACTAGCTTTATTTTAAACCAAACAAAAGTTATCGGTTTTTCGCAAAGAAGAGAAGAAACAATTTGTACTAACATTTATGTTCATAAATTGTCAATAATTTTTGGGCTTCTTTTTTAGCCAAGCTTCTTATTTATTTGGCTAACATTAAAGTTTCTATTACAATTTTTTCATTTGGCAAAAACAAAAATTCAAAATATATTAAGTCATTATTAATTAAATTATTATTTAATCCTTCTTCAATCACTGAAGTGATAAATCAGTTTTTAATCATCAAAACTGGTCTGAAAAGAATCATTTGGGTGATTTTACATATACTGTACATACACTGAAAGAAAAATGCTTCATATATTTAATGAATCATTTTCATAAAAAAATTTTCATTGGTTAAATAAAAATTTTCATTGTCTAAATGGAATTTCATAGTTATAATGAAGTCTTTTCGTTAAAATAGCTTCATTGGATTTCGTAATTACGTTAAAAATTTTCATTGGATATATGAAAGCATAAGTTTGTCCAAGTTAAACAAAAAATTTTAATTTGGAACATAAAAAAACAATATACAAACATAACTATATTCATAAATTAATACAAAATTATAGTTTCCTTAAAAAAAAAATTTAATTGTTAATTAAAAAATGTAAGACTTAATTATTTCATACATCTAATGTTATATGCCAATAAATTTATGAAATCAAAAATTCAATCAACTTTGCTATTGTTGTTATGGACAATTTAATCTCATATTTACGCTCTTAATTGAGTAAAAAACGTAGTTTTTTTATCCAAAAACTACACTGCCCCGGTAGTCTAGCTGGTAGTGAGCTAGTCTATCAACACCGAGGTTGCGCGATCGATTCCCGCCAGAGACAGAAAAAATAAAATAAAATAAAAAAAATTAAATAAAAAAACAAAAGTAAATAAAAAAAAATAAAAAAAAATAAAAAAAAATAAGAAAAAAATGTTTTTACTTTATTGAAAGTATTTATCCCATGAATAATATTCATAGATCTAATGTAATGTTTCATTAAATACATTTTAATGAAACAGGTTTCATTGATCCAACGAAGCGCTGCATAGGTTCCTTTTTAATGCAATTTTTCATGGGATTAATGTCAAAATTCATTGGTATTGCGAAGAAAATTCTTTCAGTGTAATATGTACATATTATGTATTTTTAATTAGAAGTGAAAAAGTATAAACATTTATTTTATTTTTGTAAAGTGAGTAAATGAAAAATTAAAATTTTTTTTATCCAATCTTAATATCTGATATTTAATTGTTTGTTTGAAGTTATTATTTCGAGCTTTACTTTTTCTAAAATTTTCACAATCGAAAACGTGAACAAATTTGAAAACGTGAACACCCTTGGTAAAAATTAGTTCACGATTTCGCGAGTTCACTGCATGTATTTTTCTTAAAAAAGATTATAAAAATAACTTTTAATTGCATCTTCTTTTTCAACTTAGTAAGCAACAAAATATTTTGTTAAAATGAAAAACTCACAATAAAAAAAAAATATATTTAATTGTTAACAAATATTGCATTCAATATTACTTTGTCAAAAATATTTATTGAGTTTTAGCAATTTTTATTAATAAAATAATTTTTTGTAGTTACAAATTTAGTTGTTGGTGCCTTTTCAATTAAAAAGTTAATTGTATTGACGAATATGGTATTCAATATGACAACTGATTTGTCGTAATTTTTTTCTGTGTAGTATTGTGGTTATTTTTGTTGAACTGTTTATGGTTTTTAATCCAAATTTTTATATTTTTTTTAAGTTTTTTATACTCTGTCAAAGTTTGTTGTAGACACTACAACAGCACTACACAAGTAGAAACAACAAAAACAAGAAGAAAAACGAAAATTATTTTCATATTTAGTTTATAATTTTAGTTAAATATGTACATCAAATTTTAAAAGTAGAAAACAAGTCGGGCATGATTGATGCTGGTGTTAGGTTTGTGTTTTAGGTTAGAATAAATCAAATTTCACTTTCGGATTATTTAAAGTACCAATTCGTTATTAAATCAACTTTATAATAATTGAATCAAGCGCATTTTGAGATTGATTCAACCTCAGTTTAACTTAAATCTATCTAATTTTCGGATAATTTCAAGTACGAATTCGGGATTGAATACGGATAAGTTAAGTATTACGCATTTGCTTAATCCGTACACGAATTAATCTTTCTGTACTTGATTCAAGAAAATCCGTACTTTCCGTACTATTGATCAAGCCAACCGTACTCCGGATTGATGTTAGTATGGATGGATTGATTTTTCTTTTCAGTGTAACATAAATCTTGGTTTTATTTTAAAAAGTACTGAAGAATGTACTATAGAGCTGAATGTTCTATGCCTTACCTATAATATCTTAAAGTTGTATAATTTGAAGTATCATGAATATGTACTTATTTTACCATAATTTTTTAAGTTATTTGCAGTGGGTTAATTTTCGGACATATTAAAGTTACTTGGTTGTGAATACTATTTACTACATGTTTGCAATTATATTTTATTAGGTTGCCACACCCAACAAACACGGAGGTTTGATTTCAAACTGAAAATTATTTGAAATTAAACGTTTTCTCAAACGACAAACGTTTGACTATGATTTGAAAATCATTCGAAAATCATAGCTTTCTCAACAAAAAGGGGAAATTATTTTTAAATTGAAAAATCCCTTTATTTTCAACTTGCTTTCAAACTTAATTCTCAAACGTTTTTCAAATGTGGATTACAACACAATGTGGAACATAAATAAAAATATTTTATTTTTTTAATTTAAATTCATTATTTATTTAAATAAACTATGAGATAAACACTCGGCACCATAGCTAAAAATAAAATAATGTTCTTTCCGTCTACTAATTCTTGCAAAGACAAAACAATTGGCACCCTTTTATTTTGTGGATTGTAGCATTGCGATCATAAAACAAACTTATAATTTCTTCACTTTCCCGTTTTATTTTTTTAATTCGTATTTGTAATCATTGTAATAACTCACAAATATTTTTTTTTCACAAGAAATAAATCGTTCACACATTAACCACGAAGTAAAAATTTAACTTTAATCGCCATTTTTAATGTTTCATTTATTTTTCGCTTTAGTATTGCCAAGTTTAGTTTTGATTTGAATTTAACATTTGATACCAATTTGACATCAAATTGATAAAACATTTGATGTCAAACGTTTATTTTCAAATCATTATAAATTTGAATTTATATGTTAAAATCAAACATTTGATCACTTTCGGATTATTTCAAGTACCAATTCGTTATTAAATCAACTTTATAATAATTGAATCAAGCGCATTTTGAGATTGATTCCACCTCAGTTTAACTTAAATCTATCTAATTTTCGGATAATTTCAAGTACGAATTCGGGATTGAATACGGATAAGTTAAGTATTACGCATTTGCTTAATCCGTACACGAATTAATCTTTCTGTACTTGATTCAAGAAAATCCGTACTTTCCGTACTATTGATCAAGCCAACCGTACTCCGGATTGATGTTAGTATGGATGGATTGATTTTTCTTTTCAGTGTAACATAAATCTTGGTTTTATTTTAAAAAGTACTGAAGAATGTACTATAGAGCTGAATGTTCTATGCCTTACCTATAATATCTTAAAGTTGTATAATTTGAAGTATCATGAATATGTACTTATTTTACCATAATTTTTTAAGTTATTTGCAGTGGGTTAATTTTCGGACATATTAAAGTTACTTGGTTGTGAATACTATTTACTACATGTTTGCAATTATATTTTATTAGGTTGCCACACCCAACAAACACGGAGGTTTGATTTCAAACTGAAAATTATTTGAAATTAAACGTTTTCTCAAACGACAAACGTTTGACTATGATTTGAAAATCATTCGAAAATCATAGCTTTCTCAACAAAAAGGGGAAATTATTTTTAAATTGAAAAATCCCTTTATTTTCAACTTGCTTTCAAACTTAATTCTCAAACGTTTTTCAAATGTGGATTACAACACAATGTGGAACATAAATAAAAATATTTTATTTTTTTAATTTAAATTCATTATTTATTTAAATAAACTATGAGATAAACACTCGGCACCATAGCTAAAAATAAAATAATGTTCTTTCCGTCTACTAATTCTTGCAAAGACAAAACAATTGGCACCCTTTTATTTTGTGGATTGTAGCATTGCGATCATAAAACAAACTTATAATTTCTTCACTTTCCCGTTTTATTTTTTTAATTCGTATTTGTAATCATTGTAATTACTCACAAATATTTTTTTTTCACAAGAAATAAATCGTTCACACATTAACCACGAAGTAAAAATTTAACTTTAATCGCCATTTTTAATGTTTCATTTATTTTTCGCTTTAGTATTGCCAAGTTTAGTTTTGATTTGAATTTAACATTTGATACCAATTTGACATCAAATTGATAAAACATTTGATGTCAAACGTTTATTTTCAAATCATTATAAATTTGAATTTATATGTTAAAATCAAACATTTGAAAAACGTTTGAGAATTGTGTTTGATGTCAAATGATATAGTCATTTCATATCAAAGGTTTGACTTCGTGTTTTTTGGGCATATATAAAGGGATTTGAGTATAAATTTATGCATATAATTATGCTACTGCAAAGCTTAGCTCTTTATAATTTTTAAGACTCTACTAAAATTTTTTCAAAATTTTTTTAGCAGTTCTCAAAATAATATTGCTTGAAAATTGCTGCATATCTACAGGGTACATTTTACGGTTATTAATGGTGGTGGTTTTGTTGCAGACGTTACGTTGCCACCTTGTGCTGGCTTAAATAACTGCAAATGTTTCAATCACATATTATTATGCAAATATTTGCAATATTTTCATTGCTGTTCTTGTTTATGCAACAGCAAATATACCAATAAACATTTTTGGCAGGTCAAAAACGAAAATAAAAGAACCTTTATCAAATTGTTATTTAAGTATAAATCTCAAAATGCGTTAATGAATAATAAAAGTTTAATTGCATTGGATTTACATTTTGACAAATAAAGGGGAAGTAACTTTGATCTCATTATTAATGTTTTTTTATCTTCTTATTTTTTATAACAATTTAGGTTTATTTTGGTAAGAAGAGATGTAACGAAAACACGTTGCTGTCCTGAAAATTACCACCCCTAACCTAAAATAGCGCCATATCCAATTCGCAATACTTTGAAAGCCAATTAGCGATAACGTAAGTATTCTGTTTAAAAATATCAAAGAAGTTTTACATGGAATACGCTTAACTTTGTTTTCGTTTTAATTTTTAGTAACAAATTGTAAACTTTTAATTGTGAAAATCAAGTTTTGAGACGTCATTGTTGACGTGGTTGTAAATTTAATACTTCTTAGTATTAAAAAAAGTACTTTTTATCTTTCAGTTTTTGAATTTTGGGCAATTTTAAACAATTAATGTAAAAGTTGTATCTTCTTTTCATACAATTGTTGCAGTTTGCATAAATTGCGAGACTTTTAAGGGATTTCCCGAAGTCCCTTATTGTTTTTAAATCATGTTTAACCTTTAAACTATTCACTGTGTTGCTTACACTATACGCAGCCAGCAAAATTCTCCGATATTGTCTGAATCAGAAATTTCCTGCAAATGTCTGACTTCATTTTTCGTGACTTGGTTCAGATTTCTGTCAGACATTGAATATACGTACTTGTCTTATAGATTTCCGACTAAATTCATTCAGTTGTGTCTAACGAGACTTTTTTTGTGATGATAATTTTGCATTGTTAAAAAAAGACTACAAAATGGTAAGAGCGTGTAAACTTTTTAACGAGGTCATATGTACGTATATACATTAATTTGTTCATAAAATTAATTAAAATTTTGTCAGATATCTATCAGGAAAATGTAACAGAATTTCCCACAATTTTTTTTTTTTTTTTGAATTCCCTAAGCTAATCCTGCAAAGCTCTACGCTTGTCTGCAGAGTCTCTGTTGCAAATCGAGCCCGCAACCCCATCGCTGATAGACTAGCTCACAATCAGCTAGCAAACAATTCCAACTTTTTTATCGATGTTTTTATTAGATACCTGGAAGGCGTCGGACTTCATTGCTGGCTGGGATATATACCTACATAAGTATATAATTTGTAGCCCATTGAATGTGTTTGTAAGTGCAACATATGAATAAACGGCAACTTGTATTCATGTGACAGAGAAAATTTTTGAAAAATATTTCGTGCGTTAGAGAGTCATGTTGTCTATTGAAGTTGTTTTTACTATTGAAAATCAAATGAATTTTTACACAATTTTTTCTTTTGGTTTTTATTATTTATTTTACATTTTCATTTAAAGTTTTGCTATTGTCAAGTCATTTTTTTTCGAAAACAATCAAACCAACTCAAATGCAAAACTATTCTCATACAATAAATGACTCTGTTGGTTAAAATATTAAAATGCCATCAACACTTGAAAAAGTCATGTGTATTTTTGACGCTGTAAATATCGATGTATTTTATGTATTGTAATTTATGTCTATAAAATTTACACATAAGGGTAAATTCCTTTTCCGTGGAAAAAAATATGTAAGTTAACTGCAGAATGAAAGCTAAGGGGGTTTCAGTCTACTTGTAAGTATTGCGGAATTTAAAGATTGTTTTTTTTTTTTGGAAGTGAAGCTAAAAGATAATATTTCTGAGTAAATTAATTAAAGCAGAGAAAATTTGATTCTGTGTTTTTATAGTGAAATTTGCAAATTAATCTGCTTGGAATTAAATACAATTTTCTATAAAATGAATTAAAATTTTAATTTATTATTTTATAATACGGTCATGTTCTGGAAATCAAAATCGAGTGAAATTGAAATCGAAGGAAATTTTCAGTTCAATTATTTTAAAAATTACCGCAGCTTTTCATAATTTTTATAACTATTACGTCTGGAATAAATTATGCACAGAAAACTATTACGACAAATCAACTGTAATATTGAATACTATTTTCGTCAATACAATTAATTTTTTAATTGAAAAGGCACCAACAGCCGAATTTGTATATATAAAAAATACTTTTGTTAATTAAAATTGTTCTCATTCAACAAATATTTTTAACAATAAGCTTGTAACATGAAATAAAATATTAGTTAGCAACCAAACAAAAAAAGTAGTTACAAATTTGTCATTCCAACAAAATGTTTTGTTGCCTATTAATTTAAAAAAAAAATTATGGCAATTTTAACAGAAAGCGATGCATTAAAAATGATGATCTAATTAATCTTTTATTTAAATATAATAGAAATCTCATCACAAATACATATCTTTAACATAAACGGACTCAGGAGGGGATGCAGAAGACAGAAAATTTTATTATTTTTTCAATTAAAACAAGTTGTTAATATGACAATTTACAAACAATTTAATTAAGAACATTTTTGAAAATTTTAGAATAGTTTAAAAATTTTTAATAATTACATACATACTCGATTTCGAACGTTAACGTCCGCATAGAAACTAATATTTAAAAAAAAAAAAAACAAAATCCGAAAACTTGTTTTTGTTCTAAATGTAATTTTCTATGCGAACGTTGACGTTCGAAATCGTAAAACAGGCTGTAAATCTTGTTATTTTTTTCTGGGTAGAGTTATTTTGTTTCTTTTTTAATTTAAGAATTTTGGCGATTGTTTTGAGTTTTTTTAAATAAAATTCTATCTCGTTTTAAATCCAGAAATTAAACAAGCAAATTTTTGATAATTCGAAAAAAAGACTATTTAATCAGCAAATTCTTTTATTTAAAAAAAAAATACTTCAATCAATTTGCGTTGTAGTGCATTAGTGAATCATTCAAAGTCATTGTGTTCATGCACAAGTAATTGCCGAACACGATACATCTTAAATATTTTGGCACTTCAAGGTCGTGGATAAAAGTATTGCAGACAACGAAGATTCGGGAAGAATATAATTAAAAATTAGGAACATTACAGATCCGTATTAATCGTATATAAAAGAATTTCAACTTCGAATAACAGATTGGCACAATATGATGCCAATAGGAGAATGAAAGCATTAAAGGAACTGAAAGCTCAACATTACGAAGTAGGAATTCTGAAACAACTTTACCGTTTAACAAATTGGGCATGAAGGAGAAATTAAATTAACAATATTTAATAATGTATTTTTTACAGTTGTATACTCTTAATCATCAGTGTTGTATGTGGTGTAATATTCATGTAAGGCCACATCAAGTACTTTAGTAGTTCTAAAGGCCCAACTATAATATGCTTAAGTTGGCTTTAGCAAATGGGCGAATACATGTAAATCATATATGTCAAGCCATATTGAACTTAAGGAAACTTTTTGTTAAATTTTATGAATCTGTCATTTGCTTAAGCAAGGTGCGAAACAAATCGCACTTTCCGTACGGAATCAAATGTTTTTTGGTTTTTTTTTGTGTTTTTAAATGCATTTGAAAAGATTTTTGTTATTTTTTGACAGGAGCAATTTAGCCATTTCTCAAATTGTTTCTTGTTCCTTCTAAAATCGCTTCAGAAGGAAAGAGTTGTCAATCCAAATGTGAAACTACCTTCCTAAAAACTTGAAATTTGTGGCGGAGTGCACCGATTGTCTTTAAATTTAAACAAATTCGTTTTATATTTCACCAAAGTCCGTGAAGTTGGGTCCATAATTTAACACGGCCCCATGGTAAGACTATTCTCGGAAATTATGTAAGCAGGGACCGTAACAGTTATTCCTTTTTTCATAAAAGTCAGATGAAAACAGTTATTTTTTGATTTTTATTTTTTTGAACAAAAATAACTGTTATTTTTTGATTTTTATTTTTTTGAACAAAAATAACTGTTATTTTTTGATTTTTATTTTTTGGAGCAAAAATAACAGTTATTTTTGGATTTTTAATTTTTTAAACAAAAATAACAATTAATTTTTGATTTTTAATTTTTTGAACAAAAATAACAGTTATTTTTTGATTTTTTTGAGCAAAAATAAAAGTTATTCTTTAAAGAAATGTACGTGTAATAATAATTTAGTTGACTTTAAATATTTATTTTAATGTGCATAAGAACTCCCAATGATAATTACACATTAAAATAAACATTTAAAGTCAACTAAATTATTATTACACGTACATTTCTTTAAAGAATAACTTTTATTTTTGTTCAAAAAATTAAAAATCAAAAATAACTGTTATTTTTGTTCAAAAAATTAAAAATAAAAAAATAACTGTTATTTTTGATCGAAAAAATAAAAATAAAAAAAACAGTTATTTTTGTTCAAAAAAATCAAAAAATAACTCTTAATTCTTATCGAAAAAATAAAAATCAAAATTTTTAAAATCAATATATTTTATCATAGACAAGTTCATAAGGATCAATATGGTATAATTGAATCAGTTTTTCCACATTTACTTCTATATGCTTTTTTTGTTTTAAAATTCGAAAATAACTGTTGTTTTCGGTCCCTGGATGTAAGTATGGCTAAACGTAACAAATAATGGTTTTGTGTTGCAATTTAGCATAATCTACTTTCATAAAACTCGAAACCACTCGAAATGCCCCTTTATAAAACACAATCTTTACAATATTGTTGCAAAATTAAGCCCACTACAGTTTGCTAAGACAAGAAATAAAATTTCGGGAAGATGGGTCTATAATTTACCATAGGCCCTATATAAAGCTCATTCTCAAAAAATCAGCTAAATAAGCCTTAAACTGCAGCAAACTTAATTATTGTGGTGAAATTTAATTAAATAAAACCAAAGACACGAGTCCGACAAAAATTTACTAAAGTTTTAAAAACCCTATTTATAACCACAAAGACAATGTGTTAATTGATTAATTAAAAAAACAGAAGCAAGGAAGAACAAGTAAATCAAATAAAGCAGATAATCGTTCAGAAACAAATTTCGGTCTACCAGGGGTTAAATACAATTTGGTTTAAAGGTTGATGTTTGACTATTGACTGCCAGCTGTCGTCAATGGCGGTGAGTGTTAAACGGCAAACCCCTCTGGGGAGATTGTGTGGTTGCAATCGAAACATGTAAGGGTAACCTGTCCGTGAAAACCTGGGTTCGATTTTCAAGTCAATCAAGAATGAAAAATTATCAATAAATTTTAAATTTATTTCATGTTGTAAAATTCCTTTCTTCATAAAAATAATTTAATAAAAACTAAATTTGATGAACTTTAGCCTAATAAAAATATCAAAATTTGGATTAAAGCCGTAAACAGTATAAAGAAAATAACCACAATACTAATTTTTGTTAAAAAAAATAATATCAGTGTTTTTATCAAGAATAAAAATTGGGAATTAAGCACGAATAACAAAATCTTTTAAATTAAAATTTTGTATTCCCAAAAATTACTTTTGATAAAAAACTGGCCAGTGAACGGCCTAAAAAAAACTTACCTGGCAACATGCTTTTGCATTTTGTTTTTTTTAACCTACTTACAACTACAATTAATGTTGGAAGAAATCCAATCAATTGTAGTGGGGAATGTAAGAAGAGATAAACTCACTGTTTATTGTTGATGTTTTTGTTTAAACTTTGATATTGTTACAAGTAGAACTGTTGCTTATGATTCTTATACGCTTAACAGATTTATTTTGTTTAATATCTTTAGTTTTTCTAAAACCTTTATGGATGAAGTTTCCTGATGATCTGGCTTAAGCAACCAGTGAAATGCGCATAGGAATAGCTTATCCCATCAACAATAAATTTCAGTGCTTTTATCAAGAATACAAATTGGGAATTAAGCACGAATAAAATTTTAAATTAAAATTTTGTATTCCCAAAAATTACTTTTGAAAATAATTAACATTAAATACAATTAGATTTTCAATTCAAATACCTCAGCTGATTCAAAATAAATAAAAAAAAATAATTGAGTTGAGAAAACTAGTAATGGAGTAATTTGAAAAATTCAATTAAATTTTTTATTATAGGCCATTTACATTACAACGAAATCTAGTAGATTTCATTTGAAAGCTTCCTCTAAATCTAGTGCGTTTACATTATACCGTTTTGACATTAGCGAGATTTTGTTTTTATAACAAATCAATGACTAAAATATTTTTGTGTAACACATACAAACACAAAAAGAAATAGACATTAAAAAATTTGCATTATCTTTAGTTTATAATCAACATCACTTTTTTACCAATTATTTGTCCATTTTTATTTTTTACAAATTCTCATTTTTTTTTTTATTTTTTTCAACAGTTTTTGTTTTGTTTTTAATTAAAATGCATATTTTTTTATGCGGGGAAGTATTTTTTAGTGCTATATGGAAAAAACCATAGTTGCAAAACTAAGTACTACTAGATTTTAAGTAGATTTCGTCGAAATCTAGTCACAATGTAGATTTTGTTTTGTATGGGAAATCTAGTCAAAAACCACTAGATTTGGCTCGAAATCTCGTAAGTACTAGATTTCGTTGTAGTTTAAATTGGCTATTAAATGAATTTAGATGAATAATTAAAATTTGAGTTCAAAATTAACTAACAAAATAAATTTTCTTAGCTAACGATAAAAGGTTAAACAAAACCACCCTTCCTATTTTTGGAAAACACTTTAATATGCCTAATATCATAACGAATGAAGTTTATGCACCAGGGAAATCGATTAGAAAATTAAACCACACTGAACTTTTTGTTTTAAGCATTTCACAAAAATTTTTTTTCTTAGTATATTTTCTACTTTAATTATTTTCAGCACTTCTCACATCAAAATTAATTGTTGGACGTGCTTAAAAATAATAATTTTTTTTTTTTCGTTTACAATGACAGTATAAACGGAGCTAATCGAATTATTATAAACGATTAATATTGTGGTCTATATTTTCTCATGGAGGAAAGTCAGAAACAAAATAATTTAGTTAACAATTTTGGGATTGCCTGAATTCGGGATTCGCTTATTCCATCAATCAAAAAAATTTTCTTTTTTTGCAAAATCATCAAACTAAAATTATTTTAACCGATTTTTAAGTCGATTTCACAAAACGAAATAAAACAAGTAAGAGTGCTATATTCGGCTATGCCGAATCTTATATACCCTTCACCATCGTGAGGTAAGAACAACAATTTATATAAATAATATTCTTTAGATATAAATAAATGTTAATTGAGCCACGCCAACTTTTCATTTCGTCATACCGAAGAATATGACAAAATCAAAAGAAGGTATATATAATTTTCTAATCTTAAAATCGTTTTTTAGAACATAAAAAAATTAAATAAAAAGATTTATTTTTCAGACTCGACCTCGCAACCTCATGAGTCTCAGGCGAGAAGTTACACAACTCGGCTACGAACGCTTTTATTGAAGAAGCGTTAAATTAAAATATATTGAGTCTTCGAGTTTGTTTCTTTATTAGAGCGGCATATCATATACATACATAAATGTTTATGGGTTTGTGTGCATTAAAATAAAACAACAAAACAACAACAACCACAAGGGATATTTTTGGAAAAACTAGAGGCAGTCGTGGTTTTTCGGTCATATCTCAGCCATTTGTGGACCGATCTTGCTCAATTTCAATAGCTAGAAATGGTGGACTATATGTGAAATAAATGTAAAACAACTTAGCCGCTATCATGTCTGGAGTCTCCAGAAAACACATATCAAACGTAAGACGGACAGACGGACATCAAATCAACTTCTCTCCTCAAAAGAACACAAAATATATATACTTTATAGGGTCTAAGATCAATATTGAAGCAATTACAAACGGAATGATAAATTTATATATACCCTTTTCCACCTGTGGAAATTGATTTTTGAATCTATTTATCTTTCCCTTATGCAAAGCTTACAATATTTATGTTTAACAAGTTACTTTTGCAAAATTATTTGTTCACTTTAAACACGACTGGCAATTTGCACTTACACAATATATTTATATAATAAATTTTATTCCCGTGAGAAATAAATTCACCGATAGTCTAGCCCGAGGTGGTCATAACCCCTTGAAATAATAGAAATAACAAGAATTAGCATTAATATTTTAAGTTTAGCTCAAAGTGGACATACGCTGTTATTTAAAATAGCCTCCAAACTGATGTTTCAAATTGTATTTTTATAATAGAAAACGAACATTTCATTTAATTGCCGGGCTTATTGAACGGAATAAGCCCTTTTTATTTTTGAAATCTCACCTCACTTAAACACATTTCTAAAAACCACCAAGTGTTCTTCATACCTCTGCAAAATTTAAATATTTACAAATTCAATCAAAAATATTTCCCTACTGAAAAACTGCAAATAGATTCAACACTTTTAAATTGTTTATTTAATATATATATTTTTATTAATTAAAAAATAAAAAAAACCTCTTCCATTTTGTTATTAATATTTTTTCGCCCAACTTCATACATTTATGTTGCTATCAAATTGAAACTCTTGCATAAATTTTTTTTTCCGGTTCAAATTCAAGTGTTTTCTGAAGGGCATTTGAAAACTAGAAAAACGAATTTTGCATAAATTTTCAATAAATTCAATTTCAATTTCTACGTCACTTTATTGCACTAACTTAATTGTACAAAAATTTTTTTTCTATTAGCCACTATATTTTTTATGGCAACCACTTCTGCATTGGAAAAAGAAGAAAACAAAGTTTAGAAAAACTGCGGAATAAAAAATAAACTAGAGAAATGGCATGAACACTCCTCAAATTACATTTCAACTACAAATCACAATAACGTGTGATATTGTATAAAAAAAGGTTTTTTACCACCAAAAAAAAAAAGAGCGAACAAATTTGTTGTTGCTATGTCGGCAAATGGATACTTTGTGATAAAAAAGTCATTGCGATGAATGTGGCACAAAACAAATGGAGAGTTTTGTGGCGATAAATAAATTTTTTTCAATGTCTGGGACACAATAGAAAGGAAAATTGTTATCTGAAAGTCGAAATTGTTTTAAAATTTATTTATAGGCGAAATTATTGAAGTTCCCCTTTTTTCAGAAGTGTTTTGTATACATCCACCATAAAGTTTTGCGGGTATTATGCGTTTAAGCTAACGTGTTCAACATTTACAAATATTGGTGAACCACTTTTTAGTATACAGATATCCTCAAAATGTTTTTCTAAATCGATCTAGCTTTGTCCTTCCGTCCAGCCGGCTGGATGGCGGATTGTCTGTTTGTCTGTCCATATAAACATTGGGCGCAAAGTACAGGTCGCAATATAGAAGATAATTTGCCTAAAGGGCAAGGCATATTAAAAATAGTGAGAATTGGTGTATAATATCACATAACCCCAATACAAGCTTCTTTCCGGAATATTGCCTTTGTGTCCATAAACGATGATATTATGTTGGTATAATTTCCTTTTGCAACCTTAATATACTTACAAGATTTTTTTTAAATGAGTTCAAATGGGCTCCCATACAAACACCACTCCCGAAAATAGCTTGAAATACCATAACTTCAATATAAATGTTGCTCTTGATACAACATTTTCCGGCGATTATATTAAAATAGCTTCTGTTATAGCATAAGGGCTGTATAAGCCCCGTCTCTTAAATAGCCTTAAGATGTTGATAGCTTTTAGATGTTGATAACTAGTTAATATTGGGTACAAAGAACTCTAATATGAATCTTCGCCTCATAAACTAGTTTTGGTTTGCATGGGTCCATCTGGGATCATGTGTCCCAGGATTTGTTAAACTCCCGAAAATGTGCCTGTATAAGCGGGCATAATGGAATATACTTTCTATCTTTCTAACTAGTTTTTTTTAGAGAATAATTTAAGTATTTACAACAATATAGTTTTAAAAATCACTAAGACCAATTTAATTAAGATCACTTTGAAAAGCAATTGTTTTTTAATGTAACTAATAGTATTAACTTACTCAAATTTTCTTACAATGATTTAAACATGGAAAATTACCCAGTTTTTTTTTCTAAGCAAAACTTCATAATAAAACAGCTTTACTTTATTCAAATTATATTAAAGTTGCTTTTCATTCACTCTCCTTTTTGTACGTTGCTTCATAACTACGAAACAAAGTTTGCAAGCAAAACGGTGCATGAATAATCAAATTCAGTCAAGTTGAAATAACAAGATTTTTCGTCTTTCATAATTTGATATTTTTACTGTTGAACTATACATCATCTAAAAGTATAAAACAACTTAAAGAGTTTTTAAAATTACTTTTTTCATAGTTTTTGTGAGTTCTAATATAAATGATGAGTTATTATTACTTTTCTTTTGCTCAAATAACATAAAGAACATCTTAGGTAAATGATGTTACCGAAAATATATCAAACGTATATACATTTGTACATAATTTATTTTAACCCTAGGAAGTCTATTTATGGGAAATTGAAGGACATTTTGAACAGTTATTTATTTATTTAAGATGTCCGAATTATTAGAAAGAAAAACTAAATTAGGAAGCTAATTACGGCATTCGATAATGATCGAAATTGCCACTTAAATTGTATGGTATTTCGATCGATATCGAATGCCGTAAGTTGGCTCCTGTACCCATGTTCTGTAACTTTAGTGAGAACTTCACGCATCGAAAAGATGTGAAACAAAATATTCCATCGTTTCTCGAAAAGTGAGAAAAAAGTGTGTCTGTAACTTATGTCGAGAACTATCAAAAAAGATTACGTCGTTACGTTATAAATGTCATAACATTGCACTCGAAGCCGATGTGATATTGCAGACGTTGAGGACGCCAGTCACACATATAGTTAACGGCGACCAAAATTGAAAAATTTTCAACGACGGCGGCGAAAATACAACCGTCGGCCATGCCAAATAATGTAAAGTGCGACTTTAATGTTTGTTGTTTGCAAACGAGCTTTGAAAAAATTCGTATATTTTATAAAAATGGTAAAAGAAAATAATAAAACAATAAAAAAAGGGCGAAGAACATAATTTTATTATTATTATTCTTTGCAATTTGCATTTTTAGTTGTTTTTTAGTGTTAAAATTTTTTCTCGCCCCATTTTTATTCGTGAGTTTTTTTGACAGTCCTAAGCGGGAACTTTTCTCACCAAAATGTTACAGACACACTTTTTCTGTAAATTGGCGAGTAATTTTCTTGCGTGACAGCTTGTACTCGCCAAAAAAAGTTGCAGACACAGTTTAGTAGGAAAAACAGCTGTTTGTTTCAATACATGGCATTTTTGTTCTATTTCACACATTTCAATCGAAAAGTTTCTCAAGAGTTACAGAACATGGGCACTGGTATTCGTTTGGCATAGCTTTTTCATACAAATTTTTCCAGAAATGAGTGCTTCCGCGTGTTTGCGAATACACAGAAAGTTGAAAGGGCAAAATTCTCATGTGAATGTTCTGCCTACCAGCACAAATCTTAGTATTTTTAAAATTAAGTAAAAATCAATTGCTAAATCTTAATTTTAGTGGGGCACGATGTTAATTGTGAGTCACACCTTAACGTCAAGTTTTTTGACCAACTTAATTTTCCATTTCTTTGCAAGGCGAATTCAACTACAGGTGGTGTCGGAACTACAATAATCCAAAAACAAAAGAAACAATATAGGGGTTTTTGCATTGCATTGTTAGTGCTTATAGATCGAAATGTCATCCATTCATAGCAAAACACTAACAAATCAAAGCAACTAAGCTCGAAATGTCAAAATCAGATGCCGTTTCGACACCATCTGTAGTTAATTCGCCTTGATTTCTTTGTTTCAGTGTTTGAAAAATTCAACCATGGAAAGGTACATAATTGAGCGGCGCGTTAAGAGGCACACTTTCACCTCAGTGGCTAAGTTAACAAGTAGAATTGCCGCATTTGGCGAAATGAGAATCCATGAATGATTGTTGAAAATCCGAGGCATCCACAAAGAGTCACTGTAGGGTGCGGTATGTGGGCTGGCGGCGTCATCGGGTCGCACTTCTTCGACCCGCGAGATGATAGCGGACTTCTTGTGACCAGAAGATATGGTTACAGGCAACAAAATAATCTTTTGCGCTAGAAATTTAATCTCACGTCTTGGCGATGTTAAATGGCCGTCACGATCATGCGTTGGACTTCTCCCTTTGGGGATATTTAAAGACGAAGTGTACGTAAATAATCCAAGGAAAAATTCAAGAGCCAAATATTGAAATAATTCGCCACATTATCGACACTGAACCTCAATTATGTCTCAGAGTTATTGAAAATATGGACCATCGGATAGAGGTATGCCACCGAAGCCGTGGCGAGCAATCCGCCGATATTTGGTTTCACACATAGTTGTCACAGATCCTTCTATTATATAAAAAAATAATGATAATTCTGTGAAACCTTTTTGTTTTATTTACAATTAACACCGTGCGCTTTGGTTGGACCCCTCTTTTTAATACAAACGTGGATTAGTAGTTAAGATGCAATAATAACGAGCTTAGACTTGTCTTTAGAGACCTAAGTTCGAATTTCAGCTCAGGCAGAAGTTATTTTCATACCCTCCACCACTAGTGGTAAAGCTTTTTAAAGTAATTCTTAGAAGATTTAGACGTCTCACAGTGGCGCCATTTGAGTTTTTTCGTTGCAAAAATCATATCTTTTGAACCGAATAAGATAATTGAACAGTTTAAACAGCATATGATAGATAACTGTTCAGCCTATGAAATGAGCGTTTGGAAAGGGTGCTACGCTTTGTAGGGGCCTACTTATCAATTAAAATTAGTAGAAAAATCAATTTTATAGTAACTAAAAAAATTATTTTTACATTTTTAGATTGTTTTTATTTTTTTTCTTTAGGGTTTTATGTTTTAAATTATTACCAACAAATTAAAAAATAAATATTTTTTTTTTTAAATATATTTTTTCAATTTTCCCATGAAATCCTGCAGATTGGCTCTCGCAGAGACTTCCGTAAACTCCGTATGCAGTGGTCGTGAATTTATTTTGGCTTGCCTAATATGCTTGTATCCGGGTAAAACGCCAGCGCCGTGTCGCGTTAAAGATGCCCGTAGTTTCTCATATTTCTCTTTGGAAAGTTCTAAGTCCATAGACAAGGCCAAGGCTTCTTCGGAACCATACTTTTTAATGTGTGCGTTTGTCGGCGTGGGAATGCTTTTCTTAATCCTTTTAAGTCGCAGTGGGCTTGCATCAGCAACAGATTTGGTTATCTGCGACCTAACTCTTTCACTATCCTTTGTAAATTTAATAGATAGCGCGTCCGATAATTGCTTCGTGGTCAAGTCATTGGTGGCATCGGCAAGTTTTCTCTTTCTTGTGAAAATTGAACACTCCTCAATACTTTTTATGGCCTTCCCTTTGCTCCTCTGGTTGATGTGGTGGGTTTATCTACTGCCAATATATCCAGGATGGTGTCTTCATTAAGCCAGTCCTCGTATTTGGAGTTGAAGTTCTGAATGGTTCGATTAGATTTCACCCATTTTGCCTTAATATTTGCATATATCAGATAAAAATTATTTTTTATAATTTCGCTTCTCTCAATATTTCCGTATAAGCTATCAAGTTCTCTAAAGCAGCTTCCGTGAAAAACTTTGGTGTAGTTGACTTTCTAAACAGTTCAAATAATTTTAAATCGTTCAACGCCATGTTTTCAGTACTTAAATTGTTTAATGGTTTCAGTAATTGTTGCGCCAACTTTCAGTCGTAGACTAATCCAGGCATTATGCTTATTTTGCAATATATAGGCTTATGCTAAAAATTTACCTGTTCCCTGCCTAAAAATTTACCTGTTCCCTGCATACATATGGATTTAGGCTGAATAATGCATTTTGATATTATGCACGTGTCCAAATAAGATTTGTGCCTACCGGTAGGGAACATAAGTCAATATTATTCTTGACCATTTGTATGCCAAAGTATTGTTTAAGTGAGGTACGTACCTGCTAATTTCAATGAGTAGTTTTTTTCAAACTATTAGATCAAACTACTGTCAGTCAAAACATATAAGGGATGGACGCCATACAATTTCTGCAACCATGTCTTTTTAACCTTTTTTACCTCTAAAAGCCAAACGGGCACGTACGGGCAGATAAAATTTTTGAATTATGTAAAGAAATAATCAATGAATAGGTTTTGCAAATATGGCAAATATAGAAAAATATAGATTTTTTTTATTTTCCGTCAAAGTTGAAAAATAGTGAACAAAAACGGATAGTTTTTAAATAGTGATTTACCAGGAGGAACACAAAGCAAACAGTTAATTTTTTTTATCATTACACATTTAATAAATACATCAATCAATACAAACAAAAAATAAGGCGATTCGTTACCTATTTTTCGTGATATTACACCTGAAATCGCAACAAATTGACTAAAAATTGTGTGTTTTTTGAAAACCGAAAGTCGGTCAACTTTGAACGGTTATATCTTCTAAACTAAAACTGTGATATTATAAAGAGTGGCATATTTGAAATCGTTGAAAAGTTTCCTATAACATGGGTTTATTCAAAACTTCGTCGGCTCTCATGCAAATTTTGATTTTTGCAACCTCGTTTGCTCTACGGGCGCCACTGTGCGTCTGTCTGACTGTTCATCTTTTGAAGACAAGCAAGACATATCGAAAGACTCAACAGGAAAGAGCGATATTGGTGTCAGTCTTTCTAGTTATCCTAAGAAGTTTAGGATTGAAGTCCAACATAATCAATTAAGTAGTAAAAAATGTATGTATCAAAATGTAGAATAGCCTCTCTAAATTTATATTTTTGTTACAAAAGTAAACATATATTGCTGATAGAATACACGGAATATCATTAAATGTTGCAAAAATTCGTTTAACATTACTGGAAATCACACTACAAAATTTTATGAAGATCGGTCCATAATTTATCATAGGCCCCATATAAAGCCCATTCTCGGAAAACATTTAAGTACACCTAAAACTATAGCAAATTACGATATTTCAGTAAAGTTCAGCTTGTAATAAAAGCATAAGATTATTGTAGCTCTGTGCCTAAGGGAGCCACACAGAACTATAACCAATCGTCACTTTTGATACAGAGAT
This sequence comes from Pollenia griseotomentosa, assembly GCA_963931875.1. Classification (NCBI taxonomy): domain Eukaryota; kingdom Metazoa; phylum Arthropoda; class Insecta; order Diptera; family Polleniidae; genus Pollenia; species Pollenia griseotomentosa. Next base: position 41,473,112 of record OZ007563.1, read on the forward strand.
GCTGAGTACCTTTGTTTTAAGAAATGGTAAAGTGCTGATTGGAATTATAATCGCTCATAAGAGTGATTATAATTGTAGCGTGAGGGGAAAAGAAATAAATGACAGTTAGAGAATTGTCTTTCCTTGCAGGCAGTTGGGTAGGCAATTATTTGGAATTTAAATCAAATAGATTTAAGTAGGCACTTTATGTGTAAGTATTTCTTTATTTTAAAGTTAGGTTAAGTTAACAGTGTTTAGGGTTTAATAAAGTAGGCGGAAGATAAATTCAAGTTGTTACCGCTGTTGCTAAGGGCCAATTGAACCAATAAAAAATGTCTAACCTAGAATTTACCAACATCTTCGGTTTGCGGATAACCGAAGCAGGTGGGAATAATTCCTAATAACGAATGTTCATAATTAATTCTATTTACATCCTTTTCTATCTAAACAGGCGCTAAGATACCAACGCCCCCTGTAATTAAATTTACTTAACTTATTTTGAAAATTCATTGGGGATTTACAAATTCATATATTCCAAATAAGTTAATTAAATACAATAAAATTCAAGTAATAATAAGTAATAAGTAATAGCGTAATAAATTCAATTATACAATTTCTACAATAATACATTTAATTCAAAATAATAATTCATAATAGTTCATTTATACGTATAATAATAATAGTGTCTAAACTTGTTTAGATAATTATAAATAATCAATAATTTACCATATAACCAATATAAAGCCGAATTTGGGATATCATTTAAATCCAACTTAAATTATAAGAAATATATTTATTGTGGTAAAATTTCGTCCAATTCGTCCGTTATATGGCTAGAAATAACACCGTGCTATTTTGTGATATGCGGTCCTATATTTACCATAGGTCCCATATTTTTAACAAGCATTTAATTATAAAAAAAGGAATTAATTTCAAGTTGTGGGTTTTTAGTTCTTTTAATACTAAAAACCCATCTACCGAACTTTGTGATTAACGATATATAATTTGCTATAGATCAAATTTAAAATCACCTCCTGAAAATCACTGTAATACGCCAAATAATATTTCTAAAACAAGTGGTAACAAATGGTATTTTATTTAAATTAGACAATGAATCATAATAATATGAGGTCGGGTTTTATCGAAATTGGCTTATAATTGAAGCACAGCCGCGAATAACGTTGTAAAAGCCACTTTTCGCAAAATCTGTTTTTTTTTGCAAATTATTGTTAACATTACTCTCTTACATTGTTTAAACATCATATCATCCAAAATTATGCACCTTAACATCTTCAAAAGGCTAAACAAAGAGTCAGCCAGTGAAAAAACGTTGTAAGTTACTAAAAACAAAAAAATGGTACAAACTAATGGTTTTGCAAATTGGAATAACGTTTTAAAAGCCGCTTGCGTAGTGGAAAAACGTTTTAAATGACATCGCGATTGTGATATAAAACGTTTTTCCACTAAAAAAAAGTTATAAACTTTAAATTTGCATGTTATTTCAAATTCAAATTTCTTGATATTTTGCATACAAGTAAGTTTTTATTATCATTAATTTTGATAATCTAAAAAAAAAAAAAAATAAAAATAAGTAATCCTGCCTCTTAAAAACGTTTTTTTGCTGTCCTGAAAAATAATTATTTTGTAACTTACAACGTTATTCGCGGCCGTGCTTCAAATATAAAGCTCTTACTTGATTTTTAAGAAAATTTTAGAACTACTTATTTATTAACTGTTCATAAGCAAGCAGATAACACATTATTTATGCTATTAAAGTGAGCACATTTGTAAGCAGGACACATGAATTTATAAATACTTCAAACAAACGAAATGCGCTTTGCAAGGTTATTTGCTATCTTAGTGCGTAACTAGAGTGGGAAGTTTCATAGCTCTCATACAAGTGTACCTCGTTTGCAAGAAAGTAATTTCTTATTGATTTAAACCTGGTGCGTATGAGTAATATGAAAATACGTAAATATTACTTATACCAACTACTAGGGTATTCAATTAGTCGATGTTTTGTATTAATCGATTAATCGCGCGAAAAATTATTCGGGGTAAAAACTTAATCGAATAATAATCGAACAACTTAAAATTATTCGGTTAATCGAATAATTTTTATTTTGTCAAGTTTAGAAGTTTAAAAATAAGACTAAAACTTTTATATATTTTAACATAAAAATTTTATTAAAGAAGAAACAACAATTAAACAAGAGGTAGTTCATGTAATTAAAGAGGGAAACTTTTTAAATAAAAAATAGCTTCAACATTTAAGCTTATCTTCTAAAATAATCTTTCAAAGGGAGAATTAAAGTTTAAATGTTTATGTTTCAAACGATTTCTTTCTCTTGTTGTGACGAAACTTGACTGAGAAAAGATTATTTCATGTATTGTTGACGTTGGGGAGATTAAAAGTAAAGCGTTATAAAGCATATCTAATTTCTCTCTTCTTTTTCTCGTCTTTTCTGAAAATTGGTAGTCTTCCATTATACCACTTAAATATCTTATTTATTTTTTGGAACGATTTTAATAGTCTTATTAAGGTTTGGGAGAATGTTATTTTCATCTTCTTCATCCGAATCATTGTGGTAAAAGTCTGTACAAAACATTCTTAAAAATAAATTATTCCCAAGCTCATTGGTTTCAGTCTTTGTACTATATTTTAAAAAATTGTAACTCGAAGGAAATGTTCCTGAGTAACGAAAAATAAAAGGTTTTTTAAAACGTACCCTCTTGTTTTTTACATAAAAGAAAAAATCTTATACTGTGAAAAAAAAAATTTTTCGATTAATCGACATAAATTATTCGTTAATGGAAAATAAGAAATTTTAAATTATTCGAACAGTTAACCGCCAAAAATTATACGATTAATCGAACAATGGTCAATCGTTTCAATACCCTAATAACTACATACTATTTTAATATGCTTTTGGCAAATATCGTCTGCAACATCATTAAGATAGTAGCTTTAGAATATTATTGCGTTGTGCTTACAACATTGTTACAGAAACAGTATTGCCAACTCTACATATGGCTTAATGCTGTCTAAATAGGATTTTATTAAATAAAGGTAAAAGTAAAATCGTTACAGCATAATAATTGCCAAAAAGCTTAATCTAACCTTCATAATCGTATGATTCTCATTCAGACGAAAATCTGAGAGAATTTTGCCTAATAAAAATATCTCTTCAAAAGCTGTTGTCAACGCAACACTATCACACCCAAAGTATACAACTCAGATCGCATTAAATCTATTATTCCACTAAAATTTTCAGATACATTTGCAAGTCGGAGAGACTTGCCAAAAAATCAGTCATACAATTGCATTTTTAAATAGAAAGAAAAACACTAGGGATAAATTAAGTTGAAAAATTTAAGTACGAATAACACTAAAACGTACTTAAAACAATCCTAAATGGGATAACTTTCGAAAACCAATCCCTGAATTTCTGTAAATAAGCATAATTAATAAGATTTTGTTTGTCGTGCTTAATTCCCAATTTTTATTCTTAAAAAAAAAAACACTGAACTTTATTGTTGGAGGATAAGTTAGTTTCTTTGTGCAATAAAATAAACAAAAAAGAGCCCTTACCGCAAAAATAGCTTAAGCGACATCATTTTAATTTTTTTTTTTTAAATAAATAAATCTATTGACAACGCTTGCATCATCTCTTTAAATATTATGGCCACATAAGGCACCGTTATGATTGTATAGCAAAAACAATTTTAGCTAAAATACCAACCTTAATACAAAGATTTATGAAATATAATAAAAAAAACCTTCTCCTGGAAAATGGTGTTTTTGTCGCTTTCGCTTTTTTGCTGTAAGAGGTCGATAAGTATAAAATTCTTAAGTAAAACAAGGTTGCATTTTTCGTTGGTATTGCCACTCTGAGAGTAAAATTACGAAGTGAGCGGTTTAATCTCATATAACTTATTAGTTTCATCTCTCAGCATTGCATTCTTATGCGCACATACGCCTGTGTTTGTCAAAGTATGTTGTAGAACTACATAAACACCTCACAAGTAGGTAAAAAACGATCTGCTTGTTATGTGTAGAGAAATAACACCAATAAGAATAATAAAATACATTATTTGTATGTTTAAAAAGTAAAGTAAAAGTTCCCATTTAGTTAATATTTAGTTAAATATATCAAATTTTTATATTAGAAGCCATGTCGGGCATGATGCTGCTGTTTTATAATTTAAATTCTTTAAGATGTAGAACGGGAAGTAAATAAATCATAATAATATTCTCCTTTTGTCTCTGGTTTTCTGGGGAAAGTGTTTTAGGTTGGAATCAATCTAATTTTACATTCGAATTATTTCAGCTACTAGTTCGGGATTAAATCAACTTTATAATAAATCAAGCGCATTTTGAGATTGACTTAATCATAGTTTTACTTAAATCAAGTTCAATGTATCTCAAATATGTAGATAGTTAAGTATTTCGCACTTGAATAATCCGTACTTGAATCAATCTTTCGGTACGTAGTTACGGAAAATCCGTATTCTCCGTACCATTGATACTGCTTCGGATGGATTTAAGTACAGATAAATTGATTTTTCTTTTGATTGTAGGTTACACTTTCATATTAAATGAACGTACACGGTTGAGAATTACAAAAAAGGCCAGCTTTTGAAGAAGGAAGCAGATATAAAACACAAATATTTTCTATCTTGCAAGGCCTCTGTTTAGTTTGGGAAACATGTAAAATATATTAATATATACTTATTACTGTATCGTTTAATAAAAAATTTATATTTTCCACATTTTATTGGTTAAATGTCATAATTTTTAAAGCGTAAAATTCGTGTTGTTGAGTTTTTTGTAAAATTTACGCATTATTTTTCATTATTATTACATATTTAGCTTATTGTTATTTCCTGTTTTGTAGCATTGTTCTTATGTGCGTTGTTATAAGAAAAGAATGCAATGTTACATTTAAGACATCAATGGTAATAAAAAGTTTTGAAAGTGAAATATGAACATGTTTCATATATTAAACTTCCCAAAACACTTACTCACATACCTATAAAAACACAGTGCATGTAATTTTCGTTAATACATATAAACATAATGAATACGCACACTACTGTAAAGCAACATTAAGAGTCAGTCAAAATACATACAGCCATATACAAACGCACACTCCTATTTAACTTCCGTTACATATAATTTAAAAGCACTAAGGCTTAACAAAGTTACTTTTATTCTTCTACTTTATTTTTTTTGCTATTACAATTTTATTCTAACTATTTTGTTTCACTTTACTTATTGTTGTTGTTTTTTTTTTTTTTTATTTTATTTTCAGTTGTTGTTAGTTTTGTACAAATGAGTTGTTTTGTTTCAGTTTTGTTGCGAACGTACACCATTAATTTTTTTTACCAAAAAGTGAAAAAACAATGCTAACAATTGCAAAAGTTGATGCTTAAGTTAAAGCAGAAAAATATGAAACAATAGAAAAGAATTTTACAAACTTAAAAAAAGTGACGGCAACAGGATATGAACTCTTAACTTATTTGACTGCATCAACTACATTAATATAGTGTAAGCAGGTAAAAAAAAAAATAAAAAATTTTTATGAAAAAATAAAATTGTTTGAGTCAGTAGTGTAGTGTAGTGTAGTCATTTGTCTTATAAGGAAAACAAACCTTAAAGTTTACGATATCATATGAACGATATTGTTGTGTGTGAGGCTTTCTACAGTTCTTGTTTAACTGCACCGTTTCCATAAAGCTAATATTTTCGCTTCAAGGAATTGTAGGTATTTTGCTTTAAATGTTGCAAAAACACCTATTAAATTAATTTCTTAAAATCAATTGATCTTTTCGAATGCCTTAAAGTATTCCTTCTTTTTACATTCTCGGCGCCAAGGTATTCTAAGATTTTGTGCATGTGACTTGCTACGTGCAACTTAAGGTTGTTTTGTTAGCCAGATCAGTGTTGCCGTTAGGATACGAAAGATACATTTTTCGTATCTTTTGACTACTTCAGGTATCATGTATAATCCTGACATTTTTCGTATCTTTTGAATCTGTACGAAAAATGTACAGAAAAAAAATATTCGAAAATTTTAGCCAACTAAAACTTATTAAGACTGATCATCGTAGCCGACTCAATACTAATACAATAGCAGCAAAGGCGCATTGACTAAAAGGTGAGGCAACTATACAACAGCACTGCTTCTGTGGTCGGATTGTCAAAAATATTGCTAGTAAAAAAGGTAAGTTTACATAAAAAATTAGTTTGCATACACACTTTGACAAGTCGACCACCGAAAAAATCACCATATGTTGACTTAACCCTACCTTCTACTGAATTCGCCTTGATAGCAGCTTTAATAATGGTGAAAGAAAACATTAAGGGGTTGTTCTGAGGAAATATGAACATCTTTTTTATTTTCAGGAAATTTATATGAACGTTGATATAATCGCCTTAGTATAAACCACAGAATACTAACAGAACTGAAAAAAGTGACGTGTGAAAAAGGCCCAAATCAGTTGCGAGGGCAGCTTTCGAAGAAAGAGAAAAAAAGCTTTTTTTGGTAGTGAAGTGGCAATGTGTAAAAACAGGCAGCAACAATCAACACAAATGGCATGATTAAAACAAAAATAACAAAACACAGACCACGTTAAAAAAATGCATTAGTTCAACAAACGTTGTGTTTTGTGCAAAAAAAAATGTATTTATTAATATTTTTTATTTTAAAATGTTATTTATTTACTTAAATATTATTTACTTGTGTTGTGGTAAACTTAAAAGTTAATTTTTACAAAAGCTTTGCAAATAAATCTCAACTAAATAAATTTGTGTTCATTGTATTGCGGCATAAAAGATGATGCAAAGAGAAATGAAAAAGGGCAGCTTTCTTAGAAAGAGACAAAAAAAAAACGCAAAATCTTCCGTCTCGTGACAGTTCTGTTAGTATTCTGTGGTATAAACGCCTTAACTCGTATATTAATTTTTACAAAAATTAATTTGTTTTGATAACATTCAAAGATAGTTCATATAATTAATTTTAAAGTTTGCTTACTGTATTTTTTAAAATTACATATAATTAATTTTAAAGTTTGCTTACTGTATTTTTTAAAATTACATATGTACCTAATATTTATAACTTAAATAAATATAAAAATGAATTTATACGAAATCATTTTCGTAACAATATTCATTTAAATATGAAATAAAAATGTTATGTAAATAAATATTAAATGTAGGGTTTCTAATTTCCCGGACTTTTGTCTGTTCCCGGGAAACGGAACAAAAAAAATCTTATTTCCGGGAATCCCGGGATTCTTTGAATAAAACAATGATTTCATTGAATGAGTTCAAGACAAAAGTTTATACTTGTTTAAAAGAATATACACATATACAACAGTCTAAAGAAATTAGCGCTATTAATTCCACAGACCACAATAACAAAACCAAATAAATTGTTACATTCATATGTAAATGCCTATATTTACTTATTCTTTTTTTTTTTTTTTGGAGATACCGAATTATTAAAACTTATTAATATTTAGTAGTTGTTATTAATAGCAACTTGGTAAAATTAATTTTCTTTTAAAAAATTCTATTCTATTTCTTATCCTTGCTGATATGTTTATTGCTTTCTACCGAAAACGTGCTCTCGCTTTCTACAGACGTTGGCTTTATAGTAAGAAGCTCATCATGCAAAGATTATAAATTTGTTGGCCTGTTACCCCAGACTTCATAGACATAAAATTCTTTTTTTAAGATGTTTTCAGGCTTTTGTATTTTTTTTACATTTATTTTTTTAGAATTGATATAGCGTTTTCAAGGTGTTCTTTAAATATAGTAGATGGTTCATCATCTGGTGTTGGTGATGGTGTATCGCGAACATTTTTCTTTTTTACTTCAAGAAGCTTTTTAGACATTTCATCAGCAATTAAAAAGACCGTTGATTTATTGGCGTAGGAAAAATAGTTTGATTTGTATGTAGTTTTAGTAATTTAAGTAAAGAATATATTGTTATTGCTTGTTTTTGATTTTAAAATTTCAAAAAATTTAATTTGAAACTCCCGAAAATCCCCGGAAAAAATTTCCCGGGATTAATTTTAAAAAAATTTCCCGGGATTCCCGGGAATTCTTTCCCGCGTAGAAACTCTAATTAAATGTTAAAAATGGATTTTAAAATTTTTTTCAAAACGTATCTTTTTGGGAAAAAGTGTATCTTTTTGGAAACTAAAATGTATCTTTCTCGAAATTTCACTGGCAACACTGAGCCAGATATAACTTTCGTAACGGTAAGTTATCAAACGCACTAAACTCAAAAGAAAAATCAATTAAACCGTACTCAAATCAATCCGAAGCAGTATTAATAGTACGGTGAGTGCGGATTTTCTTGAATCCAGTACAGAAAGATTGATTCAAGTACGGATTTTCAATCGCGAAATACTTAACTTATCCATATTCAATCCCGAATTCGTACTTCAAATAATCCGAAAATAAAATTGATTTAAGTGAAACGAAGATTGAATCAATTTAAAAATGCGCTTGATTTAAGAATTATAAAGTTGATTCAATCCCGAATTCGTACTTGAAACAAACCAAAAGTGAAATTAGAAAGATGATTTTATTATGGTTGGTTTACTTACAAAATTTCAATTATAAAATATTAGCATCATTCCCGATATGGTTTTTACTTTAAAAACTTAATTTACATATATAACTGAAACTATAAACTAAATGAGAAGCAACAGTTTTTTAACTACTTGTGTGGTGTTGTTGTAGTGTCTGCAATAAACTTTGATAAGTTAAATGAGATTAAAACTCTCACTTTGTAATTTTACTCTCAGAGTGGCACTACGAAGGAAAAGTTTAATCTTTTTTTACTTGGTTTAAGAATTTTGTAGTTATTTTAAGAAATTCCGGGATTGATTTTCGAAAGTATTTCCATTTAGGATTGCTTTTAGTACGTATAAGTGTTATTCGGACTTGAATTTTTGAGTACGACTCGTATCATATCGCACCCATTCTGATATTTATGATCAGTATATTCTGGAAAATAATTATAAATATTTTTGCGCAAAAAAATCCAAATTTTCTTTCGATTCGCGTAACGAATAGAAGATTTTTATGGCGTACATAATCGTCTAACTGACCGGACTTGAGAATAAACAGAATTGTCGCATGAAGAGTTATACCAATCGGCAATAGACCACACATCTAGAAAAAAGCACCGTTTGGTGCGGCTTACAAGCTAGTGGCTTTATTGGACTCAATCTCTACAAAAATGCCCCAAAATTGGACGTTCAGAATTCCTTTTATCAAAGAGAGCTGCAGTACCAATATTCCCGAAATCATCTTCAAATGTTAATGCCATATATTGATCTTTTGAACAAAGCAAGTTATTTTCTTAAAAATTATTTTTTTTTGTGCTATTTTTACAATTTCCCAGTCTACGGATTCGAAAATAAACACTAAATATCGCTCCTTGGTGTTCGGTTCGCTAGATTTGTGACAAACACAAACGCTAATAGGGTTTGTGTAGAAAATCATTAAAAAAACCCTTTTCCTGCTAGTCATCTTTCGAACACAAAAATAATACTGTTTTTTTTTTATCAAACTGAACAAAAGATGAGAACATTTAATTTCGTTCGGTTTTTTTTTAAATCCACAAACTTTATTGTGTTCGGGTTGGCTCATTAATGTTCGTCCATTTTGGCTGGCAAAAAGACCCAAACATTTTTTACAAAAACAAAATACACATACGAAAAAAACAAAACATATACACAAGACACACAAAAGCTGTTCGTGGTGCGATCGTTTCTAAAATTTTTTGTTTGTTCATTTCTTTAGCAACGTAAAAAGAGAAACATTAAAGAACATCAAAATATAATGTTTGTCTACGGTATCACTACAATTGTTCTGTTTTTTAACGAAGAACAGAACACTATATAATGTTGGCCTTGAGAATAGTTACGAACGGTATTAAGGGCTGTGTTCGTCTACACAATCACTAAAAAAATAAATATCGTTCTTGGGTGCGTGAGCCGAACGCTTAATAATGTACTGTTTATTTTCAAACACTGATTTAAATAAATAAAAAAAACGGAGTAAGAGTTAAAACTGAAATAGAAATAAGAAATTTTGAAATGTATCATACAAAGAATTGAAAACTAGAACTCAATAGGGACGCCCCATTTCAAAAAGCTATATTATGGCAATATTTAAGGCCATTGTATTACAATGCATTGTAGCAATAAACTTAAGTTTCCACATTTTTTTAATTTATAATAACATTCAACTAAAATTGGAAACACGGTAGTCGTAAAATATAAGAAAAATCAAGACAATAACACATCTACTGCACTGGGTTGTCGATATGCGTATGTAGGCATCGTTGTTCATTCTTATGTTTACTTGATAAAACAAAAGTTCCCTTAAATTAAGAGAAACATTTTTTCGGTAGACATTTATGTGGAGTAGAGCAAACTGGGTCACAGCATTGATGATGTTTAAATAAAATGAAGCCTGAATGAAACAGCTACTAAATTTTTGTTTATGGCAAACTTAAGATATACATACATTCAAACAAACACAAGTACACACAAGAGTGTATAAAAGAGCCGTAAACAGAATAATTCACAAATGTATTTTCCACACACTGTAACCCAGCGCGAAAAAGAAGGAGTACGGATGCCTTCTAGTAGGCCTCTGTACTCCTTCTTTTGGATATACAAGGCCTGCCCGCTCCATTCCATACTCATATCGTTTTTTCACACGTTGCCATTGCGGAGAAGGCCTTCCGCTCTCGCTTCTTTAGCAGGTACATAAGAATGGTAACGGGATCAAGAAAAATAATTATTTTGCTTTTGCTTGTGCGGAAAAACAATACAAAAATTGTTACTCCTTCTCCACTCCCTTCTCATAGAAGCGACTGTGGAAGGTATATCTTATCTTTAACACCAAAGAGCCGGGGCCTTCTATGAGGCATTCTTTAGAAGCTAGATAAGAATGGTAATTTAATCAAAACAATTTTTAAGCAGGCCTTTTAAAAGGCCTGAAGTAAGAAGGTCTTATGAGTTTTACCGCTGGGAAAAGTTTAACAGTATAGTTGTATGAGTATGTGAGTGTGTTATTTCTTTGTGTTAGTGGTATATAGTAATAAAATGTGGTGAACCGTAGTTTTATGGCAATTTTAGTTGAAGCTTTAAATATAAATAGTAACCTTCTAGGTAAAGTTCCTTATTTTATAGTCTTAACAACTTACGCACATACTTTCTGGAATGAATGAACTTCAAGTAAAGTAAAATCTTACAAAATTGGGAAAATATTTTGTTTTTCTTAGACTTATGACGTTTTCTTTTCTGAGTTATATCCTGCACTTATTCTGCCTTTTACATTACTTTGTGTTCTTTTCTGAAAATATGTGTTATTTTAAAAGGGCAAGCCGAAAAAATGCTTCATGTTTAAATTTTTTTTTATACAAAGCGGCATAAGTGCAGCACTTAATTAACAGCTGGTTTTGCTATTATTTCTGAAAAATTAAATTATTTTAATTGAAATTTTTGATTGTTTTAAATTAGACTTAATTTTTATTTTCATTAAATTATTTTAGTGAAGGAAGGAATTTTGCAACATAAAATGAATTAAAATTTTTTGATAATCAAAGTAATTTTTGGGAATACAAAACTTTTAATTAACAAGATTTTGTTTGTCGTGCTTATTTTATCAACAATAAATTTCAGTGTTTTTATCAATAATAAAAATTGGGAATTTAGCACGACAAACGACATCTTGTTTTTGATAATTAATTTTCTTGACTGAACGAGAGATTGAACTCCGGTCGAATTGACATGTTTCGGAAATATCCACATTACCATCATCAGCATTTCTTGCAGTTATACCGTTTGCGCCAATGCGGCGGCTGCCACTATATTCCTAAACATTTTTGTCGTTCAAAATTTACAGAATTTCAGTACAGGCCTGGCATAAATACAAAGTTTTTCAAAACACATAAAAATAAATTGTAGATATAATGAGACAACACTTTTGTATGAAAATCATCAAAAAATCTATACAATATTGTATAATAAGACGATTATACAACGAATACAACGATACTACGAGCTTGTGTATTAGACAATAGTATTGTAGTGGTATGAATGCTTGCCTGGAAGTTGAAAATGGAACTGGATTCGTCACAACCTAAAAAAAAGATACAGATGACATAGCTCACACAGCAATCGAATGGAACCGCAAAGGTAACTAATGTAAGGGAAAAGTTAGGGTGTAATTAAGAACTTGGCCCCAGTTAAATCCGAATGGCGAAAATAATGGGAAACACAAAAACATAAATTTATTTTTACTATATATAAAAAATCTTTCTTATTCTTTTACTCAGCTTAATGGGTATTTTTCTTGACCTTTGCCTCAAGATATTCGTTAAAATTTATTTAGATATCATTATTATCTGTATTCAGAAGCAGGCTCAGAACTTCAGTTATACAGACTATAAAAGTAACGTTTGAATAAAAATTCCCAATAAAAAATGGAGCTTCCAACGAAGCAGGTTTGCAAGGGAGAAATATAAAAGTTTCGCTTACCATTGCGCTTACGGAAGACATGAATTTTATATGGTGAGTTCCCACTTTGAAGCAATACATTTTTGACACATAAAGCGCATAAAAAAATTGTTGGATGTAACGATCAGCTTTACACACTGAATGTTTTGATACAGTTAGTTTTTAGAATTCTCCCTTACAAACCTGTTTCGCAGTAAAGCGGATCATACACTTGCAATAAAATTGTTCAATTTTACGTATTGTACAATTATATCGCCAATGTGTATGTGATTTTCGAAGGTGGCACAATATATTAGCAACAATCAAAAGACTTTTGATTTTTATTGCACAGCGAAAAGAAAGTGAAGTGTATTGGCAACATTGTACAATGCTGTTTATGTTTTTCCTATTAGTTGTGTTCACCTTATTATTGAATGAATGAAACAATTGTCCGACTTATTGCATAATATAGGACAAAATGGAAATAATTGGCGAATATCATATACAATAATATTGCAAGTGTATGGGCCGCTTAAGGGAATGCCGTAGCACTTGAAATGTTTTTTTTTTATAAAAGTTTTAAGCGTTCTTTCACTTACTTTACTGCATTTCTGTATGTCTTATTGCGTAGCGCTTATTTTTTTAAATGTACCATTAGTGCTTCGCAAAATGATGAAATTTTTTTTGGGTTATACATATCATAAATTAAATAATTATGTTAATTATATTTTCAAGTTACTATCTTTTACATTATGCATCTTTTTGGATTATGCCTGCAATTTCTCAGCATATTTCCCACAACTTTTCTTAGAATATAAAGTTCCATCAAATATTGCTGATAGTTAACGTGAACAATAGCTATCTTGAACGATAAAGTGACCAATAAGTTTTTTCCATTATTACAACTGTCCGATAAAATAAAAAATGTATTTTATATACTTGCAGTATACACCGACTACTTTAGGTTATTTAAAATACGTAGTGGCAACGAATTAGTATTGTTTTATTTATTAATTAAAAACAAAAGTAAATTTTTGTGCTTTATTTTTGGTTTTTATGGTAAATTGTTTTGTTTTTTGTGTTAAATTGTGTTTTTTGAAAAAGTTGAGTAATTTAAGACTATCATTGAAGTTACCATATCTTTAGCAGAAAATATGGCATCTTCAAGTTCTTAAAGTTCACTTGTAAAGTTACCATGAGGACAAACCTGATGTTAGCTTATCAGTCACTTTTTAGGTTAATGTTAACTTGTAATAACCAAAAACTATTTATCTGTCAAATAGCATCCTAAAAATAACTATTTGTTAGTTGTAATAATGGCCCTTAGACTGTGTGCAGACGCCTCATGTCTTATGGACATGATTGCTACTTTATTGGTGAGAGAGACGAGTGGAAAATAAACGAGTACTCAGATGCATGAACTGTCAGTACGTTTTGCTTTCTAATTCGCTATTTTTTTTTTGCTTTCTTACTCGTATTTAAATACTGTACAAAAAACATGTCGTCAACATGACATGAATTGTTTAAACGCCAATGCAAGTTCAAACAAGAAAAAAGAAGAATCATGTCAATTAGGCATGAGCCGTCTGAGCACAGTCTTAGTAACCCCAAAGAAAAAAGAATAAAAAGCTGTTTAATTTGACGATCGTAGTAGCTAGTAAGAGTAGAGAAATGCGTTATTATTTGACCGCCAGAATGCAGATCGTAGTAGATTTAATCCGTTCTTAGTTTTAGAATACACCTATTTTGAATGGATTTTGAGAAATTGAAATTTTACTAAGTCTCTGTCTTGGTTCGCTCCGGTCATGGTTCACAATAAGTGGATACAATATCGCTCATTTATTGCAAAATAGTCATACCTCAAAAAATCAAAAATTTTAAGTTACTAAAGCAAAAGTGTTTCTTCATAACCTGTTTATATGTAAAAAAAACAGTCAATATTATATCTCGAACTGAACCGAAGTTATAGCAAAATATATTTAATTTAACCTGTATATCAAATTTTTAAAATATACGCGTAAAAATTGTAATGGGATATCTTGGCTTCTCGAAACTGTTTATAATTATGAATTATGAATTTTTTGTTCTATATATATATTTCTCTTTATTATGGGTAAAGTAATAAATGTTTATGACAAAATAGAAAATTATTATGAAGAATACATTGATTTTTTTATTCAGAATTTTGCGGAATTATTAGAAGTGACACTACTTAAAAAATTATTTAAAAAAAAATAAAAAAGAACCCATTTTACTTTTTGGATATGTTATAGGTGAAGGAAATACCTGTCTAAAAAAGTAATACACTGTAAAAAATCCTTGATCTTTTTTGGTTTTTCGTTACCTAAATTTTTTTTTTTATAAAATATAAGGGCAATTACTAGAAGTGACACTACTTAAAAAATTATTTAAAAAAAAAAAATAAAAAAGAACCCATTTTACTTTTTGGATATGTTATAGGTGAAGGAAATACCTGTCTAAAAAGTAATACACTGTAAAAAATCCTTGATCTTTTTTGGTTTTTCGTTACCTAAATTTTTTTTTTTATAAAATATAAGGGCAATTACTAGAAGTGACACTACTTAAAAAATTATATAAAAAAAACTAAAAAAGAACCCATTTTTATTTTTTGATATGGTATAGATGAAGGATAAACCTTTCTAAAAAATTAATACACTGTAAAAAAACCCTTGATCTTTTTGGTTTTTTCGTCAGTTAAAATTTTTTTTTGCTATAAATTTTTTTACAGTGTATTTCTTTTTTTTTTTTTTAATCGTGTCATAAAGCCTGTTAAAATATCTTTTTAATGATACCAAAATCATGGAAATTGGTTTAGCCGATTCTGAGTTATTGTAGTTTAAATGGAGCTCTTTTCGACCATTTTCGCGTTTTTTCGAAAACGTTCCCACTGTGTCACGCCCAAAAAATCGCAAAACAGTCATTTCTAAAAATGAGAGTTTGTTTGTGTTGATCAAATTTAGCTATGAACAAAATTTCATCGATATCTGAGGGGGTCGGGTTCAATGCATCTCGATTTTTACATGAAATTCATCATATAAAGGTTCATTTTTGTTAGTACTTTAGTAAAAAGTATTAGTGGAATATCAACAATAAAAAGACTAGAGTTGGTATTCAAGTATAAAAGTAAATTCAGTTTTATTTAATTATATTTAAGTTAAAGATTACGGGTTATTGGAATGAATATAATTTAAAGTACAAAAATAAGTAACAGTTATACATTTTACAAGTATGACAGTTTATGTATTAGGCTTGTGACAAATGTTGCCAGTTTTTAACAATTTTGAAAACTTTAATTGCATTTTGCCAAGTTTGATTTTTTTTGAGATATGACTATGGTGCAATAAAGGAAATTTATGTTCAAATCGGATTTTAAACGGTTTTATGCAGGCTTACATTTTAAAGCCCAAGCTTAGGTTAGATTTGTCACTAATTTATCAGTAAAGTCTAGAGGCTGTTTACTTCAACTGAAGTCTCTTGCTTTTGATATTTCAACGCCAAGTAAACCTTCTATCCAGATATAAACCATGACTAGTGTATTGTATTATTATTAAGTGTGACAGGAGGACATGTTTCTCTACTGAGTGTAAAAGTAACGGTTTTATATACTTTTGAACTCGTTTACTTGAATTCGCCAATTTTTTAACCAAGTTTCCACTTGACCAAGATAGTCATTTAAGCCCATATGACACTACATTTTTAATGCATTGTTCATGTTTTGGTGAACAGTACAAATATAATGTAATAGAAAAATTTACCAAGTGCAAAGAGTTCAGCTGTATTAAGATAAATGGCAAACTGTCAACAATTTTTAAAAAGTTATCGATAAAAAATGAAGTTATGTCAAAAAAAATGTAAAATTGTTTAACTTAAAATTGACATTTCAAGCTTGAAATATTAAAAGTATTGCTGAATGAGCGGTTTATGGGCAAATTCAGCGATTTACCGCTTTTTGTTTTAAGGTTTCTCAGGTTCTTTTTTGTTGATACTTTTTTAACTAAGATTTATAATACCTTTTTGTGGTGTTTTTTATGAACATAATTAAAATTAATTTCAACTAAAAAAAATCTTTTAGTACAATTAGGGTAAAAAACTATAATTTTTAAAGGTTGTTGGGACAATATTAAAAATTCTCAACGCCATCCCTGAAACAAAAACATAACATACATATAGTTTGCTCTTTCTTACATTTACTGTTTCTTTCTATCAATTCTATATCAATTAATGAATAAAAAATGTAGTGTCATAAGGGCTTTAGATAGATTATGAAAATGTAGAACTGGTCAGTTGAATGAAAATGGGCTATTCGAAGGTACTTATTTAATAGAGAGTAGTTATTTGTTGATGTTCGGTGGGAGTATATACACCAATACCCCGGCTTGCGTTGCTTCGTTTTGCGTCGTTGGGTCTATGTAAAATTTTAATGATTTTTATTTTGGCATCAATTTGCGTCGCATGGCTTCGAAGTTGCGTCTTTAGTACTTTGATTTGCTTCGTTAATGTAAAAATGTTTTTCCAAATATAAAATAGAAAAACTTTTAACTGGTTGCAAGTTAGAAGTCGTTAGAAGTTTCAAATTACATTTGCTAAAGTAAAGTTAAATCCAAATATTTTGCAAAAATAAGTCAAAAAATAGGACATTTTGAAACGTTCTAAGTCAAGGACAAGAGCTGTTTACATTCGAAGCAATAAAAGTCATTTGTTGTTCCAAAGACGCTAATAAAATTTTGATGAAACCGCATCATTTGTATAACATAAACAGGTTACAAAAACTAGAAGTTCTTTAATGAAAAAAATTTAGTCACCTCTTTTCATTTGCATTGAGGATCAAAATTAGCGAAGTCAAATGGTAATTGAAAACAGAGCTTTAACTTTATTTGTGGATCTAAAAGAAAATTATCCGTTATCAAGTCTACTCTGTCAAAATTTATTTTTCTGCTAAAATTATGAATCTCGGAATCAATTAAATGAAAATCAATACAAATGTGTGGAAAATCGTGCTTCGGTTTGCGTCGCGTTTCTCCGTTCCCAATCAGCGACGCAAACCGGGGTATTGGTGTATTCGATTTAGTAAACTTCTGAACAATATTTTTTTAGTTCACATTTAAAAAAGCAAATACGAACTTTCCGACCAATAATTGATAAGCAAAATTTCCGTTTTCCTAAGTGTGCATTTTTGATGCCAAAACAAGAATTGTCCATTTTACGGATTATTTACTGTTTATTGCTATAAAATAATTCCCTAACATAGTATAGGCACACAGTTACAAATTTTCTCTCGCTGTAACTTATTTTGAGCTTAATTTAAGTACATAAATATCAATGATGACACACAGGCAGAGACACGGAAAGTACAAATACAAATAACGCTAACAACTGAACAGAGCATAACAAGAAAAGTAAAACATAATAGCCAAGTATGTAATGCATATTAAATAGAAACTTGTAACTGAAAAAGTTTTACGATACCCACACACTTTGGCTTTTGTTTTATTAGCGCTGAATAAAGTTGTGATAATGTTACATTCATACACATGTATTGTATTTTTCGATATCTGAAATAAATTCAACCGTAAACAAATACATAGAATTATATGTAATATATATATACATGTATATGGATGTCTGTATGAAGTAAATTGATATGTAATAAATATGCACTTACACAAAAACACTTTTTTAAAAAAACATCAGATTTTCTATGCATATATGTATGTATGTGTATTAATAACTGTGTACATGTAATAAAGTTTTCTTGTTTATATCAAATATTTGTAATGAAATTATGTGACACTGTAAAATTGTTGAGCAACACACGTCTATAAATAGTTTGGAATTTATTCACCACAATATCCGTTTGTAACCAAACAGGAAACAAGGTCATTTCCTGTTTTAACATTTGTGTATTCTAACCAGAAGGGATGAAATTTATTTGTATGTATTTGATGTTTTTTCAAAACTTGCTTTAAAATACATTGAAAATAGAAAAATTTTGATTGGTTTTTGTAACAATTAGGTGGTACTTTTTCAAATTTTGCTTAAGGTCCAATGGGTTAAATTGTGTTTAAAATTAAGTTAATTAAAAATAGTTTTACGTTTTATGCATATGAGGCAATTGAGGTGGGAACAATGTGAAATGATGTTTATGGAATAACTTTCTGACATAATTAAAAAAAAGTAAAACGGAGAGCAATGACTCAAAATCGTTTTTCGTGGGCCACAATTTTGAAACTTCTGAACCGATAGAGATATTTTTCCAGTGAAAAATGTGCTTCAAAAGCAGCAGGTTTAATGTATGAATTTATAATTTAAATCGCTTCAAATTTGCTGATGGGTGGCCTGATTTTTGTATGGGATGTCCCCGGTTTGGAGGATTTTTTTCTGCTGACAACAAGCGCTTCTTTTAACATGAAAACAAAGCACTCCTTAAGTGCTTTTTTAAGAGCTAACTATATTAACATATTCAACAATAATATGTTTTGCTTTTACTTGTTTAATTGCCTTTTTTCAATCATTTTCGTAAACCATAATATATTTTTATTTTTTCGCTTTAAAACCTTCTTCGTTGTCAGCACTAAAAAAGCAGCTTTTTTGTATATTTTATTTCATATCAGTTACTGCTGTATAAGATCACTTTTATTGAAGCGCTCGATTATGAGCTTTTTTTTTAAGTGCTTCGTAAAACCTAAATATTTTTTACTGGGTTTAGAAATTCTTTATTCGATAGAGAGGTGTTTTCCTGAATTTTCCTCTAGTTTTCTTTTCGGTAAAATCGGTGCAACATTTGTTGAAAAATTTAAGGTCAAAACTGTATTTTGGATATGTTTTTTAGCATAAGGTATGAAAATGAGAGTTTTTTGATTCTGCTTTTCTTAAAAAAAATTAGCAGATAAAAAAAAAAAACACTTCAATAATAACCAGTATAATTTTGTGGTCAGATTTCCGCTTTATCTATTCTACAACAGTTTCAACTAAAATCGGTTTGTTTTTAGTAAAAATTATTAAAAGTTTTTTTTAATGTTTATTTTTTTTTAAATAAAAATAATGACAAAAAATTAATATTTTTTGTAACAAAAGAAAGTTTTTTTTATTTTGTACTTTAATTACATAAAAAGTAAATTATAATTACTCAGGTCGACATTAAAAAAGGTTTTTTTAAACATTTTAACTGATCACGGCCCATTTGTGGTCGGTTTACTTCTCTTTCAGCCGCCATCTGGAGTCGAAGTCTGATTGCATTAAAATTAGTTAAGTCTGGATTGAAAGCCTACTAAATAACAATTGCCTTAGTGATTGTGGATCAAATCTTAGGTTTTATAAAAAGTTTTTCAAGACATAATAAACTGAAATCGGATAGAAACTTAAAGACCTAATAAAATTATATAATTTTACGTGCTAAATTCCCAATTGGCAGTCTTGATAAACCCCTGAGATTTATTGTTGAGGGAAAAGCTATTTAGTTCCCATGTGTCTTTCACTGGTTGCTTTGGCCAGATCATCAGCAACGTTTTTTCCAAACATTTTAGAAAAGATAAAGATACTATGCAAATTAAACTGAAAAGTGAATGAGAATTGCAACCAGTCAAGTCTAACTGGCTAAAGCTTAAACCAAGCCCCAACAATAAACAGTTAATTGGTTGGCTTTTTTCCAATACTAATTGTAGTTGTAGGTGGGTAAAGAAAAACAAAATTAAAAAAATTGCTTTATTTTTTTGTTGTTTTTGCAAGAAAACCAAAATAAAGCGATTTGCTAGTTCAGTTTTTTTGCACTGCCACTTGCATATTTATTATCAAAAAAGTTCTAGAGATTAAAAAATCCATTAATAGGATATTACTTTAACGCGCTAAATTCCCAATTCGCACATTTGATAAAACCCTGAAAATATGAATTATAATTAGAACTAAACAAAAAAGGTCAGTTAGAAAAAAGAAAGACAGAGAAATGTAGTTTAGACTTCAAGAAGAATTATTGACAAAAAGTACGAGAAAACAGAAGTAAGGAAGAACATGAAAATCAATTAAAGTAGATAATCATTCAAAGCTAATTTCGATCTACCAAAGGTTAAATACAATTTGGTTTAAAGATTGATGTTTGACTTATAACTGCTTGCTGTCGTCAATGGCTGTGAGTGTTAAACGGCAAAACCCTCTGAAGAGATTGAGTGGTTGCAATTAACACATGTAAGGGTAACCTGTCTGTGAAAGCCCGGGTTCGGTTCCCAGTTCAGTCAAAAATGAACAATTATTAATAAATTTTAATTAATTTCATGTTGTAAAATTCCTTTCTTCATAAAAATAATTAAATAAGAATTAAATTTTATGAACAAAAGCCTAATTAAAATATAAAAATTTGGATTAAAAACCATAAACAGTTCAACAAAATAACCATAATACAAATTATTAAACAAACAAATTTAAAATAAATTTTGTATTTCTAAAGTTTTTGTTTCAGATTTATTTATTTAAAGGAGTTGTATGTATCCAACTCAGTAAAATATCTTTACAATAATTGAATTTTTGATATTGTTTTAAGTTTTCTAAATTTAAATTATCTGTGCAAAATGTTATCTTCCTATTCCCATTGCATATTCGCCTCTTATCTTGTGTTTTATACATTTCCGGCAACAACAACAACTATAAAATCGGATTAACCTAAAAGTATGCAAAGTTTTTGTATATAATTCTCTTATAGATTCACTTTCTTATGTACGTTTTTCATTTTATTCTATTTTCTTTATATACAGAAGAAAAAAAAAACATTTGTGTTACAATTGCAATAAGAACGCTATTTACGAGATTGGAATAGTAAGTATCCGCAAACGTACAAATACACTCTCATGAAATATTTGGAAAAAC
Source organism: Pollenia griseotomentosa (assembly GCA_963931875.1). Taxonomy (NCBI): domain Eukaryota; kingdom Metazoa; phylum Arthropoda; class Insecta; order Diptera; family Polleniidae; genus Pollenia; species Pollenia griseotomentosa. Next base: position 41,494,499 of record OZ007563.1, read on the forward strand.
AGAACAAGCAAATATTTGCAAAAGATGAAAAAAGTAAAAAAATAAATTGCAAAATCTTTCACATACCTTTATTTTTAACTGTGACTATGGGTGTTTGTGTGTGTGCTTGCATGCATAAATATCTGAATACTTACAAATACTTTTATACACACAGATGCATGTCATCCTGGCGGCACAAAACAAACAATCTAAGGAACAAAAAGTATCTCATGCATTCTCTGACAACTACAAGCATTTGCAGAAAAGGAATATTTGAATTTAAAAATGAAATTTTTTCTACCTTCAACACTAACATTTCAAAGTGCGTCTTTGTGCATGTGTAAGTGTATTTGGTGACACAAATGCATGACAAACATGCACAAGTATATCTGTCTATGTATGTATATATATATATATTAAGGTCAACGTAACATCAACAGCTTAAGTTCTTTATTTTTTTTTTTTGCTCTAAATAAAAATGCAGACATAAAAATAACTAAAGGCTACGGAAAAAAGGAAATAATAACACTATTTACATATTTACCCAATTTTCGAAAAGTATCAGTTGTTAGCGTGTTGCACATCTACATACACAAATGTATGTGTGCATCTTATATAGAATAGTTTTAAAAGTGGAGCATTGGCATTGCCAAGAGTTTTACAGATACTTATAAATGCAACTGTTGTTAAGCGAATTTAACAAAACATGACACAGGCTTGTTATCTGTGTAATTCAATTAAAACGAAAACGCATCTTTTAGATGAATTTTAATCAAAAGAAAATTTAAATATAAAGAATATAATTAAATATACAAAACGTGAGCAGTAGGGTGGTTTTCAAGGCAATAGGAATGATTTGGTTGTTGTTGTTGTTGTCCCAGGTTTGCCGTCATCGGAAGTTCTTCCCTGGGGAAAAAAAACTTCCGGTTGATACAGTGGTTGCTAGGTTGAGAATCTTTGGCCGGAAGCTAAGTGTCAATTGTCGTGATATTTGGTGAACTGGTTAGGTTCATTTGGGCTACGTAAAAATATCATTAAAACTTGAAGGGTGCTCTAACTCCTACAATTATTTAGTGCATAATAAAATTTTTGCCGTAACATACAATTGCCAGCGAAACATTTCAAAATCGCGTTGAGTTAATCTAAAAATATAAGTCTTTTACGTTCTACTTTACATGGAACCTGCCTATTATTCACCTATAACTATAAAAGTTTGCCTGAGCATATATACAATTTCTTCATCTTGATTTTTCGTAATGTAAATTTGTGCATGCATGTTCCGTTCAGATAGCTTTAAGGCTTAAATATATACATACATACAGAAATTTTCCAAGTATGAACACATACATACATACGTGTGTTTGCAAATGAACATGTGCAGTTTTTTGAAACAATTTAAACAATTTTTATTTAACAAACAGCAAATATCCCCATTGATCAAAGGATTATTTCAAAAATGTTTTACTCATTTCTTATTTTTTTTATTCATTTTCATGTTGCCATGTTTTTTTTTACCGTTAAAGCATCTCCTTTTTAACTACAAATGTACGTACGGGAAAATAAACACACACACACACACACATACACATAGAGATGACATGTACACATTGTACATCAAAAGCTTAAAGCTACAAAAACTTGGTCATTTTTGTGTACAGTATGTAAATTTTATATGCAAATTAAAACACTCCACACACGTACATACGAGAGAGATAGAGTTTTAACCGGTTGTTATAAAATTAAAAATAATAATGAAAAAAAAAAAAAAAACGATGAAAATGAATTGAAATAGTAAACAACAATATCATCATCATACACATTTTATGAAATGAAATTGGATATTTCTGTGCCAGAAAGATACGTGAATACACTTGTATGGCCAATATTAGAACGGTAGGACACCTAAATACAAATTTTTACTAAAACTTCCAAAATTACTAAGAACAACTAAATGCGACCTCCACCTCCTAGTTTTATACCTTCTTCTCTGGTAAAATTTAATGGTTTGTTGGTTGGGCTTAATTTTTTCCAATTGAAAGTCTTATTTTAAAAACATCATAATCCACTCAAACTGATAAAAAAAGTTTATGTGTTTTTCCTGTTGATTATAACCAGGGAAAGCGTAAATATGCAATTGAAGGTTTTTTCTTGTACGGCCAATGAATGCAAATACAATTGCGGGAATCACAAGGTGTCATAAAGTCAAATGTTTTAAAATAATAACATGAAAAAATACGATTGTTGTGAACAACCCCTCATAATTTAGTGTGCTATTTTGAATTTAAATCAGCTAATATAAAAAAATAAATATTTACCTTAAATCAAAATTTTTTTTTAATTCTAATCCACGAATTAATAAATTAAATTAGATCTTACCTGACTATTTTCCATTTTTCAGACGCAAATCACGAATAAATTTTCTTTTGTTTGCTTACCAAACATCAGGGTCCTAAGCCGATCTAATTTGACGCCGCAAGTGTTTTATTGCAAAAATTGTTAGCCGCAATTTGGATGTTAGCCGGATAAAATTAAATCATCAACGGCGACGGCTACAAAAACTAATGCGGGTCGGCTCAGCCGCTCAGCGTCTCTTCTGATTAATTACGACAGAATAATGAACATAGCAAGCAAAGTTCTATTAATTTAAGACACTTTTTGTTTACAAAGCAACAACAATATTTTTAAACCATGGTAAAATGTTAGAACATTATGACAATATAACATGATAGCACACCTTGTGAATACTTCAAATATGTTTATCCGTTTAAGAGCTTTAAAGGAATTTCGGTATTGATTTGTTTATGAATATGTTAGCATATTTGAACCTTTGCAGTTTTTGTAAGAAAAGCATTTGTGCATTATTTTTTAAAGTTCATAGCGCATTCTTTCGCAATGATTAAAAAAAAACTTTTTGTTATGAAATTCTGATGGCTTTTCGGTTTTAAATATCTATCTCAATACCAGTAATGCCATTAAAGAATTCGAAAATTACACATGACTGTGTACCAAATTACACATATGAAGCAAAATTACACATACAACTCGAAAAAGTAGCTTTGAGTTAATGAATTGAACTTGCACAACCTTATTAATATTCCATATTTGCAATTAAATGGTTAGGTTTATAAAAAAGCAAAGCTTACTTATTGCTGTAGTAGGAGACAACTGAATGTACGTGTATAAAGTCACATATCCCTCGAAGTACTAATTTCTGAACGTAAGCGGTACCGTCGGCGAAAAACAGCACAAACATGTTTTGTATACCCTAAAGCCCTTATGACACTACATTTTTTATTCATTAATTGATATAGAATTGATAGAAAGAAACAGTAAATGTTAGAAAGAGCTAACTATACATAATGTAAATAAAGATTTTTGTTTTTTTTTTCTCTTGTTATGGTTTTGTTTCAGGGATGGCGTTGAGAATTTTTAAAATTGTACCAACAACCTTTAAAACTTTTACTTTTTTACCCTATTTGTACTAAAAGATTTTTTTTAGTTGAAATTAATTTTATTTATGTTCATAAAAAACACCAAAAAAATGTATTATAAATCTTAGTTTAAAAAGTATCAACAAAAAAGTACAATTGAAACAACTTAGCCATCCCTGTTTTGTTTATTTTATTAAATGTTGCCAACTTTTTGTTTATGAGAAACCTAAAAACAGAAAGCGGTAAATCGCTGAATTTGCCCATAAACCGCTGATTCAGCAACACTTTTAATATTTCAAGCTGGAAATGTCAATTTTAAGTTAAACAATTTTACATTTTTTTTGACATAACTTCATTTTTTATCGATAACTTTAGTAAAATTTTTGACGGTTTGCCATTTATCTTAATACAGCTTAACTCTTTGCACTTGGTAAATTTTTGTATTACATTATATTTGTACTGCTCACCAAAACTTGAACAATGCATTAAAAATGTAGTGTCATAAGGGCTTAAGCAACATGAATTTTTAAATTCGCTATGAGTGGTTCTGTTTGATGCAAATAAACTTATTGCCTTAAGGTACGCATCTACTACACTATATTATGTGCGTTCATTTACTTTTCCAGTAAAATCCAATAGGTGAGTAATATGAAAATTTTACAAATTTATGTGCACGCGAACACATTTCAGTAAAATCCAGTACAAATTTGTACGAAATTTTGAGGCAAACGAACACAGCTATTGAGCACTTTATTGCTATTTTTATCGTCGTTTAGCTCCACACTATTTAATAAGTAAAGGGTGGTTAAATTTCAAGGGCCGATGTTGATTTTGAATAAAACACAAACTATTTAGGAAATTATTGTAATTTTATTTTATTATGATATATTGGTATTACTCAATTATGTATGGAACAAAATATCGGCCAATAGGCGCCGCGACCACGGCGGCACACCTCCATCCGATGGTCCAAATTTTCGATGACCCTGAGGCATAATGGAGGTTCTATGCCGTTAATGTGCCGAATTATCTCATCCTTTAGCTCTTGAATTGTTGCTGGCTTATCGACGTACACCTTTTCTTTCAAATAACCCCGAAGAAAAAAGTCCAACGGTGTCAAATCACATGATCTTGGCGGCCAATTGACATCGCCATTACGTGAGATAACACGGCCATTGAATTTGTTGCGCAAAAGATCCATTGTTTCGTTAGCTGTGTGGCAAGTGGCACCGTCCTGCTGAAACCACATACCGTCCACATCCATATCTTCCAATTCGGGCCATAAAAAGTTCGTTATCATCTCACGATAGCGAACACCATTCACAGTAACTGCCTGACCGGCCTCATTTTGGAAAAAATACGGCCCGATGATGCCGCCAGCCCATAAACCGCACCAAACAGTCACTCTTTGTGGGTGCATTGGTTTTTCGACAATCACTCTTGGATTATTATTCGCCCAAATGCGGAAATTCTGCTTATCGACAAATCCACTGAGGTGAAAATGTGCCTCATCGCTGATGATGATTTTCTTCGAAATTTATCATCCATTTTCATAATAAGTCTGGATAACTTTAACACGTTGTTGGATTGTGTATCTCTGCATGGTTCAAATTGAGTAAGTCTGAAATAGAGAAATGTCAAATAAAATTCGGAAAAAAACTTGGCGTTTAGGTGTGGTTCACATTCAACATCGGCCCTTACAATTTAACCACCCTTTATAAATATAAAAATTATATGAATTAATATTTTGTTTTGAAAACATTAGGAACTTACTTTTTAAATTCTAAAATATTTAGAATATACACACTTTTTATATTAAATCAAATTTGACATTTTATGTTCTTCAAAATTTCTTCAAAAAATGTTTGAGCAAATACTTGGCCGCGATATATGTATGTATGTATGTGCTATATATGAATGCTTTTTCGGTCAACACATGGACATAAGGGGTATAACCAATTTTTGGCATAGTTCCATGAGGTTTACCATGTCTTAGTAACCACGAAAATTATAATCTTTTGTAATTTTTCTCAAAAAAGTTCACGCACCAATTGGTTTTTCTAAGCCAATGCAATATTGAATATGGCCATTTAAAGGGGCCACGAACGTTCGTTCGTACTCTTTTGATGTAAAAATAATATAGAAAACAAAACTTTTCCTAGCATTTTTTTGCGATTCAATAGCATTTGGGTAGCTGTATGTTTAGTGCAAAAGATGGATTTCATCGAGTTTAAGTTTTCATAATGATAGTTATAAACATGTGGTCACGAACGTACGCAAAATAGAAGTCAACTTTGGCTGACATTAGTGAAATGTAAAATTCTGCGTATTGGAACGGATTATAAAAAAGTGATTAATTAATTTTAAAAGTGTATTAAATTAATGTAGGTCTTTATCTAGTAGTTACAAAATAACATATCTTTCTTGGTTTTTGTTTGATTGGCTTATGTTCCGGTCGCGAACGTACGGGTCGCGAACGTGCGATTTTTCCATATGTTGTTTTAGTATTATCATTATGCATTTTCCCATAAATATCTTCAAATTTCCTTAACAAAAAAACCTAATACTCCTTTTACAATTGACTGTAATGGAGAGATTATGAAGAAAGAGTGCAAACATAACTTATTTTTTGCATGTAAAATAAGTTATAAAAATGTCTTTAGAAGCAGAAAATATAAGAAATTATAAAATTTTCCAGTTTCCAGCGAAATTTTCTCAAATAAAACAGCTGAGATATGCTATGAAACCATTCTTTTATAAAAACATAGACTTTTTTTTATAATAATAAATAATATAAGAAGATGATTATTAAAATTTTATTTTTCATCCTGGTAGACCATTCTGGGGTGCTTTTAATTCATTTTTAATTTTTTTCTTTAAAAAAGGTTAAAGATATGTTTTGGTTTGCGGAAAAATCTCTTCCCATCTCTTAATATTAATAAAATTTCATACTTGAGCTATTTTTTGTTTTAAATAAACATATTATTAATTCTTCTTAACCAAAAATAAAATTAAAAGTTTTCAAAACTTCCTCGCGGTTGGTGTGTGAACTTTTTAGATCTTAGAAAAAAAAAAAAAATATACGTTCCCTTATAGTTTTTCGTGCTCTATCGGACTGTGCTATGCCAATTTTGATATTTTAAAAAATTGTTGAAAAGTTATATCCCCAATGGACATATGGTGTTAGTCTGGGTTCACACTATGAAAGTTTTCTCGCAGATAGTTTATGTTTATTGTTGACAGGGAAAGAGAACATGCTACAGAAGGTGGAAAAAGTTCAAAAAGCAAATTATGACTGCCAAAAATTAATGAAAAAATAGAACTTAAAGTAAAATTACACACATATTACACATAAAACTAATTACTCATGGGCTACATATGCAAGTAAAAATTAGACACAATATGTGTAATAACAAATGGTTTGGTAACACTGCTCATACCCAATATGTTGCTTAAATAACGACATCTACATATTATTTTCACCCCTTTATTGTAAGCCAAAACAGGTTGCCAATAAAAATTATGTTACTTTAAGTTGTCAAATTTAATACATAAGCAAAAATTTAGGAAAATTAATTATATACGTTTGTCCTTATGTGTGTAATACATAAAAATCTAGGCCTACATTTTTTAATGACAATCGACTCCGAATAACTTTTCAAAGTAATTTAACGCTGTCCATTCGTCCATCCGTCGGTTTGGCCGGTTGTTTGTTCATGTAAACCTTTTATGCAAAGTGCAAGATGCAATTTTGTAGATTATTTGATATCATTTGGTAAATACGTTTTAATTGTATTAAGGACGAAGCCTGTATAAATGATCAGAATTGGCCAATATTTTCACATGGTCCCTATACAAACTCCTTTACGAAATAGAGTCTTGGTGTCCATTAACTATCTTATTATGTTGGTACTTATAAAAATACGTCCTAAAAATATTTTACTGCAAATTAAATTCCTTTTGAAACTTCCTTTTTAATGTTAATGTTAAAATTAAATTCAGCCACCGTCCAGAAAATCCGTTTAAGACAAAAAATCTCATATATTTGGTGTATCTAGATAGTATTCGGCATAAATAACTCTTATGTGAATCTTAGCATAATATTATAACTTTGTTTTAGTGAGCCTATGTCTGCATATCGGTTCCAAATAGGGTATAATCTATAAAATACGCTTGTAAGTACGATGGTGTATTCGTTATAATTTTTGACTTGTTTGTTTTTTTTTGCAAATGCAAATATTATAAATTGTTGAAAATGAAATTTAATGAGCTAAAACCTGGTTAAAAAAATTTTGATTAAAACCACTGCAAAAAAAATAAAATAAAATCAAAAATACACACGCAACATCCCATCTGCGTAATCTTCGCCATTAATAAAAAGTTTTAGTCAATCAAATTAAAAACTTCCGAACATGTCATCTGCCGAAGTTCTTTGTTGTATACAACTTTTCGTTTTTTGCATTTACTTTGACATCGACTGTTTAAATTAATTAATTTTTTTGTTTATTAAACAGCATATTTCGTAAAATTTAACAGTTGGTTCTTTAAAAAAATATATTTTTAACTACAAGAAATCAAACTACACAACAATATAACTACGGAGAACCATTATTTTTTGGTAGTTTGTTTTTTAAATAACAAACATAAATGTTAAAAAAATAACTATTCAAAGAATAACTAGATTTTAATTCAATTTTAACACTACCGAAAACGAATTTAATAACGCACAATCAGTTACTGTTATAATTTATATTAGTGTACTTATTATTGTTATCACCTTGGGCACAAGACATTTTTCCTTCAAGTTGAGCTGAAAACGTTAGCGGAAAATAGAAAAACAGAAAAAGGAGAAAAAAACATAAAAAGCAGAAAAATATACTTTAGACTTTAATAAGAATTATTGACAGAAAGTATTAAAAGCATTAAAATTGTTAAAAAAATAATCATTCACAACAAATTTCGATCCACCAAGTGGAATAACATTTGGTTTAAGGATTGCCGTTAGACTATAAACTGCCAGCCCTCTTCAATGACGGTGAGTGTTACACCGCAAACCCCTCTGAGGACAAAGTGTAGTTACTACCAAAACATGTCAGTTCAACTTGTCCGTGAAAACCTGGATTTGATTCCCAGCTCAGGCAAGAATGAAAAATTATAAATTAATTTCATGTTGTAAAATTCCTTCCTTCATAAAATAAAGTAAAGAAAGTTAAATTTGATGAACTTTAGGCTGATTAAAATATTTAAATTTGCATTAAAACCCGTCAGCAGTTCGATAAAATAACCACATACTAATTATTGTTGAATATTTTGTTTTCAAATAAGCTAGTTTTGGGATTTTCCGTCATATTTCTTAAAAATTTAAGCTCATATCTTCAAGTTTTTACTACAGGCTTAATGTTTTTAATGCATTTTCCGGTTTCCCTGATCCATCACAACTAGGGTTTTTTCCCGGGATTTCCCGTCCCGGGAATTCCATTATTTTATTTCCCGTTTTCCCGGGATTTTTCTTGCGGGATCCCGGGAAATAAAAAAATTCCTGATAATTTCAGAAAATAGCTATTTGTGCTTTAAAATTTAGTTTTCTATTCTCTAAAAATTAGCATCTGTGGATGGGTTGTGGATTAGATCAATTACAAGAAGTGAGTACATGTATTTTAATCAATGTCTCCTGATGCAATAAATCTACTCAAAGCAGAATGGGCAGTGCAACAGTTGATAATTATTACATTTAGTGAAGTGAAGAGTTAATAAAGTACATTTATTCAAAATAAGATGCAGGCAGTAAAGTTTCATTGTCCATGAACAAGTCTTAAAAACAAGAGACACCTAAACATATCGCTCCTTTATTGCAACATAGTCATATCTACAAAAACAAACGATCTTGGCAAAATGCGATTAAAGTTTTAAAAATGTACCGATGTAAAGATATATTTTGGTATAACTTCTGTTGAGTTTGAGATATAATACGAGAAGGTATGAAAGAAATCTTTGCTAAAGTTACTTAAAATTTTGAGATATGACTATGATGCAATGAAGGAGCGATATGTTTATAAGGTGATAAACACAAATTTTCAATTTCAGTTTGTGTTGGTTTATATACCCGTGAAGTGCGGGGAAATCGAAATAAAATACCATTTTGAAAACTCGTGTAAGATACTACATCATACAACTTGAAAAACACATTGTCCTAAAGATTACAAATGGACCTATTGAAATGAAAAGGTTTGGAAGAAGCAGTCCGGTTGATGCTATTTTTGCATCAACCTTGACATATATTTGACTGATATAGACGTTGTTTATAAAAAAGAAAAAATTGCTTCTGATTGTGAATCCGAAGCATGCTACAACAGTGCACTTTTAACTATTTGTCCAACCTCGGTAAAAAATGAACGAAGCTTTTTGGAAACATGATAATTAGTAAATAAAATCGGGAATATACTTTTTGACGAATAACAAAGCGTTTTGAGTGTTTCAGAAAGTTATTTCCTTAGCCGTTAAAAAATGTGATATATTTCTTTAAAATATTTTATCTATTTTATTAATTAACTTTTTGATCTCATATCTTGAGAACTTTAATTTTTATTATTGTTTTATGAATTAAAATGTTATGTTTATGTTATCTTTTTATCTTGTATCTAGAGCATAATAATGCTGAATAAAAGCATAATAATAGGGAATAAATGCGTGAGGTGATAATAATTCAAGTTCCTATTTCAATCTTCAATTAATTTTTTGGTATTGAACCATTTCTTTTACTATCTTTGTAAACAAATTCCCTTACGTTTTTTTATAAAAGTTTTTTCATTAATTAATAACAAAATTTACTTTGTATTATTTATGTGGAGCGGGATCCCGGGATCCCGGGAGAGTTAAAAAAATTTCCCGCTTTCCCGGGAATCGAAAAAGTCCGGGGAAAAAAAAACTAATCACAACATACCCTCAAAAGATTTAAGCTTTTTCCCCAATTAGTTTTTGATTTAGAAGGTAATTAACTTTTAACATTCAATACGTTTCGATATATTTTTTTTAACTTTAAAGTTGATTTTCTTAATATAATTAAATTTTGGCATATGCTGCTTTAATAATAAGTCCTTCAATTCCATTCAAATTTGTTTTGCTATAGTGTCCTGATTTATTCTTAATTTTCAATTTTATCAGTTTATATTTCATCAGTTTAATATGGAGATTTTTAAATAATATTTTTTTGTATTGACAACCCACTGTTCTTTATACTACAGCTATTTATACAAATTTAGACATATTTCTAAAACATGCACTAAAGCTAAAATTTTCAAAAGCAATTGTAACAAAATTCTATTTTTAAAATACTTCTATGAACAATTCAGGCATTTATGCACATACGAGGGCTGTTCACAATTCACTGTTACCCAAGAATATCTTAAAGATTTAAATAAACAAAAGCATGATGTTCTTATCTCACTTTATTCCTTTCTACATCTTTCGATTATTTTAGTGTCATCACTAAAAAAGTGGCAATAAGTACTATTATTATTGTGGCACCGCTGACAAAAAAATTTTTTATTGAAAGCAGCGTTACCATTTGTCAAGTTTTCTCTTTTATTGCAATGTTTTTTTGCTTAGTATTTTTTATATTTTTAAACCAATTGAACTTTAAATACATTTTTGTGTTTTCTTTTTAAATTTTGGCACTTTTGACGAAAAACATTTTTTATTTTAAAAACATTTTTTTTTTTTTCAAAAATGGTGACATTTTCGTTTGATGGTAGATTTGAGCAATGTAAACGAATGTTTCACATTTTCTACATCGTTGATGGTAGAAGTTGATCAGTGTAAAAAGCGTATTAATTTTGCAATTTATTTTTAGGAAATTATGTCCTTTTTATTGCAAAAAATACAAAATTTTAAATGCCATTTTTTCCATATAAGGAATCTTCATAGGACCAATAAATCACTTCATTATACTTATACAGAAATAACTTTGTTGTCATCTTTATTAAAACTCAGCTTTTTCAGTTTGCATTACACTCTCTGATGTGCGGCAGTTTAGCCATTTAAGAATTAATTCATTCATGCCCTTCAGAAGACAGGTTTAAGGGCTTTTGCTGTTGGTGCTAACTTGCATGTCTCTACATAAATTTGGAAAAAAACTATTACGCTACGAAACTTTTGTTTTTTTTTGTTCTTGTTTAACTTTTAACATTTAACTCATAACATTTTAAAAAATACTACTTCGTCATTTTTGTTCACTTAATATGGAAAACTGTTGTCAGTATAATCGGAGCAAATAAAACTCTCTTTTTCGTTAAAAATGTGTTTAAATATATAAATCACTAAACATATAAACCATCTTTAAACGCATACAATTGAGCGTTTAAACTACCAATATAGACCATATGAATTTGATGAGATTTATCGTAGTGCTGCCACATGTTAATTTTTTAACAACATATAATACATGGGACACTGATTTATAGTAGTTGAGTTTAAACGTTTACAATTGATTCTAGGCTTTGTCATTGTATTAAATAATGTTTTTATAAGTGACTAGCGCGGCGTACAGGTGATAATATCCTCCTGCACTTGCTACGTAAACAGATAACATTGGCATCACAAATCCATTGTCGTTTACCAAATGGCAAAAAGGTCAAGAATGAAAGATTATCAATAACAATTTTAATTAACTTTCATGTTGTAAACTTCCTTTCTTCATAAAAATAATTTAATGAAAATTAAATTTAATGAACTTAAGCCTAATTAAAAATAATAAAAAATTTGGATTAAAAACCATAAATAGTTCAAAAAAAAACCACAATACTAATTATTGTTAAAGCTAAGGCGCGAGCTCTACGTGTTCATTTGTCCTTCAAGTTGTGCTGAAAAAGGTCAACAAGAAAAAGAAAGACAAAAAGAAAAAACAAAAAATGTACTTTGGACTTCAAGAAGAATTCTTGGCAAAAGTACGAAAAAACAGAAGTAAAGAAAAAACACGTAAAATCAATTAAAATCGATAATCATTCAAATAAGCAAATTTCGATCTACCAAAGGTTAAAATACAATTTGGTTTAAGGATTGATGTTTGACTATTGACGTCAGCAGTAGTCGATGACTGCGAGTGTAAAACGGCAAATCCATCTGAGGAGATCGGGTGGTTGCGATCGAAACATGTCATGGTAACCTGCCGGCCAGGGTTCGAGCCCCAGCCACGGTCAAGAATGAAAGATTATCAATAACAATTTTAATTAACTTTCATGTTGTAAACTTCCTTTCTTCATAAAAATAATTTAATGAAAATTAAATTTAATGAACTTAAGCCTAATTAAAAATATTAAAAATTTGGATTAAAAACCATAAATAGCTCAACAAAAAAAACCACAATACTAATTTAAACTATATATAAATTCAAATTTAGTTCAACTAAACAAGCGTTTTAGCCATCAGTGATTTATTAGCCAAAAGTTATAAAACTACGCTAATGATGCGATACTCTATTCGTATTAACATTTTTTTGAAATAATTCATTGCATGGAGACAAAAATGCGTTAAAATCAAATTCTAATTTGCATTATATGCTCGCTGTAAAGAAAAATTCACTATATGGAAATTAATTATAAAGAAATCGAAATGCACTTAAACTGGAGAGAAAAAGCTTGGTTTTGAAATCAATTTATAATAGGAAAAGCTTTATCATAAAGAAACTCACTATATAGAAGTTTAACTGTAATAGAAATTGAAGTACACTAGGCGTATACGTGTTAAATTAAAAAAATATCGATCATACACCGCAAACTGTGAAAAAGCGTGGTGGCTGGCTGACTTCCGAAACGTACTAATACAAAGTTCGTACACAATTTTACTACTGTATTTTAACAATGTACATGTACAAAGTACCGAAACAATGCAACTATGTGTTTTGTTTATTAAAACGTTTTGAAATGTAAGTGATGCAATGCATAATACTTTTAAAATAAATCTGTATTGCTTGCAAATTAAATGTTAAATGTCGCAAAGCATCAACTTTAAAACCGATGCTCTGATTGCTTTTTTGATGCGTCACAAATACTTAGCAGTGACTTTTTGGAAGGGTTTGCATTGTATAAATATTTTACTGCGGCGTTATGAAACGTTATACTTTGTTCTAATACAAAGCAATTGACATTTTGGAAGTCAGACGCTACTCTGTATTGCGATGCGTAAGAAAATGGTAGCAAGTCCAGGGTTTAAAAAACTACAGTCAAAATAAAAAAATTGCTTTTTCCTCCACTTTTTGATTTTTCATTGGACAAAAATAAATCGTTGCTTTTACTTCTAATTCATTAAATGAAAACAGTCGTAGTCCAGGCAAAAGCAAAAAACGAAAAGTTTTACACAACAATGAACATCGGCATTCGACATGTTCGGAAGTGTTTTGTTTGACAGACTGAGGCCCGTTTTCACAACTTACCGATAGCTTAAAGTAGACTTTAACCGGCCTTATAAAAAGTGTTCCATTGCTTAAACCTTACTTTAACCTTAAGTGCGCGATAAAGTGCATTAAGGTTCATTCTACCTGGTAGGTTAAAGTAAATTTGTAATAATCGAACACTTTTTATACGGCCGATAAAATCCTACCTTTAGCTATCGGTAAGTTGTGAAAACGGGCCTGAAACTTTTAATAAATCCCGAAGTTAACGAAGATGGGACGTTGTGTTTATTGTATGTATATGAAAGCGATATTTTTATTTAAAGTTTTATTTAATTTCAAAAAATTAAAAAGATTTGTTAAGCTTAAAAGAAAATAATGTACTTATTTATGTATTTATGTACGCATTTAAATTATTATTTAAAAAAATAGAAAGCAAAAACACAAACACAACGTCCCATCTTCGTTAACTACGGGATTTTTTAAAAGTTTCAGTCCGTCAAACCAAACACTTCCGAACATGTCGACTGCCAATCTTCTTTGTTGTGTACAACATTTCGTTTTTTGCTTTTGCCTTCACTGCGACTGTTTTTATTTAATGAATCAGAAGTAAAGGCAACAGTTTTTTTTTGTCCAATGACAAATGAATATGTCGAAGTTACAGCACAATCTTATGACTTTTACTATCTCAACTCCAGCTTTTTAAACACTGAGCAAATCTAGCGATAGGTACACGTAAATGCGTTTGAGCATTTGTCTTTCGCATTCATAAATTTTTTTCTTTTCGCAAATCATCACTATTTATTTTATTTAAATTTTCCAATTTCAAATAATTTTACATATTTTAGCATTTCATTACTGTCAATCTGCGCCATCTTTAATTTTTATTGCCATAAGTGATAAAGAGTACCAAGTTTGCATTTAGCTTTCGCATCGAAAATGCTTTGTGTTGGCAAATTTTATGATTTAATAAAACTCAATACATTTCATTTAGGTACTCAATACTACTAACTTATTTTAAAGTTTCAAAGCTAAACACTGATTTTTTATTAATTTTAATATTTTTTGTGTTAAATTGGTTTACAAAACAGAGTTGTATTGAAAAAGGAAATCGTTGAATTCTTAATTAAACTTTGTTCAAAAAATTCAACTCTTACTCTATACATTGCCAGCACTTTAACGTAGGTATTTAGAAATTTTAATATTAAAACAGTTTTTTTTCTGAATAAATGGTTAGAAATTTTTCATATCTAAAAACATTTTAAATTTTATTTTATTCGTATTTATTTTAAAAACACTTTATACCTGGTCACCTTTAAACCAAATTAAACAAAGCTTTACATAGAAAACTAATAGCAAAAGATTTTTTTTAGATATGTTGTAACCAATTGTTATAAAATTGACCTGAGATTCTCTTTAATGAAACATAAACACATATAAGGATTTATTTAGGAAACTGTGTCATTCTGGGTATTTAAAAACAAAGATAGTGCTAAGTTCATTGAAGTTTTTAGGAAAAGGATTAAAAAATTTTTTAAAAGCCTACGTTGTATTCAAAGGATTTTACACAAACCAATCAGATAGATATTTACATGCATATCTGTGTATGCACATGTCGTTAGCGCAAATGCAAAGTGTTAAAAGTGTTTGCAGAATAATGGAACATTTGAACAATCTGTACTTGATATTAACAGACAATAAAATTGACTCATCAACATTTTTTTTGCTAATAATACAATAAAGGAAGCGAAATTAGTTTTTATCAAAACAACAGCTGATTTGAATTTATATCAAAATTTTCATATAAAAATCAGTTTTTACCAAGGAATAAAAATGATTTCCAATTATACCTCTTTTCTAAAACAAACCGCAGTATTTATTAAATTAAACCCGATTTAATTAATCAACTTTTGCTACCAGAATTAAAGTTTCTACGCGGGAAAGAATTCCAGGGAATCCAGGGACATTTTTTTAATATTTCCCGGGAATTTTCGGGAATTTCAAATTAAATTCTTTTAAATTTTAATTTGTTAGCATCGTTAAAATAAAAAACGAGCAATAAAAATATATTGTATACTAAAATTACTTACAGCTACCTAAAAATCGAACTATATTTCCTACGCGAATAAATCAACGTAGAAGTATTTAAATGAAGTAGAAAATTAAAATGAACACGATACACTATCACAAACACCAGAATCATCAACAGATTCTAAAAAAATAAATGTAAAGAAAATGCAAAAACCTGAACCTGTTACCCGTGTCTAGACCTTCAAGAAATTTTGAACCGCGATGAATTGTAAACCGTAGGAAAATTTTTAAGTCTAAAGCAGTGGATAAATTCCAAAATAGCATTTAAGTGATACGTATAGGAATATATACAAATATCAGGTGTATATTTTTTAAAATTTTCGTGAGATAAAAATGGTTGGTTTCAAACTTCAACCCGATCCCTGCGTGAACTTTTTTAACAATCCGAAAAAAATATCATATTTTGTATTAATAACTTTGTTATACGCGACTATACTATGCCATTTTTGATATTCGAAAAAAGTATGAAATAGTTATAGACCTAATGTACATATGAATGTAACAATTTCTTTGGTTTGCTGTGGAATTAATAAAGCAAATTTTTTTAGACTGTTATATATGTGTGCGTATATTCTTTTAAAAAAGTAAAAACTTTTGTCTTGAACTCATTTAATGATATCATTATTTTATTCAAAGAATCCCGGGATTACCGGGGATAACATTTTTTTTGTTTCGTTTCCCGGGAACAGAAAAGGTTCAGGACATTAGAAACCCTAACCAGAACATTCAGTAAGAAATTCTGAGCTGCTAACTTAATGTTTAGGGATTTTATAACCTCAGTTTTTACTGATAAGTCAAAGATGAATAAGCCCAAACCTCTCAGATTAACAAACGCCTTCGCAGTCTTTCAGGCAGAAATTCACGCCATCGATATAAACAGCTGCTGGAATAGTTTTCAAACTTGCGAAACATATAGATCTATGTTCACACTCTAACAAGAAAAATCAATCCACCGCTACTTTAATCAAGCCGAGTCGGTGTCAATAGTATGGAAAGTATGGATTTTCTTAAATAAAGAACAAAACGCTTGATTCGGGAACAAATTATTCAAGTGTCCCGTACTTGAAATAATCCGAAAAAGGAATTTACCTAAGTATAAGTGAGATATCAATTAACCTTAAACTATGCTTGATTAAGGAATTTCTAAGTTGGTTTCGTTTCGTTCTTGAAATAATCCGAAAATTTAAATAATCCGAATGGGTTCTTTCTAACCTAAACACTTACCTCAGAGAACCAGAGAGAGATAGAGAGAATGTTTTTTATTAATTTACTTTACTTACCCACCCGTTCGTTAAACATGTTTGTTTTACCTATGTTGTGCTCCCCCCTTTGCTAACGAATGAACTCTCAATTATAGGACACCAGTAGCATGTCGGATATGATTTTCGTAATCGTGCCTAAATATTGTATAGTTATTATAATTGATCCAAAATTAAATATTTTAATCAGGTTTAAGTTGATTGAATTTAATTTTCATAAAATTATTTTTGTGAAGAATGAAATTTTACAACATGAAATTTGGACTTCAGGAAGAATTCTTGACGAAAAATACGAAAAAAAC
Source organism: Pollenia griseotomentosa (assembly GCA_963931875.1). Lineage (NCBI taxonomy): Eukaryota > Metazoa > Arthropoda > Insecta > Diptera > Polleniidae > Pollenia > Pollenia griseotomentosa. Next base: position 41,511,945 of record OZ007563.1, read on the forward strand.
AGAAGTAAGAATAAACATGTAAATCAATTAAAGTAAATAATCATTCAAAGCAAATTTCGATCTACCAGTGTTAAATACTATTTGGTTTAAAGATTTATGTGTGGCTTTAGACTGCCAGCCGTCGTCAATGGCGGTGAGTGTTACACCTCAAACCCCTCTAAGGAGATTGTATGGTTACAATTGGAATATGTAAGGGCAACCTGTTCGTGAAAACCGGGGTTTGGGTCCCAGCTCAGTCAAGAATGAAAAATTACCAAAAAATTTTAAATTAATTTTATGTTGTACATTCCTTTCTTCATAAAAATAATTCAATAAAAATTAAATTAACTGATTTTTAACCTGATTAAAATGTTAAAATTTCGATTAAAAACTATGAAACGATTCAACAAAATAACCTCAATACTAATTATTGTTATTATAATTGTATATCTGTGGCCGTATGGAAAAACTAGATAACTAAATTTTTTGAAAACAAGAGAAAAACACACTTAAAGTTTTAAACATATTTTGCTTATTATTTAATATGAATTTATGTTACTTTGCATGCGCATTAAACAGAACATAATTTTTAATAGTGTTAAAGATTTATGGTTCCATTGAATTAATTTTTGGGCACTAAAACCGAGAATCAATGTCACTTATCTTGTTTTTTCGAAAAATGGAGTTATCTAGTTTTTCCGAAAAAACTTTTTTTTCAATTTTGTTTCAAGTTTTACGGAATTAAGACAACTTAAGAAATGATTTGTGGAAAAACATTAACTATTTGACTCAGCACTGTAATTTACCCGTTTTTTTGCGAAAAAATCAAGTTACCCAGTTTTTCCAAAAATATTTTTTTTTCCTTTTATATATGCTTATATGTATATCAAAAACTAGCATTAATTCCGCTACTTCGCGAGCGTTTTCCTTTGTTTCGTGGACATATGTATTTATATGCCAAAGTTTATGTTTCTTTCATGACATTGCGTGTTTAATTTTATGTTTATAGGTGCAATTTTAACGAAAATTTAAAAAAGACCAGTCAAAGAACAAAAAAGTAAAAAAGATCCTCATTCACTGAGGACCTTACATGTTTAATTTAATTTTTTTAGGTACAATACTAACAGAAATTCAAAAAATACCAGTTAAAGAACAAAAAGTACCAAAAAATTCAGTCACAGGTTCTTATTCACTCAGGACGTTGCATGTTGAATTTTATGTTTATATGTAAAATATTAACTACATATATTCAAAGAAAGTTTCACTTGTAAAACAAAAAGTTAAGGAAAGGAATTTAGTTTCCCGTTTTTCCCCCTTTTTGTATCAGAAATTACAATATTGTAGTGGGAGCTCAAAAATTAATGTTCGATTTCCAAAAAGCACTTAATTCGTATTTGAACTCAAATGTGATATAAACTTTATTTTTTATGTTTATTGGTAGATGATAGATGGGGTGACAAAAAAAGTTCCAAAATACATGTTTCACCAGTTAACTCCCTAAAAGGGGCGAATTTCAAAAAAGTACCTCACACCTGCCCGCTTATTTTTCTAAAGAACCTATTACATTTTTTTGTATTGTTCGAATTTTTTCGAATTTTAAAAAATCCCGTCTTAGTTGGTGAGCGACCCACCTCCTCTCTAAATTTCAGTTTTTAGCTTCAGGCGTTTAGGCTGTGCAGTGTTGAATCAGTCAGTAATGTTACAATTTAAAATTAATAGATAAGCCGAGTTTTTGTCTGTTTTAATTCAGAAACTGAAATAAAAGGTTTACCCTTTATGGCTTACCCTTCTTGATTTTATGAAATTCATAGGCCAGTTTATGGGTTATAAAATTATTTTTTAGTTTTTAGTTTAGCTGACCAAAAACACTGTCTTATCTTTGCAACAGGAAAAAAATATTATTTGGTAAGTCGAAAGCTTTTTCAAAGTTACTGTACCACATAGAGTACGGTAGATCTTTATGGGTTAAAAACTATTACTCGGAAAGATTTCGGGTGTTTGGCAGTCCTATTCTATATATCAAGAACTTCAGAAATGATATAAAATTCTATATTCTATAAAATTCTTTGATTTATCGGTAGTGCCAAATTTAAGGTTTATAATTTTGACCCAAAGAGCTTGTGACCCGAATTTTTTCTATTTCGCTCTTTTTCTCTTAGTTATCGACACAACGTCGTTTTTAACTTCCAATTATTCTGTTTCTTAAGACATTATGGAGTTACCTTGTTTTTTCAAAAAATGTATTGAGTTATCTAGTTTTTACATAAAAATTTGTATTTTTCTGATCTTTGTTTTTCAAATAACTTTTAAATGAGAAACTATATTATAATTTCGATCTGACAGAGTGATAGTAAATGAAACACGCTTTCTATTTTTGGTGCTATCTCATTTTTCGTAAAAAGTGGAGTTAACTAGTTTTTCCATACGGCCACAGATATATAGTTGGAATATCACTCTAACAAATAGAAAACGACATGAGTTACAGGCACACTTTTTTCTCACTTTTCGAGAAACGATGGAATATATTGTCTTACATCTTTTCGATGCGAGAAGTTTTCACTACAGTAACAGAACATGGGTACTAGACTGCCTAAGCTGTGTGTGTTTGCCAGATCTATTTAGATTTGTCAAAAAGACACGTTTGTTTCCATATCACCAACAGGAACCGCATATTCATTTAGACTAGGAAGAATGTTTTTATTATGTATCTATTCTACGTTTGTTCATTAGACGCACAGAAAAAAATAAAAATTAATTTCAATTAAACTATTTGTGATATTAATTCAAAAATTAATTAAATTTGCACCAGTAAACAAATTAATAGTATCAATTAAACCAGTTAAAAGTATTAATTAAACGTTTAATTCACTTGATTAAATGTTCAATTCACTTGATTAAATTTTTAATTAAAACTGATTATATGTATTTTTGATTAATGCTTTAATTGTATCATCATTTTGCTTTTTGCATGACGATATGTCGTATTATCAATGTTTGGCCTACAGTTCTGGGTTGGTTTCGTAACCAATTAAGATCTAACAATACTTGTTGTAGCAAGTTGCAATAAAATCTAAACAATGTCCGGTGTATAAAAGATGCCTGCATATTTTAACTCACACACATTTTCATAACTACATACATTCAAGCAAATGTGGCAGTATTTAAATGGATTTTTCGATTATATTTGGAAAAGAGTAGATGCATTTAAAACGTTTTGTGCACAAAATTCTATTGTTTTGTTGGAAAATTAAGAGCATTTTGTCGAATTCATGCTTTTATCTCTATTTAGTATTGTGAAATATTGGACTATTAACTTAACAGAAAGGCTTTGCTAAGTACTTCAATATAAAAAGCACATTTTAGCAAATTAGTAAAGATTTAAATTAATATTAAAATGTTGTGATTTTTCTCATAACGAATATAGACTTATGTAAGTTAAATCATTATTAAATATTTCTTTTAATCAAAAGTAATTTTTGGGAATACAAAATTTTAATTTAAAAGATTTTGTTATTCGTGCTTAATTCCCAATTTTTGTTCTTGATAAAAACACTGAAATTTATTGTTGATGGGATAAGCTATTCCTATGCGCATTTCACTGGTTGCTTAGGCCAGATCATCAGGAAACTTCATCCATAAAGATTTTAGAAAAACTAAAGATATTAAACCAAATAAAACTGTTAAGCGTATAAGAATCATAAGCAACATATCAAAGTTTAAACAAAAACATCAACAATAAACAGTGAGTTTATCTCTCCTTACATTCCCCACTACAAAATAGAGCACTTAAAATTGTTTTTATTTCGCCTATAAGGTATTCTACTTTGTCTTTGTATAAAGATAAAGTTAAAAATATTCTGCCTATAAACAGATTATATTAATTGCAATTACTTCTCTTTGTATTTAAATCACTGCATAACATTGGACATACTACAATAAAATTTCAGCGAAATCAATTTTCGTTTAATACAAGAAATAGTTCAAATTTAAGAACAACAAGAGGAAGACTAGAAACCACAAAACAAAGAGTTGAATATATTGGCAGTTTAATGTTCAATAATTTGCCTGAAAGTTTAAAAAATATTAATGTTATATCAAATTTTAAATCTTCTTTGAAAGAATTTTTACTGAACAATCTTGAAATGCTATTGATTTAATTTATTTTTTTTAAAATTTAAATTAAAACTATGTACCTCTTTTTGTAAAAAAAAACATATTAACTATAATTATTGTCAACTCGTCTCAAAAATGTCCCAAGGATGCTGAGACATTTGAATTTATGAATTTTAAATAAGTGATAAATAATAAATAAATAAAAAAAAATCGTTTGACGAAAACTCACCGTTACATCATTTTCCTATTTCATTTTATTTTCGGTAAAAAAATAACATAGTTTTTTTGTCATCAGTCATAACTGCTCTTCGCAAAGAGTAGCATTAGTTGGATCATTTTTATAGTCGGGTGGGAGGTGTAATGAGGCGCGGAGATATTTCCTACGTTCTGAGTTTTTATCACATCGAGTCATTACCGCAAAAAAGCTAAAGCGACATCATTTTCAATTTTCGTTTTATTTTTATATAAATGACTTTATTGGCAACATTTGCATCATCTCCAAAAATGTCATGGTCCCATAAGTAACCGTTACGATTTTAAAGCAAAAACCATTTTATCTAAAGCGACAACCTTCATGCAAATTTTAATGAAATAAAATAAAAAAAACTTTCCTGTAAAATTTTGTTTTTGTCGCTTAAGCTTTTTTTCGGTAATGACTTGATATGTATGTTCTTTTTGCGAAATTGAGGCCTTGCGTGCCGGGTGGAGAGTTTTTTCTGTAAACTTTGCACCTTGCGAAGACTTACTAGACCAGCGTTTACAAATCGTTGAATTTAATTTAAAAAAATTCGTGCTCTGTACCCATGTTCTGTAACTATAGTGAGAACTTCTCGCATCGAAAAGATGTGAAACAAAATATTCCATCGTTTCTCGAAACGTGAGAAAAAGTGTGTCTGTAGCTCATGTCGAAAACTATCAAAAGAGATTACGTCGTTACATTGTTACCGTCATAATATTGCACTCACAGCTGATGTAACATTGCAGACGTTCAGAACACATATCGTTGACGCCGACTAAAATTTCCTATAATTGAAAATTTTTCAACGACGGCGGCGAAAATACAACCGTCGGCTATACCAAAGACACTCAGGTCTCGTTTTATGCGATAGATGCGTTAAAAAAAAAGTCGCATTAATTGAATTCGCATTAAACGATACTCTAGCTTCGTATAAAAACTAATAGATCGTTCCAAAATTCTGAAAAACCGCATAAATGAAAATTTTAATTAAAATATCAAAACAAAATCGCATAAAAAAATCAACAAAAATATATTTGGGGCATTATTTGTAATGAAAAAATTTTGTTTATATTTGGCATTGCTATAGTTCTAGCAGATATAAATATGTGTGCGAAATTTTTTTCTATGATGCTTATTTGTCGAGTTACGGGGTGGTAAAGTCTTGCTTTTTTCAAAAAAATATTTTTTAAATTATTTTTTAATCTAAATTAGCCTATAGTGTCCTTATTATATTGTAAAAGTCTTATTATGGGACCTCAATTAGTTTAAAAGTTATGCAAATTTCTTTATACTCGTACACATGGTACACATTTAATTTTACCGAAATTTTTGTTATGTGCTCTTTCTTCATAAGTTAAAAAACACTCATACTTACGTATGAACAGAAAAAACTCAAAATAAAACAAACTATAACGATTATATATATTAAAAACGGTAAAAAAGCTTAAAAAAACATCTAAGATTTCAAAATCTGTTAAAATTCTAAAAAATCGTTAATTTAAAAATCGCATAAATTTGAATTCGCATAAAACGAGACCTGAGTGTAATGGAAAGTCCGGTTTTAATGTTTGTTGTTTGCAAACGAGCTTTGAAAAAATTCGTATATCTTAAAAACAAGTTAAAAGCAAAATAATTAAACAATAAAAAAATGTGCCAAGAACAAAATATTATTATTTTTATTCTTTGTATTTTGTATTTCTTGTTGTTTTTAGTGAGTTTATTTGAGAGTTCAAAATGGGAACTTTTCTCCCAAAAATATTACAGACACACCTTTTCTGCAAATAGGCGAGTGATATTCTTACGTGACAGCTGGTACTCGCCAAAAAGTTACAGACACAGTTTAATAAGAGAAACAGCTGTTTGTTTCAATATATGGCATTTTTGTTTCATTTCACACATTTTAATCGAAAAGTTTCTCGACGGGAGAGTTACATAAAATGGGCACTGGTGAATGTAAACCAGCAGAATTGTCATCAAAGTTTTTTTTCTTTGGGAATCAGAAAATTATTTAACAATGTTTCGTTTAAATGTGCTAAATTCCCATTTCATACTATTGATAAAATGAAATTTATTGTCGAAGGGATAAGCTATTCCTATGCGCATTTCACAGGTTGCTTAGGCCAGATCGTTAGGAAACTTCATCGTTTTTGGAAAGAGCACAGCCCAAATGATACCCTTAAGACTCCATTACATCCCAAAAAAGTCACTGGCGCGGTTTTCATGCCCATTTGTTTTTAATCCGAAACCAGTGGCAACATTACCGTGAATGGCGAACGTTACAGGCAAATGATTCGAAATTTTTTTTATTTCTCATGTCATTTTAAATCATTTGGAGACGAAATAGTTCCAAAACATGACGCAACATGTTATACAGCGCGTGACACCATCAATTTATTGAGCCAAATGTGTGGTGATCGAATTATTTCAATGGAGCTGTAAATCGGCCACCTCGTTCGTGTGATTTGACATATGGTCCATCCATCCAAAAGTATACTTATTGTAACGTAACGCCAGAAGTAATTTAAATTGTTTCTCAAAAAATTTAAAATGTATAGTTAACTTTTTTATATTTTGGTGTAAAGCGCAACTTACTCTACATGAAGCAACAAAAGGGAAAACGGTTGAACAACATGGTCCTAAAATACAACCTTATTTGCATTTTGGCGTTACATTAAAAAAAAAAGTAGACTATTCGCTGAATATGCCCATATGTACCTTTAAACGAGCAAAGATTTTTAAATTTGATAAGCTTGACAAATAAATCTATATAAGTCCAAAGCATACTGAAAAGGTTTTATAAAAAACGCCTTGCTCAATTCGCAGTGTTTTTTAGTTTTTTAATGCAAGTCAAAACGCATATTTTTGCTCATATCTGCAAATCCTTTGCGTCGACTGTTGTAATTTTTTTTCTGAATATAGTGCTACTTTATATCTTTGCATATATAAAAACCCTTTTTACAAGTTTCGCTTCTTCATTTAATTTTTTTACATTTTGTGGTTCAAATATCACGATACCTCAATATGGAAATGCCCATATTTGGATTACTTACGCAAAAGAAGTTTAAGTTCACATTTTTTAACCAACACATTAAGCCCAGCAAAAGTGTATGGGCGGTAAATGACATGAAATTTGTGAGCTAATAAACACAAAGTTTCTGTTATTCCATTAAATTTGTTGTGTTTTATTTTTATAAGAATTCTATGCCTCTAAAAATGTCATCCTTAATTAATTAATCATTTGAATCAACAATTTACCAACAAAATTAAAACTAATCAATCCGCTTTAAATTACAGATTTTTTTTGGCATTTTTATTATATTTTCAGGTATTTTTTCAACACTTTTCTTAACTCTTTTTAAGCTTTTCAATTGCATATTTATATATTAGCACACACACATCAAAAGTCTATCTGCTGACAACATTTGAGGTAATCGTGTGAAACATTTGTTTTTAATTATTTGAAAAGCATTTTCAGTAATTGCCTGGCTCAATTAGTATTTTATTAAATTGCTGTGAAAGTATTTCAACAACAGAGTCAACAATAAAAGTACACAGTCGTAAATTGGTATTAAATATTTAAGTTAGTATGATGTGGTTGCAGTGTTGGGAAATGTTGTAAAATATAGAAAAAATTAAGTTGGGACATGATAACCTCGAACTGTATAGTTGTCGACTGGGGAGAAGAAGCAGCGTAAGTAAGAGAGTAGCCAGTGTGGCGGAAATGTACAAACAAAAGTACCTACATCAAATAATTATAGCCATTAGTTAAATTGCCAATGCTTTTGCAGTGCGGAAATGTAAAAGTTTTGTTGACATTTCCGAAAGCAGAAAAACAAATAAATTGTACGAGTTTCTAAAATATCTAAAAGTAATAAATATGAATGCACTTTATATGTATTATGAAACATTTATATGCTTACAAATGATTTGCAAATATTTTCAAACTGCAAACATACTTTCAGATTTATGTATGAGTATATACTAGATATTATTTATGCAATAATTAATAGAAAAATATATATAGAAGGATGTTTTTTCTGTACGTGTACTGTAACCAATGTAATTAAATTGCAAAATAATAATGTACACAAAACACAAATAAAACATGAAAGTAAAGTCGGCCCAGCCCGATATAATGGCACATTACACTACTCTCTGTGTTATCAGAACTATTTTCGAGAGTTGACCAAACAAGTAAAAAATAAAGATTTTAATAAGAGTTACTTATGCTGACACATCAACATTTATAGGTGATAGGTGAAGGAATTAGATGTGTAATTGGAATAAAAGCTCTATTCTTGGAATGCATTTCTATTGCTTCTAGGTATATAAAAGACCGGTTCTCACCATTTTCAACGGAGGCGTCCATTGTTGCTTGCTTCCCAGCAAAAACTTACATTGCAAAGTAATGCGTTAAAAAGCTAATACAACTACTCTTCACTACTTCTACATTGGCATTTTAACTTATTGTTTTAACACGGTGATGTCATTGGAGGCAAGTACTTACTAGAGGTCTGCAAGAATAAATAAAAAGCAATTTCAACACACTCATTTGTTTTTTAACTGCAATGAGTCAAGCACACAATCACAACGAAACAAATGAAAGAACCCAGCTAGCATTTTCAATCGTCTAGGAGCCTATTGGGAATATCACAAAGAGTGTTTATGATCGTCGACGAGCTCATTTTATAATTCTAGACGATTCCTAGCACGGGAGAAACTGTTACACGTGCTGTAGTGCGATTCACTAACTTTAAACACTTTAAAAAGTGTTAACTTAAACCACACATTTTGATGTTTGCACTAACCACTATGTGATTCACTAACTTATTTATAACAATGGTAAACAGTTTTATTTTTCTCTCTATGCAAATTGATATATCGTGCCAAGAGAAACATCAAAATAGGATAAAATAACAAAGAGAAAATAAAAAAAAAAAAACAAAACAAAAACCTTTTAATTTATAGATTTTAAATGATATTGTGCAAAGTGCGTAAAACATTACTAATTTTTATTATTTTATTAATTATTTTATTTTAGTATTTTAATTTGAATTAAATTTTTAGTTTTATTTGAGTTAAATTGTTGGTTTTAGGATAAATAAATAAGAGGCTCCACGGAAACTTGGTGTGTGACAAGAAGTGGATAAATTTTAGGCTAAGTACCCCAAAGCCATAATATTCATCGACTTTATAGGTACAACGAAAAATAAACTTTTTTCTTAGCGGATTTAACCACACCAAAAATGTTGGTGTTAATAAACCACAATTTGTTTTGTTAAAAATAACAGCTGACTGAAACAGCTGGCTTTAAACAACAGCAGATGTCGTTAAAAGTGTTAGTGAATAGCAAAATGGTTAATTTGGTGGTTAACATTTTTAAACGAAACAATTGTGGCTTAAAAAGCATAGTGAATCGCACTACTGATTCGCATGAGAGATTCTTCTATAACGCAGCGAAAGACGCTTATATTAATCGTAAAGGGAATCGTGTGTGATGTATTTGGAGACCAACCCACCTCAACCCCCATCCATCTTAAACGGAAAAATACATACCATTTCTATTGTCTTTCTAAAAAGAAATTTAGAAAATGGTAGGTTTCAGTTGAAGGTTCCTCTGCCATTTATTGACTCATCTTCACAAACGACCCATGGATATTTTAGAAATTTTATAACCCATCACTAAAAAGAAAGAAATACATAATCCGTTTAAAACTTTTATATATATTTGCATTTCAGTCACATCAACTTTTTTAAAAACACAAAAACGGTTATTTTGGAATATCTCAAAAACTGTTTTACTTTTGACAATTCTGACTTCATATTCGGATTCAGCGGAAAATTCTACATAGAGATTAGGTGTCAAATTATTTTGGTCAAAAAACTGTCGCGTAGTGTTATTTAAGAAAATTTTACGAAATACGAACAAAATCAGTTTAAATCAGTTTAAATCAAGAAATTATTTTTAGATTTTGGATTTTCTTTTTTTTCAGAAAAAAAAATGGATTACTTTAGAAAATAAACTTCATTTCATGTAATAAAACTTAAAGATTCCTTTCTTTAAAGCAAAAGCACAAAATAATCTAATCTCATTACGTGTTTTAAAATATTATTTTTTAAAAGTTGAAATATTTTCATATACATATTCTGAAAACATTCTTTTACCCACTTAAAATAAAGTCTTTTTTTTTTTGATCTCAACTTTTCTTCATACTTTTTTAAAATATTATTCTTTTTGTATATTTTGTACTAAATTAATTTTGGTTTTCATTTCCAAGATAAACTTTTGCACATCAAGTTATGAAATCTAGTTATTTCTCATGACTTCCCACATTATTTGTAGCTGTGGTAGTAGTTCATCAAAAGGACACCCCAGAACAAAAAACCAAAAACATGAAAAAATAAAAAACGAAATTAACTAAAAGACTATCTAAGTAAAAGACTAAGAAGTATATTATACGACAATGCGTTTAAGATTTATTACAACACAATAAGGCTACAATGGTTGACAATATTTTTGCTTTGCTCGACAACAATTAAGGGATTTGTCAAAATCTAAAAAAGGCTTATTTATGTGTGTATGTCTCAAATGGCTACAAAGATTCGCACATACAAACACACATTCATACAATGCGATAATAAAATCTCTAAGTGGTAGCAAAAAACAAAAAAAAAAAAACGAGCCAAGCCAACATCTAAGATGCTGACAAATAAGCATTTTGTGTTAGTGTTATTCGGTAAACCAGGATAAAATAAGAAAAGAAAAAAAAAAAAAATAACAAAATGAAAAATAAACCGAAACAAATTTAGTTTTGGCTTGTAAAAAGAAAAAATAATAAAAGACCTCAATAAAGTGGCTTAAGAAATGGTTACTGGTAGTAGGAAATTTAAGTAAAATATAGGTAATAGTTAGGTAGACAATAAGGTCTCAACGAATTATTTGTGTCCTTTATCAAGGAGAAGCTCGCGTATTTTCAAATGTCCTTAAAACTTTTATTTAACATTACCTTCAGCAATAAAAACCCTTTTTACAGCTGACGCCGTAGATGATCGGATATTATGTCAAGGTAAATAAATTTTTTATATAATTGCACAAAAACATCAAAAATGTTTGCAGCATATGAACATATCAATCACAAATGATCACTTATATAATGTTTATAATACTAACCTCCCGTTTCCACATGCAAATACAAGTTCCAAAAACTCAATACAATCACACTTTTTCACCAACATTCACACCATTTTTGTACTTTCAGCCAATAGGCTGTTTTCTCGATTTTTCGTTGATAATACCTATACACTACTTGCAAGTAATTACTTGCATGTGAAAACGTAGGGTTAGCTAGAAAATTCAGCTTTTGAGCTATGACACTATTGACGTAAATGAGCGTAATAAACTTTTATTCATTACTTTCATTTCGCTAAAAAAACATTTTTAAATCAGATAATTTAATATAAACAGATGCCAACAATTAACGACTGCAGTTTAGCAATGCAACAACACAGAAGACAACAAAATGCACTTATTCTCTTTCTACCAGCCAATAAAAAAAATTAGATAGAGATCGTTAAACCAGTGCACGAAAATAAACACTAAATATCGCTCCTTATTGTTCGGTTCGTTAGATTTGTCTAAAACACTAACGCTTATAGTGTTTGTGTAGAAAACCATTAAAAAGTAACTTTTCCCTGTTTTTCATCTTTCGAACACAAAAATAGTACTGTTCTTATCCAACTCAACAAAAGATTAGAACATTTAATCCCGTTCGGTTTTTTTTTTAAACCAAACTTAATTATGTTCGGTTCATCTCATTAATGTTCGTGGCTGGAAAAAACCAAACATTTTTTACAAAAACAAAATACACATACGAAAAAAAACAAAAAGCCAGCAAAATTATTTTACACAAACAAAACATATACACAATACACACACAAGCTGTTCGTGCTGCGGTCGTTGCTAAAATTTTCGTTTTGTTAATTTCTTTATCAATTTTAAAAAAGAAACTTTTAAGAACATTGAAATATAGTATTTGTCTACAGTATCACTACAATTGTTCTGTGTTTTAACGAAGAACAGAACACTATGTAATGTTCGGCTCTTTCTTGAAAATAGTTACGTATTAAGGGTTGTGTTAGTCTGCACAAACACTAAAAAAATAGATATCGTGAACCGAACGCTAAATAATGTACTGTTTATTTTCGAACACTTATACACTTATACGTTTATACAGTGAGTACATGTGTGTTTGCAGGTACAAATCAAAATCGTGAGAGTAGAATCCACTTTGTAAATTAATTTTATTATTGCCTCTTAAGCAAATTAAAAAAAAAAACCAAGAGTGGGACCCGACCCCTTCCGATTTTAATGAAATTTGGTGAGAAGGTTCCTTTTATCTTATAAGGAACATATATGAACGAAAAAAAAATTATTCAAAACGTCAAATATCGCCGAACTAGCCGAATGTGTTGAGTTTATTTCTTCAATATCTCGAAAACTACTTTACATACGAAGATAATTTTAATGTCATTTTAAAGAGAATACTTGGGGCTACAAATTTTTTTTGAAAAGCGTAAAATCTGCAAAATATTTAATTTTAAAAACGGACAAAGTCAAAAACCATTTTTTTGGCTGATTTTTTTTTATATAATACCTGAAACTGTTTTTTAAAATACTGAAACTTTGAAGGAGGAGTTTTTTCTTTTTAATTTCGCAAACTTTAAAAAAATAATCTTAAAAAATAATTTTAATATTGTAATTTTGAGCAATTAGTACACTGTGCTAGTTGCAAAAAACAGACAAGCCAGGCACCTAGTATTTTAACCTCTCTGGGGCACGCTGAGTCCAGTGGTGCTTACCGTTTTTTAGGTTAGCTCTTGTTTTCAAGATATACCGTTATTTCGAAAGTGGAGGAGGTTGCACTGCATATATTCGGTTTTGTTTATTGAAATTAATAAAAAAACCGAAATTCCGATATAAATAATAAAGTTAGTAATAAGGTTAGTCATACATTTGACACATCTAGGAGCATCCTACGCGCTTTACCATACAAATATGGCGGTTCAATAAAATTCTTCAATATGGCCCCTGCAGCGCTTAGGATGCTCCTAGATGGGTCAAATGTAAGATTTTTTTTTAGTTATTTCAATAAGCTAAACCGTTTTTGAGTTACGCGAATATTTGTTGGTTTTTGACTTAGTCCGCTTTTAAAATTTAATATTTTTAATTTTTTTGTCAATATATTGCTTGTAGCCCCAGGTATTCTCTTTAAAATGGCATAAAAATCATCTTTGTATGTAAAGTAGTTATCGAGATATTGAAGAAAAAAGCTGAACACATTTGGCTAATTCGGCGATATTATGACATTTTGAATATGACTTAACTTTTAAAACAAAAATTTTAAAATTTTTTTTCGTTCATATGTGTATGTTCCTTATAAGATAAAAGGAACCTTCTCACTAAATTTCATTAAAATCGGAGGGGGTCGTGTCCCACTATTAATCGTTTTGACATGGAATTACCTATATATGTTTTATTAATTTAAGTGAACTGTAAGGTTTTTGAAAATGTACGACAAAATACGTGTCCCGTATTTATATATTTAACAACAAGTATTCCCTGGTTACCCAGCACTAATATAGGATAGAAATATTTGTAAATTTTGAAGTGGGCGTGGCACCTCTCATACAAAAACAGTAAAGGAAATCACTGGTTATTAGCAGCATACAAAACAGCCATCAATATACAACATTCCGCTTTTCATTAATAGATGGCAGCACGCAAACATCAATACGCCAACATAGCCACGTCAACACCACCATGTAGATGGCAGCATGATAAAACACCAAATACACAACAATGTACGATCAGCAATTTATAAAACAATAACAGTAAATTTAACCCATTGTTCGCCGCACCAAGTAAACTGACAATATAATAACGAAATAAGATTCAAAATAAATGACAGAAAAAAAACATTGCAACAAAAAAAGGGTTAGTGTGCTTGTGATTATAATCAGAAAGTTTTATGTTTTTTTTTTTTAGCAATTTTTACTATGTAGTCCTATAAAACTGTGAAGTATTCAATTTTATTCTGATACCATTATAAATTACGGCGTACTTAACTCTTTTTCGGGAGAAGGGTTGATATCGGGCCTAGGGTAAATTATATACCAACTTTCACGAAATTTAACAGTGTCATTACTAGTCCCATAACACTGTTACGTGCCAACTTTGACTATGATAGCATTATTAATAACGGTTTAAGACGTACTAAACTGTTTTCCGGGAGTAGGGTTTATATGGGGCCCAGGGTAAATTATAGACCAACTTTCACGAAATTTAACAGTGTCATTACTAGTCCCATAACACTGTTACGTGCCAACTTTGACTATGATAGCATTATTAATAACGGTTTAAGACGTACTAAACTGTTTTCCGGGAGTAGGGTTTGTATGGGGCCTAGGGCAAATTATGAACCGATCTTCACGAAATTTTACAGTGTGATGTCCAGTCGAATTAAATAAACTTTTGCAGAATCTTATATCATTTCGAACATTGTTTCACCACTTATGTAAGTTTTTGTAACAAAATGATCAATTTTTTAAGGTGGTGGTTCCACATTTTGATTCAGATCTCTGATCGTACTGAAGCGGGTTTGCTGGATTTCAATCCCAAACTGCTTAGGATAACTAACTAACTAACTTTGAGTTTTTCGAAAGTGAGCGTGCTTTGAACAGACAGACATACAGACGGACATGGCTAAAGAAGAATTTACTCATGAAAAAAATATATATACTTTATGGGGTCTGAGATGAATAATAAAAAAGTTTCACACGGAATGACAAACTTAGTATACTCTCTTCAAAACTAATTGTGGTAAATGGTATAAAAATAGGAAAACTTCAGGTTAAGATATCTCAGAGAAGGAACAAGATATTACAAAGGTAGAATAATCATTTTCAAGATAATTGGTATGAACTTTAGACGACATATTTGCGCAGTTTATAATGTCTCGAATATGAGCATCATATTGCAAAAACATGATGAGATGTAGAAATTCTAGATACAGATTTGGACTCAAACTCCAACCTTTAGAAAGGAGTACGTTAGTCCTAGAGTTTCGACTCTTTCCAAATTGTGCAGGCCTGTATAATTTACACAAGTTGCAGGAAGAAGACGTCTGGGCCATAATTTACACAAATTTAAAGGAAGGAAACGCTTTTTGGGCTTCACGAGGGATCCCAAACTAAAGTAAATAAGCAGACCTAATTTAACCCTTTGACGACCATAGGCAAGTATGCTTGCCCGAGGGTTTTTGGTTTATATATTAGTTCAGGTAACAGATAGAGCAAATATGTGAAAGACTGTTTTAAAGAAGACGATTGGGGCAACAATTTTGTAGAATAGTGGAAGTGCCTATCTGTTCCCACTTGTTGCCTACAAGGCTCCGAATTTGGTCAAACAATTGGCTTTATACCGAGGGCTGCTACGGGGTAAAAATAGGGCGCAAGGGGCTGAGAGTCAATTATGTTTTGGATTCAGCCTTTATCTATCAGAAAATCAAATCCAGAAGTCTGCGTAAATTCCAAGCTGCCAACAGCTAATCAAATTATGTTTGGCAATTATGTTTGCCTATGGGTTGAAACGAAACTTTACATTCGTAAAACCCTCTACAACTATAATCTCCAATTTCAAATTAAGTTTCTAGCTTTTGAGCGTTTTTTTTTAAAGAAATGTTTAACACTGAAAAATCATACCTGCGCTTAGTATTTTGCATTCACATATTTAAACGAAAAAGGGGAATCACCAAATTGCATAATATGTATGTACATGCATATGAACACATGTAAGTATTTTGACAGTGTTTAGTTTAAATTTGAAACGCATGCACTATTTGCATCAGTCTGTATAAAAAAGTGAAAGAAAACAGTGTTTATGTTTAAAATGAGTGGATCAGCCCGAGATCGTTTCTTTTTCCTTCGACCAGAGCAAATCGAACAAATTTTACTTTGCGACTCCAGTGATGATGACGAAGAAGCTGTTACAAACTTGGATAAAGAAGATATCTTATTTCTTGAAAATGACGTCATTGAAATGCAAAATGATGAGCCCTTAGAAGTAGTAATTGAGGGTACTAAGCAGGTCGAATTATTTGTTAAAAAAGGACGTATTGGCCATAATCGATTTGGACCAGCAGATGAGCCAATAACATCGAATTTAAATGTTGCGCAAGAGGCAACAAGACCCGCGTTGTTCATACCACCCGAAAAGACCTTCCGCTTTAGACAGACCCTTGCTTACAAGAATCATATTTTTACAGGATGTGAAGAGAATAGGGCATACAAATATTCCCAAATTTTAAAGCCTGTTGTGAATATGCATGAAGAAATCCCATCAGCATACGAAGTATTCAACAGTGTTTGTATTTTCGAAGGTGAGTTTTTATAAATCCCAAAAATTTTGATATATTGTGTTTGTACTGACTTACTGTTTTTATTCATATATCTTAGAGATGTGCTTCATGATAGTGGAGCAGTCCAACATATATGCTTTGCAAAAAGGGCGTTTGTTCACTCTGACCGTGGCTGAGTTTAAGGCTTATATGGGTATTATCATACGAATGAGCTTAGTGAAGCTCCCATCAACACGTCTGTATTGGTCAACTGATCCAACTTTTCACCAAGCTCAGATAGCTGGTGTCATGCCACGGCTCAGATTTGAAGAAATAACAGCTAATCTTCACTTTTGCGATAACAATAAGGCAGATGTTAGTGACCGTGGCTATAAAATCCGGCCAATTTTAGATCATATTAATAAGGTTATGCCAAACGTATACACGTATTCAAAAAAGCTATGAATCGATGAACATACGGTAAAGTTTAAAGGACACAATGCTATGAAACAATACATGAAGGACAAACCTATTTCATGGGGATTCAAACTTTGGTGTTTATGTGAGTCTGAAACTGGGTTCTTGTATAATATTGATATTTACACCGGAAAAAAACCATTCGTTGAGCACGGTCTTGGTGAGGCTGTTGTCTTGCAGTTATGCGAGCCTCTGGCAAAAAAAGGGGTTGAAGTTTACTTCGACAATTTTTTTACGAGCCTGAAATTAATGCATATTCTTCAGCAAAATGACATAATGGCGTGCGGGACAATCCGATGTAATAGAAAGCACATGCCAAAGAATTTTCCGGCGGATAAAGATATGAAAAGAGGGGACATTAGTTACTTCATATCGGATAGCATTTCTGTAGTAAAATGGATGGATAATCGTGGTGTCTACCTCGCTTCAAATTTTATTGACCCAACAGCGCAATTCAAAGTCAAGCGACGCGTAGGTGGTCAAGCTGCTAAAATAGATATTGATTGCCCCCTGATTATACAGCACTATAATAAAAGAATGGGAGGAGTTGATCTAATGGATCAAAAAAAAGTGTATTATGAGTACGATCGTAGAAGTAAGTGGCGTTTTTATTTACGTCTGTTCTTCGACCTTTTCGAGTTATGTGTTAATAATAGCAACATAATATATACAAAACTCATATTGGCCAACCGTTCCTCTGTCAACGTGACCTCTATTGATTTTCGAGCAGCTTTAGCCAAAGAACTAATAAACGACTTCAATTCAAGAAAGCGTAGCGTGCCTTTTCAGCGGTAACCAAATCTGGAACTCATTTTATAAGCAAGCCCAAATCTCTCCATAAAATGGAAAAGCGTGAAGGTTGGAAACGTTGTTCCCATTGTGCTTCCAAAAATAAGTATAGTCGCACAAATGTTTTTTGCGTTCAATGCAATGTGTTTCTTTGCTTCACTACGTCCCGTGATTGCTTTGGAATCTATCACGAACAACACTAATAATAATTTATTTTTGTGATCTATTATATTTTACAGTATATTTAAAATAAAAACTTTTATAAAAATCTTTTCTGTTATTAAATAATTTGGGACAAAAAATTTGCTTTCAACCCATAGGCAACTATGTTTGCCAAGCAAAATTGGGGACTTAGAGGCTACGCAGAAGGCCAATTTTTTTTTTCGTAACTACTATATGGCCATAGATTGCGATAATAAAACAAAAAAGTTAATCGGTTCAGCCGAAAATGTTTGGTCGTCAAAGGGTTAACGTGAACACAAACAATTTTAGTATCTTGCTTATATTCCCTGTGGAGAATCATCTTAATGATATTTCACCTTTGGTGTTACATCCTCCGGGGTATTATCGGGTGAAGACAGTAACTGGGACCAGATTCTGCCAGAATTGGAAATATTTTTTTGTTATTGTAAAGCATTCATTTGAGTTTCACAATACTGAAAAAATAATTTTGATTCGTTCAGTATTGACTGAAATAAAACTGCTTTCGAATCGAGAAAGTACTCGATCACGAATGCCAGAATTATACCCCTGGTATTCGTCAAAATTCCAAAATCTTCATAGTTTCTTGCGATGGCGGCTGACCGGATGGCGGATTTCCTATCTTAAATTCCAAAATGAACACATCTAAGGAGATCGTCACGATATCTTCACGGCTGACCATATTTCCTACCTAGTACCGCGGGAGTCAGTAGCTCCCAGTGGCACGCGGCTAGACTGACTATTGGTTCAGACCTCCGTTTTTCAGGAAGATTGTCTTTGCTGGATTTTTTCTTTTCCGTTTGAACGATACTTTTGGGGATCACGTGGTGGTTGTGGTGTACCAACCAAAATCGCAAGACGGGATATCCTCTAAATCCCACTAAAGGGCTATCTTTTTACCACTTATAGTAGAGTTCGACCTGAGGGAGGACTATCCCTAGGCGATGTTGCTATTCATCAGAAGCTGCTAGCATTTTCTAAATGCTGTGAATGCTGGACAGCTCCAGTTCCTAGCCAAGGAGCAAGTGTATAATCTTGTCGGATTATGCTTTTATACTCAGAGTCGATAACTGATAACTCATCTGATTCTAGAGCTGTTATTCTAAGATTTTATATCTTGTTGCTTTAGAAAGGCAATTATTAATAATTAAATACAAAAACAAATACGATTGGTAAACGTTTTGTTTGTCACCCAGTGGTTAAGATCCACCAGGAAGTAGGCCCTGTGGCAGGTATCCATGCATATATTTTCCACAGCTCTTTTGCTTTTATAAAGAAAATCCTTTCTAATAGTTAAAATCGTTAAAAATTTTCTTAAGTTTTTAAATTTGTGCCACAACCTGCCGAAATAATTTCAGGCTGTAACAAACAAGTGCTCCGAACTAAATACCATCAATTCCAAAAATTGCATAACAGAGACCATTAAGAAGTTAAGAAGGAAAAAAACTTACGCAATTACCATGCTTCGTTAGATGTCTGAGAAGTAGAAATGTTTTGGTCGTTATTTTTTTCTTAAAAGCCTGCACCGTCCTCTCCAAAATCCGATGTTGTTATAGCAGCGTTGTAAAACGATTTCTCATCTTGGGGTTGCTTGGAAAAAAGGTGTGCGAATGAATAAATAAATGACTAAATGAATGAGTGAATGGATAGATGTTGCTTGTATACAATTTATAAGTAACGTTAAAAAAGAAATGGTGAATTTTTGTAACAGACGAAAAAAAGTAAATCAAATAAAAAGACTCGTGTAAATTTGGAGCAAAATATAAATGATGCTAAAAAGGAAGACGTTCGGGAAGGTATTTTACTGTAGTAATTGTTTTTTTTTTTTTTTTTGAGAGTGGTGTTTTCGAAGTGAGATTTTAGTTCAAGGTTGATTAAATGCAAAAAGAATAAGAATATTTTATAAACAAGTGAAAAGATTTTTTAACTTTTTCATCGTCTTACTCGTCTTCCAACACTTGGATTTTCTTTTCCCTTAAGTCGGTTTCCTTTTCATTTCCAAACACTAAGCTAATGCCTAAACTGTGAGTGCGTTAATGTGCGTGAGTTTAAAGATGTATGTGATAGTATTTAAGTTGAATTGAATTGTTGACATCAAAGTGTTCAAATATTTGTGTACGAATGACTGAATTGTTGTTATTTTTATTGAAAAACTGTAAGAGCCATAAAATTTGCTGTTTAGCTTGATTTTTTTTTGGGATTCATGACATTGGTATTGATTTATAACAGCATTAATGGCATTTACGAGAGTTTAATGTTGATAAATTGAAGAGATTTTCAAAAATATGCTTAAGGTTATCTGTAGATATAAAAATATTGTAATTATTAAGATTATTTTTATCATTGATTTTAAAAGATATTTTTATAAAAAAATTATTGGTAAGAAGAAAATTATCTTGAAATTCTGACAGTAAATTATTTATTAAATTGTTCAAAATGAAATCTGTTCTTTAAATAAATAAAATTTTTAATCTATATATATCGATGGCTTAATATAATATAAAAAAGGCCTAACTCGATTTTTTTAACAAATAGCTTTTTTTTGTTTATTCTGGTAGCTAATGCCACATGTACATTATAAATTTTTTTATCGAAAATTTAACGGATTTTATTAAGTTTTTTTCTTCCTCAGTAAACAAACAAAAAAAAATGGAGTTAGGTCTTTTTTATGTTAAGTCATCGATATAAAAATGAAAAATGATTGTCTGTTTGTAAGTTTGTTTGTTGGCTTATAGACTCCTAAGCAACTAAACCGATTTTCTTGAAATTTTTACAGTAACATCAAGTAAGCCCTAAAACTAAAAAAAACTTCTTGTTTTTTCAATAGGGGTAGGGGAATGACAAGAGTCGCTACACCCATTTTCTTGATTTTTTTTGCAGTAGCATCTTTAAAGCTCCAAAATTGAAATATGATAGCACCAGGGGAAGTAGAACCCCCATATGACGCCAATGTTAAATACCGTGCATATCTTTAAAACTGCCCAGTAAAAACTTCGCTTACTTTTTCAAAATTAATAGCTTCCTTCACTCATTATTTAGTAACTTTCTTCCTTAACTACTTCTATAGCTACTTCTATAACTACTTCTTTCTAGATGTATGTAAGTAAAAAAATAATGACTTACTTGTGAATGCGTTCATTTTTGGACATCCCTTGTAAAATTCATCGGTTCTTTCAGTAGAATTGTTAGTATTGCTTTTAGTTTTTTCTGGTTACTGAACACATTATTTTGTAGGCGAAGTTTTTACTGGGTGTTATAGTGAGAATGTTCAAAGTTTGTAGAGGTCACTCTTATGGTAAACTACACCTTTGAAAATAAAAATAAAGGCAGAAGGCGTAGGGGCATCAATACTCACCATTGAATGCATATTTTAAGTATCGCATAAAGTACAATTGTAGCTAGAGTCTTCAAACGTGGTTAAGTCCACTATTATGGTAAACTATAAACTTCAAAATAAAAATGGGCGGGGTAGATGGGAGCGGAGCTGTTCCTCCCATAGAGCAAAAATACTAAACACCACATATCTGAAGACAAAAGCTTTCAAGCTTTGTAGGAACCACTCTTATGGTAACCCAGTAAAAACTTCGCCTACAAAATAATGTGTTGAGAAATTAGAAAAACATAAGAGCACTACTTACAATTCTACGGAAAGAACCAATGAATTTTACAAGGGATGTCCTAAAATGAACTCATTAAAAAGCAAGTCATTATTTTTTTTTACTACATACATCTAGAAATAAGTACACACAGAAAACAAATTGGTTGGGAAACCGTTGCAGTAATAAAATATTGATCAAGTAACATGATTTATTATTGCAACTATTAAAAATTTATAGTTCTAACTGATTTTAAATTCTCTCGATTATTAAAACGTTATTCTAACTGAAATATGATTCCTTCAATTCTTTTATTAGTTATGATAACTAATTTAATTTAGTTCTAAAAATTAGTACAAATGGTTAGAATCACAACCGAATTTAATACAGGGCAATACTGAATATTGGTCATTGCAATTAATAATTTGCTTTCGTCAATAAATTTTGTAATATAAATGTTAATTCATTTATTGCAGCTAATTATTGATTGTTGGAATAGTTTCAATTCGAGTACAACAAATAAAAACATAATTATTCGGAATTCACAACCAAAAACTAGTTAAGAGCCCCAATTACTAAATTTTCTGTCAAAACATATGATAGATTAAAATAATTTTTAATTTTATATTTTAAAATTATCTTTGCGGTAAAAAATGGAAAATGTGCCAAAACTTAATAAATAGGGGTAAGTAATTTACGTATTCTTATAGGTATGAACATATATAGGTACATATGTATGTATGTATGTACTATTTTTTTATACCCTGCAAATTACATTGGACTTTTGATCCATTTTGATCCTGGGCTGGTCCAATATAGTGCAAGTATGGACCATGTCATTATTAAAAAAAGTTTAAAGTGAAACGACATGTCTTCGTTTTTTAACGACATGTTTTCGTTTTGAACATGTTTTCGTTTTGAAACTATTTCAAAGCTAATCCTCTGGAGTATACCATGGAGTAGTTTTAAGACTTCTCCTTTGTAATGCAAGCTGGGTTATATGGTTCTGCCCTAGGACATCGTACTGTTTAATAAGCCATTTTTTCCATTCATTGGTGTTACCTTTGGACAAGTCCTTGCCCCTTATGGGCTACATTTGACCGGTTAAAAAAAATATATTGATAACGACAATCAAATCTCTTGTTATGACCACCAATTATGTGTTAATTCAGTTGCAGCTATCATATATTCGGGTATAAGCACAATTTTGTTTCTAATAATCATACTAACAACTAACAATATCTGTTGTTATAACTGATAGTGTACTAAAATTCAAATGTTGCTATCAAAAATATTGTGCTTAGCAACGAAATTTTCAGTAATTGGAACCGAATTGTGTGATAGTACATGCAACCGACGAAATTCGATTGGCGCCAAATTCGGTTGTGATGACGAATCTGTTTTCTCTGTGTAGTTTTAGAAGTTGTTATAAAAGTAGTTAAAGAAGAAAGCTACTAAATAATGAGTGAGAGAAGCTATTTATTTTGAAAAAGTAAGCGAAGTTTTTACTGGGAAACTACACCTTTTGAAATAAAAATATAGGGGGTAGGTGCAGGGGAAGCAATACATTTTTACAGCAGCATCCTGTGAGCCAAAAAAGTAAAATAGACTAATTATTTGGTCGATAGGGGTAGGGTACATAGGAGCAAATGTTGAAGAAAATTTATGACTTAGTCAAGTGACTGATTCATCATCGCGTAGCCCAAACGGCTGAAGCTAGAGACATACAATTTGGACAGTGAATAAGTCCCCCAACGAATAGATCAACGGAAAAGAGATTTTTGGAAATTTTAATAATGAGAGGATAAAATGGGTTAAATTACTTAACATTGGCAATAAATATTTCTAAAATTCAAAGTGGGCGTGGTACCTCCCATACAAAGACAATATGAATAACTCCATATACGGGGAACGGTTACAGAAAAGTTTTGAAATTTCAAACAAATAGCATGGTATTCTCTACAAAATATCTGTCAAAAAGTTGGCTGGATTAGAGAAATGGTCGTGACACCTTCAATATAAGCACAATATAGGTTTCTGTATATCAGTAGAATGGTAACAGTAAAAGTATTTAAATTTGGTACTATTTGACTAATTTTATCTCAATGTGGGCACCGGGTAAAGCTAGTATCTTATTAAATTGAGGCAATAGTCTTACGTGTAATAGATTTTTAGCGCAGTAAGTCCTAGTTCTGTGTGTGATCTATGATTAAGTCCAACGATGTAACTTGCTATTCTATTTAAAAGCTTTTTAAGTTAGTTAATACCGATTTGTGATATTTCTGAATGGACGTCTAATCCAATAATAAAGGAAGACATTGTGCCATAACAGAATTTTACTTAACTACGCATGGTAAATAAAATACATTCGCTAGCAACTGGACATCATCAGCATAATTACAAAGCCAACAGAATTCTATATGCCAGAGAAGTCGTTCATATAAATCAAGAAAACCTCAAACTGGAACCCTGAGATACTCCTCTATAACTTTTAGCGACTGAAGGTGAAACTGATTCATTTTATTTACTTATTGGCATCTTTTACTAAGAAATGGCCAGGTTTATTTACAAGCTGACAAGCCTAAGTCACACTGACATTATAACTTGCTACATGCCCATATATGTTTATCAGGTTCAAATGCTTTATTTAAATCAAGAAATGCAAGTGTAGAACTAAATTTATTTGGGGGATTCACAAGGTAGTCATAGAGTTGTAAAGTCATATGTCTAATAATAATTACAAGAACTATATATGACTGCTGTGGGCAAACGCTTATATTTAATTTAGATTTCAACTGTACAGTTATGATGAATCAATGAACACGGGATTAACATTTTTATTTTGTTTGAAATACAAAAGCATTTTTAAAACAATTGTAAAATCTAATTTAGGATATTATGACGATATGACTTAATAGCACACCTTGTGAATCCCCCAAATTCTTGTGTTATCCACACAATTTTAAATCAAACTTGTACTGCTACATATATGGTGGCGTATGAGTAGCGCTATGATTTATTTATTTAATAACTTTCTTCTTTCTGATTTTATTTAACGTTGGCATTAATAGAAATTGAGATTATAGATTGGAAATATGATAACATTATTTAATAATAACAATTCCTTGCTCGTCGTCTAATTGATTACGGGCTGCCTCTTTACTGGGCGTAAGCTGTATACCTCCAACGTTTTCTATTCGCTGCCTTGAGTCCTTGAAAAAACCAATTTTTTTCAATTTACGTCCTGGGCTAACTGCCGTTTGGTTAGCTCCTTGCAATGTGGATTTTTGCCACTTGTTTCTTGGACAACCTCTTTTCCTGCTACCCTGTGGGTTATAGTAAAAGGCGGCATGCGGCTGCGGGTGGCTATCAGGTGTTCAGTTTTTCGCTTGAAATTTTTTTGATAGGCAAATGAAAGCGGCACATTTAAAGCGGCAAATGTTGAATAAGCTGTTAAAAAATGTTCAATCCAAAAAAAAAAAAAAAAAAACATTTATATGAACATAATAAGAATTTACTTATCAAATTAGTTTTCATCCACTTCCTTTGTAATGTATTTAAAATTTCGTTTGTTCAATGATTATGTTTGTGTATAGCAAAGTCTACTTCACGCGGCTTTAAACAAAAGTAAAAAAAATTCAACTTCAAAACAAACAAACAACGTAAGCAAAAAATAAATTCATTTAAATCATAACGTTAACTATGTGCCTTCCTGTACCTAGAACAATAATTCCATAAACTTAGTGAACAATAATTTGTACTTACACAGAAAAAAATAATTTTCATATTTGAATACGAAAATCGCATATTTGATTACAAAAATTTTTGAATTTTCCGCGATGACGATTTTTGCGGTATTGATAAAAAAGTTTGTATGCATAATTGTTAAATTTTTAGTCAACAACCAAGTTTATTGAGTCAACAAAAAAAGTTGTTTGTTGCCCAAAATAATTTTTTCAACTAAATTGTTGAATAAATCAAAAAAAAAATGTTAATCGAATCTTTATTTTTTTATTTATTAATGATGATGTCATAAATTTTTATATTTTTATAAAAACACTAAAATTTTTTATGCTGGGAAAAGTAAGTTCCTATGCGCATTTCACTGGTTGCTTAGGCCAGATCATCAGGAAACCTTTTCTAAAGACTTTGGCAAAACTAAATATATTATTCAAATACAACTGTAAAACAAATGAGAATTATGAGCTATTTAAAAATGGACAAGAGTTGTTAAAATACTGTCTTTACTTTGATTCAAATATTATTTTTATTGAATATGAAGAAATATTTAATTATTTCGTTATTAAATATGTTTTATTAAGTGTTATTTTGCAAAGTGTAAATTTGATAAATTTTTTCTTTGAATCAAACAAAAAGTTTGTTGACATAAAATTTGATTTTTAACAAACTGTGTAGGCATTGAAATTCTTTCTTTTGTCCGATTGTCAGTGAATTTTGAATTTTTTTATAAAAATAATATAAAAAATTTTATGTAATTAGAAATCATATTACCAGCTTTTGTTATTGTCATGTATTGATTAGGGTTTCATATAAGACTTAGTCGAAAAAGTCCCTATTTTACTACTTAACTTAGAAAAAAAATATAGCTTAAATGGCAAATATATCAAAACCACTTCAAAGTGTTCTTAAAACTTACTTAAGATTGAAAAAATACTATTTATGCCAAAAGCTATTTTTTCTGTTTTAAAAAAATTAAATCACTTAAAATTCACAAACAGCTCTGTGGCAAAAAGGAAAAATGACAGCTTTGCAATCTCCTTGTTCAAAAGTACTCATGGACAAAGTTGAAATTATTTTGTACGATTATTTAGGTAGTTATAGCAAAATTACTTTTTGCTTATTTTTTTCAACGTGAAATAACATTTAGAATATAAACTTAAGTTCAATACCGATCTGTGACGTTGGAGTGGTAAGAAAATAAATATAATTAATATATAATTTCAAAAAAAATCTTCAAAGTTTCAAATGGCTTTCCTAAAAACATAAAAAAGACTTAAGCACGTTTACCTTATTGCCTCAGAGTCTAAATCCGCTTAAAATATTGAAATAAAAAAAAACAAGTATGAGATTATAATCGGTTAAGCAAGACCATACGATACCCTACACTACAGTATATGCAAACAATTTGTGCTAGTGGGACCCATGGGCAAATATGGACCCGCCATAACAAAACAATGTGATGAGGTTAACATTCATGTAAAAAATTGACTGACTCCAATAAAAATTTGGTTTTTACCAAATTTCATCGTAATACCAACATAATAAGATGGTTTATGGCACAAATACCCTATTCCGGAAAGAAGCTTGCATGGGGGATATGTTAAATTATGAACCGATCTGCCCCATTTTCAATAGGCCAATAAGAACCTACCCAGCAAAAACTTACATTGCGAAGTTAAAGTTAGAAAACTTATATAACTTCTCTTCACTTCTTACATATTGGCGTTGTTACTCATTATTTTAACACGGGGATTTCATAGAGGCAAGTACTTACCACCATCGCTTACAAATAGGGAGTTTAATAAGTCATTACCACTTTCGCTAACAAATAGGTTCTTCAAATTGGTATTTACTTTCTAATGCAAAATTTGACTACCCTGCATAAGGACATGTTCGTACTAAAGACCTGCACAGATGTATCTGTTTATATCTGTTTCTGTGTTTTTTCTAAAGTTGATGCGTATGGATGAGTGCTCTTGTGTTTCTGATATAAGTTGATGTTGATATGATTTGTAAAAGAGTGGATGTAAGTTGATAAAAAAGCGAAAGAGAGTATCATATCTGCTTATATCTGTTTCGCAAAAGCAGATACTAGTGGATACTTATGGAATACAATAAGTTACTTATTGTACGATACCGTTATTTTCAATGAAAGAGAGCGTGAATGTATTTCGAGCGAAAAAAAGCCAAACAAAAAAATTTACAAAAACAAAACACACAGGCTGCTCGTTCTGTGGTCGTACAAATTGCCAAGCAACAACAAACACACACTGTGTGTTCATGCTG
The DNA here is from genome assembly GCA_963931875.1 of Pollenia griseotomentosa. Lineage (NCBI taxonomy): Eukaryota > Metazoa > Arthropoda > Insecta > Diptera > Polleniidae > Pollenia > Pollenia griseotomentosa. Next base: position 41,539,760 of record OZ007563.1, read on the forward strand.
TGACAGTACAAATTGTCGAGCAACAACAACAACACAAGCGAGAATCATTGTGATCAGGCCTGCCATAATTAACGATTTATCGGCATTTGGACGATTTTTGCCTCTAAATTATTAAAGTGCCTATTTTTTGAGAAACACTTACAATACAGTAATTTTTGGTTTATTTTATATAAATTATTAATTTTGGGTAACTTAGGGAAAAAATGGTTATACATATATATTCCATATTTGCAGTATTTTTGTGGTATGTCTAACACAACAAACACATTTTGAAAAATATACAACTTCATATAAGGGACTTAAAGCACAAGGGGAATCGATCTAAAGAAATTCAAACGTCCGGCTGGCTGGCTATGTAAACCAGGGTTTAAAATGCTATCGCCATATTAGCAAAAGCAGCCAAATTTTGTCATTTTTTTTTTAATTAAAAAAAATCAAAATTGAAAAGTTCTACTGCTAAAATAGCCCACACTTTTCAAAAGCAGCTGCAACTTGCTTTTTTAACAATGGCAAAAAATTTTTATTTAAACAAGCTCAAAAAGCAACGGCAATCACTTTTATGTTGTAGGAAAAAGAATGAAACAAACAGCTTCTGTCTGTTAGCCGCCAAATCAAAAACCAATGTATGCTAATAGACGCAAAATCGGAGATAATAGCAGCACAAAAGGTTGCTAAAAGTCACACTATTGCTGAGAAATAATTTACGACGACAAGTGATATTTTTGATGCCAGACAAACACAACAAGATTTTTTTTTTTTTTTCTATACAATGTAGGAATCAAATAAACGTCACAATTTGTGTGTTTTACCTTTTCCAAGCGGAAACGGTATTTGTATGGAAAGTAAAACAAATTTTTGTACAAGCTGTCAAGTTGTACACTGATCAGTATTTTATCGTTGTAATCTGTAATCGTCGCCTGCTTTTTTTATTGAACCGGCTTTTTGTTATTACCAGTCAGAGAAGAATTTTTTTTCTTTGAGCTTTAAATTTTTTTTGTTTTGTCTTTTTTAACTTGCTCTTCTTTTAGGAAAAAGGAAAAAAGCAAAAGGCGAAATAATCATATTTAAATTTTGCTATAAATAAATATAAATAAATAAATAATTTTTTCCAAAAGATATTTGTAACCAAAAAATTACTTAGGTTATCAATAACCAAAAAAATAAATTTTACTTAAATTGATTACCACAACCAAAATAAAATATATGTATATAACGATAATGGTTAAAGGTTCGCAATTGAAAATTGAGTTCATCCGAACTTACTACTACTTTTATACTTAAAACCTACTTTTATTTTTTCGTTGTAAAATAATTTTTAACTGTGGAGTTAAGATCGTTTATTCTAGATCACCATAGGTTCTTAAAGAGACGAACCTATTGGTATAAGACAGTATATGTCTCCGCTGACTCTAATATGAAGAGTTTTCAAGCTAAAATTATATGGATCACTCTTATTAACGGTACCTGCCATTTACCCTTAAGTAAAATCTATTCATATAAAGGGTGTCTGGTGGCAAAATTATATTTTTTATGCAATTATTTCAAAAAGTAATAAACGGTGCGGAGGGAGGTTGGCGCCGTTGGAATTATCGATTGGGAGGATTTGTTAGTCACAGTAGTCGAGTGAGCATCGCGCGTTCGCTTAGGAGACATTTTTTAAGGGCAATGATTCTTACGTAATTGCTCGTCGACAATTTTGTTCAAAGTTCATTTTCACTTAAATAGCCACGTCAACAAACAAATCTACCATTACTGGTCTCCAAGAACCTCCAACCCTCGATTGAAACATCAAATACCTTTATATGAGAAAATTGGGTCATTTTTTTTAAATTCTCGAAAAACAAGGCTCCGTTTTGAACAGTGTGTTCAAGTCGACAAATGACATGTGGATGACATATTCTTTAAAAAATAAAATCCATTTCCATTGCATTTCCATTTAACCGTTCAATGCTTTTAATAAAACTTTGTGTCAATTATTACATTTTTTATTTAAGTTTGAAGTTATAAATCTGCTATCAGATACCCCGGAATTTTTTTAATTAAATAAAATTTATAAAACATTTATTTTTATTTATTTTTTTTAAAGCATTATGTAATGGTTAATTGTTTTGCTTTGTTGTTTTTGTCATTAAAAAAATGTTTTATTGTGTTTTAAACAGTAATTTTAATTTGCCGTTTTTTCATAATTTGATTTCTGATTTGTTTTTGAAAATATGCCGATTTTTTACTAAAACCATCTGGCACCCCTGGTTGAGATCTTATACAAGTTTTTATAAACTCTCTTATTTTCATCAACTCGCCAACAATATTTTAGCATACAACAGATAACCACAGAAATTGTAGAAATACTTATGGTGACAACAGATATTTGTAAGCAAAAAAAAAATGTTATGACACACTCAATCCAAAACCATAAGCATCTGTTTTTGTTTTTAAGATATGGTGAGTGGGCAAAAGCAAAACCATACAATATCAGTTACACTAATTCTCTCATTTATATCAGTAGTAACAGATAAATATCTGGTGTATCTGTTTTAACAATACTTACTGATACACTCGTGCAGGTCTTTAGTTCGTACCCAATTAACCAGAAAACGATATGATTGCAAAACGATATGATATTTTCGTGGAAACAATTCAAATACTATCGTTTACAAGAACGATATAATATATAACAATTTATATATTTAAAAAACAAATTGTAGGAAAATATATTTAAAATCCATAGCGGAGTTCAATATTAGTCTTGTAAAAGAGCAAATGCAAAATATCGTTGCACTTTAATGAAATCAAACGGAAACTCTGTGTATATTATTGTTGGATTTAATAAAAGAGCTACGATAGTTTGCATTTGCACTTTGCAAGACTAATATTAAACTCCGCAAATTGAAGACTGAATACATAAAAGCTTAAATGCATTTTATTATGAATTAATTATAAGTTTCGTTAATTAACTCATAAACAAGTTCTTCTGTAGCAGATTATATGCCTGTCTTAACTTAACTTTTTTTATGTAATGCAGATGGTATGAAGTAGTCATGAAAAAGCAATTTGTTCAATAATTGTAAGTCATTACAAAGTTTTTGCTGGGTATGCACCAAATTTCATTAAATTACCTTCAGAGTTGTGAACTGTACTTTGCGCACAAAGTATACATGGCTGTCCAGCCTGTCCAATCACAAACGCAAACTATCATTAATGTTTGTGGTTATGATTGTGTCAAAAACGTCTTTAGTAACAATATATGTTCAAAAATAATGCTTATGGCTAATTATTGTCTCAATCATATTTTTATGTTCAGAAGAAATACGCAAACCATCATTCAAACCATGTTCCTATTTTCCCAACACCATGCAACATGTCTATTTCAACATGTTATATGGTTCTCAGAATAAAACCAAAAACATTTTTAATATCAAAAATTTATTTTTTATTAAAATATAATAAATATTTTTATATTTAATAATAAAATTAAATACATACAATTTAGAAAAGTAAAATAAAGGATAATACAAATATACAAACATACCTTTACCTGTATCAGTATACTGTAGAACAGAAATTAAAAAAATTCAGGGCTAATGACAAAATGTTGTGTCAAAATTTCTATGCCGGTTTCAATTTTGTTGGTTTTTTTTTTTGGCTGCAAGAAAGACAACGCAAATGAGTATTTTTACATTTTTATAATTGTGAATATATAAATAACTTACCTGTATAAATTAACGTATAATAACTAATTTATTTCCTTAGTTTTTTAAGTCAACGTTTTAATTATTTTGTAATTCATGTTTCCCGATCAACATTTCGTATAAACACACACTATATACTTTGACAATAAATGATTGCTCCTTTAGAGAATGTTTTTAAGCAAACAAAAATTGTGGTATTAAACATACCTTTTGTGGGCAACTTATTTTATTATTTTAATTTTATAGTTGAAAACATTTCTCATAATTTAATATGTTTAGCTAGATCTGAGTAACTTTTAACTATATACATACTATTATTATAGTGAATTTAAAAATGTTAAGAACAAAAAATATTTTTTCAAGTTATATTAGAACTATAATAAATTTATAAGGGTAAACATATTAGGCAAATATGAACAAACATGGTCGTAGTGAACACTCATTTATCATGTTTTTTCTCTGCGTGTGCTGCCCAGCCGGACGGACATCGTTAATTCGACTCAGAAAGTAATTTTGAGCCGATCGGTATACTTAAAGTTTAAGACCAATATTTTAAGATGTTAAAAACATCAGCACAAATGCATAATACCCTCTTCACTATTGTTGTGTCGTTTTTTCCAAGTCTAGCTTTTTTTATTTCGCTTACACTTTCATTCTCTATCTTTGTTGAAAGCTTTTCCGATTTTCGTTTTTATACCCTTCACCGAAGGTAAAAGAGTATATATAAGTTTGTCATTCCGTTTCTAACCATTTCCATTATATTGATCCTAAGCCCTATAAAGTATATATATTCTGGATCCTCATGAGAAGCGACGTTCAAATCCGGCTGACCGCCTGTCTGTCTGTTGAAAAGGTTTTTCCTAAAACCCCAGATATGGTGGGGCTTGGTTGGTATATATTTATGTCAGGTATGCTCATAGAAATGCTATTGAAATTCAGCCAGATCGCTCCATAAATGACTGAGGTATGAGCAAAAACCACGACTGCCTCTTATTTTTTCCATTGTTGGTTTTTTATTTTTTTATGTATGTATATCTAGAGAACGGCGAGAGCCAAGGTTTCCAAATAAAATACAAGTCTCTTCGTCATCAATACACAGCATCCGAAAAATGTGAGCGGGATTGTGGCACAAAATAGTTTTTTATAGCCCACAAAAATAGTTTTTTATGTACACAACGCTGAGTTATTAATAAACAATTTTTCTAGAAATATGGGCTGGATTGGAGAGGTGGGCGTGGTACAAAATGGTTTTTTTTTATCTAAAGAGCGTTATTTATATGACATTCTGTTCTTGTCGCACCATGGTGAAGGGTATATTAGATTTGGCATAGCCGAATATAGCACTAGTACTTGTTTTAATTAAATGCGATTTTTTCTGCAGCTCACTGTAATTCATTAAATCTCATTGTAAAATGTTTTTATTGTTTTATGTGCTGCCAATGCTGGAAGGAAAATTCTCTTACTGCCTGCTTTTAAATGGCGAGCGCAAAATTCGTTTATTTACCTTACAGTTAATCACAGTTCCCGTCCACATATGTAGGTGCTTAGTGCTCTTTTATTAATTAGTCGTGCGGTATCTCTTCCACTTAACCGGATGTAGCTGCCATAATTTTTTGAGATGCCAGACATTTTTTCTTTAGATTTTGGCCTTGTTTAGATTTAACAATTTTCTAAAGCCCTTATGACACTACATTTTTAATGCATTGTTCAAGTTTTGGTGAGCAGTACAAATATAATGTAATACAAAAATTTACCAAGTGCAAAGAGTTAAGCTGTATTAAGATAAATGGCAAACCGTCAAAAATTTTACTAAAGTTATCGATAAAAAATTAAGTTATGTCAAAAAAATGTAAAATTGTTTAACTTAAAATTGACATTTCCAGCTTGAAATATTAAAAGTGTTGCTGAATCAGCGGTTTATGGGCAAATTCAGCGATTTACCGCTTTCTGTTTTTAGGTTTCTCATAAACAAAAAGTTGGCAACATTTAATAAAATAAACAAAACAGGGATGGCTAAGTTGTTTCAATTGTACTTTTTAGTTGATACTTTTTAAACTAAGATTTATAATACCTTTTTTTGGTGTTTTTTATGAACATAAATAAAATTAATTTCAACTAAAAAAAATCTTTTAGTACAATTAGGGTAAAAAAGTAAAAGTTTTAAAGGTTGTTGGTACAATTTTAAAAATTCTCAACGCCATCCCTGAAACAAAACCATAACAAGAGAAAAAAAAACAAAAATCTTTATTTACATTATGTATAGTTAGCTCTTTCTAACATTTACTGTTTCTTTCTATCAATTCTGTATCAATTAATGAATAAAAAATGTAGTGTCATAAGCATGGTGGAATAAGCAGGTGGCATCGTTACGGCAACAAATACAACATTACAACAAAAATGAAAATTACATAACCGGTTACGTCAAAAAATACATTAAACAAAAATCAAAGCCTGCCGCTGAACGCGATGAAATAAATAAATTTTTAGCCAATTTTTATTTAATTATGGTCAATATCTTATCAAAATTATCAAAAACTTTAATAAAAAACAAAAATCACAGCACAAATCGTGGACTTTTTGTAAACATAAACAAAACTTTGACATAAACCTAGACAAACAATGCAAGAGCAAAAAATCGTCATCTGGCGTAGTGCTGCCACCTGTTTATTTCACCATGGTCATAAGCAGGGTTGTCAGATTTTTTTCACCTTCATCGCCAAATAGCATACTGAAAATCGCCCAAAATCGCCAAAAATTAATTTTGTTAAATTTTTGGTAAAAAAAAATTCGCCAAAAATCGCCAAATAAAAGTTTTATATAAAAAAGAGTATACAAGTGTATTTTACCTTTATTTAAATTTTTCATATTTAGCCTTATTCTAGAACTGTGTTTATATTATAGTAGACTATCGCAAAACACTAACAATTTTTGTTTTTGATTTGAAATCGCATAATACGTGTTCTATAAATCGCAATCGCAAGAAGTTTGGCGTATTCCTAAGGGAACTAGAATTTTTGTAAGAACCTATGACAGATCGCAAGCAAATTGCAAGTGTTTCGGAAAACCTTAAGAAATCTGGCGTTTTGCGATGTTATATCGTGCAATTGTCATAAGAAGGCTGATTATCTTAAAACCTAGAACTTATGAGATCAGTTAATTAAATTTTGCAAAAAGATTAATTTAATCAAGTATGCAAGATAAGTAGAGTTTGATGCACAAAAAATCGGTTTTTTTAGGAGTGATTTTCTGTGTGAATCAGAATATGGTAAAATTTTGTATTTATTTGAAGCAAAGGATAAATGTCTTAAAAGGTGTACTCAAATTAGATATTTGGAATTTAAATGGAATACTTAAAGTCAACTCAGTCTTCTAAACAAATAATTTTCAAAAATTAGCTTCTAACCCAGACTCGTTTTCGATTCTATATAAAGTCAGGGTTTTCAAAAGTTTCAAGTGTATATTTAATTTTTTTTTTTTTTTAATATTTATTAACTAAAGCTTAAAAAAAATTTTGGATTTTGTTTCGTAAAAAATCGAGTCAAAATGTATAAAAAACTGCATATTTTTTCCGCTCTGTACTCCATATTAAAAAATACGCTTGGTACTATTTTTGCAACTTTTTTTAAAAATTTTCTGATTTTCTTTCGCTATCAATTCAACTTATTTGCATACTACCCAGCATACATTATTACTTTTTTATTTTAAAAATACCATTTCATATGAAATCAGAAATGATTCAGTTTTTAAAATTTATTTTGCAAAACAAGTTTTTCGGTAAAGATCCGATGATTGATAACTTCTGATAAGGAAAATGTGCGAAAATCTAAGAAAGCTTAAGCTTTATTCCAAATTTCTATGGAAACAATTTTTTAATGTTTTCAATCTAATGTATCTGGCAATATTATCAATTTATAACCTTAAACAATTGCATCCGTACTGCGATTTTAAAATTTATTTAAAATTCCAAGAAAAAACTTAGACAGTACTCATAAATTTTTTGATATAAATATAAAAAAAAAAAAATTAAATGCTTTTTAAAAATCGCCAAAATAATCGCCGACTTATTTTAATTTCGCCAAAAAAATCGCCATGTCGCCAAACACAAAATTGCATCGCCAATTCAGTTTAAAATTCGCCACGTTTGGCGAAAAATCGCCACATCTGACAGCCCTGGTCATAAGGGCTTTAGACTTTTTAACCAATTTAGATAATTGTGTCTCTATTCTTTTTTCTATGATTTCTTATTTTTCCTTTTATAAATTTTAAGCTTGCTTAGCTTTGCAACTTACGTTCGTTTTAGCTATTTTTGCCTTTTCTCTAAATATATCATATTACGGCGAATTTTTAAAATCCTAAATATTTGAGTGGTTTTTGAGCAAACTACTTGTCTTAAGATAAAATTTAGTTTAAACAACTTAAAAATTTAACATCTGATGTCTTAACTTCTTTGCGTATTTTTCCTTTATATATACAACAACATTAACTTTAAGGCGTCTTTCTACTTTCACTTACAGTCTGTCCATTCCTTAGACTTGACAGACATGATTTGTTGTACCAGCAACAATATTCTTGACTTGTATTTTTGCAAGTAGTACCGACTGAGAAAATGAAATGAAATACCAAAAACAAACATGTTTCTTGACTTTATATTTAAACGTAATATTTCTTTCTTTTCCTTTTTTTTTTTTTGCTTTGAAAGTTTTCCACTCTTTCCGTTTTATTTTTGGCTTTGTTTAAAGTAAAAAACAAAAAAATATATTAAGATGCAACACATCAGCTGCTGATGTACTCATACAATAAACCTCAATCTGTCAGGAGAAATGGGTGCTTCTAAAAAAATTGTTTTGTTTGTGTGTGTATGTATTTATTAACTCATATGAAGGGTATTTGTGAGTCTGTTGTGCATTCAAGACGTGTATAGCATACGGTAAGGATTAAAATAAATAAAGGAAATAAACAAACAGATAGAGATACAGACAGACAGACGACAACACAATAGCATTTGAGCTGAAGTTGTGTAATATTAACGTTTAGTCGATTAAAATAATTGTTGTTTGCAAATAATTTATTATATTGACTGTTTACCTTTGTGCTTGAAACATCGCTAGTCGAACTGAATACTAGGTGGCCTCGTTAGACTACGTCATAATTAGCTCTCGAAAGCAAGTAGGCAATCCAAATCCGAAGTGTCAAAAATTGTTTATGTTTTCATGTTGGCTTTCATTAAAATTCTAAAGGTTGAAAGATTGTAAAAGTGAGAAGTGAAAATAATCAATTAACATTTAACAAACAAAACGAAATTCTTTTCAAACGAACATTGTTACACTTTTTCCTCATATACCTTTTGCGTTTTAGTTAGATGTTCATGACAGACTGGTTAAGTTGTACCAGGCGAAATGCGTGAAGGAAATATTGGCAAAGAAGCTCCTGAATGGGGAATTTACAGGGTAGTCGACACTGAGGCAGAACCTCTCAAACATGGAGAACACATACATTTATTTGCAGAAAAATAATTCAAAGTCGGCACCTCCTTTACAATCCAAATCAAATTTTTCGCAGAAAACTTTTTCTATTCAAGCGAAAGTATTCAAATTTTGAACATACACTTTCTAGAATGAACAAATGGACCTGGCTCCCATATAAATACAACCAGTAAAAATGAAATGAGTTCAAAAAAATTAAACGTTTTGTTCTTAAGTTATTATTTCTTTAACATTAATCGGTATTACATGCTTTTTTGCTTCCTCTGAGAGCATACTAATACGGATAACTGTTGCATTAGTTATGTCCCTTCCATATATTAGTATTTTATGGTCAATGAAATGCATGAATTACCAGTTATAAACGTTCTGAGTCCTACGAACAACGACAAAGGGTTCTTAACTCAGCATAACCTGTTCTTTGGGTCTCGCTGCTACAAAAACAAAAGCAACCAGATGTAATTTTTAATAAATATAACATTATACTGCACAAATTTTTGATACTCCAAGGCATAAATTTTCTATGAGTGACAGTTTAATTATACCTTTGCTTTCACAAATTTAATTATTAATTCAAATTGTTTTATTACTTAAATCATATGGTTTTCTTTTTCTTATTTTGTAATGAAGTTGTTTTTAAATTATAATTTCATATTATTAACAAATTGTTGTTAAAATTGATAATTGCAGTATCATTTGTTTTAGCCTAAATGTAGGCAACAGATTTCATCACAAACATGCACTGCAGTATCCGTGACCAGACCGAGCAGTCAAAAATAGCTAAAAAGTGCTAAATTTAAAAATCAAAGGTTGTTCCATTGTCAAATCCATTTATTATTCATTTTTTTACTTCAAACTCATTTGTATTAAAAAAATGTAATATACATATTAAAGTTTAATTAAATTACTACTTAAAAATTTATACAAATATTTTCATTACAATATGTATCATTTTAATAAATAGAATTAAAAATATGAGCAGCCGTTTTCAAAAAGTGTTAAATTCTTCTTCGGGCCATATGTTTGTTTTTATATTAAATGTTGACTTTTTATAAGTTTCAATTGAATTTATTTTTACAAATATGCTTGCATCGCAAAGGTTACACTGTGTGTAATTTTTTAAGTCATGGAAAATAACCAAAATAACAACTCTACGTGATAAAAGACAAAAAAAAAAAAAAAAAAAAAATACCCGTGTCTCCCAGTTTTGCCCAAAGTCATGCACTTTTTTTGTATGGGCCCCCAAATATTTGGGGCCTCGGTGTCATTTTTGCAAAAAAGTGATAATTTTCTCAGGTTCATATCTTGCAAACCGTTCGGATTTTTTTTTTTTTTTACCCTCCCCTCTGAGGCAAAGTTGTAGCTCTCGCCATAAAGAACAAAAATTGTGAACATATAAAATCAAAAAAACTTAATTTTCAAGATCAAAATCGCAAAAAACTTTAAAAAATTCGATTTTTTTTCCTATTCAGGTCCATAGGTAGCAAACCGTTAAAAATTCAAGGAAACAATCAACTAAAAAAATGTACCTAAGATCAGTAATCAACTTCTTAGAACATATGAACTTCCAAGGAATGATTCCTAACACCGTTTAGGTAGCCGCAAAAGTGAAAAATTTCCCGAGTATTAGATTGTTTTACCTTTTTTCCCCAGTTCAGGTCCATCTCAATAACCAACTTTTTAGAACATTTTTTTCGTGTTGCACTGTGTAAATATATTTTATTCAAATTTACGTAATTCGTTTACGCCATGGTGACAGGTTGATCGGCTTAATACGTTCTGGTGAATAATAAGTACGAATCGCATTGTTCACAATTGACTCACAATTTTGGTGCACCCATTATTCATTGCTTAATTGGTGTACTTTTTACTGAATACTGATTTTTTTTTCAGTAATCAGTACTTTTTACTGCATACTGATTTTTTTTTTCAATAACCAGTAAAATTTACTGAATACTGTTTTTTTTTTTCAGTAATCAGTAAAAAAAGAAAATACTGAAAAAGTACTGGTACTGAAAAATGCCCATCTATGCTTTCAGTTTATAGGGAATGCAACAGGAATTCGTCCATGGATTTTCCTAAAAAAAAATTATTTTATTTCTTAAAGAAGCAGCTTTGCGATTAAGTACTAAAACTGGGAAGTATTTGTTGATCTAAATTTTATAATTAAAAAAAAAAAAATAAATTTTTTTTTCCACTTGTGCGTTAATTACTCCAAAACTTATGGCTAAATCAAAAAATAGTATTTGAAAGAATTAAATCAGGCGTAATTTAAATTTTTTTGACGGATTGCATAACCAAATTGAGTACGTCGTTCCAAAGTTACGACAAGATGTATGGAGCAGGCTTTTCCAAAACCTCAAATTTAATAAAAAAAAATTTAAAAAAAACCCTTGCCATAGAATTTGAAATAATGATGATTTTTGACGTTAGGTGACTATAGCGGTTAAAAAAAATATAGTGTTTATTCAGGCAACATAGTTTAACAATTAAAAAATCCCTTAAGAGAAAAACTTACATTTTTCCTGTTATTATTTATTAAATTTTGCGTTATATTTTTTTTTTCATTTTCAAAACTTTATCTCACTAAAATTTGTAATAAAGTTACAGACCATACATGCTACTTTGTTACTTTTGGATGACTCTGTTAATAGAATTAGAACCGGTTATCATTCAAGGGCGATACCTGCTTTTAAATACCATTTTTTCAAAGAATTTTTTCTGTCGATTATTCGATTGCTCGTTGACTCAAAAGGTAAAGCTCTAAGGTGTATGCACTTTATAACTTTTGAACATGTTCTTGTCTACAGTAGAGTTGTAAATGAGATCAACACTGCGGGACTTTAAAATGGGGGTGTATTTGACAGCAACAACTTAACATATTTATATGCGGGTAGTTTTGTATTAAAAAAAACCATTAAGAGTTTCTGTTACTACAACAACATTTCTAAATGAGATATGTAGACCTCATACAAAATATTTAAATTAAATTTCTTTTAGTAGTGAAATAGCACATCATTTAAATTATTAAGAAATATTTGATGTATTTAATGTGCTGTTTTCACAACACAAGTGATTGAACGTGTAGTTAAATTTATACGAAAAGCGCTTAGTTTTTTGAGTGATTTTCATGTTAATCTTACTACTAGTTCAATCAGTTGTAAAAACAGCACATAAGCTTAAAATAAACTTCTTTTTTTCGTGTTTTTTTTTTAATTTATATGTTATAAATACAATTACAAATTATGTTTTAATTTAATTTACCGACCAATAGTAATTAGACCTTCAGCTGGCCTAAAGTGAAACATACCAGGGGCTTGATTCTGGCGGTCGTGATCGAGTACTTTCTCGATTTAAAAGCCATTTAATATCTTATTATTTCAGTCAAAACTGAACGAATCGGATTTATTTTTTTAGTGTTGTAAAGCATTAATTTGAGTTTCACAATACTAAATATATAATTTCGATTCATTCAGTATCGACTGAAAGAATTAGAAATAAAATTGCTTTCGAATCGAGAAAGTACTCGATCACGACTGCTAGAATAAGGCCTTAGAGTCTCTGGCGAGAGTCTAACCCGTAACCCTGCCTCGCCCACTATCATCTAGCCTAACGGGCACTCTTTTCTTAAGTAATTTAAATAGATTTATGTGCCCTTTCTTTTTAAAATGTATGTATGCTTCGCGAAAAAAAATGTAGTCATTGTTGGTCACAGATGGAAGTCTTGGTACAATTGCACTCTTTATGAATACCTTTCTCCGAAGGTAAAAGGGTATTTATATTTTTGTCATTACGTTTATACTTTCTACAATATTGATCTTAGATCCTATAAAGTAAATATGTATATTCTGGGACTTTATGAGTAGCGAAGTAGATATAGCGACAGTCGTCAATCTGTCTGTCCGTGTGTATGTGGAAATGGGGTTCCCGAAGACCAAAGAAATGAGGGGAGTAGGGTGTTACATATTTATATCAAATTTTCTCCGTTAATGTATTGGTATTAACTTTCAGCCAGATCGGTCCATAAATAACTGAGATATGAGAAAAAAACCACGATTGCATCCAATTTTACCCATAAATCCCTAGTTCTTGCAAGAGCGAAAGTGTCCAGATTAGGTACACGCATTTTGGTTATCAATACAGAAAATGGGCGGATTGAAGAAGTGGGTGTGGCATTTGCCACACAAAGTCAATATAAATTTCTGTATATCTGGGGAACGGAAAAACCCTAAGTTTTCAAATTTGTACAAACATCTCGGTTATCAAAACACAACATCCCACAAAAGGTGGGCGAGATAAGAGATGTGGGCGTGGTTCAAAAAAGATGTACTTATATCTAAAGGACGGTATTTTCATAACTTTCTGTTCTTATCGAACCATGCACAGCACAAATTCTCCAAAATATTTCACCCATTAAAGAATTAATCAAAAATAAAATCAGTTTGAATTAAAATTTTAATCAAGTGAATTAAACGTTTAATTTAGTGAATTAAACGATACAAATAATTTGTTTACTGCAGAAAATTTAATTAATTTTTTAATGAATATCAGAAATTTTTTAGTTGAAATAATTTTTTTTTTCTGTGTGTTGAAGATTCGGCACAGTCGAATATAGATTTTTTTTGTTCTTTTTTGACACAGGAATAACCGCTTTAATAAAAAGATGTGTTTTAAAGGAAAAAATTTACTTAACATATTATATATTTTTTTTTTATTTTTGTGTGAATAGTGTGCGCCAGTGGGTGAGTGATCTGGTGAAGGGTATTAAATCCGAATATGACACTCCTTCTTGTTTTGGTACTTTTTGGACCTTGTTAATACCGTGGTACTACCGTTGACTAATAAGGGTGAAATCGTAAGAAGAACCTTTTCGGGAAGAGTGGATGAAACAATGTTCTGGATTAGAAAAGGAAAATCGATGGAGGACAAAGCAAAATGTCAATAACGGGTGGACCTTTCATATTTTAATACATGCATTACGGTATAAAGTATTACAGATAAAATTAAGTTAAGTGAAATAATTGTTTCCAGATACATATATCTAGAGCTTTAAGAGGAATTCTTACTATTCCACATGCGTCGGCCAACGACGAACAAATTTTTTCTTTCCACAACCGAATTGAAAAAAAGGAACGAAATGGACTACACGATCCTATCGTTTCCAATTTGATACAAATAAAACATTTATTAAAGTCAACAAATTCGATTTGCTTTTCATTAATATCCTTATTAATCTATTATTTATATGATATTTTTTTTTGTATACATACTTGTGAATTTGTAAACATATTTTAGTTAAGTTTGGTTTTTTAAAAAAATTAAAAAATGGTACCGCCTTACAAAAAGGTATATAACATAATTTTTCTTAGCACTTTAATAATCTTTAGTGTTGCCTATGGGACAGAGCACTGTGCGTCATGGTCTAAAAAGTAAATTTTGTTTTCATAAATGGTACAAAACTATAAAAGCCCTGTTGTAGGTACTAAATAAGGCTGTATACCATCTTATAAACTAGTGACTGCATATAGATTGTCTCACATACATGAATACTTTTGTACCAGCCTAAAAACTTTTACTTAACACACACATTCACTATGTCCTTAAGAGAAAAGTCATACTGCACTTACAATATCCCTGAAAAAGGACATTTCATTTCACTTTGATAGAAAAAAAAAATAACATCAGCAAAGGTCTTATCCTAATGTCACATTGATATATCAGCAGCTTTTTATTTCCCTCTACGAGTGAGCAGCTATTTATGTGTGAAAATAAAACTGTATACAATGTTTAAATTTATTTGATTTTATATTAAATAAAATTTACGAGACATAAAGGTAAACTGAAATCATATTTTACTATCAATACACTTCATTTTAAAAACAAAACTGTTGCATTCGCTTTTTGTAGACGAAAAAAATAGCAATAAAGTTTTGGCTTAAAAATGAAACTAAAACAAGAAAAACCAATGTATGTGTTATATTGTTCGATGTCATCAAGATCAAAGAAATCATGATGTTGCTATCAAAGAGTCCAGCCATTTAAGTGGTTAACAACCAGCCAGAATACACATAAAACCAAGGAACTAAAATGACTACCAACCAGTGCAACCTCCAAAAAAATGGTAGCTGAATGGTTTTAATATACCCTGCACTTTTTGCGAGCTACATTTCATCACACAAAAAAATATAAAAGGAAGTAGCCTTTGCTCTATATTTCAACAAAGTAATATTGAAATAACGCAGCGATACACGTTCTATTAGGTAAAAAGTGTTAAAAGAAATGTTAAACTATTAATATTATTGTTTTTGATGTAGAAAAAACTTAGCGGAAAAATTAAGACACATATAACAAAACTTTTAAGCGAAAATTTTAAAATTTTTTTTTACAAAAACTGGACTTTTTCTAAGTTAATTCCATTTTTCAAAATCCAATTTATGTCAATGCAGTGTAGGGTATTGCCACGAAAAAATACAACTCACGTAGCCTTTAATTTATGGCATGTATTATAAGCAGAAAAAGCAGAAAAAATATTTAATATACTGAAAAGTATAAAGAAGAGAACAAAACCAAAACACCCCATCATAGATGCGTTCTTCAATATGTTGAAAACTTTTGGCACAGTGAATACTTAAGAGAATTTGGGGTTTACAAGAGTAAGTATACCTTGGGATTACCGCGGTTTTTGTTGTACGAAAGAAATAATTCACGATTTGAACTATTGGTACTGTACATAACGATTTTCGTACTATTTGTTTTATATTAACGGACGTTTTTCTACATTTGCTCTTAAATACAACTTTGCCATCATTTCAACGATTAAGAAAATCGTAATACCCAGTACAAATTATTTGAGCTCGTATACGCGGTTGCCCTCCTTATTTCTCTTATATCCCAGAAAATTTAAGAAAATCCCTCGTATGCTAGCAGTGTTATTTAATTTAAATTTATCCAATTAAAGTTATTTTTGGTTTAATTAAAGCAGGGTTCAGAAAATACACACATCATACACACAATGTACTGTTCAAAAGCAACACAACATATTTTAATTTACATAACATTTATTTATGTCTCTTAATTTTCTACGGTGCCAAACACAACCACGATTGTCTTGTGTTTTAATCAGTGTTCGAAGATAAACAGAACATTATTTAGCGTTCGGCTTACACACCCAGGAACAATATCTGTTTTTTTTAGTGTTTCTGTAGACGAACACACCCCTTAATACCGTTCTTAACTATTAACAAGAAACAGCCGAACATTGTAAAGTGTTCTGTAAAGTGTTCTGTAGACAAACATTATATTTTTTTTAAGTTTTATAATGTTTTATTTTTTTTTACATTGATGTGTATATGTATTGTTTATATGTTTTGTTTGTGGAAAAAAAATTTTTTGTTTTTTTAACCAGCAAAATGGTCGCTAGACACAACAGAACGGAATTAAATGTTTTAACATTTTGTTGAGTTTGATTAAAACAGTATTATTTTTGTTTTCGAAAGATGACAAACAGGGAAACGTTATTTATTTTTAATGATTTTCTACACAAACACTATAAGCGTTTGTGTTTTCCACAAATCTACCGAACCGAACACTAAAGATCGATATTAGAAGCGATAACAAAACTACATATGTAGTTCTAGTATTGTAAGATCAAAACACACTTTTACCAAACATGTTCGATTGTAGCTAAGGTCGTGTACGTGTACGGCAAAAAAGTACATGTAAGAAAGAGGGAGTCGATAATTTAAGATACATGTAAAAAAAGTACATGTACGGTTGACATGTTCGTTCGTCGCATTTTTTAATAAATGACTTTATTGGCAACACTTGCATCATCTCCTAAGATTTCATGGTCGCATATTTAAAGGACAACCTTCATACAAAATTTTTATGAAATAAAATAAAAAAACCTTTTAATGTAAAATTTTCTTGTTGTCGCTTAAACTTTTTTTGCGGTAATGACTTGATATTTTCATTCTACGCGACGGTAAACGACTTTCCGTTTTTCCGTGTACAATTTTTTCGTTTTTTGGAAAAAAGTCCTCAATAATATTTTTTAAAATTTTGCTGAGTACTTATTCGATTTTTTTGTAAACTTAACAGGTTAAAAAAATCTTCCGAACAAAACAAGTTGTAAAATTTAAAATTACCTATTTTTTGCTATGTACAGACAAGCAAATAGTGAAATCTCCTTAATATAAATTTATGCCCCCTAAATTTTGCCCCTAAATAAAATAAAATATGGCAGGAAAACCCCTAAGCTGGCAATTCTGATATAGAGGGAAAGCAAAAGGGAGTGAGAGAGACCTTGCCATTATAATATATCAACAGTGTGAGCAGATTTTAAATTTTTTAGAGTTAAATTTGGCATTAGACAAGCTCAAAAAACATTTCATAATATGCCAAATGAAAAGTTTTAAGCTAAATCAAAATTATGAATGCTAAATTAAAGCTGCAAAAATGCCAAAATGGTCACTCTACATATCTAGCATACATTTAAAAGTTGCCGATTTGCTGATTTTTTTTTCTAAAAAGTGACGATTTTTTTCAGTTTCCAAAGTCTGAAAAAACAATTAAATTTTCTGACACGTTCGTTTTATAATCCTGGTATGTTTAACAGCCGTACCTTAACAAGAGCGGAAGGCGGAACGTTTTCTTTCGCTTAGCTTTTACGCTGATGTGCCACACCTAAGCAAGAGCGTCAACGTTGTGTCGCGAACAGTAGTGATAACTTGCTTGTTTAATAAAACCCACAAATTTAAAAAAAGATAAAAACGCTAGTTTGATCAAAAAATAGATAAATTTTCATTAAAAATTAACAATAGCGGCAAACTTCAATATTAAACGAGCTGTCAAAATCGGTTTTTCCAATTGCAAAGCTTTGAGGCCGCTCTATTCAAAAAACTAGAAAACGCGTGCCGCTTTTGTTTAGCCACGGCTGTAATATGCAAGTCTTAAGAAAATCTTTAAATGATTATTTTCAGAGTACAAAAACAACAAATGTTTCACTCAGTTTTTCTTTCGTCAAACCGTCATCGAATGAAATTTTACGACTCTCTGTATAAATCATATTTTTAACAATTATACGGCGAGCATTTCACGAGTTGTAAGAGAATATCTACATGAGTCTCATATGATCCTTGACATGAAAGAAAGACTCGTTAGATAATCTTTACCCACGTCTTAAACGAATACCACAATGATTGAAGAATCGTCTTTCGTCATAGCTTTTCCCGTGTGAGGAATCTTCTACGATTAAAAAAATGCGGTCATCGAAGATCAAAGACGCTCTTCATGAGACTCCCAGTATCTCTTACGCGATTTAAAATGCTAGCTGGGTATGAAGTAATTATGTTTTTGTTTGAATGTTTTTTTTTTTTTATTAAAATCGAAGAAAAATTGTTAAAAAAAAACTTAATTTTAAGTTGTCCGATTTTATTGAGGATTTTTCAAAATGTGAAAGACGATTTTTTTCTCAGGAAATTGACGATTTCCTCTCAAATTTATCTTGCAGCCCTGAATACATATTATATCGTTTTTAGAGACACGCTTTGGCAGATGCCTAAACTCTCCAGTGAAAAAAAAACTTCATTATTAATAAATGTCACAATTGGTCAGCTTTTATTGTCTAACAGTTAAAAGAATAAACAAAAAATTTTACGAGAATTTTAATTAATGTTTAATTAAGCTCTAAAAACTTCTATCAATATTTTGGAACAAAACCATTTGCTGTAGTCCAATAAAAAAGTAGGGCATATTTGGTTCTTATCTTTGGTTTGTAAGTTTTCTCATAATTTAAAGTTGAAAACTTAACTATTAAGGTTGAAGCTATTGACATAAAATTAATTTTTCGTATATAATGAAAAACCAATTGTCCTATTATTGTATTATATTTGAAAATTTAATGATTTAGCATCTATAAGCTTAATACAGGTCACACGAATTTCATCCGCATTAATGAAAGATAGCAAAATCTATGACAATGAGAACCTGCAAACAAAAAGTTTATAAAACCACTGTCCTCATATGTGCATTTCACATTGCCACACTACCAAAAAAAAAAAAAAACTGAATTTATAAAAAAAATCACGCAAACCTGTTCATGTGAATTAAACATCACATTTTCACGATTGCACCACGACTACACAACTACCACAGTACAGCTCATAGATACAAAAATATTCACAGAGAAAAACAAACGTATGTATTCGAATAACCAACCATGGCAGCCATGTAGGGAAACCTCAATGAACAAAATAATGTACTATACAACAAATACTACAACAATTTAACTACATGTACCCAACGAACACGGAGGTTTGATTTCAAATTGAAAATGATTTGAAAATCATATCATTCCCAACAAAAAGGAGAATTTTTTTCTTTAAAATGTTCGCCATGGTCCAACTTAGGTTTTTAATGAAAAAAAATATTTCCCCGCCCACTTTTAAGACCACTTTTTTCGATTTACCTAAAATCAGAAAACGGCTCCATCGATCATTAGTAATCAGCTACCGAGCGAAGCCGGAAGGGCCAGCTAGTTATAAATAAAAATAATATGAATATGTACGCATATAATTTCATATAATGAATTTCATATTTTATTTAAATTATAAATGTGTATAATATATCATTTAGTTAAAAAAAATTTGGTTGGGGTTGGCTTGACCCATGCGTTACGAATGTGAAAATAAAAACATGTGTAAGACCGAGGGTTAATTTTCGCTGCAGTGCTGCCAAGTTATTTTTCGATTGGAGAATAACAATTTCACATCAAATTGATAAAACACTGTATGTCAAAAAGGCAGCGTTCCCATTTTGGTGCCTTTCGGGTATTTTTTGGTGCTTTTTTGCTAATGCAATACCCGAAACTTTGTTAAACACCCGTTTTTTGAAAAGCGGGAATTTATAGTGCTTTTAACAATTTCTCACAGTGCTTTTAAGTGCCTTTTAAGTAATCTTAATATATTTTTGGCATTGAACCATTTTGCTACTATTCTGTAAACACAGCGAATACTTTTTTAACCAACTGCATATTATTTGCATTTATTTATGTTTTGAGTAGTATTCGCAAACTCTTCTAGGCTTTTCTCAAGCATCATCAGTGATGCCAACTTAGTGCTTTTGGCACTATTTATGGTGCTTTCTGATGCCTCAAAACGCCAAAATTGTATCCTTAGTGCCAAACTAAGAAAAAGCACTAACTTGGTGCTTTTTCAATTTTTCGTTAGTGCCTTTAATGCTTTTTAAAATTCTTATTTTTTACCATTTTTTAAAACTTCGGTTATATAGGGGATGATTTAGATGAGATTAGCTATTTGTAGTACAATTTTGAGAAAGCCTGTAAAGATTTTAAGATTTCAAATGATAAAAAAAGTGATAAAAGAAAGTTGCATTCGTTTTACCAAAAACTTTATATACGAGGTTTGAGCTAGGCTTCCTAGCAATTTGGAAATTTTACAAAACGTTGCACTTTTAAGCGTTGACAACATGTTTAGTAATCGTAATAAAAACGATGTATTTTCGGTAAACATTTTTTTAAAAATTTAGACACTGTTTCAAAAATAGAAAATGGCTTGAAAAATATTAAGAATTGTAAATGGAAAAATAAACAACGATTTTGAGTCATGTAGAAAAATAAACAACGATTTTAAGTCATGTAGAAAAAACGTATTAAAAAGTTTAAAACACGCAGTCGGAAACCGTATTTTTTCGAGCTACGAAAATCGAGCTCGCACTGTATTACTTATAAACCGTTTTATGGCCAATTCAAACTCGAAATGATTTGGATAATATTATTTTTATTGAAAATAATAATAACACATTTAAAAATGTTTATATACTAATGTAAATATATTTATTATTTAATTTTAAATGAAAATGGTCCCTCATCTACGTCGTCGCCTTTTTTAAAATTTTGGAGGTATTTAATATTCGGCACAGCCGAAGGCAACTTGTTTTGTGTTTAATTAAATTGTAACAATGGATTAGTGCTTTTTTACGCTTTTTTTGTTCAAAATAGTGCTTTTTAGTGCTTTTTTTAAATTTTAAAGTTCTTTTTGCTCTCAAAAAGTTGGCATCACTGCAAAAAGGTTTGAGAATTGTGTTTGATGTCAAATGATAAATTCATTTCATATCAAGGGTTTGACTTCGTGTTTGTTGGGAATGTATATATATTTATATATATATATATATATATATTAGTATGCGTTAATACAAACATGTATTGGTGTTGTGTAATGTTTTTAAAATGAAGTAATTTTTTTTTATTTTACTTTTTTGTTGATAAAGTTTTTATTCGTTCTTTTTTTATACTAACAATTTCAATTAAATGTAAAAGTTTTAGACAAATTTTTTTGTCTTTCATTAAAACTCTGCAATGCAAACACGCACACACACAAACATACTTAAATACAAAATAGAAAAACTATTAATGTTTGTATTTAGTTTTTACACATGCCAATGTTGAATGAATGAAAAGCAAGAAACTGAATTGAAATGAAAATGAAACTAACAAAAAAATACAATTTTTTTTTGTTTTTGGTAAACAAATTTGTAAACTTTGTTTTAAATAATTTTTGTTTAGCAATGGTTTTGTTATTGTTAAAATTTTAAATTATTTGTAAATGAAGTAGAAAATGAAAAAAGTTTTTGCAACTGTTTGAAACAAATAAATGCACACACTCACTGATTCATTCGTAAGAGTGCTAGTTGTTTGCAGCAGGTTGTAGTTGTGTAAATGTC
Organism: Pollenia griseotomentosa; assembly: GCA_963931875.1. NCBI lineage: Eukaryota > Metazoa > Arthropoda > Insecta > Diptera > Polleniidae > Pollenia > Pollenia griseotomentosa. The sequence goes on from OZ007563.1 coordinate 41,561,670, forward strand.
TAGTTGTTTTTTAGTGCTCTACCAACAAATTTATAGACCACATAATTTTAAATTAACATATTCAGCAGTGAAAAGCCACATACTAGTGTACTTGCAATTATTTACGTTTATACGTGTATACTTAAAATTAACATCCATTAGTAACATTTTCTAGAATTTAAACAGAGTTTTCCATAAGTTACGAAGCTTTGAAAAGAACATTATTACGAAATAAAAAAGGATGTTTTAAGTGCTTTCTAGAATGCACCGTTTTTAGCTTTTTGTTTATACATTTACATTAATTTCTTAGAAACAGAAGAATGAAGATTCTTGAAAACATGAAAAAGAAAATACATTTTTAATAGAAGTCCCTTGGCGACAACATTGAATGAAACGATTAAAATTGGGTTAGGGGTTAATTAGATTAAATATTTTGGCAACGTCATTTCTACGATCCCATAAAAAATTTTAATATTTTGCGTAGCACTAATGGTACATTTAAAACAATAAGCGCACAATTATGCGCTACGCAATAAGACATACAGAGATGCAGTAAAATAAAGAAAACGTACGCAAAACATTCCTAAATGGGATTACTTTCGAAAATCCATCCAGGAATTTCTTGAAATAAGTATAAAATTCTTAAATCAATTTAAATGAAGATTAAACTTTTTGTTGTGTTTAACCCTCCGGCTTACGCATGTTTTGATTTTCTACACATTAAAAAAGGTCTAGCCAGACTCATGTGCACCACGAAGGGCTAAAAAGTAAATTTGAACTCTGCACTGAAAGAATTTTCTTCAGAATACCAATGAATTTTGACATTAATCCCATGAAAAATTTCATTAAAAAGGAACCTATGCAGCGCTTCCTTGGATCAATGAAACCTGTTTCATTAAAATGTATTTAAGGAAACATTACATTAGATCTATTAATGTTATTCATTGGATGAATACTTTCAAAAAAGTAAAAAATTTTTTGTTTTATATTTTTTAAAAATTTTTTTTTTTTTTTACTCAAAGTTGTTCTTATTCAACTTTTTTTTTTTAATCAGAGTCGCTGGCGGGAATCCATCCCGCAATCTCGGCGCTGATAGACTAGCTCACTACCAACTAGCCTAATGGGGCAGTGTAGTTTTTGAATAAAAAAACTATGTCTTTTGCTTTTACTCAATTAAGAGCGTAAATATGAGATTAAATTGTCTATAACAACAATAACAACGTTGATTTTTTTTTTTGCTAACGCATTATAAAAAAAGACGACATAAAGAGAGAACAAGCTTTTTATTTAGTTTACATCATTTGGTTGACAACAGTTTAAAATAAGGGTGTGTTTTTTTTTAAAGGAGAACATTTGTTTGTTCATTACTTATCACATACTATATGTAGGTAAGTATGTATGTACATATTAAAGAAAACTAAAAACTTGAATTAAGCGCTTTTTCTGTCAAAAGTGTATTTCTTCAAAGTGGGAACTCGCCATATAAAATGCATGCCTTCAGTTAGCGAGATGGTAAGCGAAACTCTTACATTTCTCCCTTACAAACCTGCTTCGCTGGAAGCTCAATTTTTTATTGGGGAGTAATTAAGGGATTTGATTCATGCGACGACATTTTGGAAGATGAAATATTTTTGTTATTTATTACTTTTCGATTGCAAAAAAGAAAAAGTGCTTATGTTGACTTAAGCTAAATTTGAGTCAATGGCACTTTCACGTTTAGAAGTAAGTTCAGTGTTGCCACCTCATTTGTAATTACACATATCATGTGTAATTTTTTTCATGTGTAGCCCATGTGTAATTGACTCCATGTGTAATTCATGTGTAATTTAAAATTTTAACGTTTTGTAGCACTGATTTTTGTTATTTTTTTGTCACAAGATGTAAAAAGGTTTAATATTCTTGGCAAAACTTAAAAATTGTATTAAAATTTAAATTACCTACTAACCATTTGGCATTTAGATAGCTTTTGTCATGATTTATTACCTATAACAACGAAACATCCCGGGTACATTATTCTTTTTTTTTTATTGTAAAAGAGTGGATAATTTACTACAAAAGAAATGTTGGAGCTTTTTAAAAGCCCACTTATAGAAAAATGGATTCCTTTTGAAAATCTAGTTGGATTTGCACCAGACACACCTAATGTTATGTTTGGACAGTATAATTCAGATGTTGAGTTGTTAAAAGACGAAAAGCCAGATATTGCTTTGATAAAATGCGTGTGCCACCTAATACACTTGGTAGCGTCGAAGGCCTGCCTGAACCTTCCAACATATTTGGAAAATTTACTTCGTAATATTAGATCTTGTTTTATTAGAAGAAATGCTCGGCACACTTAAGGAGCTCCAAGATTATTTTCGCGACAACATGCACTCTTACTTAGCATCATAGTAATTTTGAGCCAAAATAAAAATTCCTTGGAAGACAGATTATTTCAAATAGTTATTTTTGTTTTAGTCTAAATGTTGCTGCGGAAAGAATATTTAGCAATTTAAACAATTGTACGACAAATTTAAAAAGGAATGCATAGAAATGGTGGACCAAACTTTGAACCTATTCCAATCAATTTAAACAAAAAGTCGAAGCTTAAAATATCTAGAAAAATAATAAAAAAAAAAAAATATATCTCAATGTAAATGTGTTGTATTATTTTACTTTGGTTATTTTTAAGTTATAAATTAGTTATGAAATAAAAAACGATAAAAAGTTAATTTTTTTTTAAAAAAAAAAGTTATAAATTACTATAAAAATAGTATGAATTTTTTCTTTTGAACCGTTATTTTTATGAAATAAAAAACGATAAAAAGTAAATTTTTTTTTAAAAAAGGCAAACTCGTGAGTTTGCAAATAAAAAATAGCATGTGTAATTGGTATTTTCATGTGTAATTTTGGCACGATCCATGTGTAATTTACCATTTCGTTGGTGGCAACACTGAGTAAGTTGGACAATAACATTTGTAATAAAAACTTATATTTATTTCCGATCTGTATCATAAGGAATATTTATGAATTAAGAGCGTTAAAAAAAATAAAGCCGCAGAGATGTGATGATTATTTAAGGGTATATGCAGACCTAACAAATTTTTGAAGAAAAAAAAATCAAAAAAAGCGTTAGCAGTAAACTAATCACATTTAGGGTTTATTTTTAACAATTTCTATTTATTTACTAAACTTTTTTTTGTAAGAAGATAATTGTATAATGTAATTTAGAAATGGTTAAATGATATTTGAGCCAGCCAAACGATTTGCAAAAGCAAATAATTTTTTAATGACTACTACACGTAGGACGTCAAATATTTAATAGGTGTGAAAGCTTTACAATAAAAGTAAATTTTCAAAAATCGCCTTTGAAGTTTCAAAGTGCTCTCCTACAAAACTGAAAAAATCCTTGTGATTGTAATTGCTTTTAATATTTGTTTCGCGTGATTTCTATATTAAATTTTACTGTGCGATAAAAAAAATTTATATCGTGCACGAGATATAAAAGTATCTATAAAAATACAATAAAACTAATTTGAACTTCGTGTTTCATTAAAAAATTACTTATATTTATTTAATATTTTGCGAGTCTGCGTGAATTAATTTTTCAGTGTTGTATATATAAAAAAGAATATATAAGTGAATATGATAAGAAAATATTGACATCAAATGCCGCAACGGCGCCCCGACTTTATGGACTTCCGAAAATCCATAAACCTAGTAACCCACTTCGTCCAATATCATTATCGGCAGGAGTACCCTGCTATGGGTTATCAAAATATATGGGGAATATATTAAAAAACATTATACTCGACAAATACACTGGACGAAGAAGAGATTCTTGTATCATAGGACGTGGTATCGTTATTTACAAACATACCTATAAACCTAGCGATAAGTAATATCATGACAAAATGATGAAAATACCAAGGACACAATTTCTAAAAATACTTTAATTCTGCTTAAATGATAATAATTATTTTATGCATGATGGCAAATTATACCAACAGACATACGGGATGCCAATGGGCAACCCATTGTCACCGACTGTAGCCGACATTTTATTGGACCACCTAATGGAACAATGTATCGAAGAACTACAAATGAACAATATACGAATAATACTACATTTACATTAGGCCGAAATCTTGTAGATTTGATTTAAAATCTTCTTCGAAATCTAGTGCGTTTACATTGTACTTTTTTGACATTAGCGAGATTTTGTTTTTATAACACAACAGCTGACTTAAAGTTTTTTCGTTACACACACAAACACAAAAAGAAATATACATTAAAAAATTTGCATTACCTTTTTTTTAATACAATTTTTATAAAAAATTTTAATATTTTTTTTAACAATTTTTGTTTTGTTTTTTTTTTTAAATGTCATTTTTTCTTGTACAGGGAAATATTTTTTAGTGCTATATTGTAAAAACCATAGTTGCATCATTAAGTACTACTAGATTTTGAGTAGATTTCGTCGAAATCTTGTCACGAAGTAGATTTTGTTTTGTATGGGAAATCTAGTCAAAAACAACTAGATTTGGCTCGAAATCTCGTAAGTACTAGATTTTGCGTAGGTGTAAATGTAGTATAAGACTGATACAAAGTATGTGGATGATTTGTTTGCAATAATAAAATATAAAGACGAAGACATAATATTGAAAACATTTAACTCATATCATAGCAAACTGAAATTTAATCTAGAGAGGGAGAAGGACAATGCAATACCATATCTGGATATGAAGATATTCCGACAAAATGGCAAAATAATAACAGATTAGTATACGAAACCAATTGCTTCTGGACGCTTGATGAATTTCCACTCAACACAACCCATGAAATGGAAGATAAATACAGCAATGAATCTAATTGACAAAGTTATAAAAATAAGCAACGTAAAATTTTAATTTAAGAATATGACAAGAATAAAGGATATCTTAATGAAAAACAATTTTCCAAAGGGGTTGATCAATTCATTACTGACTAAAGTCAAAAATAATATTTCATCAGGGGAAAAAAACAAAAATGACACATCTGGCAACGCCAAATACTATAAGTCTACTGTTTATTTCAAAAACAAACTGAGAGAGATAATAAAAGACCAGCAAATAATATTCGCGCATAAATCAAACAAGACAATACATAATTTATTTACACAAACAAAAACAAAGATTGAGTGTAGGGATCAAAGTGTGTTGTTCATCAAACTGAATGTGATGGCGGTGATAATGAAGAGTGTGGAAAAATCTACATTGGTACAACGAAGAGAAATTTAGGCGTGAGAATAGACGAACATCAAGCTGATAAAAAAAAGAGGAAACAATCATCTGCACAGCGCTGCCAGAAGTAAGATTTTACCTTATTTTTTAAGATTTTTTAACCGAAAAAAGATTTTAAGATTTTTTCCCAATAAACAAGATTTTTTGTTTTGTCTAGACGAAGCTTCGTCTAGCCTTCGCGAAGGCTAGGTTCAATTGAAAAAAACCTTCTTTGTTCCAATTTGAAAATGTTTAAACTTAATAATGCAACCTTGCGGTTTACTGGACAAAAAAAAAAAAAATACTTAAGGCCCAACCATAATGTGCTTAAGTTGGCTTAAGCAAATATGCGAATACATGTTAATCATATGAGGCTAGCCATATTGAACTTAAGGAAACTTTTTTGTTAAATTTTATGAAACTGTCATTTGCTTAAGCAAGGTGCGAAATTGAACGCAGATTCCGTACGGAATCAAATGTTTGTTGATTTTATTTTTGTTTTTTTTAATACATTTAACAGAATTTTTGACAGTAGGTTAAGCACGGCTATGCATATTATGGTTAGGCCTTTAAAAAGCAACCTCTGTTTGGCGTTCAAGGGTGATTAATCAGGTGTAAGCTTTGCGCGCTTTTTATTTTGCAAAAACAGAAAGTATTGCAAGTCAGACTATGGTTCGCAAAAATTAAATAATATCAATATAATAGAAAAATGTTTAATCCGAAAAGGTAATTTTAAGTGCATCGAAATACCTATGAAAAAGCAGTTTATATCTAGATTTATATAAAAAAACTTTTAAAAATGTTTAGATTTAAAGGTAGTTTTAAGAAAAATCCCGCTAAATTAAATATTTTGCGGTTTCTAGCGGTCTTAAAGTCCAATTTGGCGGGAAATCTTAAAAAAAAACTTTGCAACAGTGGAAATACATATTGACTTGTTTTAAAGTTAATTTTAATAAAAAAACTTCTTTTTTCCAAAAAAAAAAAAGATTTTTTTTCCCAAATAAGATTTTTTTTTGGTGAAATTAAGATTTTTTGCTGAAAATTTCTGGCAGCCCTGCATCTGCACATGCACAACACTGCATTGAAAACAAAAACAAGCCAAATTTTGAAAAAGTGAGAATTTTAGATAAAGAGAAAAGGGAAAATAAAAGATACACGTTGGAGAGCTTAAGAATACAACAAAAATCGACAAGTGCAATAAACACAAAAGAAGACAAAGACAATACAAATGCAAACTACACCATTGCAATACTTTAGTAATAATAATAATAATAATAACTGCCCTGCAGGGAATGTCTATAGTGAATTTGTAGTGATTTACTAGTGACATTGTCACTAGTACTACTGACCAAGTGTAGACCATGCAATGTAATTGCCTATAGACAAAAAACATTGGCTTGTCATTGAAAATCTACCAGTAGACATTATCACTATTGACGAACTAAACCCTTTGGGGTCATATAGAGACAATAACACCATAAAGTCACTAGTACATTTTTATAACCCTGGTCTACAATTTTTTAATTCAAAAAGTCGCAGTATGGTTTCAATTTAAAACATTCCAATAGCTAAATTTTTTTCTAGCAAATCAGAAGGCTTTAAAATCAAATTTTTTTATATAAAAATTTTAAGTCGACTTTAACAGCCTGTTCAACGATTTCGAAAGTTAACGTTCGCATAGCAAATTACATTTAAAACAAAAACAAAATTCGAACATTTGTTTTTTCTTTAATGTTATTTTCTATGCGAACGTCAACGTTCGAAATCGTTGAACAGGCTGTAACTTTTTGAATCTTGTAGATTAGATAAGAGTTTTCGAAAAATTTTTTTTTAAATAATATAAAATGCTAGTAAACTGACAAAGTGTTTTTATTAATATTAAAAAATACATATTTCTTCAAGGCAAAACTTCCATTAGGTTTAATTAACAATAACAAAAAAATAATGTATTACTAAGAGAACATCAGAACTTAAAATTGCATTTTTATAAATTGTATTGCTTAAAATACATTAAAACTAACAAATTGTACACAGTCTTTTTTGGTATTTGGGAGACCATTTTTTTCAAGGCTGGCTAAACCTTTAATTATTTTTAATTAACAAAAAATTAAATCCCTATTGCTAAAAATATATTAAAATTGTACTAAACAGTCTTTAAGGGCTCATTTCTTTCAAGGCTGGCTAAACCTTTTTTTAAAATATGTTTTTAAGAAAATACTAGATATTAATTTTAAACCTCAATTTCTTCGAGGCTGGCTAAACCCTTCAATTTTTTAAAAATATTAAAAATTTATTGCTCTTCGACGTTCCCAGTATTTTGCACCTTGCCTCCTTTAGTATTGTTGCGGCTGTTTTGTCTTAAATACTTTTTTTTGTCGTTGGAAAGCTGCTCTTAACGTTTTATCAGGTGTATCATTAAATGTGGATATTACGTCTAATTATTAAGAAAAAAGTTTAATTCATTAAGACTTTTTATAAAAAGAGTTTTTTTAAATATGTAAATCAATTTTTACCTGTAATTGCAGCAAGCACATTTCCATAGTCTCGTAGTCCTTTTTTCCAAAATTTCCGTCAACATTAAATCTTTTATAATTTCTTTTACTCATTTTTTATATAAAATAATTTAAATCACCTTTGTTATTTTAGTTTTTATTTATAATTAAACACAAAACAATTTTTTCTCACAAAACACGTGTTTTCCTTACAAAAAAAACTGATGCAATGAAAAGAACAACTGCAAAAAAAAATTTCTACCTATTGAGTGCGACGCGTTCGTTGACAATGTCACCAGAAATACACTAGTACCGTTGTCTCTAACGTATCTCTACTCTCGCTTAAAAGGAAAGTAGGCGACATTTCTATTAGTGCAATTGTCCCTAGAAAAACGTATGGTGACAAAGAGACTTATGGTTCTGGGCTGACTACAGGGTGTGATCAAAAAAGGACAAATTTCCTGTGATAATTTTTATATTTACATACATTTATTTTAAGTTTTGTGTTGTGCTGTCCACCTTTACAAAATACTGTGATATAATTTATAAATGATGTTAACTGACGAAAAAGATTATTGTTAGTTAATTTGTCAAAAATTAAGATTATAATTATTGTTATTATTAACTACTTTTTACTTTGAATTTTTACAATGTTGCCACATTTTAATAAAGACTCAATCCCTGACGAAGTTGAAAGGATTACAAAGAAACGTCCGATTTTATTGAAAATGAAATAAATAATCTTTTATTTACATTACATTAATGACCTTGAAAGCCTGCATATGGGAAACTATATAAACTCTTTAGAGTAATCAAAAAAGATCGATCAACACTTATAATTAATTATTTTAATGTTTGCAACATTGGAAAAATAATTTCGATTTGTTTAGTAGCGACTGAAGGAATAAGTAATAAAATTGCTTTCGAATCGAAACAGTATTTTATAACGACTGCCAAAATTAGAACTCAGATCAAACTCAGAAACGAGTGTATTGTTATTTACATCGGTCGATCTAATGTTCTATCAGATCAATCCTGTAGACATGATATATTCCAGTAACAAATTTGAAGATTTCCGGAAGAAAGGAAAGTACATGAGCGCTGATATATGCCCTGCCTATTACATACAACTAAGAAGCAGAAGAGAAGCGAAAATCACAGAAGTGAATTTTTAATTTAAATAAAAAAGTCATTTATAAACTTTACATTATTCCTTAAAAGTAGGCAAATGGTAGGTAAATAATTTAAATGATTGTTTTAAGGAAATTATTCACGAACAAAGTTAAATTTGCTAACATGGAAGTAAGTTGTATTGCAATTATTTTAAAATGTGTTTACTACGCTTCCCGAAATTTTACTAAACTCAAGAGATGTTAAAATAAAACTTTTTTATTAAACAGTCAGTCATCAAATAATTTTTGAGCCATATAAAAATCATGCCTCTTGTAAGCAGGTTTGTTAGAGCGAGTTTTGCTTCCCTCCATTACAAAACTGCTTACCAGTAAGCTCCATTTGTTACTGGGATCAGTTGTTCATTTAGCCTGGACCCAGATAGGTTTTCAAGGTTGTATAGTTCGTTGTCACCCTGCCTGCCAGCTAGTCGTCCATTCACAGAGAAGACCGTTTCTTTTTTTTGCCTGTGATTGAAACTGTGATAGTCGCATGTTTGCCTAGCATTTAATGTCAGGTTAAAACTTTTAGCATACTGGATATATCCTATCCATTGCTAGCTTCATAGTGCATTTCTAATGTAAAGAGTAACATATTGGCTTGGCCGCTCTACATGCATTCCAATTGCACTATCTGAAGATGCCACTTTTAATAGAACCCAGCGGAATCTTGACCGACACCGACAGCGCATGATAACATTTCTTTTCTTTGTAAACAAGTGGGACCGTAGGTAAAAGAATCTATGTGTTTATATTAGAAAGTTGGCGGAAACTCCCGCAAAAAATATTTTTTAAGTTTCCCAAAATGGGTAGACGAGAAACTTCTCAAACTTCTTAATAAAGCTTTCGGCCTAAATGGGTGTTTTTGAGAGGCGTATAACTTTTTTTAAAAGTTGGACCACAATAAACAAAATTTCGACTATATTGGCTCACAATTTCCATGGTATTTAATACCTAGAAATATCTCCTGCGATATGTGCTCCGCGACTGCGTCTTATGAATGCCATTCTGTCCGATTTCGCAACATTATTTTGCTTTTGATCGAGATTTGACGTAGCCCCATAAAAAAATCACAGGTTCATTTATTTAGATAGTTCAGTCACCAAACACTCAACATAGTGCTAGTTCTATTTCTCCTCCAAATGATTTGCAATGACACGAAGTGTAAAGCAATCACGTATGATTCGCCTGCATCATTCGTTAAGCTACGGTCACACTTATTAAATATTTGATTAAATAAGCGTAACCCTTACTTTTGTTAATAGTTAGTGAGATTTAAAATGGTCTTAATATTACAAAATAAACTAATTATACTACTAGACATAGCAAAAAACTGTTTTTTGTAAGATTTGGTATTTTAATCAAAATAAATATTGATATTAAGCAAAATTATTTTTTAGTTTGATTGTTGGTCCCGTTTTTTTCGTCAAATATTTAATAAGTCTGACCGTAGCTTTAGTCACGGATATGTTGGCACTAGGGATGCCAATCAGGATTAGTTTTCGAAAATCCCGGTATTCGGAATTTCAAAAAATCAAAAATCCTTGGCCAAAAACAAGATAGATGATATTGTCATCTCGTATTTTTAATCTTGCAACGAACGAGTTTTGCAACTCACCTTCTTTCTCAATTCTTTTCAGCACTTCTCACGTTAAAATTTCTTTATAATTGTTTGAAACGTTTAAAAAGAATAATAAAGTTTAACTTTTTTCTTTCGTTATCAATGACAGTATTTACAGAGTTAATCAAATAAATATTAAAGATCAATATTGTGTTCCCTATCCTTTCAGGGGGGAATGTCATGATGAATTTCTTTTTATAAAAAATAAATAATACAAAAAATTAAGTTAAAAATTTCGGGATGGACAAAATCCCGAAATCCCGGGATTAAAAAATTTAAGTCCCGGGTTTCAAGGATTGACTGAATTCTGAAGATCCCTGGATTTTTTGCAGCACGTAAACTGCACCAGTGTATTTTCGGGATGTAATAGAGGCTCATTGTTAACATACCCGTTAAGACATATCGCTGAAGATGATTTGACTATAAAGAACTAGTTAAACTTCCAGTTGATTCTCAGTCCATTTGCCGAACACAGGACACACTTGAAGTTCCGCTGGCCCTAATTCTTACACCAGTTAGATCTTTTATGGATGTTGGACAAGATATTTGCTTACAAATGTTTAAGGGGCGCGCCGAGACCGAGCTGCTAAGAGCAGAGCTGGATAAATAAATTCGAGTCCTCTGTCTCACTCACGTCACAACAGCAGTGATGGTTTCTTCTGTTCGTACGGTTTGCATTGAGATTTATCAAAGATACAAAAAAATTTAAATTTATTTTATTAGTATGACAGCTATATATTTAAAAACACCCGTTATTAAGTTTTCTTAGTAAAATTTTAACAACTGCCAGGTTATCAACAAAAAAGAGATACTTTTTCTAACTACAGAAAACTATAACGCATTAAAGTTTAATTTGGGGAGCTACACGTTGTGTTCATATGTCAAGGTATGATGTTGTTTGAGCAATTCTTATGCTATATTCATACGACGATATAAACCACTCGTTTCGCTCTCTGAAACTAGATTGCTAAACATGCTGTTCATACGATTCATTCTTGTTTCATTTTGACATTTATTTTATGTTGTTAGTATGATTTTATTTAAAATAGATTAAAAAAAACTTTTATTAATATTATTTATCACTTTATTTTTTGTTTGTTTTGAATTTGAATTTTTATTTTGTTTTGATTTCTTTTTGAGAGCTAGTTCAGATAAACTAACGATAATTGTAATCAAAATTGAAGATGACAGTACATTTTGCATGTTGTTTCAATCATGTTTGTGGCACGAAACAGGAATGGGAGAGCGAATATTGCTGTCCGTGTGAACATAGCATTAGAGTTAAAATCATTTTTCATGGTAAGGAAAAGAAAACGTCTTTTTTGGCAAATAAAATTTAAGTTATATAAATGTTTTTGGATAAGGAGATGCACATCAAATAACCATAAAATTTTAAGCAAATGCTGAACCGTATAAGAATATAGTGTTAGAATATCAGTTGAAAAAGTACTTTTTAAAAAGTACGTTTTCGTCGCTTTAATACTAAAAGACCCAGTGTAAACACTCACAAATAATTTGTGTGTTCTTCCCATGCTGTTAAATGTTTTGGTTAGTTAAAAAAAAAGATTAATAAAATATTCCATAAAACTAGTAAATTTTGCTAGTGTTGCCATTTTTGTAGTTTGTTTTTTTTTCTTATTATTTTCAACTTGCTGTTAGTATGTATGTTTTTCATACCGCATAATAAAGTGCCAACGTCAGTTTTAATTAAATTGACTGTAGACAATCTACTTGTTTTATAGGCAATTGAGTACTACAACAACGACTGCTAACATTTACCACCACTTTGATATGATGGTGTTAGTTTTAGTGCAATTGCACGTTAACGTTTGTGTATATAAAGATTTGTAGCTGTAGTTGTAAAGAGCAAACGTTGACATCAACCATTTTAACGTTGATATTGCAATATGTGACTGTCATGGTGGCTGTGTATCTCGTGCTAATGTTCTATTTGTGGTTTTTCTTTTTTTTCTCTTATATTTTTTCATACTGTTTCCTGTTTTCTGCCAACTCTTGTTTTACGAGCATTTGTGATCATGTAATTTTTACAATTAGATAAAATCTAAAATATTATTTAACACCAATACGTAAAAAACACTAGATAGAGTGAGGTTTTTCATGTAATCTCTGTGGGAATGTTAGCACTATATTGCATACAAACTAGGAGTGCGCCGAATTTATGTTTAGGGAATGCGGCAGCTAATAATAAAATTCAATTTTGGCGAAAGCGAATGGAAATATATTTGCCTTAAATATTCGCATACATTTTGTCGAATGCGAGGTAGAATGTAAATAGCAAAAAATAAGCGAATAGTTCGCTAAAACGAATGCCAAACCGAACATTCGGCGCACCCTAATACATTCAAATGAAAATATAAATTCAATTGGATTTTGTTGTAAAATGCCATTGATTTTTTGACCGCAATGGTTGGGGTTATTTTAATTGAAAATTAATCAAAAATTTTATGGGTAACCAAATAGAATATAATTTTTTTTTTAATGTTTTTGGTTTAACTGTAATGGTTATGTGTCACTTTAAATGCAAAAAAGGATATTTAATTAAATATTCAATTTCAAAAGAGAAAAATTTAAAAAAATAACATAGAAAATAATTGTGCAATGAAATTGAAATATTAAAAAAAACTCTTTAAAATTTCAAACATATTAAATGTCTGTTTGTAAGCCATCATTTGTATAAATGTTTTAATGAAATGTATTTCGTTAAAATACATTGAAGAACAAATATGTTAATAAATATTTAAACACTTAAATTTAATTAATATAAGAAAATACTGGTATCAGACTATAAATTCAGCAATTATTTCATTCAACAATACTGTATCTGACTACTGTGTCGGGATTGGAATTTGTGTAGCATGTGTGTCGATATAACGAATGTGTATCCATGTGAGTAAGAGGATTTTTCTTGAACTATCATAAATCATTGTAATCATTTGTATATTTAACACTTTTTGTTAATCGAACACGAACGACACGCAAGTAAACAATATTTTTACAAACTTAATCGTTACCAATACACGCTTGTATGTGTATTTGTAAAAAAACATATTATTTACACACACACAAATATAATATATTGGCTTACTTTTTTTTATGTATGAATGTATGTACATACATGTATTGCTTTTATGTAAATAAATTATATAAATTATATTTATAAGGAAATACATAAATTTTAAACGTAAACTGCACAAGAGATTTTCATGAAAAGTAATTAATGCAGCGATTAACCCAATTTGTTTTATTTAACACGTGTGTAAAACCGATAAATTTTATTTAAAAAATATAAATAATTTCTCTCAGTAGAGGGTGTTCCAAATTAATTTGTTTGGTGGATTGTTTATATAATTTTTCAAAACGACAGTGGAAGCGTAGAAGAGCTTTGTCTTTATTTTGCATAAGTATACCGTTTTAACTAATCGCGACACTATTTTCAGGTAATCTGTGAAATGTTGACCTCATTATTCTGTCAACAAATAATAATCAATAATCAAGCGAACAATTATTGGAGGTAAAAATTTAATCAAATAATAATCGAATAATTTAATATTAATAGAATAATTTTTATTTTGTCTAGTTTAGAAGTTTAAGAATAAGACAAAAAAAAAATATTTTTTTACATAAAAATTTGACTAAAAAAGTAACAACAATTTAACAAAAGGTACTAACTTCATGTAATAAACTTATTAAATCAAAATAGCATCAAAATTTAAACAAATATTCTTAAATAATCTTTAAAATTTTTCTCGTCTTTTCCAAAAATTGGTAGTTTTCCTTTGTACCACTTAAATCTCTTTTTGATTTTTTAACAATTTTAATATTCTGGTAGAAGGTTGTTTTCATTCGTCTCAAAAAAATCATATTCTTAATCTGAATCAAACAAGAACTTAATTAATTACTCAAAAAATCTGTTTCTTAAAATTAAATTAAATAATGCAGATGAGTAAAAAGCTGATTGTTTCGTTTTCTCTCGTTGTCAATTACAAAGTTTTTGTTTTTGTTTTGCTCATTTTGTACAATACAACTTAAAAATCTTGATTTTTTTTTGTACATTTTGCAAACGTTTGCGAAATGTTTTGTGTGTTTTCATACTCTGGTAATAAACATTTTAAAAAATAAATTATCCCCAAACTCTTTGGTTTCAGTTTTTGTCCTATAATATACAAGGTGGCGCAAAAGTAATCCTCCTATCAGAAAATGATATAAATTTTGCGATTGGCCCCTAATGTCAGTTCTGTTTTGACATTTGTAAGCACATGCGAAATACACGTTAATAAACAATGTTACGCTACACTGCTCCAGAACGCGGAATATTGGCGACTATTTATTTGACCAATAATCGGTCGGTGACTTTGGCACAACGTTTGGCCCATTTCCATCTTAGCGGGTACGTAAATAAGCAAAATTTACGCTTCTGGGGCAAAATTTCCGCGTGTAACCCACGAAGAGCCATTACACCCGCTCAAAGTCACTGTTTGGTGTGCTGTTTTCTCTGGAGGAGTCATCGGACCTTTTTTCTTCGAAGACGTCGCGGGCCAAACGGTTACTGTGAATGGTGAGCGCTACAGAGCAATGATCAACGAGTTCTTTTTTCCGCAACTTGATGAATTGGGATTGGAAAACATGTGGTTCCAACAGGACGGGGCAACGGCACACACTGCACGTGCCACAACCGATATGCTGTAGGATGCATTTCCCGGACGCCTAATCTCCTGTTTTGGCGATTTGCACTGGCCAGCAAGATCGCCTGATTTGACCGCTCCAGACTTCTTTTTGTGGGGCTTTTTGAAGTCGCGGGTTTATGTCAACTAGCCTCAGACTCTTGCAGCTCTTAAAGACAATATCCGTCAAGAATGTGGGGACCTATCGCCGGAAGTTTTGGCCAAAGTGATGGAAAATGCCATAAAAAGGGCTCAAATGACAATCAACTGTGGCGGCGGCCATTTACATGACATCATATTCTCGACTTGATGTAAAAAAAATTAAAAGACCAAATAAAAATAATCCACAAGAAGAATCAAAGTTTTTAATTTTTTTTTTTTTTAAATTACAGCCAAAAAACATCGGAAGGTTATTTTTGCGCCACCTTGAATTTTAAAAAATTTTTACTAAATGTACCTGAGTTAAGAAACAATAAAAGGGTATTTTAAACGTACTGGCATGTTTTTTTTTCGTTAAAGAAAAAAACTAATACTGTAAAAAACAAGTTTTCGATTAATCGAAATAAATTATTCGAATCATTCGTTGATCGAAAATACGAAATTTTAAATTATTCGAACAGTTATTCGCCCAAAATTAATTGATTAATCGTTTGAATACCCTAATACATTCACACACGGAAAGAATAATTTACTAAATCACCAGAAAATTTGGCTAGAAAACTTTCTTAGTTTACAAGATTTATTTTGAAAGTTTCACAATCAAGCGTTGTGAACAACGTGCATGCTCAATTTTCACTTTATTTCACCGTTTTTTTTTTTTTTTTTTTTCTTTAAGACAAATTTGAAATTTGCAAAACAATCGAATTCATTGTTGAGATAAAGTTATATATTTTCATTGCTTATTCCATGGTTTGACGCAATTTAAGACACAACATTTGGACTGAAGGACACGAAATTAGTTCTTTGAACGCTTTTTGAAAACAAGCATACAGAGCATTTTGAAAAAGGCATCTGTATGATTATTACAAATCAAAACGATAGTGTACATCATATAAAATTATCACAGCGATCTATTTTAAGGGAACAACACTCTATGCTTCGACCCATAGACAAAAATCCAAAAAAATAATGTTTGCCTCAAATTGTTTTTAGATACAGATTTTTTGAAAGATAATAAGGTATCTCAAATTAATGTTAACAAAAAAAATTTTTCTGATTACTTTTGCCACCACGAGAGGGCGTTAAAATCAGAGAATTTCTTGCAAAAATGACTTAACAGCAAAATGGGTTTTAGATGTTTCACAAAAATAATTCTGAAAAATTCATTTTTTTTTAAAGTCGCTCGAAATTTGGTTTTCAAGTATTTTGATATATTTGCAGTTAAATTTAAATATAGATTTCGGTATTTATTTACAAAATAACTTTTTTCTATTGCTCTGAAAAACACGTATTTTTTGTTGAAAATCTAAAAATTACTTAAGTTTGATGGAGTATTAAAACAAATTTATTTAAAATTATATATATATATTTTTTTTTTTATACTCTTAGCTAACATCGTATTCAAAAATTAGTGCCTATTTTTTACCACAACTTTAAAAAAATTATTTTTTTTAATATGCCTAATTTTATGATTTTTACTCAAATATCAGGCATTTAAGAGTGATTTTATATTTTGAATGGTAAAAAAAATTTCATTATACCAAAACCACTGAAGCATTTTCAAAACTTAGCTCGAGTTATTTTTTTATGGCCCACTGAAGTGTTTTTAATTTTTTTTAAAGGCGTTTTGAGTAAGTCAAAAAAAATGTATTAAATCTAATTCTGAGCTATATAAGGTTAATACATGATTTTAATAAAATTTGATGACGGTTCATAGAACTAATTAACCCTGTATCTGCCATTTTTAGGGGTCATTTCAGCCCCTCCTCATAGAACACCATTAACAGGTACGTTTAAAGGATTAAAATATTCTGCAACAATTTTCTGCATCGAATTTCACTAGGGGTTGTAAAATACCATAATGCTTAAAACAGTAAAATTGTAAGTTATCATATATTATTATTAAATTGTGTTTCAGCAAAGTCGTGTGAAATAATTCGAAAAAATGTAATATAGCTACTGTTGAGCTTAACATATTATCTAACCCTCTATCTCCCATTTTTAGGATTAAATGACTCCTTTTTTTATAATTTTGTTTCAAAATCCAAAATTTTAACAATCTAACATAAATAAAAATCTTTCCTTTATCAAAATATATCGCACTTAATCAACAGGAGGGTATTAACTCAAAATGTTCAGTAGAAGCAACACAATTTTAAACTTAATATTTAAGGCATATGAAAAATAATTTTTAAACCAACCATTTCATTACCAAAAAGTAGGCAAAATATCACGATTTTTTTCGAAAAGTGAAAAAATAAAAATTTTGATTGATCAAGGGCAATATGATTTATTATGATTTGTTACGATCGGAAAATTTTTGAAGGAGTAATAGCGTTTTTAAGAAAGAGGATATATGGCAGGACTTTGAGTCCTTAGTCCGATTTAAATAAAAATTTACACACACGTTGCTAGTTGCTTGTGTATCAGCATGAGCTTTTTGTAATTTTGGGGGCATTATTGAAGCTAAAATTACATTTTTCAATTTCAGCACACATGGGAGGTAGGCGTGTCCTTGCGCCGATTTTTCCAAAAATTCTTATTTTTCTTAACTAAGCTATTTTATGCTAGTGTACCAAATTTTAAAAATATCTGACTACTCCTTCTATTTTTGTCCCTTCGTTATATGGGAACGAAGCACAGTGCAACGTCTCAAACTTGTTAAATTTTTAATATATCTTGCCCTTTATATGTTTTATTATTAATAAGTTGCTAAAGATTTGTTTGATTAAGGAGAAGCAAACAGACACAGCAACTGCATTTGATTTCGTTCGATATTCCTATTTAAATTGTATTGTAACTAATTTTATCATTATTAAATGCCGTTGTTTGGCTCGGGTTTCCAATAATTTTATTTGGATATATCTGTACAAAAAATTAAAATTGTAAACATTCATATGCAGGCGCACAAGGTTTTGCAAAAATAAATGCTTGCTTTTTTGTCACCTTCAATAAAACTGTTTAAAACGTAAAATGTTTACACATAATGTCCTAATTTTAATCATACTATTGCCAGCGGCAATAGTATTGGGCTTCCATCAGGAAGTCGGAACCATATTAAGGCTGACTCAAAATATGTTTTGGTTAACAACAACAACAATTTGCTTACCACTAGTAATTGTATGGTTTTGAACAACCAATAACGATTTCCTTTTTTCCAAGAGCAGCATGCTATGTTTAAAAAACAATTATACTATTATAAGAAGTTAGTTAGTTAATATTGTTGCCTGAAATGACAATAATATGCTTACAGAAAATAAAATATTTTTAAAAACGTTTTGTTAAAAATAGTTTTGTTGAAGGTGGACATGTAAAAAAGAATTTTTGGTCGGATTTTTAACATTATTCTCAAAATATTTTGAACATTATTTCACTTGTATCAAAATTTCTTAACTCGATTCATTTTTTTTTTTTTTTTTATTTGAAAAATTTTGTAATAATAAAAGCCTTCATGGCCAAACCATAGTATTACAATAGATATTTTTTCAAGTTTAATATGGAACCGTATATCAATAATCTAAAAATAATTAGTATTGTGGTTATTTTGTTGAACTATTTATGGTTTTTAATCCAAATTTTTAATATTTATACCCACACCACAATATTGGAGAGGGTATTATGCTGATGTGTGTAACGCCTTAAAATATTGGTCCTAGACCCACCTTAAAGTATACCGATCGACTCAGAATCCCTTTCTGAGTCGAACTAACGATGTTTGTCCGGCTGGCTGGCTGGCTTGGCTGGCTGTCCATGTAACTTTGTGCGCAAAGTACAGGTCGCAATTTTGGAGATAATTTGATAAAATTTGGGACATAGGTTCTTATTGGTACAAGGACCAAGCCTATTGAAAATGGGCATAATCGTAGGACAACGATAGAATATAGGGGAAAATTTCTTCCTCTCAGAAACTATCAAACCGATTTTAATGAAATTTAAAACTTAGATAGAACCATATCCATGTGGACACACAAGGTATGCATCTTTTAAAAAATAGGACCACAAGGGGAGATAGGGGCAATTTATGCCTCTCAAACCGATTTTAATGAAATTTAAAACATAAATAGATAGATCCATATCTATATGGACGTATAATCTATACAGTTTTAAAAAAATAGGACCACAAGGGGAAGTAGGGGGCAATTTCTGCCTCTCACAAGCTTTCAAACCGATTTTAATGAAGTTTATAAACATAGATAAATCCATATTCATATGGACACATAAGCATGATGTGTTATTAAATACTGTGGTGTAGGGTATCATATGGTAGACCTTGACCGACTATACTTTCTTACTTGTTTTTAATTAGGCTTAAGTTCATTAAATTTAATTTTCATTAAATTATTTTTATGAAGAAAGGAATTTCACAACATGAAAATTAATTAAAATTGTTATTGATAATCTTTCATTCTTGACCGTGGCCGGGATTCGAACCGCGGCCGGCAGGTTAAATTTATTATTTTTTTAAGATTTAATGTAAAAACGTGCTAAACAACGTTTGATAAATTTAAAGACCTAGAAAATCTTGTTCCACTACCAAATAAGTAAAACAAAGTATGTATTTACATGGTCAGACTAAAAATGCTGAAATGGGTTTAAATGTAATATAATGGTAAAATGCTTTTTATGTAAAACTTAACTTACGAACGTTTTCTTTATACTTATCCTCTTTTTACATACATACATATGTACTGAAACTTATATAATTAAATTATAATCCTTTGCTGAAATGTTACACAAACGATAATTTTGCAAATGTAAAAGAAAGAGGCACGAAGATTTAAGTTGTGCACTTTTTGGATAACATTTTATTTCAAATTTCTGTTAACCGCAATAATGTATATAATTAAAAAACCACATACAACATAAATAAATGCATACATTATCTTAATCCTTTTTTTTGGTTATTTTCTAAGGTTAGCAAGCATTATTCCCTTTTGACATGGATAGTTCTACACACCTACACAGCCATTAACATTTTCAACCGCACACTCATACACTTGAAATAATTGCAGATATGAAGTGTTTTGCATGAGTTTGAAGCTTTAAATTGTGCCAAAACATTTAAA
Organism: Pollenia griseotomentosa; assembly: GCA_963931875.1. NCBI lineage: Eukaryota > Metazoa > Arthropoda > Insecta > Diptera > Polleniidae > Pollenia > Pollenia griseotomentosa. The sequence goes on from OZ007563.1 coordinate 41,582,078, forward strand.
TCGTTGGCCATAAAAAGATAAATGATTCTGTATGAACATTCTAAGGTCATAAACCTACATCAACACAACAAATGTGTCATTTGTTGTTTATGATACACGAATGAACTAGTAAGGAGGTATTATCTTATAAGGCAAGAAATAATAAATAAAGGCTAGATTTCCCTATCTCACAAGTCCTACGTATTCCATAATACTTTGTGAGATAGAAATCTAATGAGTTTTGTTGTGACTGTCAAAAAATCTAATTTAACATGACAGTTTGTGTTCACACCATCACACAAAGTATAAACACTCACACATGAAATAAAATGCAACCCTGATCCAATGAAAAGTATTATTGTTTAGAAATTTTTCAAAAAACGTAGAATTCGTATGGGATGTCAAACTTTTTTCATAATACTTGTCATTTTCGTGACACATTGCATTCACACTATCACACTTTGTCATATTACTTGAGTTTTTGACATGTATTAATACAAAGTATAATAGTGTAATCTAGCCTTAAGCGATATCGTTGATGTAAATATAAAACAATCAAGTCCCTATCATATCTGGGGTGTTCGGGAAACCAATTTTATTATACACTCGTACAGACGGATATATTACATCAACTTTGCGGCCCATAAGGACCCAGAATATTTATTGCTCATTTATATGGATATATCCGTATTGTAGAAATTACTTTACATAATTGAGAGCAAGCGATTCATTACATTCATTTTGAAAGTTTTAAGGGATGCTATAGCCGCCATTACAAACGGAATGGCAAAGTTTTATATACCCTTTCTACCTGTTGTAAAGTGTACAAAAAGGAACAAAGTTGCCGAGAATCACTTTAATATACCGTAAATTGTGAAGAACGTGCCAAAAAGAAAGACTTGAAATAATAGAAATCTTTAAAATCGCCAAAATATAAAAAAAAAACAGAAAATGTAATAACATGACATTGATAAAAACAGCACGGCATTTAAATTTGAGAAAGTCTTTAAAGGTAAGAATGCTAAAACAGTTAAAATGTATTAAAAAAAATTTAAAACAGAGAAAAAATCATTGTATTTTAATACAAAAATTTAAATAAAAGATAAGGAAAATATTTTATTAGGGTAAAAAAATCGACAAAATAGAGAAAAAATTACTTACGTCCATCAACTGATATTGCAAGAGCTGCCATAGACTGGAATCCTCAAGGTCAACGTCAGCATAGGTGACCACATAGTTCCTAAAATCCGGTCCATCAGAAAAGAACATGAAGCGTTTCGTCTTACATGGATAAAAAAAATCTCATTTATTTCGTTAATTAGAAGTCCTAGAGCCAAAAGGATCGAAATTTGTAATCACTACCGAAATTCCATATTTTCCTTAGAAAATTTATTTTTTATATGAAAACATAAAATCTCATTTATTTCGGTAATTAGAGGTCCTAGAGCCAAAAGGATCGAAATCTGTAATCACTACCGAAATTCCATATTTTCCTTAGAAAATTTATTTTTTATATGAAAACATAAAATCTCATTTATTTCGGTAATTAGAGGTCCTAGAGCCAAAAGGATCGAAATCTGTAATCAGTACCAAAATTTCATATTTTCCTTAGAAAATTGATTTTTTATATGAAAACATAAAATCTCATTTATTTCGGTAATTAGAGGTCCTAGAGCCAAAAGGATCGAAATCTGTAATCACTACCAAAATTTCATATTTTCCTTAGAAAATTGATTTTTTATATGAAAACATAAAATCTCATTTATTTCGGTAATTAGAGGTCCTAGAGCCAAAAGGATCGAAATCTGTAATCAGTACCAAAATTTCATATTTTCCTTAGAAAATTGATTTTTTATATGAAAACATAAAATCTCATTTATTTCGGTAATTAGAGGTCCTAGAGCCAAAAGGATCGAAATCTGTAATCACTACCAAAATTTCATATTTTCCTTAGAAAATTGATTTTTTATATGAAAACATAAAATCTCATTTATTTCGGTAATTAGAGGTCCTAGAGCCAAAAGGATCGAAATCTGTAATCACTACCAAAATTTCATATTTTCCTTAGAAAATTGATTTTTTATATGAAAACATAAAATCTCATTTATTTCGTTAATTAGAGAATTGAGAATTGATTGAATTGAAATAATGTTAAAGTAGTATTGAAAAGCTCATATGTAATAAAGGCTAGATTTCACTATCTCACAAGTCTTACGTATTCCATAATACTTTGTGAGATAGAAATCTAATGAGTTTTGTTGCGACTGTCAAAAAATCTAATTTAACATGACAGTTTGTGTTCACACCATCACACAAAGTATAAACACTCACACATGAAATAAAATGCAACCCTGATCCAATGAAAAGTATTATTGTTTAGAAATTTTTCAAAAAACGATGAAGTCGTATGGGATGCCAAACATTTTTCATAATACTTGTCATTTTCGTGACACATTGCATTCACACTATCACACTTTGTCATATTACTTGAGTTTTTGACAAAGTATAATAGTGTAATCTAGCCTTAAGCGATATCGCTGATGTAAATATAAAACAATCAAGTCCCTATCATATCTGGGGTCTTCGGGAAACCAATTTTATTATACACTCGTACAGACGGATATATTACATCAACTTTGCGGCCCATTAGGACCCAGAATATTTATTGCTCATTTATATGGATATATCCGTATTGTAGAAATTACTTTACATAATTAAGAGCAAGCGATTCATTACATTCATTTTGAAAGTTTCAAGGGATGCTATAGCCGCCATTACAAACGGAACGGCAAAGTTTTATATACCCTTCTAACAAAGAACAAAGTTGCCGAGAATCACTTTAATATACCGCAAATTGTGAAGAACGTGCCAAAAAGAAAGACTTGAAATAATAGAAATCTTTAAAATCGCCAAAATATAAAAAAAAACAGAAAATGTAATAACATGACATTGATAAAAACAGCACGGCATTTAAATTTGAGAAAGTCTTTAAAGGTAAGAATGCTAAAACAGTTAAAATGTATTAAAAAAAATTTAAAACAGAGAAAAAATCATTGTATTTTAATACAAAAATTTAAATAAAAGATAAGGAAAATATTTTATTAGGGTAAAAAAATCGACAAAATAGAGAAAAAATTACTTACGTCCATCAACTGATATTGCAAGAGCTGCCATAGACTGGAATCCTCAAGGTCAACGTCAGCATAGGTGACCACATAGTTCCTAAAATCCGGTCCATCAGAAAAGAACATGAAGCGTTTCGTCTTACATGGATAAAAAAAATCTCATTTATTTCGTTAATTAGAAGTCCTAGAGCCAAAAGGATCGAAATTTGTAATCACTACCGAAATTCCATATTTTCCTTAGAAAATTTATTTTTTATATGAAAACATAAAATCTCATTTATTTCGGTAATTAGAGGTCCTAGAGCCAAAAGGATCGAAATCTGTAATCACTACCGAAATTCCATATTTTCCTTAGAAAATTTATTTTTTATATGAAAACATAAAATCTCATTTATTTCGGTAATTAGAGGTCCTAGAGCCAAAAGGATCGAAATCTGTAATCACTACCAAAATTTCATATTTTCCTTAGAAAATTGATTTTTTATATGAAAACATAAAATCTCATTTATTTCGGTAATTAGAGGTCCTAGAGCCAAAAGGATCGAAATTTGTAATCACTACCGAAATTCCATATTTTCCTTAGAAAATTTATTTTTTATATGAAAACATAAAATCTCATTTATTTCGGTAATTAGAGGTCCTACAGCCAAAAGGATCGAAATCTGTAATCACTACCGAAATTTCATATTTTCCTTAGAAAATTTATTTTTTATATGAAAACATAAAATCTCATTTATTTCGGTAATTAGAGGTCCTAGAGCCAAAAGGATCGAAATCTGTAATCACTACCGAAATTCCATATTTTCCTTAGAAAATTTATTTTTTATATGAAAACATAAAATCTCATTTATTTCGGTAATTAGAGGTCCTAGAGCCAAAAGGATCGAAATCTGTAATCACTACCAAAATTTCATATTTTCCTTAGAAAATTTATTTTTTATATGAAAACATAAAATCTCATTTATTTCGGTAATTAGAGGTCCTAGAGCCAAAAGGATCGAAATCTGTAATCACTACCAAAATTTCATATTTTCCTTAGAAAATTTATTTTTATATGAAAACATAAAATCTCATTTATTTCGGTAATTAGAGGTCCTAGAGCCAAAAGGATCGAAATCTGTAATCACTACCAAAATTTCATATTTTCCTTAGAAAATTGATTTTTTATATGAAAACATAAAATCTCATTTATTTCGGTAATTAGAGGTCCTAGAGCCAAAAGGATCGAAATTTGTAATCACTACCGAAATTCCATATTTTCCTTAGAAAATTTATTTTTTATATGAAAACATAAAATCTCATTTATTTCGGTAATTAGAGGTCCTACAGCCAAAAGGATCGAAATCTGTAATCACTACCGAAATTCCATATTTTCCTTAGAAAATTTATTTTTTATATGAAAACATAAAATCTCATTTATTTCGGTAATTAGAGGTCCTAGAGCCAAAAGGATCGAAATCTGTAATCAGTACCAAAATTTCATATTTTCCTTAGAAAATTGAATTTTTATATGAAAACATAAAATCTCATTTATTTCGGTAATTAGAGGTCCTAGAGCCAAAAGGATCGAAATCTGTAATCACTACCAAAATTTCATATTTTCCTTAGAAAATTGATTTTTTATATGAAAACATAAAATCTCATTTATTTCGGTAATTAGAGGTCCTAGAGCCAAAAGCATCGAAATCTGTAATCAGTACCAAAATTTCATATTTTCCTTAGAAAATTGATTTTTTATATGAAAACATAAAATCTCATTTATTTCGTTAATTAGAGGTCCTAGAGCCAAAAGGATCGAAATCTGTAATCACTACCAAAATTTCATATTTTCCTTAGAAAATTGATTTTTTATATGAAAACATAAAATCTCATTTATTTCGGTAATTAGAGGTCCTAGAGCCAAAAGGATCGAAATCTGTAATCAGTACCAAAATTTCATATTTTCCTTAGAAAATTGATTTTTTATATGAAAACATAAAATCTCATTTATTTCGGTAATTAGAGGTCCTAGAGCCAAAAGCATCGAAATCTGTAATCAGTACCAAAATTTCATATTTTCCTTAGAAAATTGATTTTTTATATGAAAACATAAAATCTCATTTATTTCGTTAATTAGAGAATTGATTTTTTATATGAAAACATAAAATCTCATTTATTTCGGTAATTAGAGGTCCTAGAGCCAAAAGGATTGAAATCTGTAATCACTACCAAAATTTCATATTTTCCTTAGAAAATTGATTTTTTATATGAAAACATAAAATCTCATTTATTTCGTTAATTAGAGGTCCTAGAGCCAAAAGGATCGAAATCTGTATTCACTACCGAAATTCAATATTTTCCTTAGAAAATTCATTTTTTATATGAAAACATAAAATCTCATTTATTTCGTTAATTAGAGGTCCTAGAGCCAAAAGGATCGAAATCTGTAATCACTACCAAAATTTCATATTTTCCTTAGAAAATTGATTTTTTATATGAAAACATAAAATCTCATTTATTTCGTTAATTAGAGAATTGATTTTTTATATGAAAACATAAAATCTCATTTATTTCGGTAATTAGAGGTCCTAGAGCCAAAAGGATTGAAATCTGTAATCACTACCAAAAATTCATATTTTCCTTAGAAAATTGATTTTTTATATGAAAACATAAAATCTCATTTATTTCGTTAATTAGAGGTCCTAGAGCCAAAAGGATCGAAATCTGTATTCACTACCGAAATTCAATATTTTCCTTAGAAAATTTATTTTTTATATGAAAACATAAAATCTCATTTATTTCGGTAATTAGAGGTCCTAGAGCCAAAAGGATCGAAATCTGTAATCACTACCAAAATTTCATATTTTCCTTAGAAAATTGATTTTTTATATGAAAACATAAAATCTCATTTATTTCGGTAATTAGAGGTCCTAGAGCCAAAAGGATCGAAATTTGTAATCACTACCGAAATTCCATATTTTCCTTAGAAAATTTATTTTTTATATGAAAACATAAAATCTCATTTATTTCGGTAATTAGAGGTCCTACAGCCAAAAGGATCGAAATCTGTAATCACTACCGAAATTCCATATTTTCCTTAGAAAATTTATTTTTTATATGAAAACATAAAATCTCATTTATTTCGGTAATTAGAGGTCCTAGAGCCAAAAGGATCGAAATCTGTAATCACTACCAAAATTTCATATTTTCCTTAGAAAATTGATTTTTTATATGAAAACATAAAATCTCATTTATTTCGGTAATTAGAGGTCCTAGAGCCAAAAGCATCGAAATCTGTAATCAGTACCAAAATTTCATATTTTCCTTAGAAAATTGATTTTTTATATGAAAACATAAAATCTCATTTATTTCGTTAATTAGAGGTCCTAGAGCCAAAAGGATCGAAATCTGTAATCACTACCAAAATTTCATATTTTCCTTAGAAAATTGATTTTTTATATGAAAACATAAAATCTCATTTATTTCGGTAATTAGAGGTCCTAGAGCCAAAAGGATCGAAATCTGTAATCAGTACCAAAATTTCATATTTTCCTTAGAAAATTGATTTTTTATATGAAAACATAAAATCTCATTTATTTCGGTAATTAGAGGTCCTAGAGCCAAAAGCATCGAAATCTGTAATCAGTACCAAAATTTCATATTTTCCTTAGAAAATTGATTTTTTATATGAAAACATAAAATCTCATTTATTTCGTTAATTAGAGAATTGATTTTTTATATGAAAACATAAAATCTCATTTATTTCGGTAATTAGAGGTCCTAGAGCCAAAAGGATTGAAATCTGTAATCACTACCAAAATTTCATATTTTCCTTAGAAAATTGATTTTTTATATGAAAACATAAAATCTCATTTATTTCGTTAATTAGAGGTCCTAGAGCCAAAAGGATCGAAATCTGTATTCACTACCGAAATTCAATATTTTCCTTAGAAAATTCATTTTTTATATGAAAACATAAAATCTCATTTATTTCGTTAATTAGAGGTCCTAGAGCCAAAAGGATCGAAATCTGTAATCACTACCAAAATTTCATATTTTCCTTAGAAAATTGATTTTTTATATGAAAACATAAAATCTCATTTATTTCGTTAATTAGAGAATTGATTTTTTATATGAAAACATAAAATCTCATTTATTTCGGTAATTAGAGGTCCTAGAGCCAAAAGGATTGAAATCTGTAATCACTACCAAAAATTCATATTTTCCTTAGAAAATTGATTTTTTATATGAAAACATAAAATCTCATTTATTTCGTTAATTAGAGGTCCTAGAGCCAAAAGGATCGAAATCTGTATTCACTACCGAAATTCAATATTTTCCTTAGAAAATTCATTTTTTATATGAAAACATAAAATCTCATTTATTTCGGTAATTAGAGGTCCTAGAGCCAAAAGGATCGAAATCTGTAATCACTACCGAAATTCCATATTTTCCTTAGAAAATTTATTTTTTATATGAAAACATAAAATCTCATTTATTTCGGTAATTAGAGGTCCTAGAGCCAAAAGGATCGAAATCTGTAATCACTACCAAAATTTCATATTTTCCTTAGAAAATTTATTTTTTATATGAAAACATAAAATCTCATTTATTTCGGTAATTAGAGGTCCTAGAGCCAAAAGGATCGAAATCTGTAATCACTACCAAAATTTCATATTTTCCTTAGAAAATTGATTTTTTATATGAAAACATAAAATCTCATTTATTTCGGTAATTAGAGGTCCTAGAGCCAAAAGGATCGAAATTTGTAATCACTACCGAAATTCCATATTTTCCTTAGAAAATTTATTTTTTATATGAAAACATAAAATCTCATTTATTTCGGTAATTAGAGGTCCTACAGCCAAAAGGATCGAAATCTGTAATCACTACCGAAATTCCATATTTTCCTTAGAAAATTTATTTTTTATATGAAAACATAAAATCTCATTTATTTCGGTAATTAGAGGTCCTAGAGCCAAAAGGATCGAAATCTGTAATCACTACCAAAATTTCATATTTTCCTTAGAAAATTGATTTTTTATATGAAAACATAAAATCTCATTTATTTCGGTAATTAGAGGTCCTAGAGCCAAAAGGATCGAAATTTGTAATCACTACCGAAATTCCATATTTTCCTTAGAAAATTTATTTTTTATATGAAAACATAAAATCTCATTTATTTCGGTAATTAGAGGTCCTAGAGCCAAAAGGATCGAAATCTGTAATCACTACCGAAATTCCATATTTTCCTTAGAAAATTTATTTTTTATATGAAAACATAAAATCTCATTTATTTCGGTAATTAGAGGTCCTAGAGCCAAAAGGATCGAAATCTGTAATCACTACCAAAATTTCATATTTTCCTTAGAAAATTTATTTTTTATATGAAAACATAAAATCTCATTTATTTCGGTAATTAGAGGTCCTAGAGCCAAAAGGATCGAAATCTGTAATCACTACCAAAATTTCATATTTTCCTTAGAAAATTGATTTTTTATATGAAAACATAAAATCTCATTTATTTCGGTAATTAGAGGTCCTAGAGCCAAAAGGATCGAAATTTGTAATCACTACCGAAATTCCATATTTTCCTTAGAAAATTTATTTTTTATATGAAAACATAAAATCTCATTTATTTCGGTAATTAGAGGTCCTACAGCCAAAAGGATCGAAATCTGTAATCACTACCGAAATTCCATATTTTCCTTAGAAAATTGATTTTTTATATGAAAACATAAAATCTCATTTATTTCGGTAATTAGAGGTCCTAGAGCCAAAAGGATCGAAATCTGTAATCAGTACCAAAATTTCATATTTTCCTTAGAAAATTGATTTTTTATATGAAAACATAAAATCTCATTTATTTCGGTAATTAGAGGTCCTAGAGCCAAAAGGATCGAAATCTGTAATCACTACCAAAATTTCATATTTTCCTTAGAAAATTGATTTTTTATATGAAAACATAAAATCTCATTTATTTCGGTAATTAGAGGTCCTAGAGCCAAAAGCATCGAAATCTGTAATCAGTACCAAAATTTCATATTTTCCTTAGAAAATTGATTTTTTATATGAAAACATAAAATCTCATTTATTTCGTTAATTAGAGGTCCTAGAGCCAAAAGGATCGAAATCTGTAATCACTACCAAAATTTCATATTTTCCTTAGAAAATTGATTTTTTATATGAAAACATAAAATCTCATTTATTTCGGTAATTAGAGGTCCTAGAGCCAAAAGCATCGAAATCTGTAATCAGTACCAAAATTTCATATTTTCCTTAGAAAATTGATTTTTTATATGAAAACATAAAATCTCATTTATTTCGTTAATTAGAGAATTGATTTTTTATATGAAAACATAAAATCTCATTTATTTCGGTAATTAGAGGTCCTAGAGCCAAAAGGATTGAAATCTGTAATCACTACCAAAATTTCATATTTTCCTTAGAAAATTGATTTTTTATATGAAAACATAAAATCTCATTTATTTCGTTAATTAGAGGTCCTAGAGCCAAAAGGATCGAAATCTGTATTCACTACCGAAATTCAATATTTTCCTTAGAAAATTCATTTTTTATATGAAAACATAAAATCTCATTTATTTCGTTAATTAGAGGTCCTAGAGCCAAAAGGATCGAAATCTGTAATCACTACCAAAATTTCATATTTTCCTTAGAAAATTGATTTTTTATATGAAAACATAAAATCTCATTTATTTCGTTAATTAGAGAATTGATTTTTTATATGAAAACATAAAATCTCATTTATTTCGGTAATTAGAGGTCCTAGAGCCAAAAGGATTGAAATCTGTAATCACTACCAAAATTTCATATTTTCCTTAGAAAATTGATTTTTTATATGAAAACATAAAATCTCATTTATTTCGTTAATTAGAGGTCCTAGAGCCAAAAGGATCGAAATCTGTATTCACTACCGAAATTCAATATTTTCCTTAGAAAATTCATTTTTTATATGAAAACATAAAATCTCATTTATTTCGTTAATTAGAGGTCCTAGAGCCAAAAGGATCGAAATCTGTAATCACTACCAAAATTTCATATTTTCCTTAGAAAATTGATTTTTTATATGAAAACATAAAATCTCATTTATTTCGTTAATTAGAGAATTGATTTTTTATATGAAAACATAAAATCTCATTTATTTCGGTAATTAGAGGTCCTAGAGCCAAAAGGATTGAAATCTGTAATCACTACCAAAAATTCATATTTTCCTTAGAAAATTGATTTTTTATATGAAAACATAAAATCTCATTTATTTCGTTAATTAGAGGTCCTAGAGCCAAAAGGATCGAAATCTGTATTCACTACCGAAATTCAATATTTTCCTTAGAAAATTCATTTTTTATATGAAAACATAAAATCTCATTTATTTCGTTAATTAGAGGTCCTAGAGCCAAAAGGATCGAAATCTGTAATCACTACCAAAATTTCATATTTTCCTTAGAAAATTGATTTTTTATATGAAAACATAAAATCTCATTTATTTCGTTAATTAGAGAATTGATTTTTTATATGAAAACATAAAATCTCATTTATTTCGGTAATTAGAGGTCCTAGAGCCAAAAGGATTGAAATCTATAATCACTACCAAAAATTCATATTTTCCTTAGAAAATTGATTTTTTATATGAAAACATAAAATCTCATTTATTTCGTTAATTAGAGGTCCTAGAGCCAAAAGGATCGAAATCTGTATTCACTACCGAAATTCAATATTTTCCTTAGAAAATTCATTTTTTATATGAAAACATAAAATCTCATTTATTTCGTTAATTAGAGGTCCTAGAGCCAAAAGGATCGAAATCTGTAATCACTACCAAAATTTCATATTTTCCTTAGAAAATTGATTTTTTATATGAAAACATAAAATCTCATTTATTTCGTTAATTAGAGAATTGATTTTTTATATGAAAACATAAAATCTCATTTATTTCGGTAATTAGAGGTCCTAGAGCCAAAAGGATTGAAATCTGTAATCACTACCAAAATTTCATATTTTCCTTAGAAAATTGATTTTTTATATGAAAACATAAAATCTCATTTATTTCGTTAATTAGAGAATTGATTTTTTATATGAAAACATAAAATCTCATTTATTTCGTTAATTAGAGGTCCTAGAGCCAAAAGGATCGAAATCTGTAATCACTACCAAAATTTCATATTTTCCTTAGAAAATTGATTTTTTATATGAAAACATAAAATCTCATTTATTTCGTTAATTAGAGAATTGATTTTTTATATGAAAACATAAAATCTCATTTATTTCGGTAATTAGAGGTCCTAGAGCCAAAAGGATTGAAATCTGTAATCACTACCAAAAATTCATATTTTCCTTAGAAAATTGATTTTTTATATGAAAACATAAAATCTCATTTATTTCGTTAATTAGAGGTCCTAGAGCCAAAAGGATCGAAATCTGTATTCACTACCGAAATTCAATATTTTCCTTAGAAAATTCATTTTTTATATGAAAACATAAAATCTCATTTATTTCGTTAATTAGAGGTCCTAGAGCCAAAAGGATCGAAATCTGTAATCACTACCAAAATTTCATATTTTCCTTAGAAAATTGATTTTTTATATGAAAACATAAAATCTCATTTATTTCGTTAATTAGAGAATTGATTTTTTATATGAAAACATAAAATCTCATTTATTTCGGTAATTAGAGGTCCTAGAGCCAAAAGGATTGAAATCTGTAATCACTACCAAAATTTCATATTTTCCTTAGAAAATTGATTTTTTATATGAAAACATAAAATCTCATTTATTTCGTTAATTAGAGGTCCTAGAGCCAAAAGGATCGAAATCTGTATTCACTACCGAAATTCAATATTTTCCTTAGAAAATTCATTTTTTATATGAAAACATAAAATCTCATTTATTTCGTTAATTAGAGGTCCTAGAGCCAAAAGGATCGAAATCTGTAATCACTACCAAAATTTCATATTTTCCTTAGAAAATTGATTTTTTATATGAAAACATAAAATCTCATTTATTTCGTTAATTAGAGGTCCTAGAGCCAAAAGGATCGAAATCTGTATTCACTACCGAAATTCAATATTTTCCTTAGAAAATTCATTTTTTATATGAAAACATAAAATCTCATTTATTTCGTTAATTAGAGGTCCTAGAGCCAAAAGGATCGAAATCTGTAATCACTACCAAAATTTCATATTTTCCTTAGAAAATTGATTTTTTATATGAAAACATAAAATCTCATTTATTTCGTTAATTAGAGAATTGATTTTTTATATGAAAACATAAAATCTCATTTATTTCGGTAATTAGAGGTCCTAGAGCCAAAAGGATTGAAATCTGTAATCACTACCAAAATTTCATATTTTCCTTAGAAAATTGATTTTTTATATGAAAACATAAAATCTCATTTATTTCGTTAATTAGAGAATTGATTTTTTATATGAAAACATAAAATCTCATTTATTTCGTTAATTAGAGGTCCTAGAGCCAAAAGGATCGAAATCTGTAATCACTACCAAAATTTCATATTTTCCTTAGAAAATTGATTTTTTATATGAAAACATAAAATCTCATTTATTTCGTTAATTAGAGAATTGATTTTTTATATGAAAACATAAAATCTCATTTATTTCGGTAATTAGAGGTCCTAGAGCCAAAAGGATTGAAATCTGTAATCACTACCAAAAATTCATATTTTCCTTAGAAAATTGATTTTTTATATGAAAACATAAAATCTCATTTATTTCGTTAATTAGAGGTCCTAGAGCCAAAAGGATCGAAATCTGTATTCACTACCGAAATTCAATATTTTCCTTAGAAAATTCATTTTTTATATGAAAACATAAAATCTCATTTATTTCGTTAATTAGAGGTCCTAGAGCCAAAAGGATCGAAATCTGTAATCACTACCAAAATTTCATATTTTCCTTAGAAAATTGATTTTTTATATGAAAACATAAAATCTCATTTATTTCGTTAATTAGAGAATTGATTTTTTATATGAAAACATAAAATCTCATTTATTTCGGTAATTAGAGGTCCTAGAGCCAAAAGGATTGAAATCTGTAATCACTACCAAAAATTCATATTTTCCTTAGAAAATTGATTTTTTATATGAAAACATAAAATCTCATTTATTTCGTTAATTAGAGAATTGATTTTTTATATGAAAACATAAAATCTCATTTATTTCGTTAATTAGAGGTCCTAGAGCCAAAAGGATTGAAATCTGTAATCACTACCAAAAATTCATATTTTCCTTAGAAAATTGATTTTTTATATGAAAACATAAAATCTCATTTATTTCGTTAATTAGAGAATTGATTTTTTATATGAAAACATAAAATCTCATTTATTTCGGTAATTAGAGGTCCTAGAGCCAAAAGGATTGAAATCTGTAATCACTACCAAAATTTCATATTTTCCTTAGAAAATTGATTTTTTATATGAAAACATAAAATCTCATTTATTTCGTTAATTAGAGAATTGATTTTTTATATGAAAACATAAAATCTCATTTATTTCGTTAATTAGAGGTCCTAGAGCCAAAAGGATCGAAATCTGTAATCACTACCAAAATTTCATATTTTCCTTAGAAAATTGATTTTTTATATGAAAACATAAAATCTCATTTATTTCGTTAATTAGAGAATTGATTTTTTATATGAAAACATAAAATCTCATTTATTTCGGTAATTAGAGGTCCTAGAGCCAAAAGGATTGAAATCTGTAATCACTACCAAAATTTCATATTTTCCTTAGAAAATTGATTTTTTATATGAAAACATAAAATCTCATTTATTTCGTTAATTAGAGGTCCTAGAGCCAAAAGGATCGAAATCTGTATTCACTACCGAAATTCAATATTTTCCTTAGAAAATTCATTTTTTATATGAAAACATAAAATCTCATTTATTTCGTTAATTAGAGGTCCTAGAGCCAAAAGGATCGAAATCTGTAATCACTACCAAAATTTCATATTTTCCTTAGAAAATTGATTTTTTATATGAAAACATAAAATCTCATTTATTTCGTTAATTAGAGGTCCTAGAGCCAAAAGGATCGAAATCTGTATTCACTACCGAAATTCAATATTTTCCTTAGAAAATTCATTTTTTATATGAAAACATAAAATCTCATTTATTTCGTTAATTAGAGGTCCTAGAGCCAAAAGGATCGAAATCTGTAATCACTACCAAAATTTCATATTTTCCTTAGAAAATTGATTTTTTATATGAAAACATAAAATCTCATTTATTTCGTTAATTAGAGAATTGATTTTTTATATGAAAACATAAAATCTCATTTATTTCGGTAATTAGAGGTCCTAGAGCCAAAAGGATTGAAATCTGTAATCACTACCAAAATTTCATATTTTCCTTAGAAAATTGATTTTTTATATGAAAACATAAAATCTCATTTATTTCGTTAATTAGAGAATTGATTTTTTATATGAAAACATAAAATCTCATTTATTTCGTTAATTAGAGGTCCTAGAGCCAAAAGGATCGAAATCTGTAATCACTACCAAAATTTCATATTTTCCTTAGAAAATTGATTTTTTATATGAAAACATAAAATCTCATTTATTTCGTTAATTAGAGAATTGATTTTTTATATGAAAACATAAAATCTCATTTATTTCGGTAATTAGAGGTCCTAGAGCCAAAAGGATTGAAATCTGTAATCACTACCAAAAATTCATATTTTCCTTAGAAAATTGATTTTTTATATGAAAACATAAAATCTCATTTATTTCGTTAATTAGAGGTCCTAGAGCCAAAAGGATCGAAATCTGTATTCACTACCGAAATTCAATATTTTCCTTAGAAAATTCATTTTTTATATGAAAACATAAAATCTCATTTATTTCGTTAATTAGAGGTCCTAGAGCCAAAAGGATCGAAATCTGTAATCACTACCAAAATTTCATATTTTCCTTAGAAAATTGATTTTTTATATGAAAACATAAAATCTCATTTATTTCGTTAATTAGAGAATTGATTTTTTATATGAAAACATAAAATCTCATTTATTTCGGTAATTAGAGGTCCTAGAGCCAAAAGGATTGAAATCTGTAATCACTACCAAAAATTCATATTTTCCTTAGAAAATTGATTTTTTATATGAAAACATAAAATCTCATTTATTTCGTTAATTAGAGGTCCTAGAGCCAAAAGGATCGAAATCTGTATTCACTACCGAAATTCAATATTTTCCTTAGAAAATTCATTTTTTATATGAAAACATAAAATCTCATTTATTTCGTTAATTAGAGGTCCTAGAGCCAAAAGGATCGAAATCTGTAATCACTACCAAAATTTCATATTTTCCTTAGAAAATTGATTTTTTATATGAAAACATAAAATCTCATTTATTTCGTTAATTAGAGAATTGATTTTTTATATGAAAACATAAAATCTCATTTATTTCGGTAATTAGAGGTCCTAGAGCCAAAAGGATTGAAATCTGTAATCACTACCAAAATTTCATATTTTCCTTAGAAAATTGATTTTTTATATGAAAACATAAAATCTCATTTATTTCGTTAATTAGAGGTCCTAGAGCCAAAAGGATCGAAATCTGTATTCACTACCGAAATTCAATATTTTCCTTAGAAAATTCATTTTTTATATGAAAACATAAAATCTCATTTATTTCGTTAATTAGAGGTCCTAGAGCCAAAAGGATCGAAATCTGTAATCACTACCAAAATTTCATATTTTCCTTAGAAAATTGATTTTTTATATGAAAACATAAAATCTCATTTATTTCGTTAATTAGAGAATTGATTTTTTATATGAAAACATAAAATCTCATTTATTTCGGTAATTAGAGGTCCTAGAGCCAAAAGGATTGAAATCTGTAATCACTACCAAAAATTCATATTTTCCTTAGAAAATTGATTTTTTATATGAAAACATAAAATCTCATTTATTTCGTTAATTAGAGGTCCTAGAGCCAAAAGGATCGAAATCTGTATTCACTACCGAAATTCAATATTTTCCTTAGAAAATTCATTTTTTATATGAAAACATAAAATCTCATTTATTTCGTTAATTAGAGGTCCTAGAGCCAAAAGGATCGAAATCTGTAATCACTACCAAAATTTCATATTTTCCTTAGAAAATTGATTTTTTATATGAAAACATAAAATCTCATTTATTTCGTTAATTAGAGAATTGATTTTTTATATGAAAACATAAAATCTCATTTATTTCGGTAATTAGAGGTCCTAGAGCCAAAAGGATTGAAATCTGTAATCACTACCAAAATTTCATATTTTCCTTAGAAAATTGATTTTTTATATGAAAACATAAAATCTCATTTATTTCGTTAATTAGAGGTCCTAGAGCCAAAAGGATCGAAATCTGTATTCACTACCGAAATTCAATATTTTCCTTAGAAAATTCATTTTTTATATAAAAACATAAAATCTCATTTATTTCGTTAATTAGAGGTCCTAGAGCCAAAAGGATCGAAATCTGTAATCACTACCAAAATTTCATATTTTCCTTAGAAAATTGATTTTTTATATGAAAACATAAAATCTCATTTATTTCGTTAATTAGAGAATTGATTTTTTATATGAAAACATAAAATCTCATTTATTTCGGTAATTAGAGGTCCTAGAGCCAAAAGGATTGAAATCTGTAATCACTACCAAAATTTCATATTTTCCTTAGAAAATTGATTTTTTATATGAAAACATAAAATCTCATTTATTTCGTTAATTAGAGGTCCTAGAGCCAAAAGGATCGAAATCTGTATTCACTACCGAAATTCAATATTTTCCTTAGAAAATTCATTTTTTATATGAAAACATAAAATCTCATTTATTTCGTTAATTAGAGAATTGATTTTTTATATGAAAACATAAAATCTCATTTATTTCGGTAATTAGAGGTCCTAGAGCCAAAAGGATTGAAATCTGTAATCACTACCAAAATTTAATATTTTCCTTAGAAAATTGATTTTTTATATGAAAACATAAAATCTCATTTATTTCGTTAATTAGAGGTCCTAGAGCCAAAAGGATTGAAATCTGTATTCACTACCGAAATTCAATATTTTCCTTAGAAAATTCATTTTTTATATGAAAACATAAAATCTCATTTATTTCGTTAATTAGAGAATTGATTTTTTATATGAAAACATAAAATCTCATTTATTTCGGTAATTAGAGGTCCTAGAGCCAAAAGGATTGAAATCTGTAATCACTACCAAAATTTCATATTTTCCTTAGAAAATTGATTTTTTATATGAAAACATAAAATCTCATTTATTTCGTTAATTAGAGGTCCTAGAGCCAAAAGGATCGAAATCTGTATTCACTACCGAAATTCAATATTTTCCTTAGAAAATTCATTTTTTATATGAAAACATAAAATCTCATTTATTTCGTTAATTAGAGAATTGATTTTTTATATGAAAACATAAAATCTCATTTATTTCGGTAATTAGAGGTCCTAGAGCCAAAAGGATTGAAATCTGTAATCACTACCAAAATTTCATATTTTCCTTAGAAAATTGATTTTTTATATGAAAACATAAAATCTCATTTATTTCGTTAATTAGAGGTCCTAGAGCCAAAAGGATCGAAATCTGTATTCACTACCGAAATTCAATATTTTCCTTAGAAAATTCATTTTTTATATGAAAACATAAAATCTCATTTATTTCGTTAATTAGAGAATTGATTTTTTATATGAAAACATAAAATCTCATTTATTTCGGTAATTAGAGGTCCTAGAGCCAAAAGGATCGAAATCTGTAATCACTACCAAAATTTCATATTTTCCTTAGAAAATTGATTTTTTATATGAAAACATAAAATCTCATTTATTTCGTTAATTAGAGAATTGATTTTTTATATGAAAACATAAAATCTCATTTATTTCGGTAATTAGAGGTCCTAGAGCCAAAAGGATTGAAATCTGTAATCACTACCAAAATTTCATATTTTCCTTAGAAAATTGATTTTTTATATGAAAACATAAAATCTCATTTATTTCGTTAATTAGAGGCCCTAGAGCCAAAAGGATCGAAATCTGTATTCACTACCGAAATTCAATATTTTCCTTAGAAAATTCATTTTTTATATGAAAACATAAAATCTCATTTATTTCGTTAATTAGAGGTCCTAGAGCCAAAAGGATCGAAATCTGTAATCACTACCAAAATTTCATATTTTCCTTAGAAAATTGATTTTTTATATGAAAACATAAAATCTCATTTATTTCGTTAATTAGAGGTCCTAGAGCCAAAAGGATCGAAATCTGTATTCACTACCGAAATTCAATATTTTCCTTAGAAAATTGATTTTTTATATGAAAACATAAAATCTCATTTATTTCGTTAATTAGAGGTCCTAGAGCCAAAAGGATCGAAATCTGTAATCACTACCAAAATTTCATATTTTCCTTAGAAAATTGATTTTTTATATGAAAACATAAAATCTCATTTATTTCGTTAATTAGAGAATTGATTTTTTATATGAAAACATAAAATCTCATTTATTTCGGTAATTAGAGGTCCTAGAGCCAAAAGGATTGAAATCTGTAATCACTACCAAAATTTCATATTTTCCTTAGAAAATTGATTTTTTATATGAAAACATAAAATCTCATTTATTTCGTTAATTAGAGAATTGATTTTTTATATGAAAACATAAAATCTCATTTATTTCGGTAATTAGAGGTCCTAGAGCCAAAAGGATTGAAATCTGTAATCACTACCAAAATTTCATATTTTCCTTAGAAAATTGATTTTTTATATGAAAACATAAAATCTCATTTATTTCGTTAATTAGAGGTCCTAGAGCCAAAAGGATCGAAATCTGTATTCACTACCGAAATTCAATATTTTCCTTAGAAAATTCATTTTTTATATGAAAACATAAAATCTCATTTATTTCGTTAATTAGAGAATTGATTTTTTATATGAAAACATAAAATCTCATTTATTTCGGTAATTAGAGGTCCTAGAGCCAAAAGGATTGAAATCTGTAATCACTACCAAAATTTCATATTTTCCTTAGAAAATTGATTTTTTATATGAAAACATAAAATCTCATTTATTTCGTTAATTAGAGGTCCTAGAGCCAAAAGGATCGAAATCTGTATTCACTACCGAAATTCAATATTTTCCTTAGAAAATTCATTTTTTATATGAAAACATAAAATCTCATTTATTTCGTTAATTAGAGAATTGATTTTTTATATGAAAACATAAAATCTCATTTATTTCGGTAATTAGAGGTCCTAGAGCCAAAAGGATCGAAATCTGTAATCACTACCAAAATTTCATATTTTCCTTAGAAAATTGATTTTTTATATGAAAACATAAAATCTCATTTATTTCGTTAATTAGAGAATTGATTTTTTATATGAAAACATAAAATCTCATTTATTTCGGTAATTAGAGGTCCTAGAGCCAAAAGGATTGAAATCTGTAATCACTACCAAAATTTCATATTTTCCTTAGAAAATTGATTTTTTATATGAAAACATAAAATCTCATTTATTTCGTTAATTAGAGGCCCTAGAGCCAAAAGGATCGAAATCTGTATTCACTACCGAAATTCAATATTTTCCTTAGAAAATTCATTTTTTATATGAAAACATAAAATCTCATTTATTTCGTTAATTAAAGGTCCTAGAGCCAAAAGGATCGAAATCTGTAATCACTACCAAAATTTCATATTTTCCTTAGAAAATTGATTTTTTATATGAAAACATAAAATCTCATTTATTTCGTTAATTAGAGGTCCTAGAGCCAAAAGGATCGAAATCTGTATTCACTACCGAAATTCAATATTTTCCTTAGAAAATTGATTTTTTATATGAAAACATAAAATCTCATTTATTTCGTTAATTAGAGGTCCTAGAGCCAAAAGGATCGAAATCTGTAATCACTACCAAAATTTCATATTTTCCTTAGAAAATTGATTTTTTATATGAAAACATAAAATCTCATTTATTTCGTTAATTAGAGAATTGATTTTTTATATGAAAACATAAAATCTCATTTATTTCGTTAATTAGAGGTCCTAGAGCCAAAAGGATCGAAATCTGTATTCACTACCGAAATTCAATATTTTCCTTAGAAAATTCATTTTTTATATGAAAACATAAAATCTCATTTATTTCGTTAATTAGAGAATTGATTTTTTATATGAAAACATAAAATCTCATTTATTTCGGTAATTAGAGGTCCTAGAGCCAAAAGGATTGAAATCTGTAATCACTACCAAAATTTCATATTTTCCTTAGAAAATTGATTTTTTATATGAAAACATAAAATCTCATTTATTTCGTTAATTAGAGGTCCTAGAGCCAAAAGGATCGAAATCTGTATTCACTACCGAAATTCAATATTTTCCTTAGAAAATTCATTTTTTATATGAAAACATAAAATCTCATTTATTTCGTTAATTAGAGAATTGATTTTTTATATGAAAACATAAAATCTCATTTATTTCGGTAATTAGAGGTCCTAGAGCCAAAAGGATTGAAATCTGTAATCACTACCAAAATTTCATATTTTCCTTAGAAAATTGATTTTTTATATGAAAACATAAAATCTCATTTATTTCGTTAATTAGAGGTCCTAGAGCCAAAAGGATTGAAATCTGTATTCACTACCGAAATTCAATATTTTCCTTAGAAAATTCATTTTTTATATGAAAACATAAAATCTCATTTATTTCGTTAATTAGAGAATTGATTTTTTATATGAAAACATAAAATCTCATTTATTTCGGTAATTAGAGGTCCTAGAGCCAAAAGGATTGAAATCTGTAATCACTACCAAAATTTCATATTTTCCTTAGAAAATTGATTTTTTATATGAAAACATAAAATCTCATTTATTTCGTTAATTAGAGGTCCTAGAGCCAAAAGGATCGAAATCTGTATTCACTACCGAAATTCAATATTTTCCTTAGAAAATTCATTTTTTATATGAAAACATAAAATCTCATTTATTTCGTTAATTAGAGAATTGATTTTTTATATGAAAACATAAAATCTCATTTATTTCGGTAATTAGAGGTCCTAGAGCCAAAAGGATTGAAATCTGTAATCACTACCAAAATTTCATATTTTCCTTAGAAAATTGATTTTTTATATGAAAACATAAAATCTCATTTATTTCGTTAATTAGAGGTCCTAGAGCCAAAAGGATTGAAATCTGTATTCACTACCGAAATTCAATATTTTCCTTAGAAAATTCATTTTTTATATGAAAACATAAAATCTCATTTATTTCGTTAATTAGAGAATTGATTTTTTATATGAAAACATAAAATCTCATTTATTTCGGTAATTAGAGGTCCTAGAGCCAAAAGGATTGAAATCTGTAATCACTACCAAAATTTCATATTTTCCTTAGAAAATTGATTTTTTATATGAAAACATAAAATCTCATTTATTTCGTTAATTAGAGGTCCTAGAGCCAAAAGGATCGAAATCTGTATTCACTACCGAAATTCAATATTTTCCTTAGAAAATTCATTTTTTATATGAAAACATAAAATCTCATTTATTTCGTTAATTAGAGAATTGATTTTTTATATGAAAACATAAAATCTCATTTATTTCGTTAATTAGAGGTCCTAGAGCCAAAAGGATCGAAATCTGTATTCACTACCGAAATTCAATATTTTCCTTAGAAAATTCATTTTTTATATGAAAACATAAAATCTCATTTATTTCGTTAATTAGAGGTCCTAGAGCCAAAAGGATCGAAATCTGTATTCACTACCGAAATTCAATATTTTCCTTAGAAAATTCATTTTTTATATGAAAACATAAAATCTCATTTATTTCGTTAATTAGAGGTCCTAGAGCCAAAAGGATCGAAATCTGTATTCACTACCGAAATTCAATATTTTCCTTAGAAAATTCATTTTTTATATGAAAACATAAAATCTCATTTATTTCGTTAATTAGAGGTCCTAGAGCCAAAAGGATCGAAATCTGTATTCACTACCGAAATTCAATATTTTCCTTAGAAAATTCATTTTTTATATGAAAACATAAAATCTCATTTATTTCGTTAATTAGAGGTCCTAGAGCCAAAAGGATCGAAATCTGTATTCACTACCGAAATTCAATATTTTCCTTAGAAAATTCATTTTTTATATGAAAACATAAAATCTCATTTATTTCGTTAATTAGAGGTCCTAGAGCCAAAAGGATCGAAATCTGTATTCACTACCGAAATTCGATATTTTCCTTAGAAAATTCATTTTTTATATGAAAACATAAAATCTCATTTATTTCGTTAATTAGAGGTCCTAGAGCCAAAAGGATCGAAATCTGTATTCACTACCGAAATTCAATATTTTCCTTAGAAAATTCATTTTTTATATGAAAACATAAAATCTCATTTATTTCGTTAATTAGAGGTCCTAGAGCCAAAAGGATCGAAATCTGTATTCACTACCGAAATTCAATATTTTCCTTAGAAAATTCATTTTTTATATGAAAACATAAAATCTCATTTATTTCGTTAATTAGAGGTCCTAGAGCCAAAAGGATCGAAATCTGTATTCACTACCGAAATTCAATATTTTCCTTAGAAAATTCATTTTTTATATGAAAACATAAAATCTCATTTATTTCGTTAATTAGAGAATTGATTTTTTATATGAAAACATAAAATCTCATTTATTTCGGTAATTAGAGGTCCTAAAACCAAAAGGATTGAAATCTGTAATCACTACCAAAATTTCATATTTTCCTTAGAAAATTGATTTTTTATATGAAAACATAAAATCTCATTTATTTCGTTAATTAGAGGTCCTAGAGCCAAAAGGATCGAAATCTGTATTCACTACCGAAATTCAATATTTTCCTTAGAAAATTCATTTTTTATATGAAAACATAAAATCTCATTTATTTCGTTAATTAGAGAATTGATTTTTTATATGAAAACATAAAATCTCATTTATTTCGTTAATTAGAGGTCCTAGAGCCAAAAGGATCGAAATCTGTATTCACTACCGAAATTCAATATTTTCCTTAGAAAATTCATTTTTTATATGAAAACATAATATCTCATTTATTTCGTTAATTAGAGGTCCTAGAGCCAAAAGGATCGAAATCTGTATTCACTACCGAAATTCAATATTTTCCTTAGAAAATTCATTTTTTATATGAAAACATAAAATCTCATTTATTTCGTTAATTAGAGGTCCTAGAGCCAAAAGGATCGAAATCTGTATTCACTACCGAAATTCAATATTTTCCTTAGAAAATTCATTTTTTATATGAAAACATAAAATCTCATTTATTTCGTTAATTAGAGGTCCTAGAGCCAAAAGGATCGAAATCTGTATTCACTACCGAAATTCAATATTTTCCTTAGAAAATTCATTTTTTATATGAAAACATAAAATCTCATTTATTTCGTTAATTAGAGGTCCTAGAGCCAAAAGGATCGAAATCTGTATTCACTACCGAAATTCAATATTTTCCTTAGAAAATTCATTTTTTATATGAAAACATAAAATCTCATTTATTTCGTTAATTAGAGGTCCTAGAGCCAAAAGGATCGAAATCTGTATTCACTACCGAAATTCAATATTTTCCTTAGAAAATTCATTTTTTATATGAAAACATAAAATCTCATTTATTTCGTTAATTAGAGAATTGATATTTTATATGAAAACATAAAATCTCATTTATTTCGTTAATTAGAGGTCCTAGAGCCAAAAGGATCGAAATCTGTATTCACTACCGAAATTCAATATTTTCCTTAGAAAATTCATTTTTTATATGAAAACATAAAATCTCATTTATTTCGTTAATTAGAGAATTAATTTTTTATATGAAAACATAAAATCTTATTTATTTCGGTAATTAGAGGTCCTAGAGCCAAAAGGATTGAAATCTGTAATCACTACCAAAATTTCATATTTTCCTTAGAAAATTGATTTTTTATATGAAAACATAAAATCTCATTTATTTCGTTAATTAGAGGTCCTAGAGCCAAAAGGATCGAAATCTGTATTCACTACCGAAATTCAATATTTTCCTTAGAAAATTCATTTTTTATATGAAAACATAAAATCTCATTTATTTCGTTAATTAGAGAATTGATTTTTTATATGAAAACATAAAATCTCATTTATTTCGGTAATTAGAGGTCCTAGAGCCAAAAGGATTGAAATCTGTAATCACTACCAAAATTTCATATTTTCCTTAGAAAATTGATTTTTTATATGAAAACATAAAATCTCATTTATTTCGTTAATTAGAGGTCCTAGAGCCAAAAGGATCGAAATCTGTATTCACTACCGAAATTCAATATTTTCCTTAGAAAATTCATTTTTTATATGAAAACATAAAATCTCATTTATTTCGTTAATTAGAGAATTGATTTTTTATATGAAAACATAAAATCTCATTTATTTCGGTAATTAGAGGTCCTAGAGCCAAAAGGATCGAAATCTGTATTCACTACCGAAATTCAATATTTTCCTTAGAAAATTCATTTTTTATATGAAAACATAAAATCTCATTTATTTCGTTAATTAGAGAATTGATTTTTTATATGAAAACATAAAATCTCATTTATTTCGGTAATTAGAGGTCCTAGAGCCAAAAGGATCGAAATCTGTATTCACTACCGAAATTCAATATTTTCCTTACAAAATTCATTTTTTATATGAAAACATAAAATCTCATTTATTTCGTTAATTACAGGTCCTAGAGCCGAAAGGATCGAAATCTGTTATCACTACCAAAATTCAACTACTTACCAGAGATAAAAATAGATCAAGAGAATTCGTTAACATTTTATTATTTATATCAGTTTTAGATAAATAAAGGACATATTCATACATAAATGCTTAAAATTAAAAGAACCATTTTTATTTTCATTTAATTTCATTTTTAACTTTAACGCAATTTATTTAAAATAACACCCTTGGGGAACTAAACTAACAAAATTTAGTTAAATAAACGGATTAAGTATTCAAATTTGTATGTTTTGTAACCAAAACATTGTCTTAATACTGATTTAATACTATGTTAACAAAATTTTTGTGTATATAACAGAATTTTACCTATTCTTTTAACAAAATTTTATTCATAAACATAGATTTAAATCCACTATTGTGTCGATTTAAAGAAAATTTGTGTATTTGAATAAATTTTTATTATATTTGAAAAAAATTGAGTTGATTTAACAATTTTTTTAGTTGAGGTTTCACTCAATTTTTTAGTTAATATTACCGATGATAGTTCATTCATAGTACAAAATAAGTGTATAGTTGGTCAAACCCGACATAAAAATAAACCTATTGTGAGCGATAAGTTTAAGCAAGTTTATCCTATCTGGTTGGTTAAAGTAAAGTTATAATAAGGGAACACTTTTTATACAGCCGATAAAATCCTACCTTTAACTATCGGTAAGTTGTGAAAACGGGAGTAAGATTCATAAAAAAGAGTTCTTTGTGCGATAACAAAAATTTGCACGAAAACACAGTTTGTCAACTCCAAATTAAAAATGGTATTTTTGATGCCGTTATGCTACAAGTAATGCTATGTTAGCACGACAACGTTTTTCGTCATTCGCTCTCTCATTCATTCTTTCGATTATGAGCTTAATTACATAATTCTCCGTACAAAATGTTGATCGTATCAACCACATTGTTAGTAAATTCTGTTCCTATTACCCAGAGTATTACTTCAAAATTAATGTGATATCTAATCACCAGCAGCTGCTAAATTACTAAAAAACTGACGAAAAAATAACATTAACAATGAAAAGATAACAAGCAAAAGGTGAAGAAAGTCAATTATAAAAAAATTTATAGTTAACTAGAGTAACCCTGCCCGCGTTGCTGGACAATACAAAATAAGTCAAATGACGCGGGCAAGCAGAGCCTTATACCGACAAAATGTAATTCTCATAAGTCTGGGTTCACACTATGAAAGTTTTCTTTCAGAAAGTCTGAGTTTATGGGTGAGAGAGGAGAGAAAAAGCATGTTCTCTTCCCCTCTTATCAATAAACTCAGACTTTCTGAAAGAAAACTTTCACAGTCTGAACCCAGACTAAGGAAAAAAATACATTTTATATAGGGAAAACACACCATCATAAAAGTGCAGGTATAACGCATATTCATAGAAATTTTTCGATGTTTTAAATGGGTTTGGTTTGTTTTTGTGCAGCTGTCAAACAGTGGGTCCGCCACCAACTAAAGAAATACAATTCCTTTTGGTGGTTTAAAGTCAAATTTACATACAAAACGTACATTTTAGATTTTTTGATTTTCGACTTTTATTTTTGGCTTTTCTTCTTCTTCCTTTTTTCGCAACCATCGCCGTGATAAGACTAAAAAAAACAAAAAAAGAACCTTCAAGCAATTATCGAGTTTAAGCAGACTAATCCACAGCAATTAATGGTGCAATTTAAAATTTTCATACAAAGCGCAATTTTCACTTTTTTCGAGTTTTAACCTTTTTTTGGGCTTTTCTGAACTTTCTTTTTTTCTAAACCTTCCTCGTAATCAAACGACCAATACAAAAAAAATCATACAAATCGGTCAAGTAGTTCTCGAGTTTTAGCGTGACTAAAGCGGCCATACAATTGCAATATTATTGTATATGATATTCGCCATATTATTTCCATTTTGTCCTATAGTATGCAATAAGTCGCACAATGGTTTCATTCATTCAATAAAAAGGTGAACATAACCTATAGGAATAACATAAACAACATTTTACAGTGTTGCCAACACATTTCACTTTCTTTTCGTTGTGTAATAAAAATCAAAAGTCTTTTGATTGTTGTCAATATATAATGCCACCTTTGAATATCACATACACATTAGCGATATAATTGTACAATACGTAAATTTGAACAATTTTATTGCAAGTGTATGAGCCGCTTAAGACACAGCGTTTGATTTTTATATATATATATATATAAATTAAATATGTATAAAAACATTTTAGGAAAATTTATAATTTTACTCTAAATTGGACAATTGTCGCAATGTAAGTAATGTAAGTACTTTTAGGATGCTCCCTAATGAATACACACAAACAAACACCATGAACACTCATTGTGTCTTACTTATCTCTTTCACATGAAACCATACCCACAAAACTTTGTAACTTTCGCTTCCCCTTCCTTTTTAATCCCTATTGGTCAAAGAGCGAGTTAGAGATAGTGAGTGGAAAGTGTGTTAAAACACATAACGGGGATAAGATGTTATTTGTGGTCAAGTATACATAAACATTGGTTTCATTTGTAACACAGCAGCAGGCCATGGCCATCCTCAGCCCCATCTTCATCATCATACTCATCTAACTGCTGAGCTGTTTTGTTTTGCTTAGTTTGGTTTGAAAATTAAATGATTGTAAAAAAAGTCTGTAAAATAAATAAATGTGAAATGAAAGCACCAGCAAAAAAACCATTGAAACTGGAAATAGAAAATGGAACGAATGTAAAACCTCTCAACCACAATATGTCAACTTACAATGATATATGATCTTAATATAAATCATTTAATGTGCTTAGTATATGACTTGAGTTTAGCAAAACTCTGGAATAGAGTTAACTGTAAACTGTATTTTATTTACATATGTATGTATGTATGTACGTATAAGCATTGGCAACATATGTTGACCATAAAAAAAGCTGGCTAAGAAAACATTTTATGTTTTGCATATCCCATCATATAGATACCATTTACGGGTTTGTCAGCTTGTATATACTACATATTTATGTGATTTTCTTTTCTTTTTATCCATTGTGGGCCATTTGCGGTTGGATTAAATGTGTAAATACATTCGGAGAAAAAGCCATCAATTTTAGTCAATTATTAATTATATGCAAAACACAAGATTTTCCTATTTAGTTTTATGGTTTTAGGAAATGATTCATTATGACCTTTGATAAAGATTAAATTATAGTTTAACCGCATTTCGGAAAATTGAAAATTCTTGTTTTTAAGTTGGTATATAAAGCGCATAATTGTTTTTGATTAAATGTTGCTCTTGGATGTAAATGTCATGTCTAAAAAGAAAATAACAGCAGTTATTAACTTATTAAAAAATATCTTAAAAACTTTTCTTACATATTAAAAAATTTTTTTAGTCGACATTTTTAAATTGTCATATTAGAAATTTCTTTCAGTACATGAAACATTTTGTGTCTAAAAAATTAACTAGCAAGAAAATATTTTGTTAATATGACAAACTTATAATAAAAAAAACATACTTGATTGTCAAAAAATATTTTATTTAGTATTACAAACTCATTTCAAAAAATATTTATTAAATAATAACAATTTGAATTAACAAATAATTTTATTATACATATTTACAAATTTTGTCGCTGCTTCGTTTTAAATTTAAAGATTATTTGTATTGAAGAATATGGTATTCAATATAACAATTGATTTGTCGTATTTTTTTCTGTGTAGGTAGTTTTCTTTTTACAAATTATGGTAACAGTGTGCTGAATGCAGTGTTATACGCAGGGAAAAATCATTATTTGTAGGGATTTTCTTCTAAAAAAATTGCAGTAGGAAAAAAGAACATACTTTTGCAAATCAAAAAAACGCACGGACTTTTGAGTAAAGTTGGAAAACTGTATACTTTTGGCAACATTTTTCGTTTTGTGGTAGCACACTTAAAAAATTGTTAACACGGCAACATTACAAATTGTTAAATTTCTTTGAGTCATCGCTTGCCGTTATTTCAGCTTTTACTTTAGCGTAATTTTGTGAAAATCTCTTTACAAGAATGGAGAACTTTTGAACTTAATTATCAGGCCAAAAAAATTTTTTTTACAAGATGAATGTAAAAATTGTTTTACCTTCCAGAGCACTGCAGTGTACCGAAATTTATTAAAAAGTACGAATCGTACTCAAAAATTCTAGTACGAATAACACTAAAACGTTCTCAAAACAATCCTAAATGGTATGACTTTCAAAAATCAGTCCCGGAATTTCTTGAAATAAGTATACAATTCTTAAATTCGTCCTCCTTTTGACCTAACCTAACCTTTTTAAATTAAGAATAAATTAATTTTTGTTATCTCATATTCTTGATATATGAAGATTGTGATTATGAAAACTAGAAGCATATTTTTTGGGTAAATTTGTTATTTCCCGCGAAGATTAAAAAAAAAATTATTCCTTAAATGAGCGTTTAATCGAATATAAACCAAAGATCGTATATTCTTTTTAAATACATAAATAATTAAAATGACTTATAACTCGTTAAATAAGCGTTTTTTGGGTAAAATTGTTATTTGAAAAAAACAACATTTGCCTGTAACTTCCAAACGGAACAATTAGTTTTTTTCATCACTTATGTTTTTAACAAACAATCAATTTTTCAAGAAACATTTAAATGTCTTGTTATACCTTTAATAAGCTTTTAAAAGAAAAATTCGCTCATTTTGTGATCAATTGTATTTTGTTTATGATAAAATTTTAGAAATGTTAAAAGCTTGCAATTATTTTCTCTACCTAAAGCTTATTTTAGAATAAAACAAGATCACTCATAAAAAGAGATTTAAAATCTTTTTTTAAAAATGTTGGAGAACAGTTCAAAATCTTCTTGACAAATAATAAATGTTTTACGTATATCAATGAATCTTGGAATTTTTTATTATAAATTGTAAAAAATTTTTTTCTGTGAACTTTTAAAAAACCCATTTAAAACATAAATTTAATCCAACTGGGACATTTTCAATGGAAAATTAATTAAAAAAAATATGAATTGAAAGATGTGGTATCTTTTCCAATCGGTGGTTCTTTCCTTTTAATTCCTATTTTGCATTCTTACCATTGAACTTGTATGTATGTATGTATGCACATACGTAAATATGTACATACATAAGTAAATATGTCGCGACCTTAGGACAACAATGTTCTGTCTTCCATGAAGTTTAGGTGCAAAAATAACCTTGCTTCCCTAAGATCGCGATGTATGTATGAATGTAAAAATAAAATTTTTAGAAGTCCTTTTAAAAGCCCTTTTTTATATGTCCTTCTTTTGTATGTATTCTTAGAGTACTTTCATAGAAGCCTATTTGGCAGTACAGTTTTGTAATGACTTTTAACAGTCCTTTTTCTTAAAGACATTCATCAGAAGGGCTAACAAAAGACCTTCTTTTGAAAGTCTTTTAGAATTCCTGAAAGAAGAAGGGAGTGTGGAAGGGCTTGCTCCCAATGACAACCTGTGCAAACAAATATGGGCATTTCTACCAAATGGTCCACCGTGACCGAAAATTTAAAAGTTATTAAAATCTGATTATTTTACGATATTGTTATGGAGAAATATTTAGATTTTACTAAATTTATAAATTTGCCCATAAATTTGTACATTTAGATAAACAATCAGACTGCAAAGTTGTGCAAACGTAATTTCTTATTTGTGAGAATGTTTTATTGTATGTTTTCTTTAATATTATCTTCCTTAAAAGAGGTGATATTTGATGAAAATTATTCAAAAAAAAAATATCTTACATGGTCTGTAATCTAAGGGAGAGTTCGAAGAGAAATATGTTATTCGAATTAACGGTAAATTTTCATTTTGTATTAATCATTATTCAGTTAAATTATTAAGGAAAAAATTTCACGTTCGAATTGTCACGTATCGAACCAGATTTTGGCGTAGACAAAAAATAATGCAGAAGATTTTGGAACCAAACCAAAGACATTTTAATGTTACATTGCTATGTAAAATTCTGAAAGTAGTTTGACTAAAAAATTGTGCCAGGTTTCGCTGGATTACACCTTTTTATACATGACCACAAAAACTACTTCTATTTTTTTCACGTTCGAACCGCTACTTCTTTTGCCATTATCTTTGACCTAGAATCGCGCCCCCCATAAACTTTAGCATAGATAATAGTGCTTTCTTAGTGCTATAATTTAAGGGTTAAAAGAACGTAACAATATTTGTTGTTTAAAATGTTATTGCATTTTGAATGCGTACGACTGTCACGTTCAACACTTTGGAATTACCCATATATGAGTATGGAATGCGGCGAGGAGGGCTTGTGTCTGCTAAATAAGGTCTTCTATTAGGCCTCTTTACTCATTCTTTTTACCGCTGGGTTCATCTAATTTTTATTTAAAAAAATACATTTTCAGTTATTTTATATAAATGGCTCAAAATCACCAAGGTTGTAAATTTTAAGATTGATTTTATGCCAGAAAAAATTTTGAGCTATAATGATGGCTCTTAGTTTATAATATTGCAAAATTTTTGTATTATTAAACTTTGACAGGGCAGCGCACACAATTCTATACTTTTTTTATACTCTTGTTTTTTAGTGAATATCTTTCAGAAAACCATTAATTTGGGAACATTTTTCTAAGTTTCATTAAATTAACAAAAACAAAACAGAGTACATAGCTTAAGCATCGTTTATTAATATGGGCTTATTATGAATCTATATTATATAAAGATAAGTAAAAACAATACATAAAAAATCTTCTACAAGCAAAATGCGCCAAAAAATTAAAGAAGTCGGTATTATCTTGCATAAAATTTAAGAAATTTCAAAATATTCAAAACTCTTATGATCGAATTAACGTTACATGAACAGAATGAAATTTCTGTTATATAATAAACTATATATTTTCTAAAAAAAAGCTCAATTAATGCGTATTTTATTAAAAATATTAATGTTTTCGGAAATGATCAATCGTTCCCGAAATGACAAATCTGTTACCGAAATTATGATATTAATATCATAATAAGTAAGGAAATATCTGAATAATGAGTTATTTATTTATACGATAAGTTGGCAAAAAAATATTTAAAATACAAAACAAAACTTATTATTTTTTTCGAAAAATAATACCATTATCAAAATAATAATATTCTCCTTTTTTTCTTATTTAAGCAATGGTGTTGGAATAATACTGATTATTTTCTCAAAATTAATATACGACACATCCTTTGGTTCCTTTTTGAATTTTCTTATATTGTTACGCACAGATCTCAGAAAGGTTACTAAAATTTCCCCATCATCGTCATTGAAACATGTCTGGCAAGTTGCAACATATCTGAAGCAAATATTTGGCTTCTCAGTAGGAACTTTACAAGCAAGAATGTCCCAGGGGATTTGAGATTGGGATGTTTATTTTCTTTCTTTCTAAAATTTCTTTTCCTAGCATTTGCTTTTTCTCTTTAGCGCAAATAAGCTGCACTATCACTTTTAAGCTTTTTTGAGTTTTTCTCTAATTTTTTTCTTCATCAGGAGTCTCTATTACGCTGTAATTAAAAAGCAACGAATTTTTAAAATCAATTCATAAAAATTTGTAAGTCGCCCTAGGAAACAATAATTATCATTCCGAGAACGCAACAGTAATTTCGGGAACGTGGCATAATATACTGAAACGTTCCCGAAATGACCTTTCACGAAATGACGATTTCAAATAAAGGCGCGCCTTGATTATACAGCGGCCAGTTTAAATGTGACCTGACTTTATTATTTCTTGTCGTAAAAAAGAATTTCATCAATAATTACATTTAATAAACACGTTCACGAAATTACGGACTATTGATTTACGCTCTACGAATAATGAATTGAAAGATACTTACCACTTAAATATAACTTATTTTACGATAAATGCATTGACAGCAGTGTTGCCAGAAGTAGGAGAAAATCCCTACATGTAGGTATTTTTGATACTAAAATAGAAGCGTACGGAAAATCGGACAGATTTTTTATAATCTGCAATATGTAGGGATTTTTCGTCATATCGCTTTATTTACGAAATAAATGCAGAAAAAAACGTATTTTTAGAAATATTTTATTTTCCATAAAATCGCTTAAAAATATATGTTTGTAGTTTACAAAAGTTGGCGAAACTACTATGTATGTATATGTTTTTTTTAAGATATTTTAATTAATGCCTTAGTGACAAATAAAGAATTCTTTTCAGAAAAAATATGTTTCCTGCATAAGTTAGGGTTAGCGAAGAAGCTAACGAGTAGTGGGTACCAATTGTTACAGCTGTAAGTGTCTGGAGAAAGAGATATGTATGTACACTGTGGTATAAACTATCATTAGCGCCATTGGTGTATAGAGTCAATATGCCAACCATTTCGCTAGTTACAAGTGACAATGGTTCTTTCCTATACCACTGGAATATTATTCAATGTAGAAAGATTTAATTGAATTTATTAAAAGTACATTAATATGTATTATTTTTTTGTGTTGTACTTAGTTTTTGTCAAAGATTTAATAAACATATTCGAGTAAAATTAATTTTTTATAACTAATTATTTTCTTCTATTTTAAAGGCAATAATGCGTAGGGATTTTTGTAGGGGAATTTTTTTCAACGTGTTGGGAAAAATCGGATTTTTTTTAGCATGTGTAGGTATTTTTTCGAATAATCCACTGGCAACACTGATTGACAGTTGGCTTTTTTATTGTTTTCTTCTTTTACTAACCGTTGACACCTGATGGCTATGTTCACTTTAAATAACTATTTTTCGATTTTCGGTGCGTTCACTGAAATGATTTGTGCACAATCGTACAAACTATTTTTGCATTTTTAAAATAAGAAATAAATAATCTTTTAGTATCCTTTTCAAAACTAGATTTTGTATAATAAATACGGTGTATTTAGTAATGGCTGGTGTTAAATACCGTAAAATTTTTCATTAAAATTTGGACTTGTTTTTGAAGATCGTACACTAGGACGCGTTCCCGAAATGACTTTCTCTGCATGTACATTGATTTAATTTAAAAATTACTTCTTTAATTAATCATATTGTTTGATGTACACTTAAAGCTTCGTTCACAATCAGAGAAAAAATTTCGTTTTTTCTTCTATGTTTTTTCTTCCCAAAATATTTCATATATTTTCCTTTCATTTTTAGAACAAAAATGTAACTACAATTTTTTTAAAAATGTAACTTAAGTTGAGTCAACTAGAACTTCAGCAACAATTTGTATGAAATTGTTTCTGACGTTTAAAAAAATTTTATTTAGTTTTAAATGAAAATTTTAACAAAATGTTGTAAAAAATAATAATAAATGCATAATATTGTTGTGGCTAAAATTTGCAATCGTTTTCTTAATGCAAAATGTGTGTGGTTGCAAAAGAAATTGTTGCTCTATTATGAACACCAAGTGAAAATGTTTTTTATTGTGAACGAAGCTTAAAACAGGTTAGTTGTAGTAGTTTATAAATTTTCTTTTTTCAATAAAGTCAAGATCTAATACATTAAATTGCTAGCAAAACCAATTCTGCACCTTGGTGATTTTGAGCCAAATAAACTTCAAAAAAATTAACTACATAATCCGTAAAAAAACAAAGGAATAATTAATTATTTTACTTAATTTAGTAATTTTCGTTTTATCCACAAAAGAGCCGAATTTCTAAAAAATACCAGATAGACCCAGTCCGTATGTTTTTCTTATGAGAGAGAGAGAGAATCTTATTATTTACTTACCTCGTTACAAATATTTGTTTTACTTTTGTTGTACTGACCCCGTTGTTAACAGAAGATTTCTCAATTATAAGACACCGGCAGCATGACCGATATGGCTTACCAATTATTCTACTTTTAAAATTTGATGTAATTAACTAAATAATTTTAACAAATATGAAATGGGAATTGCTTACACAAAACAAGCAAATCGTTTTTTATAGATAAATAAAAATTTATTGTTAGTAGTTATATTATATAAGCTAACTGAATATATATTTGTTTTTTCGGAATTCGTGGTTGAACGGCGACAGGCAATATTTTAGTCGAAGTTGGATGTTTCCATTTATGTTTTTTTTAGTGAACTTTTGCAAAGTTTTAAACATAGGCCAATTAACCCCCTCCTAGAACATCACCATGTTAAATGGACAAGTTCCATTCATATAAAGTGTTAAAACAAGAACCGTCCCTAGCACTTTTGATCTGTAACGTGACAGGTTTAGTGTTATTTTACTTTAGAACTTTAGAACTGTCACGTGAAAAGTGTTAGTTAAAGTGTTATGGTGTTTTCTTTTCTACAAAAAAAAAATACTACATTTTAAAAGGTGCATTTATAAAATGTCTTGCCTTACATGTAATAATGCAATTTTTTATTTGACGAGAACATAACACAAAATTGGATCGCCCTGTTTTTAACAGCTGACAAAAAGTTTGTTCTTCAATATATAAAAAATATGTACATAAATCAAAAAGGATGTTCTTCAAAATATAAAAAAATACACATAAACCCAAATTTGTTAATATATTAATATTAAATAAATAAATAAATGAACAAAATGAATGACCAAATTCCAACTTCTTTAGTTTGTTTTTCATAACATATGTAAACAAGAAAATACCTTTGCCAGGTTGCGAATTTATTAACATTTAACAGTTTTTACGATTTCTTGATTTGACGTTTTTTTTTCAAAAACAATTTTTTAACACTGAATCCATTTAAATTTTATGTCACTTAAATTTTATGTCACTGACAACCTACCATTAATAATGTAATGCTTTCTTTTGTTTTTACTATAAAATAATAGACAAAATTACTATTAAAACTTTAAAATTTTACTGTCCTGATTAGAGGCGATTTTTTCCCAACTTCGTCTGGTAACCCTATATATAAACAGAAGCCATCTTTTTACAGGGCATTATCAACACTCTCGGGGCGTAAAGTGCAATGCCTTATGACATTTAAGGGTGAATTTTTTTAGAATAAAACACGCTGCCCTCTTAGAGAGCTAAGCATTTTTAAGAAACGAACACCAAATTGCATTTTTTTAAATAAAGTGTGACATTTTTTGTAGAAAAGAGAACACCATTAGTTTCCTTTCTCCTATTTTATGAACAAGTCGTATACCTAAGCGTATAAGTGATTTTATCTTATCTTTCGCCAAGATAATCGTTAATGACTGTTGATTAAAAAACATTTAATTTTACACTTTTGAACAAACAATTTAAAAACAATTAGTTAAGAAATTAGCGAGAATAAAGTCTATTTATTGTTTAAGCGTATTGTAAATTGCCTATTAAGAAAATTGCTTTTTTTACATTAACTTTTGTTAACATTTTCTCTTTTGTTGAGTTTGAAAATTGTTTTAGAATTTTTTTCTTATTAAGGTCAACATAATTTCTAATAGAAGTTCTTTTCTGCATAAAAAATCTGTGTTGCTATTAAGAAAAAAAGCAAATAAAAAAGTTTTAAAAGATTATGGTAAGTATTTTAAAAATGGGTTTTATTAGACGAATTGCATAGATGCCTTTCAAAAAGAATTTTTATATAAAAATTAGTATATATTACAATGATGTAATACCCCTGACAGACATATAGTTTCAATACCACGGTATGCATACTACAGTAGTATATAAACCATCAATATACCACTTTGTTTCATGATTTAATTGTAGTTTAGGTTGACACACATGTAGTATACCGTGATAGTATAGTATACAAATCCTATGTCTGTCAGGGGTATAAGACTGCAAAAATTGGTAGGCAACTTTCACTCTAAAACCTACTTTTTATTTCCCTCATAGTTTCGCTTGCTTCTGAAATTAAAAGAAATATTTTTGAGAATTGTCTTGGAATTAGGAATTGTAAGATTTTTCATCAATTTATTTAATTAAACACTTTTTTAAGTGAAAAAAATCATCATTCTTTTAGCACATAAAGGTTATATTGGAAATGATTTTCGTAAGATTTTATTTCATTCAATATTGTTAATTGAAGACAATCAGAGAGCCTTTTTTTCCTTTGATCTGAAACATATTTTTAGTAGTAGAAGCAATCAGGTTTTCAGTAAATTTGTGACTCTGTATTTCAAAACTGTTGAAGACACAGTCACCCCTCATACCAGTTAAAAAAACAGATAGTGGCCCTTGGAGCGTTTGTGAAATAAAAATTGTAAAAGAAACCGAGGCGGATAACTCTCTGTCCATCTTAAGCAGTGGTTCTGCTAAAGAAGAAGTAGAAAATACCTTAGATCTTCTTAAAATTTCTAAACCAAACTTTAAGAAAATGGTGACAAAATACTTAAGTTTTCAAATGAGTTCTGTTGCAACTGAGAGACTTTTTTCCACTGCCGATCTGGCTTAAACGAAATTGTGAAATCGTCTATCGCCGCAAAAGTTGAGAAAACTGTGTTTTTAAAAAACAATCTGAATAATGTAAATTTTAATTATTAGTAATTTATGCACGTTAAAATCTACGTTACATGCTAAAGTTTTGTTAATTTTAACTTAAATTCTTTTTGAGTATCCCTTGCGGGAAATTTGTGTCAATTGGTCCAACAGACTGGTCCTGGGAGTTGTTAAAATAGAACAGGTACATAAAAAAGAACTCATGACCAGTGAAAGGAGTACGAATCCTGTAACTGGTTTATGAAGTACCAAAAGGTAGAAATAGTAATGAATTACA
The DNA here is from genome assembly GCA_963931875.1 of Pollenia griseotomentosa. NCBI lineage: Eukaryota > Metazoa > Arthropoda > Insecta > Diptera > Polleniidae > Pollenia > Pollenia griseotomentosa. Next base: position 41,619,555 of record OZ007563.1, read on the forward strand.
GTACAGTCTTTACCGGTGGTGTGACACATTTTTTGGGACTTTCTAAAATTTGGTTCTTGAATTTAATTCACTGACCTGTTTTATTGAAAAAATACTACATTTTATTGAAATAAAACTACATTGTAGTAACTGACACTAAGCACATTCATTGAGAATAGATCTATGACTGGTCAAGTGGTGTCAATTGACCCCCTCCAATGACAACCCCATGTAAAAGTGATAGGTCTTATTCATAGAAAGTGTTAAAACCAGAACCGGTCTCTACCACCAAAGACCTATCACGGGACTTCTTTGGTGTCAGTTCGCTTCCCTCTAGAGCCGTTATCGCATTGGTAAAGGGCGTATCGTTACATTAATTTTATTAATTAAATAGATTTTATTGCGATTTTTACTTTCGGTTGTCAATAATTAATTTAACCATATACACTTTAACATGTTACTCTCACAAAAGCAAAGGATTTCACGAAGGTAGTCTCATACAGACCAATAAACTTATTGTCAAATCTGTCAAAATTATTCGAGAAAATCTTGGCCACTAAATCTACTGCAGTCATAGATTATTATAATATAATTTCTGCGCATCAACTTGCATTTCGAAGAAGACATTACACTACTGAGCAAGTACATGGAATTGAAGGCGTTATCGGAAATGTTTTTGAGAAGGAAAAGTACTGCGCGGCACTCTGTTACGACATTTCGCATGCAGTCTGGCACAAAGGACTCATTTATAAGATCAAACAGTGGTTGCCTTCAAACACTCAGAAACTTTTGGAAGGCTACATAATCGAAAAAGTTATATTAAAGAGAGCTCCCTACAGCCTTTACAAGCAAGGTGTGGCTTAGGGTTCCTCTTCTGTACATTATCTATATATCGGAAATACCAAATATTATTATCTTGGAAATACCTTTAAATTAAAACACACTCACATCGACTTATGCGCATGGTACGGCAATTTTAAGTGTGCACGAGTCTTCCGCAAGGCAACTGTGCTTTTACAACGACATATGGAACAATTGGAAGAATGGTTGATTAATGGCTAAAGGAGCATATAGACGACATGTTTTTGTCATCTGACATGTCAAATTTTCAAGTCAGATGTAATTGTGCATATCTGTCAAAATCGCTGTTTTACATAATCTTTATAATATTCGGTCACAAACGTACATGTAATTTGCTTCTGACATTGTCTCTGTTTTGTTCGCATTGTAATTGCAGAAACCAAAGTAGTGCTCGGTTTCAAAATAGCTTGCTGCCGCCATGAAAAGTTTTATTTGCGCCGTAAAATAGTTTAGCCATCTTAACATTTTTTTCTTTTAATTCAAAGATACCAATTTAGGATTTTATAATAAAACGGTTTTTATATATATATATTCACATAAATTCTATTCAATGGTAAGATGATCAAACATATTTCGGTATTGTCAAAAATTAACTTCAGCCGACTTATGATTCCGTCAATAGTGGACGCCGCTGCCGGTTTCTTCCCGGCATAGCTTTCTGATGTCAGATGGTTTGTCAGAAGAAAATAGAGCACGCTCTAATTGAAATTTTGTCAGATGACCTTGCGTCTGACTTTTACAGAAGCAAAGTTAAAAAGGTAACACACGACATGTATGTATTTTGCAGTGGGAAATTTGACATGTCAGATGACAAAAACATGTCGTGTACGGGCGGCTTAATAAATCACTGATGGCTTAAACGATGGTTTAGTTGAACTAAACTTGAATTGATATGTAGTTTAAACTCAACAACTATAAATCAGTGTCCCATGTATTATATGTTGTTAAAAAAATAACATGGGGCAGTACTACGATAAATTTTATCAAATTCATATGATCTGTATTGGTAGTTTAAACGCCCAATTTTATGCGTTCAAAGATGGTTTATATGTTTAGTGATTAATAGATTTGTTGGTTTAAACCAAAAACAGAGTTTCACTCGATTTGAAAGCCCATTTGGTGCTACGTTATTGAATTATGGCAAAGATGGCAAAATAAGATGTTAAGAATAATAACACAGAGATTTTAACGTACCGCTATAAAACGGGGAAATTATAGTGCAAAATATTTGGAAAAGCTTGAATCTCACCCAAACCTTCTGGCACGAAACTTACTCAACGATCGCTTTAACTTACGCCCACGAATGAGGGACATTTCAGATTTTGTTACATGAAAATAAAGAAAGACAATCAAGTAAAATTTAATTTATTTATATGTAGTACCCATGTTCTGTAACTATTGTGAGAACTTCTCGGATCGAAAAGATATGAAACAAAATATTTCATCGTTACTCGGAAAGTGAGAAAAAAGTGTGTATGTAACCCATGTCGAAAACTATAAAAAAAATTACGTCGTAACGTAATAAATATCATAATATTGCACTCGAAGCCGATGTGACATTGCAGACGTTGAGAACGCCAGTAACACATATCGTTGACGGCGACCAAAATTTACTAAAACCTTTTCAACGACGGCGGCGAAAATACAACCGTCGGCTATTACAAATAATGTAAGGTGCGACTTTAATGTTTGTTGTTTGCAAACGAGTTATGAAAACATTCGTATATTTTATAAAAATGTTAAAAGCAAAATAGTTAAACAAGAAAAACATGTGCCAAGAACAAAATATTATTATTATTATTATTCTTTGTAATTGACATTTTTTATTGTTTTTTAGTTTCAAATTTTTTCTCGCTCCATTTTTATTTATGAGTTTATTTGGCAGTTCAAAACGTGAACTTTTCTCACAAAAATGTTTTAAATAAGTTTAGCGGATATGAGGCAAAATCTATTTAAAATGTTAAATGAATGTTGCTAAAATTGGATGTAAACAGTGAATAAAGGCTCAGTTAGCCTGGAGTAACAGTAACGTTGCAAATCAACTGATTCATTTTGTTGTATGTAAAGCAATTAGAACGATTATAGTTAGCAGTAAGATGTTACGTCTCAATCTGTAAGAAATAGATAGGTCTTACTTTTTTACGGTATGGTTACTGTTATTGTCACTCCCAGCTAACTGAGCCTTAAGTATACATAAAAGAGCACTTTCAATGCATCTGCTCAAGTCTCTTGAAACTATAAACAAAGGGCTTTCTATAAATAAAAGCTTAGACTTAGTTGACAGTGCTAAGGAAAATATTAGAGATGTCAGTAAAAAAGATTTTGTTGAAAAGTTTAAAAAAGTTTTAGACCGTATTACCGGATTATAAGATTAATTAAAATAAGAAATAGTTTATGTGAGTAGTCCACTTGCAAACACCGCCAAGTTATGAAAAATAAAAATTCTGTAAAAACCGTAATTTTATTTGTTTTTTAAAATGCCTCCCTAAGCCATTATCAATCTCGTACAGAACTGCGTAAGTAACCCGCAACTTCTGGTTTATTATTCAATACTTCTGGAAAGCTGTCTATATGGCTTGACATTTCAATTTTAAAAAAACTGTTTACATTTTTTATCAAAATTTTGCTTTTTTTAACTTAGCGGTGTTTACTCACATTTTAATGAAAGTGAGATTGATGAATTTACTGGCAACCTTTCTCCATCTGAACTATAAGCGTTCAAAATATTTTTGACAATTGGAAGAAACAAGCTATTGTAATCTGCAATCAAAATTTCTAAAATAACAACATATTTTTGCCAGTTTTGCCATCTTGTGCCATTTTTCGTGCCATTTTTTAAACTTTTTCGTGCCACTTTGCCAGCCATTTTTCGTGCATTTAAAAACTTACCCTGATTATATTTACAGGGTGGCGCAGAATGAGCTATATGGTTTAAATGGTTTATAACTTTTTTTTATGCGATTATTATATTTTTTTTTTTTTAAATACAGTATTTTATTGGAGAATTTTTTGCAATTAGCTTTGAAAAATGCTGTCGTGTAAGTGATGTCCATTTTCTGCTTCACACATACGTGCTCTTTTTAACATATTTTCCATAATTTTGCGCAAAATTTCGGGTGTAATGACCATGATTTCATTTCGAATGTTGGTTTTTAGTTAAAGTATGGTTCTTGGCTTGTTAAAGCCCTTATGACACTACATTTTTAATGCATTGTTCAAGTTTTGGTGAACAGTACAAATATAATATAATACAAAAATTTACCAAGTGCAAAGAGTTAAGCTGTATTAAGATAAATGGCAAACTGTCAAAAATTTTACTAAAGTAAAATTTTGTGTGATGTGCGTGAGGGAAAAAAAATTTTGTTTTGAGAAATTTTTTGAAATAAATCAAAATCCCAACTTCGCTTCGCGATGGACAATGGCACGCTGGTGTTTGGGCTGAAGCTCGCCGGAAATGGGGGGTTCGTGTCCATCGATAAAAAATTAAGTTATGTCAAAAAAAATGTAAAATTGTTTAACTTAAAATTGACATTTTAAGTTTGAAATATAAAAAGTGCTGCTGCATCAGCGGTTTATGGGCAAATTCAGCGATTTACCGCTTTTTGTTTTAAGGTATCTCATAAACAAAAAGTTGGCAACATTTAATAAAATAAACAAAACAGGGATGGTTAAGTTGTTTCAATTGTACTTTTTTGTTGATCCTTTTTAAACTAAGATTTATAATACCTTTTTGTGGTGTTTTTTATGAACAAAAATAAAATTAGTTTCAACTAAAAAAATCTTTTAGAACAATTAGGGTAAAAAAGTAAAATTTTTAAAGGTTGTTGTTACAATTTTAAAAATTCTCAACCCCATTCCTGAAACAAAACCATAACAAGAGAAAAAAAAAACTAAAAACTTTGTTTACATTTTTTATAGTTTGCTCTTTCTAACATTTACTGTTTCTTTCTATCAATTCTATATCAATTAATGAATAAAAAATGTAGTGTCATAAGGGCTTAACGTACATTCTTTCTTTCAAATATTCACAAAGAAAACTGTCAGGAGCTATTAAATCTGGTGAACGTAGAGGCCAGTTAAAATCGCTTGTGCGCGAAATAATGCGTTTGCCGAATATGCCTTTTAACAAAGCCTTTGAGGCACCTGCAATATGTGCTGTGGCTCCATCTTGTTTAAACCACAGTGATTCATAATTAATTCTCCAAGTCTCCTTCGCAAAAACAAAGAAAGAATAATAATTAAAAATGTTATAAAGAATTCAAACCATATAGCTCATTCTACGCCACCCTGTATTACAAATAAACTTCGTCTGGCACTGGCTTGACTAAATTTTTAAGTATTAGTTTTAAGGGGTGATTAGTTATTGTTAGTTCACGAAAATCAAGTAAGAATTCAATAAAAATAATATGGAAAAAACCTTAAAATTTCCGATATTTAAAAATAAATTTTCTGGGCTCCTGCAGCAGAAAAATTATAGAAAATTAAAATCAATTTGTTATAAAAATTTTATTTTTATAAATCGGTCTTTTAACGCTGTGTTCTTGTAGATATTGTTCGCTAATTTAAGGATTGTTTCCACCAAGGTCCCGCGTCAGGCGAGATCAGGATAGTTAATTGTCAAGTTATTTTTGGCTTATGTCGATTTTGGTTTAATATTTTGTTGAAAAATTAAAAAAACTACTCCTCACCCACTACATTCCAATGACTTATTAACAGTTCACCAAATAACTCTTAAATGTAAAGAACATGGAAGAAATTATCGGTTAAAAAAAAAAACTTTAAAATATTCTATCTTGGCTTTAAGAGCCACCTAACATCTTTTATCTAGCAAATGAATTACAAACCATTTAACAAATATAACATGCCTTCCTGTTTAGAAAAAGTAGAGCGTCTAAAAAACACATTTCTAAAAGATTATGCAGTCAAGTCAAGCCAACTAAAAAAATAGAAACTTGGCTGGAAAAATAAGCAGTCATGTAAAATGAAAGCAAAACAAAAAAACAAGCATACAAATATCCTTACAGACACTAATACAAACAGACACAGAAACACAAAGAACCAGTAGCAAAACAGTGAAGAAAATCATAAAAACAAAGATAAACAGAAGTCAACATTAAATAGTTTGTGCCAGGCATTTTACATTTTAGATTTAGACCCAGACTCAAAGATTTCGTTGTGCGTCCTGCTCGCTAACAGCCACGTAACTACAACACAAAACTAATTTGAAGTTAAACTGGTAGCTTAAGTATTTTAGCAGTAGCAGTAGTAGTAGTAGCTGTTGTTGTTGTTTCACATACACACTTATCTTCTATTGCTTAAATAGTATGAGTGTATATAATTAAATATTAATAAAGAATTGTTTGCACATTGTATATTCCACCGACTTTCAGCAACAACATACAAATCGTACTTTAATAATCATTATCTATTTGTGTGTTTGCCTTTGTTGGACGAGTATATTTTTCTTAACTTGTCTATTAGCAGTTGTTGGTACAATAATGTTGTTCTTGCTGTTATTGTTTTGTATTCCGTTTCGATTGTTTGTTCGTGCGTTAATTGCACTTAAATCCTTAAATTTTATTATACCCTCCAACACAGTGGTTAATATGAGGGTATACTACTTTACCGTTCCGTTTGCAACATGTTTAATATTCATCTAAGACCCCATAGTGTATAAAATCTAGGTTCTTGAGTAATTGTTAGACCATTTAGCCATGTCCGTCTGTTTGTCCCTCTGTCTGTAGGTCTGTTATAGATACGTTCACTTCCCAAAGACTTAACAGAAAAGAAAAATTTTTGTTTCAAATTGTTTTCAGTTATCCTTAGCAGTTTGGGATTGAAATCCAGCACAGTTGGTTTAGTAGGAAAAGAGTAATGAACCCAAATGAGGAACAATCATTAACAAAATTTAAAATTGTTGGCGAAATGCACCGACTATTATAATTATAATTTTTATTTAAAAAAAATAATATTGTCCACAATTTGAGTTTGGAATTTTATAAAGCCCACTCTCTGAATACACGTCTAAAATCTTAACAAATAATGTTATTGTAGTAGAATTTATTCTGTTATAGCTTATAAGACCGACTATGCAATATGTTAAAAGCAAACTCCTTCTTGCATGGAATTTCTCGAAGTACTTATCGCATCTTACAAAAGCCTATTTAGGTTTTGGTAGTTAAGCTACCGTTCGGATTTTATGGCCTAATAAAGATTTTGGAAAAAACTTGATTTTTTTCCATTTTTTCTCACGTCTATATCTCGGAAACAAAATGAAATTTTGTTCCTGTCTTCGGTACAATTGCAGCTATAAACAAGAAGAAAAAAGTGTGTAACAAATTAGCGCGATAAAACTGCATCTAGTTCCTCAAAATTACTAAAATGTCGAAAATTTTAATTTTTTATAAATATATTCTTTCTTGGTTGCGAAAAAATTGTTGCTTTATTGTGAACACCAAATGAAAATTTGGTTAACATTGTGAACGAAGCTTAAAACTGTAACGAGTTATGATATTTTATTTAAATTAGTAAGTTATATATTATTAGAAATAAAATCATAAGCCTTTATGATAATCTGCCCATAATTGCAGTAGGTCACCTATTAAGAGTACTTTTGAAATTGACCTTAAAACGCTTAAACACCGATACGAATTATAACAGTTTGAGGTAAGTTTTTATAAAAATTGGTTAATGATAATAATATACATAAGTCCCACTTCTCAAATATTCTTAGGCCAAGCTTACACGATGTCTTTTCAGATATGTCTAAAAACCACGTCTGTTTTGTTTGTAGGCGATCGGGGTAGAGACGAAAAAGGAGTTGCCAAAAAGACATGAAATTAGTTTTTATGGGTTTTTTTTATAAATTTTCATGTTTTTTGATTTGTATGTATATTAGACAATGAGATATGAACACAGACATGACTGAAAAGACATCGTGAAAAGACAATAGGTTTTTGGAAGCGTGCTCAAAAAAGGATGAATAAAACATACATGTCTGAAAAGACTCCGTGTAAATGTCCCCTTACTTATGGTAGAGGGTATAAAAGATTCGACAGAGCTGAATGCGTCCCCTTTACTTGTTTTTATTTTAATTTGTTTAAGTTATTTAGTCATGACTTTCATCTATAACTATTATATATTGTATTTTCTTCTTATTCTTAATTATTGTTTATCTATTGGCATATCTTTGCTAAGAGTCAAGTTAGTTTTTTTAATCTTTTGAATTTATAGTTTGTTTCGATTTTTAAGCTGCTTAAAACAATAATCGATTTATGCTTTATATGAGAAGAAAACAATTTTAAAAACTATCTCTGACACACATTGTCAATGAAAGTACAAATGGAGGGCACAGGGCTTTAAATATTTCTTTTTGGCACACAATGCAAAAAAAAAATGGAGGGTTTAAAGCTGAACCGAACCAAGTCATGAAATCTATATCTATAAAATTGTAACGTTATTCACTGATTCATCATCGCACAGCCTAAACGCCTGAATCTAAAAACTTGAAATTTGGAACGGAGATTGGTCACTCCTAGAGTTTTTTTCCCGGAGTTTTTGGATTCCCGGGAAAGCGGCAAACTGTCTTAAATTTCCCGGGATCCCGGGATCCAGCTCCATACAAATAATACAAAGCAAATTTGTTTAAAATTAATGAAAAAAACTTAAAAACAAAAAAAGGAAGGGAACTTGTTTACAAATTATGTAAAAGAAATGCTTAAATACTGCAAAAATTAATTGAAGATTAAAAGAGGAACTTGAATTATTATAACCTTACGGTTTTATATGTAAATTCCGTATTATTATGCTCTAGATACAAGATAAAAAGATAGAAATAACACAACAATTTAATTCATAAAACAATAATAAAAACAAACAAAAATTGAGGTACCCAAGATATGAGATCAAAAAGTTAATTCATAAAATAGTTAAAATATTTTAAATAAATATATTAACATTTTTGAACGGCTTAGGAAATAACTAACACACTCAAAGCGCTTAGTAAGTCGTCAAAAAGTATATTTCTGATTTTATTTACTAATGACCATGTTTCAAAAAAATTTCGTTAATTTTTTTACCGAGGTTGGACAAATAGTTAAAAGTGCACCGTTGTAGAATGCTAATTTTTTTATAAACAACGCCTATATCAGTCAAATGTATGTCAAGGTTCATGCAAAAAATAGCATCAACCTCTTACAAACCTTTTCATTTCATTAGGTCTATCTGTAATATTTAGGACAATGTGTTTTTAAAATTGTATGTTGTAGTATCTTATATAGTTTCCATATTTTTTTTTATTTCGGTTTCCCCGCACTACACAGGTATATAAACCAACACAAATTGAACAAAAATTGAAACATAGTCTTATCTCAAAAAATCAAAAATTGTAAATTACTTAAGTGTTCCTTCATACATTCTCGTATTATATCTGAAACTGAACCAAAGTTATATCAAAATATATTTTTAAATCGGTACAGTTTGAAAACTTTAATCGCATTTTGCCAAGTTCGTTTGTTTTTGTAGATATGACTACACAGAAAATCTTTCACCAAAATTTTTCCAATTAATTCAATAATTATGTTTTAAACAATTTTTTTAATTGTTCCAATTAATTTGCCTTAATTGAAAACAAAACTTATAATGTTTATGTGTATATTTGCAAATATGAAAACATATCCACAAACTTCAAAATATTTTAAAGTCTCAAACAATTTTTTAATTGTTTTAATTAACTGTGTTGATTGAAAAAAATATTTTGATTTGTGTTTACGTTTTATATAGCCTCTTTTACTGGTGGTCAAATTTCAATTAAACCTATTCATTGAAACTGAACAGCAAGAAAAGCTCAAACTTAGAAATGCGTTAATTGATATGATCAATTTCTTTGCAGGCGGAAAATCAGTAAAGAATTTAATTAATAGTACAAATTTCTAACAAATACGTTAATTGAAGTTGGTTTTTCATTTTTTCTGTGTATGTTGCAATAAAGGAGCGATATGTTTAGGTATCTTCTATTTTTAAGACTTGTCCATGGAGAATAAAACTTAACTGCCTGCATCTTATTTTGAATTAATGTTCTTTATTAACTCTTCACTTCACTTAGTTTATTAATTATCAACTGTTGTACTGTCCATTGTGCTTAAAGCAGATTTATTGCATCAGCAGACATTGATTTACGTATGTACTCACTTCTTGTAATGGATCTAATCGACAACCCATCCACAGATGCTAATTTTAAGAGAATAGAAAACTAAATTTCAAAGTATAATTCGCTGTTTTCTTAAACTATGGGGAATTTTTTATTTCCCGGGATCCCGCAAGAAAAATTCCGGGAAAGCGGGAATTCTCGGGAAAAAACCATAGTCACTCCCCAAATCCACCAAGACGGGATTTTTGGAGTTTCGAATGTGAAGAGGGTAAAAATGAGTAAAAAAGGGAAAATTTGGTAACCCTATATCTCCAAAACTAAAACAGATACAAAAAAAAAAAAAAAAGCACGAATAACAAAATCTTTTGAAATTAAAATTTTGTATCCCAAAAATTGAAATTAATTTTTGGAAAAAAAAAACGTAATACTTATCGTTGTTCTTTAGAAAAATAAGCGGGCAGGTGTCTGGTACTTTTTTTAAGTTCGGCCCTATTAGGGAATAACGGGTAAAACCTGAACTTTGGTACTTTTTTGACACCCCCATCTATCTTTTGAACAAATAAACATAGAAACAAAGTTAATAATACATTTGAAACTTATCAAAAAAATACGAATACCAATTTGGTACTTTTTCGAAATCTCAACATTTAAAGGGTGAAAATCGTAACTATTTTTGGTAATTTTTTTTACAAAACATTTTTCTCCATTCATTGACATATTTGTACTAAATTATCGGCTGCCACTACAATACTACGCCAAATCCTACAAATTTTCTGGCCGTACTGGGTCACAAACGAAGCTTCTTGAATTGGCAAGCCTCAACTCGATCAAGAATGAACTAAAGAAACGCAAATGGAAGTGGATAGGGCATACACTTAGAAAGCCTTCACATGAAATATCACGCGCAGTGATGGAGTGGAACCCGCAAGGTCAACGAGGTCCTGGTCGACCACGCCTAACGTGGAATGACATGGAACCAAGTTAAATCATTAGCTAATGATCGAAAAAGATGGAAAGAGTTCGTTGGCGCCCTAAGTTCAAATTGAACGTTTTATCTAACTTTTTTTTACTATTGTAATCAAAAATTTTATAAATAAAGGAATGGAAAAAAAAACTACAATACTGAAATTTTTGATACTTTAATGGAGGAAAAAATAGTACCCAAAAAAGAAATTACGGGAAATTTGATATTTTTCTTTAGCTTTTTGGTTTTACAACTGGTATTTTTTTTAATAAAATTTGGCATAAAAATATGTCCACGAAGGAAAAGGAGACGCTAACGGAGTAGCGGGTTAAATTCAAGTACAATATATTTCTATACATATTTTAAAACTGGTGTCAAATTCTCCGCAAAGTTTAAATCTTTTCAGTTTTGTAACGGACTAATTAAAGAAGTGTTTCGTGCCTTAGGTAAGGGTAATAAATCCGAGTCAATGTCTTCAGAAATTAATGGCAGGTTACTTACTCAACCTTAAATAATTTTTTAATTTCCTTTTTTGACTTGGTTCGCCTGAGCTCTAAGCCCTCCAAATTAAATTATTTATAGCAAATAGGGCAATTATTTGAAGCAATTTGTTGAAGAAAAAAAGTGTTTGCATATATCGTAAGATTTCAGGAAAAATACCTTGTGTGCATATAAGTGATTACATATTTTGCAAACTGCACCTTTTTTGTTAACGTTAATATACTTTTTACCTATTTGAGGCTCTGGTAACACTTATTTGAGGCTGTGGTAGCACTGCAAACAAAATCAAATTTTTATAAAGCAACAATGGTTTAACCAGTGTTCGAAACTAAACGTTATATACCATTCTTTAGTGTTTGGTACGGTAGAAATATGGAAAAAAAACACTAATAGTGTTTGTGTAGTAAATACCTTAAAAAAAGCTTCTCTGCTTGTGAATTCGTACATAATAGAAAAAAAAGTAGTAATCCAACTCAACATTATGATTAGAACATTTCACTGCATTCAGTTTTTCCCTTCATTGTGTTCGGATCAACATATTTATGTTCGTTCGATTCATTTGTGCTCAGCGGCCTTTTGGCTGGTAGGCACAACAAAAATATTTACCAAAAAAAAAAAAAAAAAATACATATCCGTTTTTAACGACAAAAAAAAAACAAAAAGAAGCCTTCAAAATTTTTTTTTCAAAAGCAAAACCTCTATGCAATACACACACTGGCTATTCATGCTGTGGTCGTGCAAACCGCCAAACAACAACAGTAGTGAGAACGTCAATGAAAGCAAAAACCACTAAAGAACATTAAAATATAATGTTTGTTTTCAGACAGAATCACTACAATTGGTCTGTTTCATAACAAAAGACCCAACACTACATAATGTTTGTTACTTTCGTGAAAATAGTAAAACAGTTATTAACGCTATTAAGGGTTGTGTACTAATATACAAAGACTAAAAAAAGGGATCGTTTCTGGGTATGTGTACCGTACGCTAAGTAATGTTCGACTTATTTTCGAACACTGGTTTCAACGGTTGTTTCTAGAAGAGTGCACTTAAAACTATATAAGTGTATCGGCACTATGAAATGTTGCCTAGGGAAGTCATTTAAATGGAAGTTAAAGCCCTCGCTTTTTTGCCCATTCTTATGATGACTTAGCATAGAAAACAATGTTACCATTATGTTTAAGGTTAATGATGTGTATAGAAGATTTATATAAAATCCTACGAGGCACATTTTATTCAGGGTTTAAAAAACTGCAGCCGAAACCCAAAACTGTCGGAAAAAAAACGAAAATTTGTGTACAACTTTTCGCTTTTTATGTTGGTTTGACAGCGACTGTTTACATTTAATCAGAATCAGAAGTAAAGGAGCAGTTTTTGTGGCTAATGACAAATGAAGAGGTGGAAGAAATGGCAGTTTTTTTACTTTGACAGTACTTTTTTAAACGCTGATATTATTACCCCTAACTCTACAACGTACGGGTCTTTTTGTCTCATCTACTAGAATCGCTTAAAAAAATGTTATTTAGTTATTGTACCATCAGTTTTATTAAAATACCATTGCCAAATTACGCCTCACCAGTAACATTAAGGGATTATTTGTATTATTATTAATTTCTGCTGTAGTTTGTTAATATAATTATTTAATCATAAAAAATATTTTTTATACTTCCATTCAACAATTTATTAATTAAGAAGCAATAAAAAGTTTCTATTTAAATTTTTTGCATTCATATTTATCTTTTATTTTTTACATATTTTTAAGCGTTAATTTTTCTAACCTTTTTGCTTGCATGTTTTAAAATTTTTTGTGCGTATAACAAATTTCTCTGGTAATAAAATATTATATTGTTTATGTTAAAGTAATATAAATATTTATTTAAAAAAAATTTATTGGGTTAGCAAATGCTCGCAATATTTAACAAAAAATGTTTAATTCCAAACATATGGCTTCATTTTTATTTACAGTTATCTATTCGTTCAGTGTGTAACTTATGATTGCAGATAATTGCAAACGAAGGTAAGTTTGAAAAGTTTTTTGGTAAATGAATGTTCCATAAGGAGGAAAGAAAAGTGAAAATGTGAGTTCTATTGTAACAAGATCACTTAAATAATATTGAAAATAATACATATAGTAAATATTGAACATACCCAGTAAAAAATGTGCTCCAAACGAAGCAGGTTTTATGTATGAATTTATATCTCAAATCGCTTCAAACCTGCTGAATTGATGCCTGATTATTGTGTGGGGTGTTTCCGGTTTGGAGGACTATTTTCTGCTAACAAAATCGCTTTTTTTAACATGCAAACAAAGCACTCCTAACATACATATTCATTAATGTTTTGCTTTTACTTGTTTAAATGCATTTTTTCAAATATTTTCGGAAACCATAATATATTTTTATTTTTTCGCTTAAAAACCTTCTTCGTTGTCAGCACTAGAAAAAGAGAATTTTTGTGTATTTTATTCCATATCAGTTACTGCTGTATAAGAGCACTTTTATTGAAGCGCTTGATTATTCGCTTTTTCTTTGAAGTGCTTAAAAAAACCTAAATTTTTTTTACTGGGTACATATTTAAAGGGTTTTTAATTTGTATTTGATAGCATTATAAAATTAAAAAAAATGATTAGATTTTAATGTCAAGCTTTAAAACAAATAATGCATTCGCGAGAATTTTTGTTTTGGTTCTTTAAATAATTTAAAATAGGTAATGAATTTTTTGAATTCGTAGTTACTAGTTTTACAAAAAATTTTTTTTACGACCACACTACACAATAGAAAGCTTAACTCAGTATGAAGGGAATATTTCAAATATCATATAGTAGCTATGGTTTAAACCTAAAATCTCAGGTTTCACCCTTGTGGAAAAGTTTGGCAGAAGCTGCTGAATTAACTACTTCGGTGGCGGTTACATTGCTCCGGCTCCTAAACAAGGGGGCGAGTGTATAATTTTTGTCGGATTACACACGGATTAAAAACTAATTATTGTTCGATAAATCGAACAAGTACTTGAAGAATATGCTCCACCAACAAAATCAAATGAGGGCTACAAGTGGTCCAATGAATAAATATTTAAAACAAGATACTTCGATCTATTCCCTAGAGGAAATTATTTGCAGAAGCATAGCAGAGGATGAAATGTCCGTAAAAAGTTTCAAAAAATCCAAAGTTATATTGACTCTTGAAACAAAGTGTCCAAAAGTGAAGCAACAATTTGGAATTGCATTGACAAGTTTTATTCAAAAAAGAATGTTTATTTACTCAAGTACTAATTTTTTCTAAAATTATCGAAAACAAATCTCGTAATTTAAAAAATTTCTAGATTTAAAATTATTCGATTAATCGATTAATTTTAAAATTTTATTTGTTTAATCGAATAAGTAAAAAATAACATACATCGATTAATCATTTAATCGAACAAACATTAAACCCGATTAATTGAACACCCTACCGTGCACACATAGGCGGATTTGAAAAGTGCATATATTATTAACTCACCAAGTACCCAGTAAAAACTTCGCCTACAAAATAATGTATTGAGTAATTAGAAAAACATAAGAGCACTACTTACAATTCTACTGAAAGAACCAATGAATTTTACAAGGGATGTCCCAAAATGAACGCATTCAAAAGCAAGTCATTATTTTTTTTACTTTAATACATCCAGAAAAAAGTAGTTATAGAAGTTGTTATACATGTAGTTATAGAAGAAAGCTACTAAATAATGAGTTAAAGAAGCTATTAATTTTGAAAAAGTAAGCGAAGTTTTTACTGGGTAGTGAAGTTCCACCATGAGCTGAGACAATATCGCTCCTTTATTGCAACATAGTCCTATCTCAAAAATCAAAAATTTTAAGTTACTTAAGCAAAAGTGTTCCTTCATTGCTTATTTATATGTAAAAAAAAAATCTTTGCATCTCAAATTGAACCGAAGTTATAGCAAAATATATTTTAATAAATTTGTATATAAAGGCACATTTTGAAAACGTTAATCGCAATTTCCCAAGTTTAATCTTTTTTGAGATATGACTATGTTGCAATATAGAAGCGATATTTCATGTGCTTATATAAATCGAAATTTTAACTGTAAGGTCCCCTCCCCCCGGGAGTGTAGGGATCATTTAAAGAATATTTTACCTTTTGGTGGTGCATGAAATCCAACAAAGAGCCAAAGAGCCAGAGCTCTTAAAATCTTTTTGATATTTATGGTCCGAAGGCACACCAAAGTAGCTTCTGTTATCGCAAGATCGCGTCTAACTGAGCTACCTAAACAAGAGCGGCAAGCGTTTTTTTAAACATAAAAATTCTATTTCAAATACAATTTCAAAAAAACAAACCGACATATCGATCTGTCAATTAAAATTGTCCATCCGGGTGGTGTCTAATTCGCATTCTAAAGGTTTGTTTCGTATAAATTGTATGCAAATGAGAAGTTTTGACAAACAAAAAACGCTTGCCGCTCTTATTTAGGTAGCTCACTAACTGTTAGTTAGAGGCTCCGTTAGTATGCCTCTTACACCTTCTTGTACCATCCAACATCCAAACAACTGGAAGGGGAACTTCCTCATGAATGTCTGATTTTTCACCATTGTGGGGAAGTTCGTCCTGTTGCTAATCAATTGAAGCTGCTGTATTTTTATTAGCAGTAGATGTTACGTAGCTCCGGCTCCTAAACAAGGGGCGAGTGTATTATGTTAGTCGAACTATACACTCAAATGTGCTACCTGTGTACGAACAATCCATGCACGAACGATGGCGGTTGGTAAGCGTAATGTTTATTACTAGGGATGAGATTTTCATGAACTAAAAAATCGAAAATATGCGCTTTAAATATGCACTAAGAAAAAAAATTCTATAAAAATTAATTTTTTAATTCTACTAAAAATTCAGTCTATTGTTATTCAAATATATTTAAAAAACTTTTAAAACTAATTAAATTTTTTGTTTGTTTAAATAAATATGTACAGTTTTAATTAAAGTAAAACTTTGTCTTGTACTTGAAGAATGATAATGCATTTTTGAAAAATTTATTTTTAGATCCCATCAAAAATATTTTTGAGTTTTTTTTTGTGTATTTAAAAAAATTTTAGGAACTTTTTAATAATATGGATATAAAAAAAATCACTCAAAAATGTCAAAATATGCAGAAACATGCATTTAAAAGCTAAATATGCAAAAATATGCATTTTCACCAAAATATGCAACATGATGCAAAAATAAAGATAACTGGTCGACATCGTTCTTAGACTTTCGGCAGAAAACATGCATTTGCATGGAATAAGATCCACCATGAGATTAGGCCATATGGCAGGTGCTCATGTATATTATTTTCACATTGTACGTGCATTTATTTACAGAACGGTTACAGTTAAAGTTTAAACATTTGAAGCAAATATTTTGTTATCAACACAAAAAACATCTGTCAATCTGAGCTGGTAAAGAGAGCGTGATTGTTTAAATATCTGGAGTAGTAGTAGTATTAGTTTAAAATTTGGAACAAATTGCTTTGTTATCAATATACAGGCTTTACCTTAAGACGTTTTACCACAAAGCATACAGAGATAAAAAGTGACGTATGAAAAATACCTAAATCATTTGCGAGGGCAGCTTTCGAAGAAAGAGAAGGAAAACTTTTTTTGGTAGTGTAGTGGCGATGTGTTAAAACAGGCCGCTACTATTAATACAAATTGCGTGATCAACACAAAAAATGCAAAATGGCCAGCTTTTGAAGAAAAAGACGGAAAAAACACAATCTTTTCTGTCTCGTAACGCCTCTGTGTGCTCTGTGCGTTTTACTATATTTTATTTAAGTGAAGGTAGCACTTAGTTTTGGTAGTATTTAAAAAAAAAAACACACAAAATGTATATAAAACAGAGATAAAATCGCTAGATTTACCTGAAAGCATATTAGTACTAAAAAAAATATTTTGACATTTTTTATTACGCCCCCACAAAATAGGATTTCGAATTCCTTAAGTCTACCTTATACTATTATACTTTGCTGCATAACATGTCAAAAAATCCATTAATATGTAAAAATGTGATAGTGTGAATGCAATATGTTATGAAAATGACAAGTATTACGATAAAAATTAACATCTCATACGACTTCACCGTTTTTTAGATTTTTCGATACAATAATAATTTTCATTTGATCAGTAGCTCGTTTCTGTATTTCTCGCATCGTAAAATTTCTTACATGAAGTGTGAAACAAAAAATTCCATCGTTTCTCGATTTATGAGATAAAAGTGTTTCTGTATTTGAATGCGAAAACAGACACAACAAATTCTGTTTATACTGGAATATTTCCAGTAATTAAGTGTCAAATAAAAGCGAAACGTCAACAAAAGAAATAAATATAATAAAATCAGGGCTGCCAGATTTGACGAGTTATCGTCATCTTGACGATTTTTTGTTCCGATATTAACAAAGTGACGTTTTGATGATTTTTTCTAAAAAAAGTGACGAAAGCAAAAGCAAAAACAAAATCAAAAATATTTTATAATTTTGTTGTTACTTTCTATAGAAATTCATCTTGAATTTTTAAATTTCAAACACTTCTATTTTGTGGCGTTGAAAATTGAAAAAAAAAAATAATATGAATGTCTGTAGAAAGCAACAACAAATTTATAAAATATTTTTGATTTTATTTTTGCTTTTAATGAAATTGTTGGCGTTGCGATTTACACTATAAGCCCCTTAGTCTTCGAAATAAGATAATTGTAAATATTTTTATATGTTTGTTTATTAGAAAAAAAGATATCTTTAGAAACAAGGCTGCTTAAATTTTAATATTTATCCCTATTGTGAAAATTGTCCTCGAAATTGTTTGTTTCTTCCCTAAAAAATGTATCGGCAAAAGCAAAATTTCGAGGGAAAGTAATGGACCGACTTAGCTTATTTTGAACATTTAATACTTCTTATATACATATACAAAATATGATTGATATTTGATATTCTTATCTTATATGTACACTTTTGTGCCAAAACCATTATTCCGGCAAGAAAGAAATTTGTTTGTCTCCCAGTAAAAACTTTTTCAAAATGGATAGCTTCTTTCACTCTTTATTAAGTAGCTTTCTTCCATAAGAACTTCGATAACTACTTTTTTCTGGATGTATTAAGATAAAAAAAATTACTTACTTTTGAATTTGTTCTTTTTGGCACAACCCTTGTAAAATTCATTAGTTTTTCAGTAGAATTGTATGTAGTGCTTTTATGTGTTTCTGATTACTTAACATATTATTTTGTAGGCGACGATTTTACTGGGTCTTTAACCCGTTTATTTATGAACCGATTTTTTTAATTTTAACTACAAGGTATTATTCTACTAAGTCTATTTCAGGTAAAAAAGAAAAAGATTATAGGAATAGGTAAATTAAAGATTTATATCTCAATTATTAAATAATAATTATTAAATACCCATGAACTTTAACTATGTTTTTGTTTGATTATTTTTTAATAAAAGTCGAAACAAATTTGTTTAAAATTGATTTTAAATTGCACGATTTTTAAAACAAAAAAGACGATCTTTTTTATTTTTTTCTCAGGAAATTGACGATTTTGACACAAATTTATCTGGCAGCACTGATTAAAACCAAAACAAGAAAAGGCTAACAAAAATTTAAACTAACAAAATATAACAATTGTTTTTTGTTTATTTTCATCATATAAATTATGCATTTATCATTTATATTCCTTCTATTTTTTTATTTATTTAAAAAAAATAGTATATAAACATATTTTAAATTCAAAATATCTACATTTTGTTTTTCTCGCCACCAATTTCAAATGTGACTTATTTTGACAGTTCTTGAAAAAAACTTTTCGCAAAATATTGTTATAGAAACACTTTTTCTCGCATCCTTCCAATAATTGCTGGAAAATTATTTAAATGACAGATAATTCTCGCAAAAAAAAGATACAGAAACACTTGTGTGAGAAAAACCATTTTTTGTTTCATTTTTCACTGTTTCTGTCCCGATTCACTGGTTTCAGTCGGAAAATTTTACGATGCGAGAAATACAGAAACGGGCTACAGGTTTGCAATTAAAAAAAGCATGTTCATGTGTGATAGTGTGACTACAAACTGTAATGTTAAATCTGTGGTTTTCACGAATAATCGCGTAAGTTATAAAACCAAACTTTTCAGGAGAGCAAAAACAATTATGTTTTTCAATTGCGGCTTCTGTAGATGCTTTTTTAAACTTTTTTCTTTACTATTCTCTTTACAGTGACTTTCTACGTATTATGCATAGTTTTCATGAAAAAATCCTCACAGATCACAATCTGTAAAAGGATTAAAAATGCATATGTTTGATTGACTCATTAAGTGTGTGCAATATAACATCATATCTCCACATAAGTTCTTTTGTGTGAAAATAAATGTTATCATTTTAATCACACATGACGACTTACGTTGTTATTTTTAGCACACAAGTTGGCGACATATTCAGAGTTTTTGATACTTATAGCACAACGTATGGACTTAAAATTACAAGCAACCGCTCATCTGCTGTTGTTGCGACTAAAGAAGTCAACAATAAAATTAATAATACTACATTATATTCTAAAAAGCTTAATACTTATAAAAACCTAATGCAAAATGTAGCACTTTGACATTATTATCTCAATTTCGGTAAAAACCGACTTACGCGATTATTCGTGAAAACCACTGAAATAAGATTTCTTGAAAGTCGAAACAAAACTCAACACAAAGTATTATTTAATACGTAAGACTTGTAGTGTAGATAAGCATTAAGCGTTTCGTTTTGCTACATACAAACTCTGCGGGAAATTTATATCAATTGTTCCAACAAAACTAATCCTGGGATTCGTGAAAACAATATTAGGACAAAAGAAAAGAACTCATGACCAGTGAAAGAACAAATAATCAATAAACTGGTATATTGAGATTCAAAAGATAGAATATTTTTTAAATTAATTTATACGTTTTTTTCTTTATATCGAAATTTTTTTATATGAAATATAAAAGTAATTTTCTATTTCAATATGCGGACTGCTTTTGTAACAGGTACAGTATTCACTGATGGTGTGATATATTTTTTGGGACTATTGAAAATTTGTTCTTTAATTAAGTTTTATGTATTTCTTATTGGAATGATACTAAGGACTAGCATTAAAGTTACATACACTAAACATATTCATTGTTACTTACCAAATGGTCAATTTACCCTCTTTAATGACGTCCCCATGCAAAAGTGATATGTCCAATGTTAGAGCTAAAACCGGTCTGTACCACCAAAAACCTAAAACTGGACTGCTTTAGTGTCAGTTTGTTTCACACTAGGGAATTGTATGGGCATGAACATTTTTGATAATTAAAAAAAAACTCTTGCCGCTCTTGTTAAGGTTGATCTGTTTCCTTTTTTAAAAGTTTTGAAAATCTCTCCGGAACTCTCAAATTTTTTTGTCGAACTATAATATTATCTTTTCTCAACGTTTAATTTTATAATCCCTTCACACAATTAAAAACTTAAAACTCTTCTACGCTCGGTTTCCCTTTTTTATAAACAAAATAAAAAAAAAAAACATTTAAAATGTTTTGTTCCATAACAAAAGATATCAAAATTTGAGGAATAAGTAATAAAAGAAAAATTTAAAGCTGAAATAAAAACTATTTTTAAAGTAAATTCCAAAAAAGGAATTTGTTGTTTAAACTACAAAAAAAAAAAGATAAAACTGCACTTGTTTTCTGGGTACTTTGGGAATATTGCAATGAATGGTTGTTATTAACTACGATTTTTTATTCATTTTTTTATATATGGGGGATTTCATGTCAAGTGACCCAATTTTGAAATCGATGTCTTCCGATTTGGATGAAATTTGCACCAAGGTTAGTCCTATTGGATAGTAGTTTAGACACAAATTTTCAACAAGATCGGTCTAAAAGTTTCTGAGTTAGTGGGGGTCAAAATTTGACATTTTGGCCATACAGGTGTTCTTTCTTATCCATGTAACTTATTACCTATTGGTGTTAGCAAAATTTGTCCCAAGTAGCTTCGATAGCTATTTGATCCATCTTTTGAAAAAATTTTTTTTTGGTTTTTTTAAAAAATTTTTTTTATTTTTTTTTTTAAATTGCAAACTTTTTTTTATTTTTTTTTTTTAGCGGGAATGTTTTTTTTTTTTTGTTCAAAAGAAAGCTTATGTCTTTTCCTTTGAGGTAGTTTTGGTCCCTTTTTGGGATGCGAGCGGCTTATGTATAAAAAAAAATGATTTCTAACTCTAGACAAGGGTTTTTCAATTTTTAGCATATGCAGTGTTCTTTCTCATCCATGTAACTTATTACCTATTGGTGTTAGCAAAATTTGTCCCAAGTAGCTTCGATAGCTATTTGATCAATATTTTGAAAACAAATTTTTTGTTTTTTTTTTAAATTTTTTAAAACTTTTTTTTTAAATTTAAAATTTTTTTTTTTAAATGAAAATTTTTTTTTTATATTTTTTTTATCCGGAATGTTTTTTTTTTTTTTTTTTTTGCTCAAAAGAAAGCTTATGTTTTTTCCTTTCAGGTAGTTTTGGTCGCTTTTTGGGATGCGAGCGGCTTATGTATAAAAAAAAATGATTTCTAACTCTAGACAAGGGTTTTTCAATTTTTAGCATATGAACTATTTTGAATTTTTTCCTATTTGTGTGTAAGTGTTTCTAAAGCCTTAAAAATAAAACGTATGCAAAGAAACTAGATGAACTCACCTTTCCGACGGTATGTTACAAACCCAATTATTATTTTATACCTTCGATACTATAATGCCCACAATATGTTAATCCCAGGAATAAATAGGACTAACCTTGGTGCAAATTTCATCCAAATCGGAAGACATCGATTTCAAAATTGGGTCACTTGACATGAAATCCCCCATATAAAAAATTTTGTTTAATTAAAAATATTTTTCTCTTTGTTTAACAAATGAAGAAAAAAACATACGATAATGTATGGTTTACAAATAAAAATAAATACGCTTTTATTACATGTTTAGAAAATGAAAATTCCAGTGAATGTATTTTGAAGAGCAAAACAAAAAGCTGAGTTTTATTTGCAAACATTTTTCCATTAGCACTTTTTCCACTTTATTTATTTTAATTTCTCATATTTTTCGAGCATAATACTTGCACTTATTTTCTACACCCAGAAGGGATTATTATTATTATTATTGAGCAATCCGAGAGCCTTTAATATGTAATAACGAGTTTTTGTGCTGAGTTTCACTAAAGATGATGTTTTACTTTTGTTTCTAAAAAAATACATGATTATTTTAATACGAAGATTTTCTGTCATGTAAATAAAGTGTATAAATTCATAAAAATATTAAGAAATTTTTTAAATTTTTATAAAGGATGTATGTTTTAAGCGTAAATATTTACAGAAGCTTTTTGTTTGTGGCATTATGTTCGTGATGATAAGAAGATTGCTAATTTTGGGAACCTGGTTTTTCAGTAACGATAAGAGCAGATTTAAAAATATTTGTTTTTAAATTATAAAGAATAAATTGATCTTTTAAACTGCATTGTTGGTTTGTTTAATTTTCATAAAAATTTTAAAAGTTATAAAGCGTTATTTTCAGAAAAATTACGAAAAATTTTAATGTAGGGTGCATAAATGAGCAAATGCATTGCTAAAACTTATAGTCTTTGTACACCAAAATAAAGCCTGGACATTTAACTTTTAAATCATTTCCTTAAAAGTGAAGAAAATCGTGGGTTTTGACAAAGAAACAAAGAAGAAAACTTAAAAAAATGTCGGCAGATCCGATTTTTGTTAAAAACTCGACTTGAGCGACCTCTAAACCTCTTCCGAAAAATCTGAGAAAAATCTCAAAAATACTTTACCTATAAGCTCTTAAATTTTGCTTGAGCAACCATGAACATTTTTTTTTGGGACACACCCTTAAAACTTATAGCAAAAATGTTGCCATACACTTGCCTTAAAAACTATAAAAATGATTAAAAGTGAATAATGCGGTTACACTCTTTTTTTTTATAAGCACAACCTACGAATAGGTGTAAGAAAAAATGAAAAATACATGGAACGCTTTAAGTCTTTTGCGATATTTCGAGTGTTAATAACAAAGATAAAATTATAAAGAACATGTGCATGTGTTGTAACGCTTAAATGTGTATACACATGCTTGTGTGATTGTGATTTTGCTTATTTATTAGTGAAACGTAGATATTTTTTTGTTTAATTGTAAATTAACACTCGAAGTACATGCAGGCTCTGAATTCCAGAGTATTTTTATACCCGTACTCGCTCAGATGTTGTACTTTTTTAGTGTATTTTTCAAACCCCAATTTTGGAAATACATTTCACATACTTTGTTTGGTTTTAATTTCAAGACAAAAAGCGCTTACTGAAATACCCTTTACATATGTATATCTATATGTATACTTATGTAAATGAATTAAATAAAAAACCCTAGGAAAAATATCTTTTAACTTAAGTAAAAAAATGAAAAGTGACAAGATGATTGATATAAATATTTTTTAAACAGACTTTTCATCATACGCACATTTGCTTAAAAACAACAAATCCTACATACAAACTCATATTGAGAAGACAAAACAAAAACATTTATGTACCCAGCTAGCATTTGGGTGATTATTTTTTGTAAAAATCACCCAAATGATTCTTTTCAGATCAGTTTTGATGATTAAAAACTGATTTATCACTTGAGTGATTGAAAAAGGATTCATATATGATTCATTTATATGTTTAAATAATGATTTTGAATTTTTGTTTTTGCCAAATGGAAAAAATAAAAATAGAATCTTTCATGTCAGCCAAAGAAATAAAAAGCTTGGCTTAAGAAGAAGCACATAAATTATGGACAATTTATGAACATTAATGTTAGTGCAAATTGTTTGTTCTCTTCTTTGCGGAAAACCAATTACTTTTGTTTGGTTCAAAAGCAATAATGGTGCTGATTTTTTTGGAGAAAAATTAAAAAACATGACAATTAAATAATTATATAAAATGCATATAACCAAAAACTATATAATTTATGATTAAAAAATGAGACAAAAACGATTCAATAATGATTAGAAAAACTAATATAAAAATGATCAAAATGGAATCAGAAAATTGTATCACAAATGATTCTTTCAGGTGATTCTTAGGTAGGGTACCATTTTCTCACAACGAGAGTATCATTTATGATTGAAAAATGAGCTCATATACGGGTATTTTGCCCCTTAAGCTGATTCCTAAATGATTAGATTATTATACAAAATGCTAGCTGGGTATTGAGAAGACAAAACAAAAACATTTATGTATGCACAAACAAATAAAACATACAAACACATTTTGAACACTAGTTTTAAAATAACCACCTAAGTGAGCCTTTTCAGATCAGTTTTGATGATTTAAAACTGATTTATCACTTGAGCGATAGAAAAAGGATTCATATATGATTCAGTGATATGATAAAATGATTATTTTTAAATATTTGTTTTTGTCAAATCAAAAAAATAAAAATAGAAACTTTAGAGTCAGCCAAACAAATAAAAAGCCCAAAAATTATTAGCAATTTATGAACATAAATGTTAGTGCAAATGGTTTCTTCTCTTCGTTGCAAAAATTCGATAACTTTCGTAACAAATAAAAGTTTGTTTGAATGATAAAAAGCCATAAAGGTGCTGATTTTACCAAAAAAAAAAAATAAATAGAATATAAAACATGACAATTAAAAAATTATATGATATATAATCAAAAACTATATAATTTACGATTGAAAAATGAGACAAAAACGATTCAATAATGCTTATAAAAACTAACATTGAAATTATCAAAAAGTAATCAGAAAATTGTATCACATATGATTCTTTCAGGTGATTCATCTGTAGGGTACCATTTTCTCACAACGAGAGTATCATTTATGATTGAAAAATGAGCTCATATACGGGCATTTTGCTCTTGAAGCTGATGTCTAAATGATTAGATTATGATACAAAATGCTAGCTGGGTAAAAGGCATATTTTTTTGGCAAGTCAACAAAGTACTTTTGTGTCTGCTTTAAATGCACGAAAAACAAAATTACAAAACAAAAAGAAAAAGTAAACCAAAAACCTTAACACAAAAATAGTTATTTTATTACATTTTACATCGCAAAAAAAAACATATTCGAGCAGTCCGGTAGAAAGGTCTAACACATACAAACATATGTATGTACGAGGGCTGTCCCAAAATTAGCCGATCGAAATAAGAAAACACAACAAATTTGAAAAAGATTTTCTTTATTTCTCAAAATAATTTTTTTTCAGCTTGATGTTATTTTCCAATAGCTACGATAAAATGTTTTTAATACTTTTGCTTTGGATTTTGCTTCATAGTTACCTCATGTTAATTTAACATGATTTGGCAATAATTTGCGAACAAAATTGTTTTTATTTTAAAATAACTAAAGATCATGTTATTTTACATTCCAGTAAAGTTACACTCATATAATTATTACAGTAACTGATTGTGGGTTATTAAATTCGTTTTCCGTACAGTTAAAATTTATTAAAAAATATACTTAGTTATTTTACGAATAATTTCATTTTTTAACATTTAAGGAGGTACATAAAAAACGCTATAATTACATTTTTGAAGTTTTTTGATTTTTTGATTGGATCCTATTCCACACATTGAAATCTATATTTCCTTTATTATAACTTCACTGCAATTCAATATCAAACATAATGGTTCAGAGCAAAATGCAATAATTACACATCTTTGCAATAAATCGCTGCAAGAAATTTAAAAAAAGTCAACATAATAAATAAATTATGCTCTCGTGGTAACTTTTGGATAACTGTAAAACGTAAGGAATTTTTGTTTAGTTAATACCTTTCGCTTAAGTTTCCTTAGTTTTTCAATATGGTTTGAAACATATGACTTATATGTTTTCACACAGTTGCTTAAGCATTTTATTGTTGGGCCTTTACACATGCTTTACTTTTTTTGTACTCCGCTTTGTTTACAGTAGTACTCACAATTAAACGACACCAACTGAAAATTTGATTTACATATTTAACTAAATAATTGTAACAAAAACTATACGGGAATTTTTCTTCTTTTTATAAATTATTTTAAACATGAAATGTTGTTTCTACACAAAACAAGTAAAACAGGAGTAAATGGATTCAATATTAACCAATGCTGTTTTTAACATTTTTTTTATTTAAAATTAATATGGAACAATGATACGTTTATATAAAGCCTAAAACTTTGCAGAAATTTACTATGACTTCCTATCAACATTTGTGCTTGTTAATTCAACATAGGTATTTGTTTCTGTGTAAAAAACCGCCTAGCTTCATAAAATAGCCATCAACAGCAGACTCTGCCTCTTAACTGTTGGCAAAAATTTTACGACCCAGCGATTTTTTTAAAGTTTGGAAATAGAAATTAATCTGAGAAAGCTAAATCTGCCGAATAATTTGCGCGATGAAGTAGTGAAGGTGTATTGTCTTGATAAACGAGCACGGGTTTTCGAAAAATTCAAAAACATTAAGGACCGGAACTTCGAAAATCCGTTTTACATACGTTGCACGATTTTTTGGTCTTAGAAGGCCCATAGTAAAATTTGATACAGAAAAAATTCGTAGAACTTTTTAATCTTCTGAAGGGCCTCTTAAGTATACTTTTGTGGAGAAGTTAAAAAAAGGACAAAAATTACCTCTTAAAATGAGTGTTAGAGGGTTAATATATTCTAAGCAAAGAATCGCCATACAATTGTACTGAAGACATCTGAAGTACATTTAGTATATTTTTTTGACTTATACCAAACGCCTTTTCAAAAAATTTAAAAACTTTAGGGGCCGATATTTCGGGAACCCGAGCTAACTTTTTAAAACCCTTTGGCAGATTTACTCTACCAATAGTCTAGATTCATGCAAGTATTGAAACTGTTTTTTTTTGTTGTTTAAGAACATTCACATTAATACATTTTTGGACACCTGTTACATCTAGCATTATTAGATTAATCCTTTGTACAATATTGTTAAGCCAAACTCATTTTAGAGAGAGAAACGCACGAACTATTTTGTTAAAAAATACGAGCGTGTTGTAGAAATCGAAATGAAGGTGATTTAAAACCGAGCAAATTATAAAAACGACCCTGTACTGAAAGTTCATAAAAATATTCCATTTAATTTACTTAATTTTTTAAGTACCTATTTTTTGCAAGAACCACGAAAAACTACGGTCGTTTTTTAAATAATTGAATTTAAGTAAGCGTTCGATTTCGATTTCAATTTCACTTCATTTCGATTTCTAGAACATGCCCGATAAAGTGATATAAATCTTTGAGTTAACATACCTTTGTAGTTTTTTCTTTTGTGAAATGAATAATTAAATTGCGTTGAAAAAATATAACAAAAATAAAGCTAAATTACTCAAAACTAGAGCTGATTCATGGGCAAAAGGATTCTATTCCGGAAAGACAGACAGCCATCCAGCTTGACGGACGGACATCAGTAGATCGATTCAAGAGCTGATTCTAAGTCGATCGGTATACTTAAAGGTGAGTATAGGACTAATATTTTAAGGTGTTAGAAACACCTGCACAAACGAATAATACCCTCTGCATTGTGGTGTGGGTGTAAAAACTTAACAAAGTGGTGCCGTCTTAGAATTTAAAAATATTTGTTTTATAAGTGCCAGTTTTTTCCAAAGTATTTTTTTATACGTTGGTTATGCTAACTTTGGGACCGACCTCGTTTGAACATATAAGTTGCATGCAAGTTTTTTACTAAATAAATTACATATGTTTTTTTATATTTCTGGTAATGAAAATTATTATCTTGTTGTTTTCTTTTAGTTTGTTCCATATTTTCCTTTATCAATTTTTTTTTTTTGCCATCCATATACATACTTATGTATATTGTCATTTATATAGTATTTTTTGTATATTTTGACGGACGGACATCAGTAGATCGATTCAAGAGCTGATTCTAAATCGATCGGTATACTTAAAGGTGAGTATAGGACTAATATTTTAAGGTGTTAGAAACACCTGCACAAACGAATAATACCCTCTGCATTATGGTGTGGGTGTAAAAACTTAACAAAGTGGTGCCGTGCCGTCTTAGAATTTAAAAATATTTGTCTTATAAGCGCCACTTTTTTCCAAAGTATTTTTTTATACGTTGGTTATGCTAACTTTGGGACCGACCTCGTATGAACATATAAGTTGCATGCAAGTTTTTTATTAAATAAATTACATATGTTTTTTTATATTTCTGGTAATGGAAATTATTATCTTGTTGTTTTCTTTTAGTTTGTTCCATATTTTCCTTTATCAATTTTTTTTTGCCATCCATATACATACTTATGTATATTGTCATTTATATATTATTTTTAGTATATTTTGATACATATGCACATATTTTTGTGCCTATATGTTTCTATTTTCTACATGTCGTTACCTTAAACGCAAAAGGTCCAACCTAACATTTTGAAAATTTTACAAGAAAGGCTATTATTAAAAATTATTAAAAATGATAAATTTATACATTGCTTTAAAGTAGTGCTGGGAACTTACCGATAGTACTATCAATATTATCGATAGTCTTAAAATATCGAAAAACTCGATAAGAAATAACAGCTATTAATACATGTAACAAGTTTTTACTTGCTATTATTAATTCGCACTGAATTACAGCAATGAATACAAACAGCAAGAATGACAGGTGGTATAGATTGTTAGCTGTGCTTTTTTTACTGCTAATTAAAGGCCTTTATGTCGAAATTTGAAATGCTTACATAGGTGCTGAAATTTCAAATATTTTGGTCGTAAAAAATGCAAATACAAATGCAATTTCGAGCATAGAACAAAACAATGAACGACCATTAGAGGAAAAGTCCGCTAGATTGATTACATTGTGATTGGGTATATGTTCGCGTAACTCAAAAATGTTTTAACTTATTGAAAAAACTAAAAAATTCCGCATTAAAATATCCTTTAAGAAAAGTAAAATTTCCTTTAAGAAAGGTAAAACTTTTTTCTAATAATTAGAACCAATTTTTTTTTTGAAAAAAAAAATTCTTTTTTATCAAAATTTCGAAATTTTTGTTTTTTTAAAAATTCATAAAAAAATAGGAAAATGCAACAAACAAAACAAGCCACAAATGATTAAAATCTTTCACCAACTTTTGATTTTATTCACAAAAGTCGAAACATCTTAATTAACTTAAGAATTTTATAAGACGCAATATTTGTATGGGAGACCCCCTAGAAGTGGTGATAAGGGGCAATTAGACAGATATGGCTGTTTAAAAAAATTCTTAAATTTGGCCCCTGCAGTGCTGAGGATGCCCCTAGGCAATAAAATATCTTATAGTCCCTGCTACTTCAGTTCTTTCAGAAAGGTGCTTATCAGCAGCACAATTTTTCAAAAACTGTTATCTGAAAAAAGTGCGTACAAACATATAGTGTGAAGCATTAATCAAGGTACCTCTTTTGAAATAAAACTATTTCTAACATGTTTTTACTGCCTGTTTAACGATTTCGAACGTAGACGTTCGCATAAAATTTTATATTGAAATTATTTTTAAAACTGAGTGTTTTTCACATAAATTTTCTATGCGAACGATAACGTTCGAAACCGTTAAACTGGCAGTTAAAAACAAATAAGAAATTTTGTTTTATTTATTCCTATTTTGTAAAATTATTCATATACTACAGTCCAGCAAAATTTTGCACTCTTATTCTAGGAAACAACCATAAAATATCCTTAAGTTCCTGGCAACTCCGTAATTTTGCACAGCAAAAGTCTTGGTACCCTCTTTTGATTGATCTGTGTACTGTGTCTGCGGAAACACTTTGTCCATGGAC
Source organism: Pollenia griseotomentosa (assembly GCA_963931875.1). NCBI lineage: Eukaryota > Metazoa > Arthropoda > Insecta > Diptera > Polleniidae > Pollenia > Pollenia griseotomentosa. Next base: position 41,649,846 of record OZ007563.1, read on the forward strand.
TCTTTCAACTCGGCAGTAATCTTTGGTGCACTTTTAAAGGGGTCATTGCTAATTAAAGACACCATATTTCTTTCTTCTCGGATACTAGGCTTGCGAGGACGCCCAGACCTGGTCTTATTTTTAACTCGTTTTTCTTTTTGAAAGCGATTTATTACCTTTTGTATTGTTGACTTACTTCTATTAGGTATTTGAGCAATTTTAGAATATAATTTTCCCAATCTATGATTATTAATAATAATATTGCGCTCCTCAATCGATACCCTATTATTGCTACTGATATCAACAAGAAAAACTCTGAATACATTCTAAATTATTCTAAATTATTAACATAGAAAGAAAAAAACATTTAAAATAATAGAAATGCCAATACTTAAACATAGATCACTTAAGAGGGTACCAAGACTTTTGCTGTGAAAAATTATGGAGTTGCCAGGTACTTAAGGATATTTTATGGTTTTTTCTTAGAATAAGAGTGCAAAATTTTGCTGGACTGTAGTACATGAATAATTTTACAAAATAGCAATAAATAACACAAACTTTCTTACTTGTTTTTAAAAAAAATTTAGAAATTGTTTTATTTCAAAAGAGGTACCTTGATTTATGCTATACACTGTACGTCTAATACGTTCAATTAAGTGATAAAACAACGAACTGTAGCCTGATAAAAACTAGTCAAAGTTTGGCTGCTTAAGTACAAACATTCAGTATATAGTAATATTGATAGTGGAGTCTGCACTATGGACAATAATCGAAAGTACAAAATATCGATAGAATCTTCTCCTATTTTTTGATTTAAAACTTCCCAGTTGTTTTGACAATAGAAAATGTTGCATATTATGCAAATTGCTAGTTAGGCCTTTAATTGTTTACCATATAATCTCTTGTAGATAGTACTTTTGTTTGTTGCTAATAAAATCAAAAATTTTAGTCGAAAGATTCCAAATTTTTTTGTTGATACAACACATCAGAAACAATGAAAAAGTCTATTTAAAATTTTTGGTTAGTTAGGACCTTTTGCGTTTAAGGTGAGGATATATGTTAGTAACTTGAGCACATTATAAACCAGTCCCTTTTTAAAACATTTTAAGATAGTTTCATTCGCTAAAAGAAGCTCGCAAAAAATGTTCTATAAATTGTTTGAAGTTAACGAAAATCTGTGTGTGACTTTTTTAAGTAGAAATCTACTTTTTAGCGCTTTTCTTCTTTTTATATCTATTTAATATTCATTGCTTTGTGTCGAATTATATTTTGCCAAAAATACCTTTTTGTTAAACTAACGCACTTGGCTATTGGTATGCTTAGTAAAGGTTTCGAAAGACATTTTGTGTTTGAAATAATGAGAAACTAATCTTTGGTTTTAATAAAAACTTTGCTTGGCTATAAGTACAACATATATGTGTATATATGTTTGTATATCCGAGTTAAAGTTTTAAATCTAGAACTTGTTTCAAGCAAAATCGTCTTTTTGAATATAAATTGAAGAACAACAACAACAATTTAAACATAAATATGTTTATTAACCTTGTAAGCATTTTTAATGCCCTACACCAGTGTTGTCAGATTTGTATATTTGGGCCAAAATTGGGAATTACAACATTAGTTCGGGGACAGATTTTCGAAAATGGTGATTTGGGGATTTTTGAAAAATATATGAATACAGTCGGGCCTCGATTATCCGTGATCCGGAAACCGGTAGCCCCGATTAACCGTGATGGCCAAATGTCAGTCTACTGTTTTTTGTTTGCAATGTTTTCAAATTGTTTGTTTCGATTAACCGTGATTACCTCTATTATCCGTGATGGTAGTTAAAAATTATTAGACAAACAACATTACACATCAACATTATTGTTGATGGGATAAGCTATTCCTATGCGCATTTCACTGGTTGCTTAGGCCAGATCATCAGGAAACTTCATCCATAAAAATTTTAGAAAAACTAAAGATATTAAATTAAATAAAATAAGCGTATAAGAATCAAAAGCAACATTTCTACTTGTAACAATATCAAAGTTTAAACAAAAACATCAACAATAAACAGTGAGTTTAGTAACAAATAGGCTAAAAGTAAATACTAGCGAATCCATGCTTTTATCTTTAAATTTGTTAGATACTAGCCTTGAAGATTGGGTTCCAAGTGAAGACATTTTACGAAAGTATAGAAGTCGTTTTAAGAACAATTAATTGTAAAAAAATATGTATGAAACTGACCATTAATAAATAACACAGACCGACATTGAAAAAGTTTGTTAACCATTCCAACTGATTCTTATATTTTTTGGAATGCTTAAGACGAAAATGAGCACAGTTTTCTTCCATCACGTCACATTTATTAGATACATCAATAATTGTAATCTCGGAAAATGTTTTGTACCACAATTAATAACAAAATGAAGTTTTATAGTTTTGTTCTATAAACCTGATTACAAGAATTTGAAGCATTAATAGACGAAATTGGATAAAAACTAAATATCCTATAAAAAAGAGATTTAAGCATATTTATTTTTTTGTTATATGATTTCTAGTTTTTATCCGATTATAGCTTTAAACTTTTGTAATTAGGTTGACTCTAGAAAAAAATTATAAAACTATGGATTTTGATTTTAATTGTGGCACAAAACATCTTCCGAAATTACAACAATTGGTGTATCTGATAAATGTGACCTGATGGGAGGAAATTTTTCTCATATTCGTCTTAGCCATTCCAAAAAACATAAGAATCTGGGGGAATGGGAAAAAACTTCTAAAAAGTTTTTAAATGTAAAACTTGACTAAATTTTCGAGCTTAAGGTCTTTTTGTTATAAAAAACTTTAAACGTTTATTTAAAAACCAATATTTCGGCACTTCCTTGAGTGCCTTCTTCAGGGTTTTTTTTCTTAATTTATAAATTTTTAACAAATTATAACAAATTTAACAATAACTGACAAATTAAAAAATTTTTAATTCAAAAACAAAAAAATATTTTTCAAATCAAACTTGATTTATTACAATATAAATAAATTTTTAACTTCCGTTTCTATTTTTAGAAATTAAGTGTTTATAATTTTGTGCTACATTTTCAGTGTCTGACTTAAAATTAATTCTTGAAATTGTCGGAACCTTTATAATTTGTAACATTTCTAACATAAATCTACGTTCATAATTATTTTCTGGATAATGATTTAGAATAGCACAATGAGTTGATAAAGCTGTTTTGTGATATATTTCTATATTTTTGATCTGATTTATGTCCTGCTATCCTAGTTTTCAGTTTATTTTTTGTTGTACCTATATATACCTTATTACACTGTCCACTAACATTACCCTTACATGGTATTTTATAAACAATATTTGACATATCCATCTTCTTTATTTTGTCTTTCATTTTAGTAAATAGTTTACCTACTGTGTTAAAAGATTTATGAGCTATTTTGTATATTTTGCTATCATATATATTTGATTTTTCTAATCTTTCCGAAAATTTAGGTATATTTGTTACCGACTTATAAATCCTTTGTTCTGTAATACTATTTTGGTTATTTATTCTACAATTATTATGTTGTATTAATAAATCTGTTATTAATTGTTTAGGTCTGTTATTAATTGTTGTTTATTCTTAGCTGTATTAATAATTATTCTCTTTGGATGTTTCGAGAAATAATTAATAATTCTACCAGAAGATGTTGGTTTTTGATACCAATCTATTAATACCCTATTTCCTCTTCTAATTATCAAAGTGTCCAAAAATGATATTCTTGAATTAGATTCCCTAACATTTGCTCTATTCTGATTCAGAAATTATACAAAATAAATCGTCAACATATTTTGTCAAGATCTTCGGTAATAAGGTAATAACCTTTCCATAACTATATCTGCTACAATTGGAGAAGTTGGCGAACCCATTGGATATCCTTTCATTTGGTTATATATATGATTATTTAATTGAAAATATCTACTATCTATTATACAAAATTTAAGAATACGTAAGAATAAGTCCTTCTCCATATTCGTATGTTCCCTTATTATATTTCATTTTTCATCTACTATATTTATAGCTAAGTCTATTGGAATGCTAGGAAACAATGAAACTACATCAAGAGAAATTAACCTCTCATTATTATCTAATGTAATATTCCTAATTCTGTCTTTAAATTGAAGAGAATCCTTAACATTATATTTTGAATTTTCAGTAATTTTATTAAGAATTCTTGTGATATATTTACATAGTTCATATGATGGAGAATTTATCATTGAACATATTGGCCTCAATGGAAAATCCATTTTATGAATTTTTGGAAGACCGTATAGCCTAGGTGCCATTGCCGTATTAGTTTTAAGTTTATTCCTTTCCGTTATTGTAATTATATCATTATTAAAAAGTTCCTGAACTAAATTATTATTTATCTTTTCAAGTTTATTTGTAGAGTTCTTATCCAATCTCCTATAATTTGAATCATCCCTTATAATATCATTAATTCTTAACTCATAATCAACCCTATTCATTGCCACCGTTGTTTTCCCTTTGTCAAGATAATAATGTCCCTATTAGATCTCAAAAATCTATATGTTTCCTTTACTTTGTCCAATATAAACTTATCCCTTTTAGTTAATCTCATTTTATTAATATGGTTATCTATATTTGTAGTCAGTTTTGTTCTTGCTATTTCCTGTTCCTCTTTTTCCCTAAGTGTCTGTACTAAATCCTCTCCTTCAGTTATAATTTTCAAAACTGGAAAATGTTTCCTTTCCGTCGGTAGCATGTGCTTATGACCTAATGAGAGAACCCATTGTACTTCAAATAGTATATTTATGTTAGATTTGTTTTATTATTAAATTATACCTAGTTCCCTTCTTTGTAAATTAACAAGGTCTTGAAATTTCCGTCTATGTCTACATTTGATCTTCTCATTAAAATTACTCGCTAATTTATCTTCATATTCTAATAAACTTGCATATTCCACCTCACCAAAATAATTCTGTAGCTGGTCTTCTATTATCCTACATTCCTTCTTTACTTCCTTATCAACTCATTGTGCTAATCTAAATCATTATCCAGATTTTGAAAATACAACTGTTTTAAACACAGAAAATAATTATGAACGTAGATTTACATATGTTAGAAATGTTACAAATTATAAAGGTTCCGACAATTTCAAGAACTAATTTTAAGTCAGACACTGAAAATGTAGCACAAAATTATAAACACTTAATTTCTAAAAATAGAAACGGAAGTTAAAAATTTATTTATATTGTAATAGATCAAGTTTGATTTGAAAAATATTTTTTTGTTTTTGAATTAAAAATTTTTTAATTTGTTAGTTATTGTTATAATTTGTTAAAAATTTATAAATTAAAAAAAAAACCCTGAAGAGGGCACTCAAGGAAGTGCCGAAATATTGGTTTTTAAATAAACGTTAAAAGTTTTTTTATAACAAAAAGAACTTAAGTCGAAAATTTAGTAATATTTGAAATATTAAAGGTCGAAAAAAATACATTTTATATACGTTTTTAAATGTCTACCTGTGCAATACAATGTCTTAAATAAATTAAAGAAACTGCATACAGAAGAAAAAATATAAGAAATGTATATATAAAACACATTACATAAATATCTTCTATTTGCTACAACAATGTCATAATCCAAAAAAACATGTTTGGCAGAAAACGAGCTTAACATTAAAGTTAATATTTTACAAAAATTACTTCTCGAGAGAAATATTTACAAAATATTTATTTTAGTTTTTGGTACTTATTGAAAATATCCGACGGTAACACTGATGACGCCATATAAAAAAACTATTATTTTTATTTTATTAAAATTTTTTTTTTTAAATTTTACTTTTTATATGCAATACATAAATAGCTGTATAGAAAAAGTACCAAAAATATTTATTTTCGAATTTCCGAAAAGTACCAAAATGTGCCTATGGGCTTCCTAAGGAGAGTAGAATACAATAAAAATTTTATTTCTATCTTAATAACTTTAGAAGATAAATGGGCACTTTTTGCCCTTTTATGTTTTTGCCCCTTTTCGACTCCTAGATGAAACAGAAAAGAACCAAATACCTGCCCACTTTTCTTTTGATTTAGTATTGATGTTTTTTTAATTAAATGTTACTGAGCTTACCCCTTATGATTTGCATTTCCAAAAATTCCTTCTTGACCTATCAACACATCGGAAGGGGAGTCTACATGAAAAATTTCAAGCTGATCACCAAGTCAGTCCCTCTAATCCTATATAAATAGATGAAGTCACCAAAACCATTCTGCAGATAAGGGTGGCACGTAGTGGCGGTTAAAATTTATAATAGTAACTTTTGTTACTTCAGTTATAGATGTAATTAAGACTTAACCTCTCCTAGCGCTTACTTTCTTGCTATAAACTTTTTAAATTTGGTTTCGTTTATCTTTTTATTTATTTTTAAAGTAATTCACAATCAATTTATTTATCACAAAAAAAAAGCCGACCACATAAACACAATAACCACATGGAATGTTAATTTACTTACATGGCTTAAAAACCACGTGCTAATTTATGTAAGGAACACAATTGAATCGTACATTGTATGGACGTAATGACGTAAATTTTTAGAAACACGCCTTACTTACCCACAATGCCGTCCTAAATGTCCTAGTAAAAATTTCGCTTACTTTTTCAAAATGAATAGCTTCTTTAACTCATTATTTAGTAGCTTTCTTCTATAAATACATTTATAACAACTTCTATAACTACTTTTTTCTGGATGTATGTAGGTAAAAAAATAATGACTTACTTTTGAATGCGTTCATTTTGGGAAATCCCGTGTAAAATTCATTGGTTCTTTCAGTAGAATTGTAAGTCGTGCTCTTATGTTTTTCTGGTTACTCAACACATTATTTTGTAGGCGAAGTTTTTACTGGGGTATTTTGTTTTCTTTTGAAAATATTATTAAAAAAATCCAAATTTATTCAAATTAATGTTTATTTTTCTTTCCTTTTATTTCGTTATTAAATAACTAATTTGAAAACGCAAAAATTTTTCATTTATCATTTTTTTTTTCTATGACAATACGGTCGTAACAGGCGTATGAAATAAAATTAGATCTATGTCAACGTATGGCGTAGATACGTTTTTACGTTTGCGCCAACTATGTCAAGAACTAAAGCAATTGTTTGTGTAAAAAATGGTGGAAATGTCAAAAACAATTGCACGTAAAAAATACAGCTCTGCATAAAATCAGCAGGCGTTTCAAGCAGACCTACTAATTGGACCATGCCTACGATTATAAGAAGTTGAAGTTGTAGAGTCAGCGAAAAAAATTGAGACACATTTTCTAACATTTTCTTGGAAAATCCAAAATAAAAAAAATTTTAAGAGGGTCTGCTTTAAAAATTTTGCAGTCAGAAAATAAAAACTAGTTTAGTTTATATATGCAAATATCTACATCAAAGTTCAATGCGGCACGTGTTAGAATTTAAATACCGATCTGAAATTTTTACAGAATCTATACATAACCATTTAAAAGGTGGTGCATTAAAAAAGAGTTTAAAGTCAAATAAGGACCAGTCTCATATACATTTAGCATCAAGGTTAGAGTACACACAGAAAAAACATCAATGTAAAATTAACATGGCGCAATGTGGAGTAAAAGTCATAGTAAAGTATGGACTTTATTTAAAATTATCATTGTTTCATATTAGTTTTAAATAAAAAATGTGAAAACAACATTGTTCAACACTTAAAAAAAAAAACAAAAAAAAAAAAAAAAATTTTTTTTATTTTCATGTTTTAAATAATTTATAAAACAAGAAAAATTCCCGTATTATTTTTGTTAAATTGATTTACTTAAATAGAACATTAAATTATCAAAGTAAAATGATGATGAAAACCATATCGGGCCATTCTGCTGCTGTCTTTTGATTGTGAGTGCTTCTGTAAACAATGGGAAAATAAAAAAGTAAACATGTGTTACAGGAAAATAAATAATTATATTCTATTTCTCTCTTTCTCTCTCTCTGGTTTCGCGGATAACTGTTTAGAATGTTTCTTAAGTTCACACATATGTTGTCTCTGAAGCTACTATTCACTGTTATTTCAAACTCAAACCCATTCGATTCTACATGAAATTCACGTTGTTGTCAACTTGAAGTAACTTTCATTCAATGTGATTCGGAGTGTTATTTCAATATGTATGTCATTTTACTTTAACTTTACTGGTATATTAAATTAACATGAATAACAGCTATTTTAAAAGAAAATAATGTTGTTCGCAAGTTATTGTAGTAAATTAACATGAAGTAACTATGCAGCTAAGTCCCTACCGAACAATGTTAAATCAACCTTGTTTTCGAGGATTTTACATTGATTTTTTTCTGTGTGTATGAGTCGGAGTTGGAGTTGTACTTAAAAAATTTGAGCGGATAGAGTCGAAGTCGGAGTAACAACAATTTTTGGACAACTCCACAGCCCTGCTTAAAATCCCTTAAATTACAAAAAGAAATGTATCCGTTTTTCTCCAGTATTAAATTTAACATAGATATGCAAGAGCCACATTAAGAAATGAATTGTATGTTTATTAAAATTACCAAACAAAAAAAAAATCGTTTTTGGCCAGTATTAATCAGTGTGCAATGGTTAAATATTTTTGAATATAACTGCAACTGGGTTAGTAAATTAAGAACATTTTTCCAGTACGAATGCCTTTAAATATTTATTGGAACAATATTTACTGTGAAGTTGGCGGTAAAGAAAAAACTGTTTACCAATCTTCAAACCCAGACTACTGTAGATTACATCTAACATTCAGCTTCATTTCTCAACTTCTATGTTATTTCAAGTAAAATATGCAAATTAATAAATATGGGTCACATATTAAAGCTAAAATATTTATTTTATTTACATTGTCTTATTTATGTATATGAAATTGATGAGTTGGAAAGATGACATTATTACATTTTCCATGATCTCCAGGCATAAGTAAATTTTATAAATCTTTGTATTTATGACTTTGTAAGACAATATTAGTATTTGTAAAATGCAAATGTATTCAGTATTTCAGAAAATAAAAAACAATATGACATAAGTATGATTGTCATAAAGATATTGATTTAGAGATTTAAATTTAATGAATTAAAATAAAATTAAGTTGTTTTAGTATTATATAATAGATTCTATAGGAATAAATCTAATAATAGAATATAAATATAGGAGTATATGTAAAAATTTCAATATAAATTACAACATTAAACTAAATCAATATGAGTTTTGGTTTTTGGACTTTGTAATAACCCAGCAAAAAATACAGCTTACCCAGAAGCAATGTTGTAGAAGAGACGATCTTACGGAATCACTTAGTCCAGACATGCAATTTGTGTTGCAGCAATTCTTGAGCTTATTTGTGAGAAGTTTAGGAAGGGGTACTCAGTTTCATGTATTCTGCACTTCTGTTTCGTTTTGTTATTCTCACACTTTTTAACTTATATATGAGGCTATCAGCGCAGAAGTGGTGTAACCCCAGACTTCTTATTATGAGATAATGAGGAGTTAATACTACTCTTGCACTTTAGTACTTGGTTGTAACGGCCCGTGCAAAATCTACGTTTCTAGCGCCATCTGTTTTGGATACAAAAAGTTGGCTTACTCGACTTTATCACTGTAAAGAACATTGCAAATAACATATCTTACACCAGAACCGTAACCAACTTAAATTGTGGGTTACACCACTTCTGCGCTGATAGCCTCATATAAAAAGGAGAAGTGGAAAGACAAGATAAAAATACAAAAATTGTAAAATTATAAATTCATAATCTGGACACTAATGCAATTTCAACGCGGAGTTTTAAAAAATTGCAGCAACAAAAACTGCCAGTCTGGACAATGACTTACCAATACAAATTTATAAGGCATGATTTTTGTTCAAGATGAGTCGCTCTGAAGCAATAGTTTCAGTCTATTGCCTATAGTTCTTTAACAGTTATTTAATCGCATCTTGAAAGCAATTCTGCGATTAAGTTAGCAATTAGGGTATTCATTTAATCGACCTTTTGCTTTAATCGGTTAATCGCTCGATTAATTAACCGAGGTTTTGGTTTAATCGGTCGATAATCGGTTAAATTTGTTTTTGATCGGTTAACCGATTAATCAAGTTTTTTTTTTTATAAATTAAGTAATTTCAATATATAGAAATAAATGAATCATTTTTTTATTATTTGGAGTTTATTCACAGAAAAAATTATTTTCCAATTCAAACAAAAAATTTGTAGAATCAAAACATTTTTTATCAAAGTTTTTCTTGGGATTCAAAAATTTAATTAACAAGGTTTCGTTTAAATGTGCTACATTCCCATTTCATACTATTGATAAACTTAAATTTATTGTTGAAGGGATAAGCTATTCCTATGCGCATTTCACTGGTTGCTTAGGCCAGATCGTCAGGAAACTTCATCCAAAGATTTTAGAAAAACTAAAGATATCACACATATAAAACTGTTAAGCGAATAAGAATTATAAGCCACAGTTTTACTTGTAACAATATCAAAGCTTAAACAAAAACAACAACAATAAACAGTGAGTTTATCTTTTCTTACAGTCCCGGCTACAATTGGTTGATTTTTTGTCAACTCTAAATGTAGTTGAAAGTGGGAAAAGAAAAAACAAAAATAAAAACAAATTACTTTATTTTATTTTGCCAGTTCAGTTTTATTTACACTGCCACATGCATATTAGTTATGAAATCGGTCCTACAAATAAATTTACATGTTCAAACAATTTATTTGCATTTCGTTTATTGAAAAAAAACCCTTCAAACAAATAATTTAACTGAATCAAACAAATAGTTTAATGAAAATCATATAAATTTCAAACAATAATTTTGCTGAATCAAACAAAAAAGTTTTTGCACAAGCAATGTCGCGCACACAAGCAAGCACTGTAGAAGCAAAGACTATAAATATATATTTATTTATAGTCTTTGGTAGAAGTAGATGAAGGCAGAGAGCAGAGCGTCGCGCGGCTGGCTTTGAGATACATTTTTTTGTTGGAATAATTTTTGAACCAAGTCTTTTTTATACACACAATGTTTTTCTTCTTCACTCACTGTTGCTGTATCCTTTCCTTGGCAGCAGACCGACTCGAGATGTTTTTCGTCATCATTTTATTTTTTGTATTTGATGTAACTATTTAAATAAACATTTTTAAAAAATTGAATACGGGATTTTGTTTTTCATTCTTTTTTATCAACTTTGAAACCAACCAAAAATTTATTTTGTTTCTTCTAATGATGTCGTTGTTTAAGAAGAGTGAAACGTTTTTTTTACCTAATATTGTTTTTGTTTTACTACAAACCTCGCCACGCTATTTTATCATCTTTCTTATTGTTGTACTTTTTTAAAGCGTCCCAAAATAGACTGTATGTGTTTTTTGTTGTTGTTCTTATATTTCACATAAAGAAGTATTGCTTATGATCAAATAAAAGAATGCAAAAAAACGACAACATTAAAGAGCGTTAAATATTTCATACAAAATTATGAAAACTTGAAACTAATAACGCGTATATTATATTTTTGAATAGTTGTCAACATTTCTGTTGGTTAAAATAAAAATCAAACAAAAATATTAATTGAATCAGTAAAAAAATTTGTAGAAATTAAAAAAATTTTCAAACAAGCGTTTGTTTGAAAATAATTTTTTCTGTGTTAGTAAAAACAATAACATTACCAAACATAAAAATTCTTGAACTAAAACGAGCAAACAAAAAAACAATTCATAAAAATGTAATATGCATTTTTTAATTAATACATAATTGGGGGATTCACATGATATCAAGTCATATTGTCATAATGTCCTAAATAATATTTTACAATTGCTTAAAACGAATATTGTTGTGTTTCAAACAAAATAAAAATTTAAATGCTGGTTCATTGATTCGTCATAACTGCGCAGTAGAGATATAAATTATAAGCGGTTGCCCACAACAGTCATATCGTCGGCTTAATATGCAGAAATTTTAACTTCCTTCAAACAGATTTTACAGGAGAGACAAAAAACTTTTTATTTTTTCTATTTGCAGCTTGATAGAAAATTTTAAGAATACAATTAATTTTACACACTTCAAGACTTAAACAGAAGAAAAACTACATGCTGGTCGACGAGGCGTATCTTTCTCTACCACACGGCATCAAAATCTTAATTTACATAAAAAGTAAATTTAGCCGGTTTGCATATTAATCCTACGATATATATTTCTAGTAATTATTTAAAGACCCCAAATCCCCAAAATATGTTTTTATAAAAAAAATAGACTGAGATAATTTTATTATTTATTTCAATAGTTAAAGGAGATCTTATAAAAAAATCTTTTAAAAAAGTAATTTGGTTTAAATGTTTAGGAGTCTTTTCTTTTGTTTTGACAAAACTTGATTTAGAAAAAAATTCTTTCACTTATCGTACACAGAAAAAATTTTCACTAAAATTTTTTCAATTAATTCAATAATGCTGTTTTAAACAATTTTTTTAATTGTTCCAATTAATTTGCCTTAATTGAAAACAAAAATTATAATGTTTGTGTGTTTATTTGCAAATATGAAAACATACACACAAACTTCAAAATATTTCAAATTCTCAAACAATTTTTTAATTGTTTCAATTAACTGTGTTGGTTGAAAAAAATATTTTGATTTGTGTTTACGTTTTATATAGCCTCTTTTATTGTTGGTCAAATTTCAATTAAACGTATTGATTAAAACTGAACAGCAAGAAAAGCTCAAACTTACAAATGCGTTAATTGATATGATCAATTTGTTTGCAGGCGGAAAATCAGTAAAAAATTTAATTAATAGTACACATTTCTAACAAATACGTTAATTGAAGTTGGTTTTTCATTTTTTCTGTGTAGATGAGTATCTAATTTCTCAGTCCTTTTTAAGGATTTCTCTAGACATATAAAATATTCCATTATGCCCTTAGAGTCCTGTTTTAATTTTTAAAAATGTTTAAAACTTCTAATTGATTCGGTTAATTTTGATAAAAGACTGATATGGGAAGGTATGAGAAGAAACAAATAACTAAACACACACATATAAAAAGTACGTGAAACAAGAAAAAGGTGTTGGCAATCAAACATTTAACCCATTTTTCGCCACATTCCTGTTGATTGAACATTGAAATCGGTCGGCAGAAAATGGGTTGAAATGAAGATCACTGAACACCTACGTTTGTAAGAAAAAAATTTTGTATATGAGACGAAACAAATAATTAAAAATACAAAAAAATATGTTATAATACTACAAAAAATTAAAAATTTTATTACATTGGTTAATCGGTTAATCGACTTAAATTAACCGGTTTAATCGTTAATCGAAAAAAGCCAATTTGAAATTAACCGATCAGTCAATCGGGTAGTAATTTATCGGTTAACCGATTGACGGTTAACCGAATGAATACCCTATAAGCAACGTATTACATTCGAGGGATTTAACTGCATCCAAATCTTGATAATTTTTTGCTGGGAATGCATATACCTACTGTAAATTTTGTAAACTTTTGTATACTCAGAGTTGATAATGGATTAATATTTGAATAAATTTGAAATATAATAATAAAAAAACATATATTAATACTTTATGTATTACTAACTTATTTAGCTAGAGTTGTTGGCAAAAATATTGATATTTGTAATGAACACATACTTTTTTTTATAACAAAAGTCAATTTAATGTACAAATTTATAAATATAATTCTATTGATACGTTTTTGTGTGTTTTAAAGTTTCTGTGTTTTTATATTTGTGAATATTAGTAAATATGCCTTTCATCTTTCATCCTTTTGTGCATAATACAAACATGATTTATCGCTTTGGCAACAAATGTTTCCTTTGGCAATTATTCAAGTATATTTTACGTTCAAGTGATTTCCAATGCAAATATATTTTCTGATTCAGCATTTCCGAAATTTCATGTAAGAGTACAACATATCACAGAGATACACAGCCAATAACATAAATACTCTCACTTATACAAGCGCTATTTCTTTCCAAGCACACACACACACATAGAAAAAATATTCAGATGTATTATTTTTGTGCGGATTGTAGTCTGATTGCGATGAGTTCATTTTTTGAGGGGTGTTTTGATGATGTTTTAGTGATTTGTATAAAAAGTTGTATATCTAACAATATTTTTGTATACATAATATCGTATGTGTATACTTACTTCTGCTAGTGCATGATTTTTGTTTTCTACAGTGTCAATAAAAATATTGCAATTAAATAAATATTTTTAGTTTTTTTTTTTGTATTTTATCTAAATATGATAGTTAATATGCCAGCGGTAACTGAAATGAGTAAAGGGGCCTATTAGAAGGCCTTATTTAGCAGTCATAAGCCCCTCTCACCGCATTCCAAACTTATTTATTTTTTACAAAGGTTGTCATTGGGAGAAAGCCCTTCCCAAGGAAGGGAGTAAGGAAGGTCACTAAAAATAAAAACTAAATAAAACTAAACAATTTCCTTTCTCCCTTCTCAAAGAAGGGAGTAGCGAATGTGTACTGAATATTTTAGAAGGTTTTATAAATAATGCGGAATGGCACTAGCAACACAAACTCCCTAGTACTCCAAGGGCAGCTGATCGAAGATGTAGACTCCTTTTCATATCTCGGCAGTACAATTTGCAAAGACCGAGGCTCCAGTGCGATATAACTGACAGAATCAACAAAGCCCGGACCACATTCCACTCCCTGCATAGAATATGGAGGGCGAACAATATCACCACCACCACAAAGCTGAGAATCTTTAACTGTAGTGTCAAATCGGTACTGCTGTATGGTTGCAGCACCTGGAGCACAACACAAGCTACACGCAGGAAATTGCAATATTTCTGCAATAAATGCCTGAAACAAGTTTTGAGAATTTTCTGGCCGAACTGGGTAACCAATGAACAAATGCTCTTGATGGCTAAATGCAAGCCAATCGAGTACGAAATCTGCAGGCGCAAACGAACTTGGATAGGTTACATCCTAAGAAGGCCACCTGACGAAATCGCAAGGCATGCACTGGGCTGGAATCCAAAGGGCCATAGAAATCCTGGAAGGCCCAGAAACACATGGATTAAAATGGTAAAAAAAGAATGCAAATCTCATAATGTGACTTGGAGCCAAGCAAAGATCCTAGCTAAAGATTGAGTAAAGCGGAGAGAATTTGTTGTTGCCCTATGTTCTTTGTGAGCTCTTATCGAATTTACAATTACCACGTTGTAAATTTCATAAAGAAAGGAAATATATTTCTATATAAAGAGAAGTTTATACCTTCTAGAAATCATACTTCTGAAGGCAGGACATCACGCGAAGCGAATCTTTTAGAAAGGAGTATTGGGACCTTCAGAAACGTCTACAACTTGTGGTCCTTTCAATATTTACCGCTGAACGGGGTGACAAAAAGTTCTAATATTTAAATATATGTATGTATGTATATTAATAATGCAAAATGCAATAAATAAAAACACGAAAGTATTTCGTTCTTGATTTTTTCATTGTTTAATTATTTTGCTTTTAAAATTTTTAAAAAACTCACGAATGCTTTCAAAGCTATTTTGTAAATAACAAACCCTTAAGTCGTATTATTAGGGAGATCGATTATTCGGCTTTTTATATTCCGAATAGCTTCTATTTAACAAAAACCGGGTTTCAGTTAAGCATTTTAAAAACAACCGGTTAACCGGTTTTAGTTCGAATACATAAAAATACAAAAATCAAATAAGTTTTTATAATGAAATACATAGATATGACGATTTGACGATAGAATCCAAACTTAAGCTTTATTTTTTATAATTTCTATTTATTGTCGTAAAAGACTGCTTCGTTTTTTGTAATAGATTAAATCAAATACTTGTGTTCTGTAATCGACTTCAAAAAACGACCTATTGTTTACGACAACGACAACCGTAATAAGGCTGATTATCTAGGTAACGACATCTATTTGAGATTTTTTTCGCCTTAAAGTGATTTAAGGTAGGGGGTTTTAAAATTTTCAAAAAGCGTATGAACAAAATTTCATTAAATTGTTTTAAAAATGGCTATCTGTACTTTGACCAGAAGGCCTACATGAAGAGACAACCAGCCAGCAGCACGGACAACTCAGATACTGATTCTAAGTAGATCGGTATACAACAAAAAATATTTGTTTGTGTTTCACACATTAGCACAAACTCATAATACCCTATATACTTAAATAAGAAAAATATTGGTCATACTAATAAGATTCATATAGTAGTTCAAAATAAATTAACCAAAATAACATTCAAAACCTCAAATATATGAATAAAAAATAAAAAAAAATAATAATTTCTACTTCCATATACATATCTAGAGAAGGTTCAAAATGTTCATTGCTGTTCCTTTGAATACTTAATTTATTTATTTATTTATTTAAAAATTCAAATTGATTACAAGCCTATAAGGCCTAATAAATCTAGGAATACATTATGACTGTACATTAGAAAATGTATACAATAAATTCATTTTTAAAAAATATTATACTAATTTTTAAACACTACTTCTAGTTTTTATATGTTCCCCCCTCTTTGCACAACTATTGAAGTTAAGTTAAATCGTTTGTTATAAATGGTTTATACAATTTACAGTTCTTTGTTGAATTAGTAACAGCTAATACAAGGATTACAAATATTGCTTTACGGTCTTCTTAAATTCCTTAATAGATTTAGTAAAATTCCTCTCATTATTTGGAAGGCAGTTGTTCCATATCCTTGCAACTCTAACTAGGAAGGACCTTGTCATATAAAATGTAGAATGATTTGGGCAAATAAGACTATTGGTTCTAGAAGACCTACCAAAACTAAACTTTTCAAAAAGATAAGAAGGTTTGCCATACTTTACGATTTTATAAAATTGAAGCATTAAACGTAAATTAATGAAACTCTGAAAATCAGAACCTAATATAGTAAGCACATGACCAGATATGTGTTCTCTATACCCTAGACGACAAATGTATCTAACTACACGATTAAAACAAAGCTTAAGTTTCGTAAAATAATGTTGGGAAATTCCCGAAAAAACCTCCAGCCCGTAAAGAAACAAAGGAAGGCATAAAGACAATGCCACCCTTTTCCTTATCTGTATTGGAAGGTATAAGCCCACGCTATAAAGTTTTTTTAAAGTAAAAGATACTCTCGATATTATAAAATTTATCTGATAGGAAAAATCCAACTGTGTGTCTATATAAATACCCAACGTCTTGTGATGAGATACAAACTGAATATTTGAATCAGTTATATGTATATTAGGCAGAACTACATTGCTAGAAAAGTACATGGCTTTAGTCTTATTCGGATTCAGATTTAAATAGTTAATTTTTGCCCATTCTGTAATGAGTTTTAAGTCATTATTCACATTCGACTCAAGGAAATTTATACCAAAGGTAGAATCATTAGCCAGTAGTTGAATATCATCCGCGTATGTATAACATCTGCAGAACTTTATAATATTATAAATATCTTCCTAAGGTATTAACAAAACTGTCATTGCCAATAACACCATTAGATCTTAACTTTGACCATAACTGAGGCTGCGAGCAGTTATTAAAAAAACTTATACTATGCACCCTCCTTAATCGCCTGATAACAGATTTGACTTTGTTGCGATATTTACAATATACTTGCCGATTAGCAATAGAATTCGACTCGAAGTATGCACGGTAAGCTAAGTCCCTATTGACCCTTGCAATCTCTAATTCCCTAGACCTCATCCATTCATCACATTTACCAGGAATATACTTTTTAAGCGGCACACTATCATCTAAAGCCTTTTTAACAATATCATTAAAAATCTCCGTTTTTCTATCCACACAATCTGTTATAAAAAAATCCGAAATGTTCAACCGATTTAACTCTTCTATACACCTATCAACATTCATATTTTTATAATCCCTATACCAGTGTGTTTCCGATAGTCTCTCATTATGAATTCTACAAGATAGGGATATAATAGCGTGACTTGAGTTCAGTGGGGGAAATTGGTATTGCCTATTCCCAACAACGAAGCTTACATCAGACACAAAAAAATAATCAATAAGGGTAGAACAAAGATGAGCTTCATTAATATGAGTAGGTATACTGTTGTGAATAACAGAAAGATTCGACCGAGAGCAAAAGCCTCTAACAATTCTACTTTTAGAGTACATGTCAGTATTGAAATCTCCCATAAAAACAGATTTATCATACCGGTTCGAAAAATCAATTAAGAGATCCTCACAACCAGTAAAATTACCATGAGGCAAATAAACAACCCCAACCAATATCCTTTTATTTCTACTCAGCTCAACTTCAACGAACAACGTTTCTATATTTCCTTCTTCCATAAAATCATTGACTACCCGAAATTTAAATTTTTCTGAAATATATAAACATACTCCGCCACCTCTCCTCCAACATCTGTCATTCCTAATAAGCCGAAAGCCGTTTATCGCAACGCACCTATCCGATACATAACTTTTCAGCCATGTCTCCGATACACCAATCACGTCATAACTACAGTTATCAAATATATACTTTATTTCATCAAATTTTGATGAACTTCCTTTAGGGACCATACTTTGAGCATTGAAATGGCAAATGTTAAAATCCATTGTATTTAGAGACGAATTCAAAGAAAAACTGTTACACAACAAAGGACCCAAATTATCAAACATACCCATAACTACTCAACCTCAATATTTGTGCAAATAAAATTACTATCCCGAATGAAAAATAAACTAAAACATGTAATGAAAACATCGAAATCATTACCTTAATGTAAATAAAATACACCTGTGCATTTAAAAAATTAAAGTTAGGAAATCTATTTAAAAAATAATTAATTATATATGCAACTTCAAATTCATAAATACATTTTCAAACATAAATATGTATACATTTTTAAAATAATATAAACATCAAAATTTTCAATACTTCGTTCTCACATTCTTGTAGGAATACTGCCTGCATTGTACCAAAGATTCATTTTTGCAAAATTTTTCCAGAACATAATTACGTATTTTTACTATTCCTTAAACATGATACTGTTAAAATTCTCATTCAGCACCAAATACCATAAACGTAATTTAGCATTTAATACAAATTGTTGCTGAAGTAGAAGTTTGTTAAAAAAAAAAAAAATTATATAAGAAAATAGAAATTATACGATATATGTAGGGTATTTGGGAAAAATAATATAGAGATAAAAATCGAAATTGCTATTATCATAGTGAACGAAGCTTTATTGATTTAGTAAATTTTACTCTTTGTGGTACAGTAATTAAGAGACTTGTATTTTAAAACAATTAAAAATGTATGATCATGTGTATGTACATACATATGTACCCAGCTCCACAGCAGAATAAAATCATGATAAAAAACTAGCTAAAATATTCCATCAACTTCTGCAAATACTTACTACCTACTTTAATAAAAAAAGAGCATAAACAAAACAGAGAAAAAAACAGGGAGTAGAAGCAAATGCAAGAATTTCACAAATGGAATTTAAAAATCAAAACATAACAGAAGAAAAAATTCTCAATATTATTTTTAAAAGTTCCAAGTGATACAATAGCAAGAAAATAATGTGCATGAAATTAAAAAAAAATCGTAAATAGATTAAATCGGATATACAAAATAATATTAATAAAGTATTACAAAAATATACATGTGAGAAATTGATGAAAGATTATACAAATATTTCTAAACGTTATTAACAGATGAAGATTCCATATTTTGATTGTTTGCGTTACCATTATCCATGACGTCATTAACATTTGAAATAGTCTCATTTGTTTGTTTGTTGTGATTGATAATATTACCCCCAGGTTCGCGTTCAACGAATTCAACAGCTGTAAAGGTTACCTCATTTTTATCCGGATACACCAACTTTACCTTAATTGGATCTTTAAACATGAGTAAACGGTAACTTTTAATTTCACCAGATTTTATCTTATTACGGCACATGTAGTGCAATTTTGCTTCAATTGGAATAAGGTGATTATTAAGGTAAATCCTATTTTGAATATCGGTTTGCATTATTTCGTTTAACTTTAAGGTATACTTCGATCTGTAATTTTTCATTAATAAGTCCCTTTTCAAAACATTGTTAAATTTAATCAAAACAGCAGACTTTTTCCTTATCCAAGCACAAAAGTTTACGTCGTTTTCCGTAAGAATTACATTGCATGCTTTTCCAATGGATAAAGCCGTAGAATAAAGATCATCAGTATTGAGGTATGATGGAAGGCCACTGACTATTATATCGGGACGATTCAATTGTTTTCGAAGATTCATATTTTCAAATTCAAGTTGCTGCACTTTTTTATTAGTATCAGCCTCAAATTTTTGGTTGTTAGTAAACGATTTTGCCAAATCCATCTTTATATCAGTTAGTTGCGAAGTTATGCTGTCTTTAATGATGTTATTGAGATCTAACAGCTGCTTTTCTACTGCATCCATCTTTTTTGCCATAGAATTTGTTGAACCTGATGTACTACATTTTTTGCATCTGTTTTGTTTGTACATTAATGATCTACCAGACGTTCTGAAAAGTAGCGAGGTACATATGTATGCTGATGATGTTCAGCTTTATAGTAGTGCTAGTTTAGCTGATTTGCAATCGTGTGTTTGCAATATAAATGATGATTTAGAATTTATAATTGGGCCATGGAAAATGGATTAGTCCTTAACCCCCTCAAGTCGAAATGTATTTTTCTGTCTAAATCTTCAAAAAATTCTAGAGTTATTTACGATAATATTGAAATAAAAATTAATAACAATGCTATAGCCCTAGTTAGCACATCAAAAAATCTCGGCGTTACTTTTAACAGTCAACTAACTTGGTCAAATCATATAAACTCGGTCGTTGGAAAAGTGTACGGAATGCTGAGAAATTTATGGGCTGTAAAAAGTTCAACACCTTTTAAAATAAGAATGCTGTTAGCCAAAACGTATTTGATTCCAGTTCTGCTATACGGATGTGAAATTTTTGCAAATTGTGACAGTGTCGACTTTCAAAAATTAAATGTTACCTACAATAATATTGCAAGATATGTTTTCAACAAAAATAGCCGTGAAAGTATATCATTGTTTTCATATAAAATTTATGGAATGAATTTTAAAAATCTTTTGCAATTTAGATGCCTTTTATTTTTGCATAAAATTATTACATCCAAAGAACCAAGCTATCTTTATAATAAATTGCAATTTGCCAGATCAAATCGTTTAAACAAATTAATTCAGCACAGATTTGTCAGCCTTATGTCGGAACGACAGTTTTTTGTTTTTACTATCCGTCTTTGGAACGCCCTTCCAACCCACTTTCAACTCTTAAGCAACGCAAACACGTTTAAAAAGGAGCTATTAGAAATACTTGGTTAATACCTTATACTTTAATTTTTGTAATAATCTTTACTTTTTACTTTTTTGTATTGTTTATAAATGTTTTTATCTATGTACTTTGATATTTTACATTTTTATTTGAAATTATATTGATAATATCACCAGCGCTGTAATTTATAAGATTTCATCTTGTTGCGCTAGATCAGTTAATAAATAAATAAATAAATAAAAAAAAAAAAAAAAAAAATGAAAAACCGGGTTTTACTTTCGTTATATTTTCTTTAGTAGACTGTGTTAAATTGGGCATTTGCTTAATAGCGCACTCAACATGTTGACATTCATTACAGATGGCACATATGATTGTTTCATTCTTCTTGCAAGTAGCAGAACAAATTATACAAGTCAGAACCATGCTTCTAGCTATTGAGGTTACGTTCGCTTTAAGATATGATTGCAAAAAAATATGTGTGAATTTACTAATATTGATTTTATTTTATTCTGTTTAGACAAGACTTATTATTTATAATTCTGTAGTGATAATGTTATCTTTTTATTTAATTATTTTTCATGAAAATTATTGTTCTTAATGCACAGTACAATTTTAGTTCACTCTGTAGTCATGGTGTTGCCAGACCTGCTTAATAAACAAAATTCCTGATTTGGTGTCAGATGACAGTCTGCTTCTTAAATCAGTTTAACAAATGTTAAAATTCTCTCAACTAAAGCATTTTAAATGTTAAAGCAATCACAAAATTAATTACTGTTTGTAATATTGGAAACATATCTCCAGGAGTTTTTTTGTGAATCATTTTATTATTTGTTTTAAAATGCACGAATTTCAAATTACTCCTGATCTACACCTCAAAGAAATTACCCACGCTCTTCACAAGGGGGTAAAAATTCCACTAAACTCGGGTAATTACCCTTAAAGTAGCAACACTGGTTCAACATTTCACGTAAAATGCTGTCAAAGCTTATATGAAAAAAAGACCGTGCAATATCTATGAAATGATGTTGATAGAGTTGTGCTCTGTTCATTTTGTGAAAAAGTGACGAAATATTTCTGGCAAAACTTTTTTACAACTGCGAAATAATATAAACTTCACTTATTTCGCGTGGAATTTGTAACAAATGGGAAAAAGTATAAACTTAAGCTTAATACTCTCTTCGAACTTGCAAAAATTGGTGATTATTTAGCTTAGAAATTTTAATATATATCAATGTTACCTATTTCGCGGTTATGCAAAACTTAACGTTCTTATTAGTAACTAGATCTTTTATTGTATGAAAATGATGAGACGGGTGCCCCCATTCAAATTAATTATTATTTTTCTTATATCTGCACGCAGAGAAAAAACATGTTTAAATATGGTCACCTCCAACAAAACTATTTTTCAAGAAAATTTATGTGTAATATAACCATATTATTGTCACCTACAACCATATTATTGTTGAATTAGTTCTCCATCAAGGAGCCACAACCATATTATGGTCGCTCTAAACATGTTATAATTAAATATGACAATAATTTGTTTTAAAATTAACAATATTATGTTCCTCTTTTCCAAGAGCAACACACTATGGTTGAAACCCAACCATGCTATTATAAGTGTTAAACATGTTTTAGTTTTTAATCATAACATGTTCGGAGGCAACCATAATATGGTTTTGGCTTCTTGATGAAGGACTAATTTAACCATAATATGGTTGTCGGTTACAATAATACTGTTAAATTAATCATAATATGTTTAAAATTTTCTTTAAAAATAGTTTTGTTGGAGGTGACCATATTTAAACATGTATTTTCTCTGGGTGTGCAGAACTACAATACTGAATTTGACATGGGTAAATTTTAAGAACAAACTATATGTTCCCACAAAATGTTGTTTGTATATGAGGAAAAGACGGGTATCCCATACAAAGTTATTCTTATAATTCTATCTGATGAAGTACAATACTGAATTACACAAAATTTTATCTTTAAAACTCTTAGACATTTTATATAGCAACCAAATCTTCAAGGTTTAGTAGGGGGAGACGGTTGCCCCCCATAGAAAGAAAGCCAGTCATTGTGTTTAAGTGCGAATGTCAATAAGCGCATTTATGCAAATATTGTTGAGTGTTTAAGGAGAGTAGTTTAAGAACAGCTTTTATTTGTAACTTGTAGCTTTGAATTGTAATCTTTGACACTTCACTGTAACTACACGCAGAGAAAAAATATGGTTTGGCATGGTTACGGCAACTACACTATGTTCATTGTTACAAAATAATGTTGTCGTACACAAGAAGTTGTTTTTTTTTATTAAATGTCAACAATATTATAGTTACTGTAAACATTTCAATGCCTAACGCAATTGTAATTGGATTACTTCTAAATTAATTATGATTAACATGATAATAATATGATTACTTCTTATCTTATTATGATGAACATGACAATAGTGTGATAACTTCGTAACTCACTATGATTATGATTAACATGATAATAATATAATTAAGAGAAAAAAATTTTGATGTAATATTACGAATATATTTGGTCATAAGATGATTTAATAAAAATGTTAATATGGTGACTACAATCATAATTCTTATCATAATATGTTGCTCTCAGAATATGTTTACCACAACCATGTTTTTCCTTTGCGTGTACAAAACATACAAAATTTTAAAAGTTAGTTCTCTTCAGTACGCACAAGCAAAAGGTTATTATAGACAGAAAAAAATAAAAATTGATTTCAATTAAAAAATTTGTGATATTAATTAAAAAATGAATTAAATTTGCACCAGTAAACAAATTTATAGTATCAATTAAACAAGTTAATGGTTTTAATTAAACATTTAATTCACTTGATTAAACGTTTAATTCACTTGATTAAATTTTTAATTAAAACTGATTTTATTTTTGATTAATACTTTAATTGGTGAAAAATGTTTGAGAATTTTTTCTGTGTAACCGCCAAATAAAAATAATAAAGCAGATGTAGAACAGTGCATTCAGAAAATAGTAGAGAATACCCCCACAAAGTTTTATTGCGATAGGCTTGATACGAAACAAGCTTTTTAATAAACTTTAATTCCAATATGCTCTCATCTAAACTTAGAACTTTTACTTGGCTTTTTTTGCATGAATTTTTGTCACAAAATTATATTAAGCTATTTTAAACCCACTGTTAAGCAGTTTGTATTCGTTTTGGATTATGTTTGGCCATTTTTGGTCTCAAATATTGCCTACTATTGGCTACTAACCTAAATTAATGGATATTTGAAAATAACATTCCTTTTTTATTACAACTGTTTTGCCTGACACTGTTGTTTTTTTTGTGTATGTACTTTACAAAGCTTTAAAAGACCACTTTCCTAAGAAGTCGAAAATAATTCAACATACAATATTTAAAAAGTGTCTAACATTTTGAAATGTGTTGACAGCTTAAACAAGACTTTAAGGCGTCACATTTTACTTGTGTGCCTGTCATTATAAAAAATTCACACATACATAGTTCATAAATACACACATGTACACACTCACATATGTTTGTCTTTCTAATATAAAACAAGACTAACATTTTATTTGCCAAAAAAAATTTATACATTTAAATGTTGTGTAAAAGCAAATATCAAAAGTATATTGATTTGCCTTTAACGATTTCATATTTTTTGTATTTTATTAGTTTAAAGAGAAGTGTTTGATTATGTGATAATAATAAAAAAAATAAAATAGGGGAAAAGTTAAAAAAAAAATTTTATAAAACTGATAGAAGTGAGAAAAATGTTATCGATACTAACAAAAAAGAAGAACAATATTTGTGATGATAAGATACTTTAAAACTAAAAAAATCTGTAAAAATTTAAGATTTCTAATAATTTAACGAAAAAATTTCTTTGAGTGTAATTAAGTTTACATCGTTCGTAACGAAATATCTTTTTTTATTTTTTGTCTACTTTTACACAAAGATAACGATAAAAAAAATCTCTAAAGGAAAATGCATCAAAGGAACAACATTTTTGCATTTTGCCACCCCTCGCATTTCATTAATATTTTAATTAAAAAATCTTTTTCTGAAATTATTGTGACAGAGTATCCTTTCGCCAGATTGTTCATTACATTTCGTGCTAGTACTTGTACTGTGTCCATCTTTAAAGCTAAAAATAGCTTAATAAATAATAAAAAGAGAATAAGATGAGTAGAGGAATAAAGTGTGAAAACAAAAAAAAAAAAAACTGTGTTGTTCCACTATTGAGCATCAGAGACAGCAGTTAATGCAAAAAACACCAATTTACGTGGTTGTTGTGTAAAAAACAGCACAAAATAAAACATGTCCTTTGATAACTAGGATTTGCTTGCGTAAATACAATATTACTTTACTCTGGTTAATTATCCTCATCTTTCTCTGTACAAAATCCTGAAAACACAAGCAA
Organism: Pollenia griseotomentosa; assembly: GCA_963931875.1. Taxonomy (NCBI): domain Eukaryota; kingdom Metazoa; phylum Arthropoda; class Insecta; order Diptera; family Polleniidae; genus Pollenia; species Pollenia griseotomentosa. Next base: position 41,675,581 of record OZ007563.1, read on the forward strand.
TAACAGCTACATTTATTAGGATTTTGCGCATTCAACAGATTTGCAAGCACAATACACTCTCACCAATACAAGTGGAGACTGGAAGAAGAGTAAAGCTGTTGGTATTTTTGTTGCTACAGCAAGTGAGAGAGGGTTAAGAGGAAAATAGAGAAAAAGCTTTCAGATGCTTAAATTAAATATAAAAATAACAATAATAAAAGAATTAAAATCCAATTTAAAGGAACTTGTATATTTAATGAGAATATCAATGAATTTACAAAACGAAAAAAGGATTGTAATGATGCATTTGTATTCGATTTTCATTTTATTTTTATGGATATTGAAGTAGGTTTGCTTGGCAGTGAATATGATTATTTAGCGGAAGGGTGGCTAAAAGATTTTCTATGAATTGTTATTTGGTGATTTCTGAAAAAAGCTTCATAGAATACTTATATGCATATGTGCACAGTGGGTACGAAAAGGTGTTTTGTGCATTCGTTGTTTCATTATTATACACAATTTTTTTTTATAATTTGATATCAGTACTGAAATTCTGTAACTTTTTAACGACAAAAAATTGTCGTTAAGTAGTCAAAATTCGTTAGCTAACGATAATTGTCGTTAAGAACTATTCTGTAATGAAATTTTAACAATTTTTATCGGCAAACAATGTCGGTAGCTAACGATACAAAAAAAGTTCTTGTTAAATAATAACGATAATAAATATACTGTTGAAAGATTAAAAATATAGAGTAAAGAAGCCAATTTTTTACACAAAAAAAGGAAAAAAGTATAGTAGATAAAGCCCGACGCTACATAACAGTATTTGGGCGATCATGTGTCCGCAAAAAGAGTATGTTGTGAGGTTAAGATTCACATAAGAGATTTTTGTGCCAAATATTATCTAAATATCTACTACTACTACTATGGGATAACATAGAAGCTATTATTAAGGTAACTTATTTTAAGTGTATTCGTATGGGAGTTGTGGTCGAATATGGACGGATTCTAATATTGCTGATTTATGTAGGTTGCAACAAAATATTTTTGGACCTAATTAAACCAAAATGTCTATAAAACAAGATGGTTAATGGGCAAAAAACCCTATTCCGGAAAGAAGTTTGCATGTGGGCTATAAAAAATAAATAACTGCTTCTCCGCTTTTTAAAAGGCTTCGACCTTGTGGCAATAAAATCATATGTGCCAAATTTTATAAAATTATTTCCGAAATTCGACCTGTTATTTGCGCACAAAGTTATCTTGGACAGACAACCAGCCAGCCTGATAGAAGGACGGACCTCGTTAGATGGATTCTGAAATTGATTTTGAGTCAATCGTTATACTAAAAGGTGCGTTCAGAATCTATATTTAAATGTGTTACACACATTTGCACAAACACATAATATCCTCTTCAGATACAGTAGTGTGGGTATAAAAAGTAAGAGCAGAATGTTGTGCTATGTATAAAAAGATTTTAAACCAACATACATATTTGTTTAGAAATATAATCAATATTTACACTTTTTCATTCATGTTTTGTTAAAATAAATTTTTTACAAGCAAATTTATTTTATATTTTTTATTAATTTTAAATTTTGACGTTCTTACATTTTTACCGATATTTGCCGTTATTTTTTCTTATCGAATACATTTGTTAACTTAAAATAGAGAATAACAAATTCGTTAAGGTGATCGAGATTTCTCGTTACTTAACGATATCGGTAGTTAAAATAAAAAAGTTACAGAATTGAGGTACAGTTTTTTAGAGAATCGATTACAGCGAAATCTAGTAGATTAATTTTGAAAAATCCTTCAAAATCTAGTGCGTTTACATTATACTTTTTTTACATTAGCGAGATTTTGTTATTATAACAAAACAACTGACCAAAAGTTTTTGCGTAACAAATACAAACAAAAAAAGAAATATACATTAAAAAATTTGTATAACCTTTTATTTATAATCAACATCACCTATTTTACCAATATTATTTGCCTTTTTTTATTTTTTTACAATTTTCTCAAATTTTTTTTAATATGTTTTTAACAGTTTTTGTTTTGTTTTTTATTAAAATGTCATTTTTTTTCTTGTGCAGGGAAGTATTTTTTAGTGCTATATGGAAAAAACCATAGTTGTATCACTAAGTACTACTAGATTTTGAGTAGATTTCGTCGAAATCTAGTCATAAACTAGATTTTGTTGTCTATTTGAAATCTAGCCAAAAACAACTAGATTTGGCTCGAAATCTCGTAAGTACCAGATTTCGATGTAGTGTAAATTGGCTATAAGGATTCATAGCTACACAGAAAAAAATAACAACCGTAAAAGGTTATAAAAATTATAATTATAATAAAAGATGACGCAATCGAATTTAGCGTATGGAATTGAACACACGTTTTTCGTCTTGACATAACATTTGGGACGGGTGCTAAAAACTAAAAGAACCTGACTACGAAATAAAAAGTAAAATGCGTAGATGATTACCAGCTGCGGTTTATATTAACAAACTCAAAAAACGTGGTGGTTACACACCAAATTAGCCTCAAATTACAATGGCGCCACTAGAACCGATAACAACAGCAAGAACCGGGCTCAGCTTTGATGAGTTCGATGGAAATCTGACAACGTGGTCGCGGTGGGTGCGACGCACATAGGGGTTTTTTGCCAATCTAGCCGGACATTAAGCAAAAAATTTTTTTTAAGAAATGGAAAAATTTAAGTACGCAGCTCGACAGACAACAAAGTTCTGCATCGTATAGTGAATTTTCAAGTCTTTTGCTTGAGATTTGTGGTTTTGGGACACTGTTAAAACCAGGAAAGTTGATTAAATTGCATGCGTGTTCATTGACTTTTTACGGTTTTGGGAGGTTTACAATATATTTTTTTGTAGATAAACGAATAAAGATTTTACATTGAATTTTTTTTTCTGTGAAAGACTATATAAACAGCTAATTATGAAAATTTTTAGAAAAATTTTATTTGAATTTTTTATGATAAAAAAATTAGTACGAAATTAAAAAAAACGATTTTTTTGTTCACTTTTTTGTAAAAAAAAAAATTTAAAAGGTTTTTGAAGGTGAGTTCCGCTGAGTTCTTAAAAATTTTATACATCACGATAAAATTTGAAATCTCTACTTTTAAATTCAAAAAAAAAAACGTTGCGCGTTGTTGCGCCATTTTTTTTTATGATTTTTTGAAAATTTCACCTTTTTTCTGTTTTTGCTCATCTTGCATAGGTACATATGATAGAAACCCTTTCGTCAGTCATAAAATGTTTTGGTTGTACGTAGATGGTTTTTATTTAAATTATTACATCTAAGCCTAATATTACCTGTGTAAAAAAATTTAGAGTTATTCCAAATTATACAAGAATGTAGTTCTAAACTCGTTGAAGAGAAATTACAATTTTTAGTTAGAAAATTGTGCGAAATTTCAAAATGTCAGGGAGATAGTGACATATCAGTAGTAAATCAATGCTTAAAGAAATTCAAATATTTTTTTAAAATATTTTGGCATTCAGCACAAAGAAAAAAGGATCGATTTGTAAGCATGCATGCCAAATGGCTGGAAGGAACAGTGACAATACCTTTTTTTGGGAGTTCGTCTTCAAAACGACTACAAAAGCCGTTTGTTGAATTGACCGAAAGAAGTAAGAGAAGAAAAACTGAAATCTTGCGAACTCAAACCGATGCTGATTTATTGATGCACGCTACCCAAACACAACTACAAACGTCTGGAAAAAAAGATGCCTCAGGTCTGCTTAAAGAAATTGTGTCTTCTCCGGCAAGAGCTACAAAAATAAAAAAAGCATACAAAGCTGCACAAGAGGATAAAGTAAAACAGCTAACCCCTCTAAAGGCTCTTTCTATATTTGTAGAAGCTGATCTTTCTCGAAAACAATATGAAATAATCCGAAATTTTAAATAAAATTTGCTGTTACTATTATAAATAAGTTATTATTACGAATATATTAATTATTTTCAGATAAATTAAATACTATAAAATATATAAATGTCACATAAAATCTTAAAAATTAATATGTTTTGGAAATTAGCAAAAAAAAAAAAAATTTTACAGGGTCGTTCCGGGGGGGGGGGGGGGGGGTGTTTGGAGGGATATCTCCCCCTACCCATTAAAGTTCAAAAATTTAATTTTTATAGTATTAAGGCGTTAGTAATCTATTTCTTTTAATATTTACATTTTTTTTAAATATTATTTTATGTAACCGCCCTCAAAAGGGGGCGGGGGGCGAAAAGTGTAATTTTACGATCTCATGGGTCTTATTTTAGGTTTTTTAACTTTCGCCGACGTTAAAAGTTGCATTTGCCAAACAAAAGTATGAGAAAAGTTAAAAAAAAATTGCATTTTTCAGAGGTTGGATTAGTTCTTCTAGGGGGAACATTTTCCTCCTTGGTCCGATTTTATTTATTTTTTAGGTTTACCTGCCTATGACAATATCACATATTTCTGCCAAGTTTCATCGATCTAGGGGCACTCAATAACTTTTAAGAAGCAATATAAGCTAAAACAAAAAGTAATGTCCGGCTAGATTGGCAAAAAACCCCTATGTGCGACGGTTCGAAACAGCTTTAGAATTGTTTGACTGTAATCCTAATAAAAAGTTAAAGTTTCTTTTACATTTCATGGGAGCGGGAAAATATGAAATTCTATGAGATAAGCTGCTACCGGAAACTCCAGAAAGTAAATTATATCAAGAACTTCTACAAATTTTGACTGAGGATTTTGACCCTACACCATGTGCGGAGTACATGGTGGCACTGCGAAAATTATCCGCTCACTGTTATTTTGGTAGCTACTTGTATACAGCCTTAAGGAACCAGTTTGTTTTTGGCTTAAAAAACCAAAAAATTCAAAGCCGCCTGTTAAAAAAATCAACGTTACGTACGGCGGAAACGTATGATATTACCGAAATAGGCGGTCTTGAGTTACATCAGCATGGTCTGAAGGAAGGAGTTGTTGATCTAATTGGAGATAAAAAGAAAGTGGACAATCGCTATGGTAGTTCGACACATTTGGCGAATCAATGTGGACACAAAGATACTATTTGTGGATTTTGTAAAATGAAGGGCTATCTTCGGCGGGTTTGTCGTAAAGCCAGGAAACAAATGAACCAAATTACAGATGGTGACGATTTAGAGGGTGAAAATGAGGAATCCAGGGTAGAGGAGTTAATGAAAATTTACGAAGGAAATGTTAAGTCTATTGATAATAAAAGTTTTTGGGTAAATCGTTGAAAAATTTCTCGTAATTTATTAGTTAATGATTCTCTTTAATGTTTTGAAATTGATACAGGCTCCCCGGTGACGATTGTTAGCTTGACAGACGCAAAAAGGCATTTCGGCAAAGCATCCAAACATAAAAAGGATACCGCGCTGTACAGTTATTGTCATACTCCCCTCGACTGTGTTGGTTACATCACAGTGGCTGTACAAACACCTAAGCCTAGCCCCCCTTTAAAGCTATACATTGTACGTTCAGAAAGGAAACCGCTGTCCCAGCGAATGGCTGCGTTCTATTAAATTAAATTGGGCACAGATTTTTAGCAGACAAATTTTAAATCCAAGCAACTCCGTGAATGAGGTTTCAACAAATGAACGGGATGATGAACTGAAAAGGATTATTAACCAATACCCTAATGCTGTTTGCAACCTCAATGGGTGAAGTAACTGGATACCAAGCACGCCTTCAAGTTAAAGACCAATCTGCAACAAAATTCTTCAAAGCAAGGCTCATTCCTTTTCCGTTTGTTGAAGCGGTAAACAGGAACTAGAAAATAAGTAAGCGAGGGACTTCTAGTGGCCGTCAATACAAGTAAGTGGGCAACGCCGATTGTCGTCGTACCAGTGAAAGACAGGCAGATCAGAGTATGTGGTGATTATTAAATAACCTTAAATCCAGCATTAAAGGTGGACGAATACCCATTGCCCACGGTCGATGAGTTATTTAGCACGATGGCAGGCCGAACAAAATTTACAAAAATTGACCTCGCAAAAGCGTACTTCCAGCTGGAAGTCAATCCAGATGATCGCCACTTGTTGACGTTAAACACTCATAAGGGCATTACTTGTGCTCCGGCGAAGTGGCAACAGTTCATGGAACAGCTGCCTAGTGGAATTCGTGGAGTTGCAGTTTATCTGGATGATATTTGGATTACTGCGAAAACGGACACGGATCATTTAGCAAGAATTGATGGGGTTCTAAAACATGAGAAATTAAGAAAAATCCGAATGGATGAAAGATCAGATTGAATATTGTGGTTACTTCATCAACAAATCGGGTATACAAAAGATAAGAAATAAAATTACAGCTATTGTCGAAATGAAGCTACCTGTAAACAAGGATAAAGTCCGAGCTGTGGTGGGGTTTATTAATTATTAGGTAGGTTTGTAAAAAATCTAAGCACCATTCTTTACCCTACAAATAAACTTCTTCAAAAAAATGAGCCATTCGTTAGGAACGGATCGTGTGAAAAATCATTTGCAGAACTAAAGAAGCAAATGCAATCTGAATCGATTTTAGCGCATTACAATGCCAAACTACCCGTAATCCTGGCGGTGGATGCTAGGTCATATGGCGTAAGAGCAGTTTTAAGTCATAAATATCCAGACGGATCAGAAAGACAAATTCAGTATGCATCTCAAACGTTGTCAAGCCTTCAGCAGAGGTACTGTCAAACAGATAAAGAGGCTTATGCTATAATCTATGGTGAACGCAAGTTTTACCAATATCTCTATGGAAGAAAGTTTACGCTAGTGACGTATAACAAGCCGCACTCGCAAATATATTCCCCTCATAAAGGTTATTAGCTACAAGAATGCAGCATTACGCCATCTTTTTTGCGTCCTTCGAGTATGATATCCAATTTAAAAAATCGGAGGATAATGCAAACGCCGATGCGTTTTCTCGTCTTCCTACTAATGATAAATACCAGGGCATAGAAGAGAGAGGTCGATATTTCTGAAATAGAGTCAATACAAAATTTACCAGTTACGGTGGATATGTTACGAAAGCATACTGAAAAGGATGCGGATGTGCGGCTTTTACTCGAAGCGTTAAAATATGGACGGGAATGCAATGCAAAAGATCGTTTTGGTGTCGCGCTGATCGAATTTTCACTACAACAAGGTTGTATTCTACGAGATATTAGAGTTTATATTTCAAATAAATTGCGCAGTTTCATTCTAAAGGAGTTGCATTCGGCGCATTTCGGTATGACAAAAATTAAATCATTAGCTAGGTGTTATTGTTAGTGGCAAACGATGGATAAAGAAATCGGAAACTTAGTTGCAAATTGTGCAGAATGCCAGTCAGTACTGTAGTGTGTTTGTCACAATACTTTACACCTACCCAAGAATACAAACAAAATTAAACACAAATTATATTTTTGTAATATAAAACCTTAAACACAATAGTGACACACTTTAAACATTTTTAAATCGAAAACAATGTATGACACATTTAAAGCGGCACTTGAAATAATATTCCATACCACACATGAACACAAATGCTTGTGATCCAACAGAGGGTCAAAGCACTTGAAATATTACAATGCATACAGTTTCACATGCATTTCAAACAATGTTAACAAAATATTGAGTGATAATTGGATCATGCCATATGCAACTCAAACAGAATAATTGAGTCGAATACTGACCAATGAAAACCAAGTGTTATAATTAATAGGTCATACAATGCAATAGAAAGGGAAAAACATAAAATTAGATTTAGAAATTGTAAATAGAAAATTTGTATAAATACCAGATAAATTGTCAAATAAAAATCAGAATACTTTTTAGTTTAAACCAAAATTAAATAGTCTTCTCAATATTCTACCCGAGCACTCCAAAGGTGCTTAGAAGAATTAAAACGTGTTGCAGCTAGAAGCAACATTATAAAAATCTAGCACGAATACCCTTTACATAAAATAAAACACATTATAGTACGCTCAATGCCATCTAAAACGACACCAATTCACTCGTGGAATGCGGCAAGGAAGCCATTTGAACGTGTACATGCGGATTTCGCTGGACCCTACTTGAGAAAATACATATTTATTTTGGTGGACGCATACAGCAAATGGCCGAAAGCCCACATCCTATACAATATTACAACAGAATCGCCGATACAAGTGTGTCGTGAATTTTTGCGCGAATGGGAGCGCCAAATATATTTGTAAGCGATCATGAAACGCAATTTAAATCAAAGGAGTTTCAAACCTTCCTGCTGTGTTATCATCCGGCAACCAATGGGCTAGCGGAACGAGTTGTACAGACCATAAAAATTAAATTAAAAACCTGTAAATGCTCTCCGGATAATATGAAAAAAGAAATAGCAAAAAACCTTTTAGCTTATCGTCGTGCATTACACTCAACCACTGGGAAATCACCGGCAATGCCAAAACAAAAAATTTCGTCTGAGCACTGGTTACCAAAAAAAGCAGTTTATTGAGGGAGAAAGAGTGTCAGCAAGAGATTACTTATCAGAAAATAAGTGGCAGTTTGGGAAAATTTTAGGTAAAGTTGGAGATTTGCACTATGAAATTAAATTAAATGACCAGAGAGTTTGGAAGAGGCATGCAGATCAAATTCATAAGGTAGAAGAAGAGTTGCAAACACCGGACAAAAATATAAATGTTACAGATTGGGATAAAAAGGATGAAGCAACAGACAACTCAGCTAGGTCTGAATAAGGAGTGGCTATACGAGAGGAGAGTGAATAGAAAAGTGCAGAAGGCGATGGTTTGTCGAGAGATCGAATGCAGCTGGAAAGTCAAGCAGTCGTCACGGAGATACCTCACAGCATGGAATTTTCGGGAAATGAATTACAACTTTGTCGGTCAAAAAGAGTCGTAAAACCATCGGAGAGATTAAAAATATAAGTATACTTAAGAATCAAAGTCGTAGAGAGGGTAAAGATGTTATATGTAAGACTAGACAATAAGAATACATGGCAACCCTTTATTAGTACATAAAAGAAAAAACAATAGAAGAGCAAGAACTAGAAAAAAAGATGATGCAATTGAATTTAGCGTATTGAATTGAACACACGTTTTTCTTCATGATATAACAATAGATAATCAACACAGGTCAACAATAAACATTGAACGTTATAAAAATTATTTAAAAAACGTAAATGATATTTTTAACAATTATTTTAATTAACATTTTTGTACATTACCATATACACAATTTGCTTTAGTTAAAGAAAAATTTTGTGTTAACAAATTCCAAATGAAATATAAAAAAATTTCATATTTTTTGGTTTCAATCACTAAATGGTTTGGACGATTATTGAAAACTGAATTCAACTTTGTGGTAAGCAATATTATAATTCGTTTTATGTTTCGTAAAAAAATTTAAACGGGTTCTGTCTTCATTATAGTTTTCAAATTCTTGTTCATAATGGTGTATGTAGATGTCAGAACCTCCAAGTGCTTGTAGTTCCAATTATGTAATAAGTATTAATGTTTGTATCCAAATTTTTATTTTTTTAACAAAAAATTTATAAGCAAACACATATTTTTTAATATGACAAGCTCGTTATAAAACGCAATATTTGATTGGTAAAAAATATTTTATTTATAATATTTGCTGAAAATTAAGAATTTGAATTAACAAAATTATTATAATTTTCTTGTTGGTTTTTTTTTTTCAATTAAAAAATTAATTGTATTGACAAATTAGGTATTTAGTATGATAATTGATTTGAGGTAATTTTTTTCTGTGTATCATATTTAGCAGAGGTATAGTTATTCCAAGTATTAAGGAACTTCGACCAAATATTTTTCTTGGGTTGTCCGCTTCACGAATAATGCCTCAAATATTAGATACCTGCATTTCATTGTTATATATATATATATAATATATAATATATAATCAATAATCGTTAATCGTGTTTAATGGATTATGGCTTATTTTGTTCGTATTATCTATGTATACCTCTTTTCGATTATTGAAAAAATTAAAATTTTTTGTCTTATAATTTTCTTCAAAAACTTTTGAAAAGAAAAACAACCACTTATTTTGTTTTAACTGCCACTATATTCCCAAGAGTGTCGAAAATTATGACAGAATGATCTATGACAATTATGTGTGAAACAAAATATCGGCCAAATGCTCGACCCGGCTTCAGTGGCATACCTTTATCCGATGGTCCATATTTTCAATGAATCCGAGACATAATTGAGGTTTAATGTCGCGTGGCAGCAAATTAACATCGCCAAAACCTGAGATAACACGGCCATTGAATTTCTCGCCAAAAATATCCATTTATACGTTGGCTGTGTGGCTGTGTGTTGGACCACTTATCGTCGAGGTCCATATCCTTAATTTTTGGCCACAAGATGCACAGTTGTTTTATAATTCCTACAGACCCGGTTTTCTGAAATTTGCAAGCAGTTCTCCCGATTGTGGTCACTTTTGGTCGATTATGGTGACCAAAAAATCACGAAGTGCACGAAATGCATTTCCATGGTTGAATTTGTCAAGCACTGAAACAAAGAAATGTAAATTTAACCTTTAAATCACCCTTGTGTGAAAAACCACACAAATGAAATAATTTTTAGAAGATAAACAAAAAAATTGTTGAGGTACACTAAAGAAACTTCTTTACTTTGTTATTAATATTAATTAAGTACAGAAAACACATTTTTCGATCAAAAAATATTTTTGAATAACGAAATATTTCAGAGTTTACGTAAGTTACCCTCGTGTGTGATTTTCCACACATATGTAGTTTCTATGTAATTTGCACTAGAGACAAAATTTTCTGTCGGCAAGTGTGAATATTTTTGATATTTTTAATAATTTTAATTCGGCTCAAGTTCATTAAATTTAATTTTCATTAAAACGGTCAAGAATGAAAGATTATCAATAACAATTTTAATTAATTTTCATGTTGTAAAATTCCTTTCTTCATAAAAATAATTTAATGAAAATTAAATTTAATGAACTTAAGCCTAATTAAAATTATTAAATATTTGGATTAAAAACCATAAATAGTTCAACAAAATAACCACAATACTAATTATTTTTGATATTGTTGCGAACTGCGCGCAATGTATGTTGTATAAAGTGAGTGCTTATATAAAATACACAAAAGCTTTGTATCGTTTTTTGTTGATCACCAACGGGATAAATACATCATTAATGTTACGTAAATCATGACTTTGATCACAAATGAGCTATGGCGCCGCAGCAAAGTAGACAGATATTGCACATGTGTGCAAAACCACACACGAGGGCAACTAATGTTAGATTTTTGAGGATGTTTTGAGGACTAAATTGGGCAAAAAAAACTTGACGTTAAAGTGTGACTCACAAATAACATCGTACATTATTTTAATTGCACAAGAACATTTCTTGTACGGAAATGTACTTTGATAAGAAATGTTTGTACTAAGAGTAACAAAATTTAAATTGTATACTAAAGTTCTTTTGTAAAAAATTTTAAATTAACTTTTGTTCTTAAAGGTCCTTTTATAGAAAAACTGAACTTTTTAAAAAAAACTTTTTAAATAAGAACTTTTGTAATAAAGTACATTTGCAAAAAAGTACTTTTGTAAAAATATACTTTCGAATCAAAAAGGACTGTTTTAACGAAAATTATCTTAAGTAAAAATACTTTCGCATAAAGCACTTTTGTAAAAAAGTAAATTTAGAAAAAAATAGGTGCTTCTTTGTCGGGAGCCAGGTTTCTCTGAAGTTAAAGACCGATAGGTGGTGCTGTTGTCGTGGTGTTTAAATTTGTTTATTTATGGTACAATTTGTTTGAAATTCACAAAATATATTTATTAAACAAAAATAAGTTTCCTAATAAAATTTTAACTCGGTAGAGAGCGCTCGGGTTAAGTTATTAACAAAATTCTCGCGTATTTAATTTTATATTTTTATTTAGGATATCACGAGCTTCGCCGGGACCAAACAGCTAGTACATATATAAAAACGTTTGCGCCGTGTATGTGCTCCTAAAACTTAAGAACTGCTGGACTTATTGACACCAAAATTGGACAATAAATTAGTTTAGTCTGGAGCCAGGATTCTCTTAAGTTTAATCCTGATAGGTGGCGCTGTTGCCGTGATATTTAATAAATTCACAAAATATATTGTTACGTTTTTCCTTTAATACACGCGTTTAAGTTCTTTATTTTGTTCACAATTATTAGTTACAAACAGAATCGTTTATGTCTCCAAACAAAACTAACAAAACTATTCATGTGTCACCCCTTTTTATATTTTATAACTATTTCTAGATTTTTCCCGAACCTCCCTGTAATAACTATTTATTATGTTCTAAAACCATTTCTAAAAATGACTGGGAAATTCATGTAGGAATTATTTTAAAATAATAGTTGTGTTGAAAATTATAGTTACATGACAATTTTAAGTAACTAATATGACATAAAACTATAACTTACAAGATAACTTATAACTATGACTGTAAATAATTTTTAGATAATTTAACTTTCGTAACAATATTTATTAAGCAAAAAGTAAGTCTTCTGATAAAAGAGTATTAGCAAAATTCTTCAGAATTTAATTTTTATTTGACCAAACAGCTAGTTAAATGTAAAATTCTCTTGGTAACAAAAACACATTCAAAACAAAATAAAACCAAACATAAAAACTTTTATTTTCATTTGTTTCCTTTTTAATCAATATTATTTTACTTTTTAGATGCTTATAATATCCTTTCTTTAATATTAAATTATGTACGACAACTGTGCATATACGAGTACATTTAAAAAAATCTCTTAAAACAACACAAAAGTACTTTATTTAACATACTTCTGCTGAGGAAGGTATACATTAGCTTGTGTGTATGCTTAGACCACAAAGACACTTACTTACACACTTATGCATACAAACGTACTCACACATAATATGTTTTTAATATAAAATTATGTTTTATTTAAAAATCTTTTAGCTCAAACAAACAAACAGCCAGTTATTTTTGTTTAAAAAAAATTGTAAATTGTTAAAGTAAAAGGAATGTTACATTTCAAATGAGCAATTATTTTAAATTAAAAACAAAAATTGGAAAACCAGAAAGAAGCAAAAACAAGGAAGAAATACATATCAAGTTTTTCTCTTGAGTGTGTTATTTTCCTAAATGAAAAAAAAAATGTTTTAATTAAATAAAACATATAAGGAAGTTTTTCTTTTTTGTAAATTGAGAAAATGTGAAAGAAAAGTTGAAAAAAAAGTAACCATGTTAAAAAAAAAATAAAATAAAAACCAATATGTATGTAAGGAAAACAATATTTAACTTTACATTTTTAATTATTGTACCTTCTGTTTGTATGTTTTACTTAAATTATGATATTTTTTTTAAGAGCATCACGTGTACACACAAAAAGGACAATTACATAAAATAGATTTTTTTTAATACAAAAGCATCCAACCGGAATTTCTTGCGTAGTTTTAATGCTCTCTAATTAAATGCTTGAAACCTTAAATTTATTATTTATAAGCAGAGCAAAAATATGGTTGGGCATGGTTACGGCAACAACACTATGTTTAATGTAACAATATATTGTTGTCGTACACAAATAATTGTTATTTTTATTTTATATCAACAATATTATAGTTACTGTAAACATATCAATGTCTATTGCAATTATGAATTTGAGTATTGTTGACCGAAAAATAATTATTTTTCTAACAGCTTAATTATGATAACTTTCTAAACATATTATATTTCTCACAACCATATCATGATATTTAATAGCCATAACATGATAACTTTCTATACATTTATCATATTATGTTAAAGATGCCATCAAACTATTTTTACTCTAATCATATTATGTTAGCGCCATTTGTCAAATAATTTTGAAGAAGTTGTGTCGTTTTTTTTATTTGTGAGCGATTAAACAATTAAAAGATAAAATTCCATAAAAAAAATAAGTTTAAAGAAATTAAAAAATTAAAATATTAGCGGAGTTCATTCAAGTATTAGTGATGTAATAGTGCAAATGCAAAATATCATAGTTTTTTGTAAAATCCAACAACAAAACACACAGAGATTTCGTTATATTTTATAAAAGTGCTACGATATTTCTGTGGTTTTCATGGGCAACCGCGTATGTCTTAAAACAAATTGTTCAGGAAAGCCGAAAACCCATTCTAGATCAAACTATGGGCTAGGTATTGCACATTTTAAACTTTGTCATTACGTTACAAAACGGAATTGATCCATCTTTTTTCAAAAAAATATAAAGAGCGTTCAAAATTAGGCAATATGGCATCAACATCTTAAAATCAAAAAAATGGACACACGCGGTTGCCCATGAAAACCACAGATTTTTCATTTGCTCTTTTGCAAGCCTTATATTGAACTCCGCTATTTGATTAACATTAAGAAAAATTGTAAAAAGCCACAAAATAAAAAATCGATTCAAAAATATTTAAATTTATTTTGTATTTTTATGACAGCTATGAAAGGTTTCTGTATCATAATATGATTGCTTCTAAATTTATTATGATTAACATGATGATAATATGATTACTTCTTAGCTTATTATGATTAACATGACAATAATATGATTAATTTCTTAGCTTATTATGATTAACATGACAATAGTTTGATTACTTCTTAACTTAGTATGATTAAGAGAATAATAATATGATTAAGGGAAAAATATTATGATGACATATTACGAGTATATTGAGTCATAATATGTTTCAATAATAATCTTAATATGGTGACTACAATCATAATTCTTATCATAATATGTTGCTCTTAGAATATGTTTACCACAACCATGTTTTTTCTTTGCGTGTAGTAGTTAATACCAATAAGGCTAGTGTTCTTATTGCAAATAGAAAAAAATAAGTTTATCGAAATTTATATTCTTTTCCCAATAAACAAAAGTGTTCATATTTTGCCAATCACGTTCGATACATTTTCAAAGAAAATTAATTTTAAAGCGCTTCGAAAGAAGACTATGTATAAAACGATGCTACAACGAAACTAAATAATATCTGAATACTTATATTGAAATAAAAAAGTTATACATACACAGAAGGAAAAACACTGGGGATAAATTAAGTTTTACTTATTTATTTTAAGAACATATCGTACTCAAAAATTCAAATATGAATAACACTAAAACGTACTAAAAACAATCCTAAATGGGATTACTTTCGGAATTTCTTAAAATAAGAATAAAATTCTTAAGCCAAGATATAAAAAAATTCAAGTTTTCGTTGGAAGAGCCACTCTGAGAGTAAAATTACAAAGTGAGCGTTTTAATATCATTTAACTTATCAAAGTTTGTTGCAGACATTACAACAACACAACACAAGTAGTTAAAAAACAAGTTGCTTCTTGTCTGTTGAAACAACAAAAACAACAGAACAAGACGAAAACACATTATTTTCATGTTAAAAAAGTAAAATTGAGAACTCTCGCTTCTCATTTAGTTTATATTTTTAGTAAAATATGTACATACGATTTCTTAAGTAAAAACTATAACGGACATGATGCTGGTGGCAGTAAATCAATCATAATAATATCCTCTTTCTCCAATTTTTTATCATAAATATAAAGGAGCCGACTACAAAAGCAATTGACAGCAATCTTAATAATTTAAATATAAAATTTGATACAACCATAAATATAAAATAAATCTTCGAAAGATTTGTGTTTTCATAGAAGAAGTATCTAAAGTAAAACATGTTAGTGGTTAACGAATAATGAATATAATCTTCCATTTTTTAAGCCTTGACAAAACACCCTCATAATTAAATAAGCAATTTTTTTTCTACTATTTTTCATTGCAAAAAGTTAATTATATACGTTTAATTTGTTAATCTCAAACATATTATAAAATAATTCTTTGAAAAAACAAATATTATTATGGTAACAATAAAAGGGAGCCCTAATAAGAGCCACTGTATATTCTAATCCTTATTTTATTAACTATTGTTTATTGTAGTTATAACTTATATTTTTGCCTTCAATAAACGAGAAAATTAATCCGTTTTTTGAGAGTTTTTCCTATAAATTTTACTAAACGTTCTACAATCACTTGTGTTGTAAAAAAAGAACATGAAAGGGGACGAAAAAGTATTGTAATTTATGAACTCAAATTTCGATTCTAATATGCTTTGTTTTTCTCAAATTCTGTAAATCTACCAAATGCGATCCAGTAACTAGTTTAAATTTCAAAGATAATCGAAAAACACAACTACTAATAAATTAGCATGAGTAAAGTGAACAAGGTGGCAGCGCATATCATAACAGCCTGACTCATAGCCGTCTTCGAACCAGAGCAAGCAAGATTTAAAAAAAAAACTCTAGGTGGACAAGGTAAATACCCCAAGGTTAACACTATTTGACAGTTTTTTGACCAAATGTATTTGACACCTATTCTTTATTTAAAATTCCCAGCTGAATCTAAAAAAGATCATGTCACTTAAATGCAAATATCTTTAATTTAAAAATTTACTTTAAACATTTACCGTTTGAACACAACAGATCAAAAATAACTTCACAATCAGCGCTGCCAGATAAATTTGCCGAAAAATCGTCGACTTCATACATGTTACTTTAGTAAACTGTAATTGCCAAATCGTCACTTTACTAATTCGGGGACAAATCTGGCAGCCTCGTATTTTGCTTCGTCTATACACATTGAGTTAAGTAGATTCTAAAATCAACCACTACAAATGTTGCTAAGAATGAGTACGATGAGTAAAATAAAACCTCTGAGTGAATATGAGCTTGAATAACATTGGAATAAGTATGAGTGCGTATAAGTACAATAATTTATGAGTCATGATTTAGCTCTACTCACTTTTTCACTACTCATTGCTGATCTCTGATATGTTTTAATTAAAAAAAATGTGTAACATATTAATGAAATTACTTTATTAATAAAAAAAACTTAATTAATCGGTTAACCGATCAATAACAAAATTAACCGATTAAACAAAAACTTTGGTTAATTAATCGAGCGCTTAACCGATTAAAGCAAAAGCCCGGTTAAATGAATACACTAATTGCTAGTAAAGATTGGTCAAGAAATGACAAACTTTATTGAAAATATAATATTTTTTTGCAATTTTGCTCTTTTCAAGTTATTTTTTTTAAACAAAACAATAAAAAATTGTAACGTTTTATTGCATGCGGCATTAGTTTATTTCAATACGAACATTTTGCGACCAACAAGACCTAGGTTGGTGCACCAATGATAAAGCTACGGAAGATTAAGTGGATTAACCCACATAGAAATTTAAAAGTTTTAGGCTTTTTTTAATATTTTTTATTACTTAACATTTCGCTATGTGTATTTGCTTGGTGGGTTTTTTGCGATTTGGTAAAAATTGAAAAGTGGGATATTTCAAATAATCTTCTGTAGTTTAGTAATTTTTTGTACCGATTTAGATCCTATTGGGCACAAAATGTGCGTATTGAAATAAGCTTACGTCGTAACTGATAAAACTAAAAAAAATAAGTTAAAAAGAGCAAAATTCCAAAGAATCATTAAAATTTTTGTGAAATTTGCACTTTGGTCCAATGTAACTTAATCATTTCTTGACCAATTTTTTCGAACGACCTGTGGTTGTATTTGTAATTTAATTATGTTTGAATTAAAATTAAGGTAACAAATCCGTCGAATATTTTCGAAGATACTTTTATTTAAAAGACATCATCTTTTTTAAAACCACCAATAATGGTTATTTGGAATTCATCGGACAATTTTACATAAAGATAAGGTGTCAGACTCATTTGGCCACGACTTTGTTGAAAATTTGTGACACAGTGTAATCATTAAGCAGGCGGTGGAGTAGAGATCTCCTTTATATCTCGTACTTTTTTTTAGAAATCGAAAACGCATTTGATAAGCTCGCTTATAACACCTTTTGGAAGGCACTTAAATGTAAAAGCACCCCACCAAAACTTATCTCGCTTTTGAGAAGTCTTTACAATGACTTTACTTGTAGAAAACTTCATAAGAACAACCTTGGCAACAGGAACGAAGTTATTTCCAGGGTACGGCAGGGATGCATTATATCAGCTCTATTTTTTTTTTTTAACAATTTTCTTGATGTAGTGGTGATGACTGCAACATGGCACTCCACAGGAATTCAATGGAGCCTATAAAAGCAGCAAGGTGACTTTGACAACGCCGTTGACATTTGCCTCCTTGTACACACGTTCAGCGATATGTCGAAAAAGTAAGACCTCTTAAAAGTAGCGACAGCGAATGCAGGATTAAAAATTAATCTAGGTAAGAGTAAATCTATTCGTGTAAATATCTACAACACACATTCCTTTGAAATGAACTGCTTAAAGATATAAGCATTTTATATGCTCTCGCCAGCATCATCAACAGTAATGAAAGATGTACTGCTTTTAGCGGCAATCGTATCAATAATGCACGAAGGTTGTTTGGTTTTCTGTGTCCTGTCTGAAAGGATTTCTCTTTTTCCAGAAAAACAAAAAAAAAACCGCTTATTCAACTTTAAAGAGAAGTCAACTCTATTGCATGGATGCGAGAAATGGAATGCAGCTCAGCACGACATAAATGCATTTGAAATTTTTACCAACAGATATCTAAGGAGGATTTTTAATTTTTTTTTGGTCAAATGTGATTTTTCATTTCGACCTATGAACAGCCACAAATCAAGTTCGTCTGCATATCGAAATAATAAAACGCAAGTGAAATTGGCTCAGACAAACACACACTATGTAAATAACCAGATGATCTAGAACAAGCAGTCATGAGTGGAATCTCCACGGTGCCAAAAGAAGATCCGCCCACACAGTAAAAGTAGCAATGACTAGGAAGTCCTGAAAACTAATAAATTGTTACATATCTCAAGGAAAAACAATTGTAATAGCCCTGTGCTCCAATTTGAAACGATAAAAATAAATCTATATGCATAGTAAAGAATTTCTTTTTATTGAAAAAGGTATTCTAAGTAATAACCAATTAACTTTCTTACGTTTGATATTTGATTTAAAGTAATCTATTTAATATCAGGTTTTTGTGTTTGCTGGGAATATTTTTTTATTTACGGAATATTTACTTACTCGTACATACATTTTGAAGGAACATAATTTAAAATTAATATTATTGCCCTGTAGGAAGTCAAACACATGTTTAAGTAACTTCAAACTGTTTTTTTTATAAACACATCTAGTTGATTAAGTGACTTTTTTCCTTGTCGACGACTCATTATTTTAACATAGGCATGTCATAGGCTGTAGTCAATTGGTTATCTCTGCATGACTTTTAAATTGTCTACTAATTACTTATTTTTCAACCAATTTGTAGTTAATTAATTTTTAACAAATTATGTAAATTTTAAATAATTTTTGTCAAAAAATATATGTATGTACATATGAACACACATATGTATGAATATGTATATATCTATATAGATAAATATTTAAGAAAATTTAGCATCAAAATGCTTTAAGTGCTGAAATAAATACGCTACATAATTGCTAGTACATAAACAGATTTGAATTGCTTTAATTTTAATTATTTTAATATATATGTACATGTGTTTTTCATTTGACTTCATGGCATGCTTGTTTAAAATATTTTGCTTTCATTTGTGTTTTACGTGCGCCTCTTTGCAATATGTTTGGTTGATATCTGCATGAGATTTAAACCAGTTTGTAGTCATTTGAAAAATAGTTAAATTATAGTTAGTGTTTTTTGCAACTGACTATTTTATTTACTACAGGATGGTTTATTGTAACTTTTGAATTGAAAATTAAACCATTTATGTAAATATTTTTACAAAACCTGAAAAACTCATCCATTAGAAACAAACATTTGGAAAATAAATTAAAAAAAAAATTAAAAAATTTCACAAAATTCTCTTCAATTCACTCATATTATCCGAATTCTGTTTGCTCCGTAATAAACTTTTACAAAATTTGGGTATAAAAGTTTATTTTCTTTTCATAAGAAAAATAAGTTTATAGAAAAAATAATTGAGTCATCCGTTTCCATATACAAACATATGTATTTTTGCTTTGCGTATATTCTCGATACAAATTTTAAGAGATAAAATGATTGTTTTCGGTAACAAATCCTACTGTATTGCTCTTATATTTAAAATGCACCTCAAAGTTACTGAACATAATGAAAAAATTTATGGTATCTAAAGTCACACTTAGAGTGAAATCCAAACTGTAATCTGCTATGCAAACTAACAAAGTTAGGCATTTCTTTACGAACCCATTTTAACATTTACAATGTCATGAGTCCCTAAATGTACAATAACAGTTATCGATGCGCACACAAAGACAAACTTTGCATCAATAATTTTGTTAATGCTATAAAGCAACACGTTTATTTGTGTTATTCAAAATCGCATCATGTGTTTTGGTAGTTAGGAACTAGCCCTTACTTTACGTCGCACAGTGGCTGAAAATCGTTTTTCATCGGCCAAAAATCTGTAACTTTTGTACCGATAGAGATAATTTTGCAATTTTTTTTGCAGGAGAGAAGACTTCTTGAACTTTTTTACAGTTTTGATTTTGTTAAAATTGGTTCAGTAGTTGTTGAAAAATTTAAGGTAAAAGTTGAACTTTTGTTGTTTTTTAGCATTTAATATGAAAATGCTATTGATTGAGATTGAGAATTATGGTATTTTTTATTCAAAAATTGGGACGTTTTTAAGCCCACTGTCTTAAGAACTTTTTAATCTACATAACTGCCAAATTTCATTAATATATCTTTGTTCATGTCAGATTTAAAGAATGTCAAACCTTAAAATTATTATTTTATTCATTTACACTATATAAATAACAATTTTAATGTTTCACATTCTATAAATAATGAATTTTGGCAGTTATGTATATTAAAAAGTTCTTAAAACAGTGGACTGAAAAACATCCCCATTTTTGATTAAGAAATACCCAAATTCCCAATCCCGGAAAACGGCTTTAAATTTTTTTTTTTTTGTTCAAAAAAGACAATACAATTAACCACTTGATATTGATCAGAATTTTCTAGAAAATAATGGACATATAAGAAAACATTACTATTCTAATTGTATAAAAATCGGTGTGCTGAATTATTAGAATTTTTTACTCAAATTAATTTTTTTTTTTTTGTTTGAAAAATTTGATTTGGAATAGGGCATATGGAAGTTAAAATATCAAACTGACTAAAAATTGCTTCTACAAGCATACTCATATACACATACACATTTTTATATATTTCTGGAGAAAATATTTTTTTTTATCAGCGAAAGAACAAATTAGTATTCGTATTACCTTTATATGCATATACATTCGCCTCGTATATACCACTATACCTTTAAAAAAATGCATAGGCATGTAATAATACTTATGATAATTTTGTAAATAGGTTTCTACATTATCAACTCTACAACAGGTTCAACTGGAACCAGTTCCACTAGAATACTTTCTAGATTAAAAAAAATAAATAAGTGTAAATTTTTAAATGTTTATTTTCTTTTTTATTTAAATAGCAATAAGGACAAAAAACTTATTTTTTGCTTAAATAACAATAAAAGTTAATTATGTATATCTACTATTCATTCGGTTGGAAAATTGCCTCCATTGTATTACCTCTGTCCTGTAGCAGCCCTTTTGCTTCTTCATCTAAGTCCCGATGTTCTACTTTCCATTGACTTCGAGTGCTAGAGATGAGGGGATCTGACGTTGCCAACAATATATTAAACAGATCTTCGTTTGTAAAATCTCGTGACATTTTTCTGGTATTGTGCTCCCTATAAAGTCTGTAATCTTTATTCCTTTTTTCCTGGGCTTCCTCTGACAGATCTCCTAGTGGTACTAAATGATGCCTTATGACATCCTCTCCATGATAAAGGATTTAATAAACTGTTGCAGACATATTTCTCCATGGATATTTTCTATAATCAATTTGTTTATTGCATGCAAGTGCATCAATGATTGTTTTAAATCTTGATATAAGTCTTATATCAACACCTGTTATTTCAGATGATTTTTTGGAATCAGAAAAGAACCTTCTTGCTGTATTCCCATCATTCGTATTGCCTGATCCTTGTTTTGGTTGGTCTAAAGTCAAAGCCTGGCCTACTTTTCCATCTATCATCGTTAGAACTAATTGATAACTAACTTCAATTATATGGCCATCTATTTCTAATGCTAATGGCCGTAGTGTTGCAATTTGGGCTCTTATATAACTGGTTTCGTTTTTAATGGTAACATCAGTTTCCTTTTTAAATTCAAATTTAATTGGTCTGCAGTATTTTGTAGAAGATCGTGTGAGATTTTTCCAAATATCCTTTGTTTGCATCGTACTGGTCGAAGGCTCCGAGTGTTCCAAATTCTTTATCAATCGCAATGGAACAAATGATACCATGAACATATCTGTATCTGAAGTATTTTCACATATAGATTGCTTGTATTGTTTTTGTCTAGAAGAATTATCACATCCCCATTTGCAAAAGAGAGTTAACTTGCAGTTTCCATATTTTTTCAAATCATCTCCTTTAAGTGATTGTAGTAAACGCTGAGCTGTATGATTAAGTAGACCTTTAAGTTTTACCTCTGCCGAAATGGGTGTGATTTTAATAGTGTTCCTTGGTGGCAAACATTCCTTCTTAGCAGCAGTTATGTGATGATAAGCAGGATACAGATTTGAACCTTTTTCAATTGCACGTACTCTGAGCTGAATATATTGCTCTTTTGACAACTCACTTGACACTTGACAACTGTTTTTCATCGCTTGGCGTTGGAATACTCTTAAGAATCCGTTTTGTTCTCTTGGGTCTAGCGATAAAAACTTTTCCAATAATATCGACTTTTGTGAGTTCTTTTTGTAATCGCAGTTGATATAGAAAAGCTTCTTGAATATTTTTATCTCCGATTTCTTCGTTGATATCCTTAAGCTTCCGCCTTTTAGATCTATCGCTACAGTTTTCAATTGATTTATTTGGTCTCCCAAGGTTCTTTTTATTTGTACCTTCTGAAGATATTTGGACACTGAGTTCGCCATCTAACCAGTTTGCAAAACTGTTGTAAAATCTAGGTTTACTCCATCCAACTTGTTTGTAGCGCTTTTTTAAGTTTTTTGACGAAATCGGTTATTTTATTTTGCAGTTCCGATCGTATTTCAGTGCTGCTGGAATATAAATCGAGTTTTCCTTCAATGTAACTTAAAACATCTTCCTCCTTTTTATTTTTAAAATACTCTTCGGATAATTCTTTATATCTGAAGATCTTATAGATATTTAAAAATAAGATTGTTATTGCTTAGATATATTTTAACAACTGAGATTTTATTCGGATACCACTGGCTTTTATACATAGCTTGCGTTAAACTGTGTTCCGAGGTAGCATAATAGAGAATAAAATAGGTAGAATAAAAAACTAAAATGGTCTAAAGTAGGATACGCTTAAAATCCCACAGGTATTGTTAATTATATAATATAAAATACCTAGCACAACTTGGCTTGGTACACTTATATTTCAGTGATATGAATAGGTAAAATAAAAAGAGCAAAAGAAATGTTGCGAATAATTTTACACAAACTAAAAAAGTGTTCTATAGGCTGGCCCAAACAGGCACAAAAGTGCATTTGGGCTTAAAGTGGATACTTTCACCTTCCTACAGCTAGTAAAATCTCTCTAACCCCTTTTGACCCTTATAAATTCTATTCTTCTGAACTTCAATTTGACTAAAATATAGAACCTGAAAAAATATTTAATATAAGGTATAATCGGTACAGTAATACAACATAACATTGTTTAAAGACTGCTTTACTACCAATATAAAAAATGTTGAACATACTATTGATAACAGTTTGACATAAAACATAATCCACCCGATTAAAATACTAGAAGAATCGTTATAAAATCAAGCCAAAAAATCCGTTTTATCCGAATATCTCCAAAGGCAAATGAGATAACCTAAACATTTAAGCATATTTTTTGTAACTCAGTTTAAGTTTAATTTTTTTTTTTTGCAATCCATAAATATATTTTTGGTGAATTTTTTAAAAGTTGGAATTTCCGAGGTTACCAATTTCAAAAGCTCAACTCAAAAGCTACCCGGCCATGACAGTTTAAAATTTCATTCAAATATGTTTAGCCGTTCATAAGAAGCAAAATAATTTTTCAAAACAAAACGTTCGTAAACCATTGTGTTATATTTCAGTCATATTTCAGCAGCTTAAATAAAAAGAGCAAAAAAAAAAATGTTGCGAGTCATTTGATTAAAATGAAAAAAGTGTTCAACAGACAGTTCCAAACAGTTGCACAAGTATATATGGGGTTAAAGAGGACACTTTCAGCTTTGATGGTACTAAAATCTCTTTAAGCTCTTTTGACCCTAACAAGTTCTACTCCTCTAAAATTCGGATTTAACTAAAATATAGAACCTAAGGAAACATTTAATAGCACATCAGGCATAAATGATACAGTGATGTAATAACCCATTTCTTAAAGACTACTATCCCACTAATACAACAAAAAAAATTTCGACCAATTATTGATAACGGTTTGCGATAAATCATAATTTAGTTCTGATCAAATTTACAAAAATTAATTTTTTTCTAAAACAACAAAAATATTTGTTTCCAGCAGCATGCCATAGCCACAATTACCAATATTTTAATCTAGTTTTTTGGATACCTTAATTCTAATATGTTTGCTATCGAATGGCATTAAAATTTTTGAATTCGGCGATGACAAAAAATTGGACTTTTGGCCGATGAAATTAAATTTTCAGCCACAGTGCGTCGTCGCACTAGGCACTAGGCACTGAGTGAACATTAAACGTGTTCTACGACCACCGAGTCCAGACACCAATAAACATGTGGGAATCTTCGTAAATGCTTATCTGAAATATGTTCTTACGCTCTTCTCAGTAGCTGGCTCTTACTAACCTTGATTGCAAAGCAGCTTCTGTTGAATAGTTAGGGTTAAAATTTACACCAGCTCAAAAATCAGCCACTAACCCGATTTTGACTGCACCTTTGTCCGTCTGATAGCATCGTTAATAGGTAGAAGCTCCTTAAGAGGAAACTCGCAACCCCAGGTGATAAGATCAATTTATAAAAAAACACTAAATCTATTGGAATATGAGTACTTACGTTTTGATATTTTTACTTAATATGTGTGCAATGAAAGGAATGCGTATGATTAATATAATTTTCTTAAACAAGTATACGAATATAAAATACATACATATTGTTACGAAATTAGATTTATCTAAAAATTTGTAGTTTTAGTTAGTTATCTTGTAAATTATACTTTAATGTCGTTTTAGTTTAAAATTATTGTGAACTCTCCTGTGCGGTTTTCTATAAAAATGGAACGCCTCAGGAAACGGTTCAAAGTTACTAACAACAGTGAATGAATTTTGTAAACATTATTAATTTCAATTAAGTTTGTTTAGCTTCATAAGCATGTATATTTATTTTGATTTGCACTTAAAAGATCTCAAAGGTTTATTATAAAGAAAATAAACTGAAACGCATACAGGCATCTTCTGAAATCACGGTAATTTCAAATAACGAACGATTTTGAAATCACCGGATGGATATTTTGATGTTTTGAAACATAAGTTAGCAGGTCGCTTTTAGTTCTCGGGTCGCAGAAATACAATAAAAACATAGAAAAATGCTGTATCTAAATATAAAGTAAAGAGTTAACACAGTAAAGTTATTAATTTGGAAGAGATGATTTGTATTTAACTCTTTTTCTACAAAACCAACGGATTACAATACTACTGCTCAGGAGAAAATCACTGTTTTTTTATTGTTGTTGGAAAAGCAGCGTGTTTTAAATGGATCTACAGACGGACATTACTCAATTGACTAAAGGATTCAAAATATGTACTTTTTTAGGTCTCAGAAGAATATTTTTTAGTATTTCAAACTAAACAATAAAGTTATACGAGTATACCTTCATTAAGAGTTCGTTGGGGGTATAATAACACTGTGCAAGAAATTTACACTTTTTTGAGATAAGCTGGGCACCTGGCGTTTTAACCAAATTCGGGTACGCTGAATCCACTGGTGCTCGCCGTTTTTTTAATTTGGCTCTGGTTTTCGAGATATATCGATATTTCGAAAATGGAGGAGGTTGCACAACAGATATTCGCGTAACTCAAAACCGGTTAAGTTTATTAAACTTACTAAAAAAAGAGAAATTTCGCAATTTAATTTTCACTAAGAAAATTAAAACTTTTTTCTAATGTGAGCAGTCGTTTTTGAAACATATATTTGTTTTTTATTAATTTTTTTTTATCAACATTTTGAAATTTTTGTGTTTTAAAAATTCATAAAAAATTAGAAATGCACCTTGGCTTCCATTATTCTATCTATATATGGCCGTTTTGTGAAATTCTTAAATTTTGCCCCTGCAGCGCCTAGGATGGCCCTAGATGGGTCAAATATATGACCAACTTCACTTTATTTTTCATCTCAATCATTTATTTCTAACATACCTTCCCGCTATCTGCATTCTTTAAGGGGGCTCCCATACAAAATGTTCAATGCAGACTAGAAATATATTGAAAAAAATTCCCATAAATGCCCAGGAGTCGCCCCTAGTAAGATGAAATATATGACCGACCTCAATTGGTTTTCTATCCTTAACATTTTCTTGAGAAATACTTGCCCCTTATCACCACTTTTAACGGGGTCTCCCGTACAAATATTGCGTTTTATGAAATTCTTAAATTAATTAAAATTTTTGACTTTTGTGAATAAAATCGAAAGTGAATAATAGATTTTAATCATTTATGGCATTTATGTTTGCAGCTTTTTTTTGTTTTATATGTCTGTGAAAAATTCAAAGCCTAGCTACATTTTTTATGAATTTTTAAAAAAACAAAAATTTCAAAATTTTGATAAAAAAATTAATTTCAAAAAAAAAAAAATTATGTTTTTAAAACGACTGCATATATTAGAAAAAAGTTTTACTTTTCTTAAAGGTAATTTTATTGCGGAATTTTTTAGTAATTTCAGTAAACTTAACCGTTTTTGAGTTACGCGAATATCTGTTGTGCAACCTGCTCCATTTTCGAAATAACGGTATGTGTCCAAAACCAGAGCCAATATAAAAAAACGGTGGGCACCACTGGATTCAGCGTACTCGAATTATGTTAAAATGCCAAGTGCCCGGCTTGTCTGTTTTTTCAACTAGCAAAGTGTAATTTATGACCTAAACAAAAAAAAAAAAATAACTTTGACTATATTTTTTTAGCTTATCGTAAACTTATATATTTATTATTTAATTCAAGGAAATTTATAAATTTCAAATATATTATTATTTTTTTTTATTAATTTACATATATTTGTTTTCCCCATGACTGCGAAAAGCAATTATAATTTTATGTAATATTTTCGGTTAAATTAAAAAGCAAACGATATGCAGCCGCATAAATTTAAATAAAAACGTATAAAAACCAATAAAAAGCTACATCAAATACAACAATAAAAACAAAAAAAAATAATAAACAAAAATAAATAAAGAATAATAATAATGAAAAGTAATTTGATTTGTTATTGTGGTTGGCTTTTATACACAAATCTACGCATATTTGTATGTGTGTAAATATTACATAAATGCGTGTATGAGTTTTTGTGTGTAATAGTGGTTATATAATAATATACATATATATGTGTATAGGTATTATGTGTGCTTGTGTGGGTGTTTAATTTAACCTACAATTATAAAAATTTAATATCGACATAAATAATTTGTTTTTTTTTTTAAGGTTTCCACAATTTAAATGGAAATATAAAACCACACTAATAATAAACCTCGATATCCGTTAATTATATTTATTTGTTTAGATTGTATTTACTTATAATTATAAAAACTAATAAAAAAAATTCTGTTTTTATGCAAAATCATTTGGCTTCGACAAAAACATTAAAAACAAACTGTGAAGTATAATATATAAAACAGTTTGAAAAACAAATAAAATCATATAAATAATTAATAAAATCTATTATGTAATTTTTTTTTGTCGTGGTTTTTGCCGTTGAAGAAAAACAAAAAAATAAAAATTTAAAACAAAAAAGTTTTTTATATAAAAATGTAGTATGAAAATAATTTGTCGGATGTGTTCTTTTGGACTGTTTCTTGATGAGCCACTGGCAGATTTTAGGAAATTCAAGATGTTCATGAAGGTTTGTAGCTTTAAAATATAGGACTTGAATCTTGGGAACAGATTTCGACAGTAAATTCAACTTCAATATGATTATTTCTCCTATTTATTGAATCAGAAGTAAAAGCAGTAGTTTTATTTTGCCAATGACAAATGAAGAAGTAGAAGAAAAACCAGTTTTTCTACTTTCACGGCCGTTTTTTAAATGCTGATGAACATATTACAATTTTCCTTGGACATAGCGAAGTTCACATACTTAAATATATTTTTTTTTTTCCTTGAACTCCTTGTCGAGCCTAGGGCCATTAAGAAAGATCTGTAGTCATTTCTATTTTTGGATAGTTGTTTTATCTCATTCCACGATTTATTCCTCTGGTTCATTTTTGAATTTTGGTCTTCCCTGGATGCTCGACCCTTGAGGGTTCCACCATTTAGAGCGGCACATTATTAAGAAATCCTCTAAAAATATGTGGTAAATACGGTTTTTATATAATTGTGTGCTGAGTTTGGCTTATATGTTACAAAAATTAATATTTTGATGCTAAAAAAAAACGCTCTACCGACGATAGTTTTTTTAAATCACTTGAATTTATTTAAAAGCAAAACTTTGGTGTTCCATGAAGACAGTGAACACCGAATATTCGTTTGAAATGGGAATATTTGTAATACAAAAACAGGTGTGTTTCTGACTTTATGAAAATAAAAACCTTAAGCAAGACAGATTGTTTGCAATTTTTACCACAGGTAGCAACGAGTACTAAGCGAATAGTGTAATTATTTTCTGGTTCTTTTCTCACGCAGAGAAAAAAACATGGTTGTGATAAACATATTCCAAGAGCAACATATTATGATAATATTCAGAATTTTTGTCAACATATTACGATTACGCTGTGCTAGTCGAAAAATTAGACAAGTCGGGCACAAGGCGTTTAAACATAATGCGGATACGCTGAATCTAATAGTGCTAACCGTTTTTTTAGGTTAGCTCTTGTTTTCGAGTTATACCATTATTTCGAAAATGGATAAGGTTGCACAACATATATTCTTGTAACTCAAAAACGGTCCAATACACAAACTACAACAAAATAATGTAGTGTATGAAATACCATGCAAGGGAGACAACAACAACAGCTGTGACTTAGTTTACATTGGTACGACCAAAAGGAATTTGGAGACAAGAATGGGAGAACACAATTCAGACATAAACAAAAACAAAGAGAGCACTGCATTATCACAGCACATATTACAAACAAAACACAAACCTGATTTTGACAACATAAGAATACTTGACAAGGTAAATAACGTGAGGAAAAGATATACAACAGAAAGCTTAAGAATTCAACAGAAAATAAATAGAACAATGAATAAAAAAGAAGATACTGACAATTTAAGCGCCAGTTATAGAGTTGTTTTGAAAAACAGTAGATGACACCACTAGTGTTGGCTTTTATGTTTTTAAAAATATATTAATGTAATACAAATTTGTTTCTTTTCACTGTAAGTTCGTTACATTTATATTTATTGTATTATTAAATGTTGATGATTTTATTTTATATTAATAGACGAATCCCCTGAAGAAGTGAACATAAAATTCACGAAACGTCGGGAAAAATGAAATAAAAAATTTTGCATTTTTATTTTCACAAATGGAGTTAGGCCTCACCAGCTAAATATATATAATAAAAATATATATTAATACAAAAAAACGGTTTAGTTTATTAAAATTACTAATAAATCTAAAATTTCCTTTAAGAAAAGTAAAACTTTTTCTAATATGCGCAGTCGTTTTAGAAACATCTCATCTCAATTATTTATTTCTAACATACCTACCCGCTATCTCCATTCCTTAAGGGGTTCCCATACAAAATATTCAATGCAGACTAGAAATATATTGAAGAAAAAGTCCCAGAAATACCCAGGGGTCACCCCTAGTGGGATAAAATGTATGACCAACCTCAAATAATTTTATGTCCTTAACATTTTCCTGAGACATTTTTGCCCCTTATCACCACTTTTTAGGGGAGCTCCTATACAAAAATTCTTTTAATTAAAATTTTTTGACTTTTGTGAATAAAATCAAAAGTTGCAAACAGATTTTAATAATATTTATGGCTTGTTTTGTTTGCAATTGAATTTTTAAAAAACAAAAATTTCGAAATTTTGAAACAAATTTTGTTTCTAAAACGACTGCGCATATTAGAAAAAAGTTTTACTTTTATTAAAGGAAATTTTATTTCAGAATTTCGGTTTATTCAGTTTTTTCAATAAGTTAAAGCGTTTTTGAGTTACGTGAACATATGTTGTGCAACCTCCTCCATTTTAGAAATAACGGTATATCTCGAAAACCAGAGCAAACCTAAAAAACGGATAGCACCACTAAATTTAGCGTAGCCGAAGTAGGTTAAAATGACAAGTGCCCAGCTTGTCTAAAAAAGTGTAAATTTTTAGCAGAGTGTTATTATTAAATCATGTCATGAAACAATGTATTCGTAATATTACATGATAATATTTTTCTTAATCTTAATTTGTTTGTTGTTATTACATCCTACTATAATTTAATGGAAGCATATTCTTATCATGTTAATCATAATAAGTTTAGAAGTATTTATATTATGATACAAAGTGATTATGTTATGGTTAAAAGTAATCATATAATAGTCTAAAAGAACCATATTATGATTTAAATATGATTACTGTAATCATATTAAAATCGTAGGTTATCATAATAGCGTTGTAATCGTTTGTCGTAGGTCGCAATTATTTATAAATTATTTCAAAGAATTTTCCTACATTTTTTTAGTAAAATAACATCAAACTAATATGCAGTGGTCAATATTTTTGCACTCTCACAATTTTGATTGTGTGAAACTTAATAATTTTTTTTAATGATTTGTATACTTCTTTTTAATTTCATTAAAATCATAATTTTGTCTTTATTTTAAAAGGGAATAGTTTTGTTTAATCGTTTTGCTACTTTTTTACACAAACAAATAATTCGATATATAACAAACGACAGAACTGATGCAGAATTATTTTATAAATGGCGCTATCAAAATATTATTAGAGTAAAGATATTTTGATTGCATCTTAAGCCTACTATGACTACACGTATAGAAAGTTATCATGTTATTACTATTAAATATCATGAATTGGTTCTGAGAAATATAATATGTTTATCATTATAAATATAATTATCATTATTTAGTTATTAGAAAAATAATTATTTTAAGTAAACCATACTCAAATTTATAATTGCGATAAATATTGTTGATACACTCATAAAATTATTACAGTAACTGATTGTAAGTTACTAAATTCGCTTTTCGTACTGCTAAAATTGAATAAAAATACAGTTATTTCACGAATAATTTTATTTTTTAACATTTATGTATGTTATTTAAAAAACAAACTACCAAAAAAATAATGTTTTTCCGTACTTATTTTTTTTATGTAGTTGAATTTTTGTCGGCTAAAATATATTTTTTTTAAAGTATTAACTATTAATTTTTGCGGAATATGAGGTTTAATAAATAAAAATATAAAAATTAATGTAAAATTCATTTATTTTAAATGAAATGTAAATGATCCTTTTTTTTTAAATATTTAAAATGAATTTTCGTTTGAATTTAACTACATAATATTTTGAGTGTATTAAATAACAATATTTTGTGTACATAATACTTTGGCTCCTGCCGATCTCCAGATATACATAAAAAAAAAACAAGAACAAGTAATTTTCAGGTACTATTTAAAGGCAGTTGTGTAACAACGTAGCCCATTACCAGCCCAAACCCATTTCAACGGACAGACGGACATCGTTAAATCAACTTCGCTCCTCATAACACCCCAGAATATAATATATAATATAATATATATATATAAGATCAATATTGTAGAAATTACAAACGGAATGACAAACTTCGCTGAAGGGGTTTAAATTTGATAAGGGGAAGGGAACTAAAATTCGATAAGTATGCGTGAGTGTAGGAAGGTTATATAAATAATAAGCAATTTTGCCTGATACATGTAAAGCTTTAATCTTATCGTCAGATAAAGTACAAATAGAAAGAAAAACACTCAGGATAAGTCAAGTTTTTATGATTACTTTAAGTACGAGTCGTACTCAAAAATTCAAGTACGAATAAAACTAAAATGTAATCAAAACAATCCTTAATGGAAATACTTTCGAAAATCAATCCCGAAATTTCTTGAAATATGTATAAAATTCTTAAATCAAGTAAAAAAGATTAAACTTTTCATTGTGTTGAACCCTGCGGCCTACGCATGTTTGGATTTTCTATACACATTGAAAAAAGGTCTGGCCAGACTCATGTGTACCGCGAAGGGTTAAAAAGTAAATTTAAACTATTGCTTCTCATTAAGTTTATATTTTTGGTTAAATGGTTAAACCATATCGGGTCTGATGTTGGTGGTTTATCAATCTGTAAGTTGTTAAACGGGTTAGTAAATAAAACAATAATTTTTTCTTTCAAATCTCTTTTTTGGTTTTTTTTTCAAGAACGAATTCAGGATAAAAACAACTTTATAATACTTGAATTAAGCGCATTTTGAGATTGATTCAATCTTAGGTTTACTTAAATCAATCTCATTTTCGGATTATTTTAAGTACGAACTCGCGATTGAATATGGATAACTTAAGTATTTTGCGATGGAAAATCCGTACTTGAATCAATCTTCCTGTACTTGGTTCAAGAAAATCCGTACTCACCGTACTATTAATGCCGCTTCGGATTGATTTGAGTACGGATGGATTGATTTTTCTTTTGAGTGCATAAATTCAGCTTTTTAAAACACATAAAAATCAGTTCAAAACTAAATAAGTTACGTGATATGTGACATTTGTGTGTGTGTATGGAAATGAATCCAATTTCCGTTATCATAAAAATAATCAGTTCTCGTCCGCTTATTAATTTTTATGTACTTTGGTGTCTAGAAAGTAAAACCAAAGTAGTCGAGCGATCAAATTAAAGCACAAAGAAACTGAACATTTATTAAAAAAAAAATTTAATTTTCCAAAAGTTGTTTTTGCTTACTAACAAAAAACCATCCTGCGTTATTTTGTAACGTAATGGTTTTAGCAAAACCAGATTTATCTCTAGCCCAAGTCTAGCAAAATTTGGTTTGTATTTTGAAAATAGTTTCTCTTAACCCAATAATATATTTCTTTTTTACTATATTTTTTTACATATCGCACTTGAACTACAGCAGGATACTAACTCGAAATTTAAAAATTTTTAGTAAAAGCAAAACACTTTTTAGCTTTATAATAAAGACATATGAAAAAGAAGACAAAATAGTATGATATTTTTACAGCTGGTAGCTATCAATAGGTATAATGTGTCTATTTTTTCCAAAAAGTGAAAAATTAAAAATTTTGAGTTAATACCCTTTTGCTGATCAAATACGATAAGTATTAAATTCTTTTTAGCGACTTTATTTTTACTATTTTCTTTTAAAAATTTCTCTCTACACATACAAACATCTCAATAAATATATTGTTGTCTTAAAAAAAATAAATATAAGTTGTCAATTTGTTTATGCCGCACACAACGGGAAATGTTGTCACTTCCGCTGTGACAAATATAAGGAAATTAACAAAAAGTCCTTCGTGCCAAAGTAAAAATAAGACACAAGACTCTACCAACAGCCAGCCACAAAGGCGTTTGTAGTAATAATAGAAAATAATACAACAACAAAACAAGCAATATATTTTGCAACAACAACTATAATGAAACAAATTTTGTCTCTGGTTTCTTCATTTTATGTGCCACATGTAGCCAAAATAACCATCAACATTGCATTAGCAACTCTAGGAAAATATTCTTCCTGTTGTTTCACTATAATATTATGACCAATAATTTTGAAAATTATAAAGTATAACAAACAATATTAAAACCCTGTCCAAATTGCTTCTGTGGTCATAATAAAGACAACAAATGCAACTTATTCAACTACCAATTGCTTAAGCAGCGGGGATACTTAAAGGAAAGTTTTTGAAACTAAAATGATAAATATAGAAATGTTGGAAGTATCTTTTTTTTCGCATCACAGTTTGTTATTATAATTTAAGTTGATTGTTGAAGAAATGACAAAATTTTTAGGCAAATAAAATGAGATAAGAAATGTAACACTGTTGTAGTTTTTGTTAATGATACTGAAATAAATTTTAACGAGTAAATGAACAATATGAATTCTATTTTTAAAGCTAATATTTCAAAACTGATGAGAAATAGAAAACAGACAGATAACATTTATTATTATTAATTAAAATAAACAGCAACGCAAAATGTATTAACAACAATGAAACAATAGAAAAAACAACAGGCATTTTGTTGCTAGAATTGAGACGGCAAATGTCAAAATGCCTTATTAAAAAAAGTAAATAAACAAAAAAAAAAAAAATGACGACAAACGTCACACACGAAGAAAATCACTGCAAACAGCTGTGCTTGTGAGGTCACTTTATTAGTACATTCTGCAGCAACGTTGTCAAAGAAATCTGTACGGAAACGAAAACTGAATGGAGTTAGAAAGAGACAAGTTTATATATGATACTCTCCGTAAGAAATCCATAAAATTTTAAATGGGTGTTCTAATATTTTCTTAGAAAGCTTATTTTCAGCACAACATGGTGATACAAAAGTACAGGAACAAAATCTTCAAGGGTTCTAATATAACGATTCTATATTCTTGGACTCTCCACTTACTAATAAACTACTAGCATTTTCTCGATTTTATGAAACAGCGAATTCATTTAACAAAATATTGATTGTCGTGCTTAATGCCCAATTTGTATTCTTGATAAAAATAAAAAAAGAATTTATTTAAATCAAAATTTAAAAAAATCATTAGCTTTTTGTTTGTTAACTAAATTTAGTGAGTTTTTTAAGGCCATTAAAATGTTTATATATTTTTCTATAACTCCCGCTGGAGCATAAGGCGCCTTTAGCATTTCGTTAGCAATTTGAGTTTCAGGTGATGGGGGCTGCTCGTCCAATACCGCGGTACAGCCATGATTCAGCGGTACTAGCCTACTTTTCTGATACTTTCAAAGGCCATCCAGGATACATGACTGAGCTTTCTTCTAGATCTATTAAGCTTGAAAGAGATGCAAGAAAGCCATTGCCCAGGGAATACTCGGTTATAGACTGGAATTATTAAGCTACTTGGACTTTTCACAAAGGAATCATCCTGGTCACTCCCAACCTCTGCGAAGAGCCCCATAGCCAAGAAAATGAAATTGTAAAAGATAAGACAAACAATTTTTTTGAAGGTTGTAGGGCAAGATCAATACGAACAATGTTGGCCTCTAAGACGTAAATTTTTACTGGCTTATCAGCATAAACTAGTGACTTCACGTAGCCTCACATATCACATGGCAAAATCCCACGACTTTGAAGGCAAGCTGACATGTGCATTTCTCGAAATCAACTTACCGCCTGATTTTAATTTCAATAAGTGAATGGTAGCTGTCTCCTTACGGAAGGTAGTGTAGTCGTCTCCCGGATAGATGTCATCCATATTTTGGAACAAAAAATATTGCTTGTAGTGCGGAAATGATCTCTATTAATCATAACACGGGCTTCGGTTTGATTTTGAAGAAAAAAAACCGGTGCTTCCTCCAATGTTTTGAAGGTTTTTATTGAAAATTTCAATACTTTGCCAGCATTGTTCGAGGGCGAATTTATTCATTCTGATTTACCAGATAAATCATAATCATAAATGTCAAAAAAATTAAGTGCAGTATGACAGTTCGCTTGACAGCTAACCCTTTCGTTAAAAAAACCCTTGACAATTTTTTTATTTAATTTTAATTTAAGACTTGTAAAATTTGCCTCTCCTAAAAAAAATAATTCCGTAAAAACAAATATATTTTCAGTTGCTTTATATTTTTATTTACTCTCAAAAAATATTCCGTAGAAAGTTTCTATTAGAAACAAAGGAATATTCAGTTATTTTATTAAATTAAGTAATTTTCGTTTACTCCACAAAAGAGCAGAATTTCAAAAAAAAAAAAAATACCAGACAGACACCTGTCCGCTTGTTTTTTGAGAGAGATAGAGAATATTATTATCTTACCCCGTTACACACGTTTGATTTACTGACCCCGTTGTTTACAGAAGAACTCTAAATTTTAAGACACCAGCAGCATGACCGATATGGTTTCGCAATTATTTTACTTTAAAAATGTGATGTATTTAACTAAATAATTTTAACAAATAGAAAATGGGAATTGCTTACACAAAACAAGCAAATCGTTTTTTAATAGATAACTTAAAAATTAATTTTTGGTAGTTAAATTATATAAAACACCTAAATATTCCTTTGTTTTAACGGAATATGTAGTTAATATTTTTATAGTTAAATTTTATAAAATATTTGAAAATTCATTTGTTTTTACGGAATATGGGGTTGAGTTTTTGACAGTAAAAATCAAATGGACCTTTCGTTATTTTAAATTACATTTTCATTTAATTTTAGATACTGAAGAATTTAACTTAATCAACGGACAATATTAAGTGCAACTTAAAATCCGTATTAATATGCACTAAGTTTTTTTAATTAATGATTAGAATCGGTTAAAAATAAATTTGCTGGGAATTTTAAATGTTTATTTATTTAAAAATGACTGAACGGAATACTTCTTAAATAAACAACAGTCCGTTACTGTGATAATACTGTAAGAATATTGTGAGTGTGGTTTTGTTTTTAACTTAAATGTCCATTGCCCACAATTTGTTACAAAAAAGTTACAGCCGTATTCAAAAACAGTTACTAAAGGTTTATCAAACCTTATTAAGTAAAAATCGTTAAAGTATTATTCAAAAACAATTATTAGTCTAAAATACCTTTTGTAACTCAATATT
This sequence comes from Pollenia griseotomentosa, assembly GCA_963931875.1. NCBI lineage: Eukaryota > Metazoa > Arthropoda > Insecta > Diptera > Polleniidae > Pollenia > Pollenia griseotomentosa. Next base: position 41,712,575 of record OZ007563.1, read on the forward strand.
AAATGTAAGAATCTTAAAGTACCTTCAACCCTACTTTAAACCTAAATTAAAAATATTACAAAGACAACAAGCTTTGAGAAAAATTAATAAAATAAACTGAAAAAATAGAAACTTTACAATATTTTATTTTTGTATTTAAAATGGAAACACTAAGTTTTATAGAACGAATTGGTAAGTATCATGATTATTTAAAAAAATAAGAAGATTTTGACTTGTCTTCTATTTTAACAGAATTTTTAACGCAAATATCCAACTACAGACGTCAAAGAATTTATAAAGATAGGCCTGACCCTTTTTCCCTTCCTGACATCGAGTTGAAAAAGAAATATCGGTTTAATAAGCAAACCGTGAAAAATATAACCAATTTAATAAAAAAAATGACAAACTTATATATACCCTTTTCCACCTGTGGTGAAGGGTATAAAAAAATGATATTTCATTGGACAGAAGAGGATGTGGAACATCGGCAGATTTGCAGGTATTGGTAGCCTTGCAACGTTACTGTTACTCCCGGCTAACTGAGCCTTTATAATACTTATGTATGTATTTACATATAATAAAACAAACACAATAGTAAATGCAATAAAAATGATTAATTTTAGACTTTTAAAGAAAAAAACTAAAATATATATCACAGCAAAACTTACCTTATCCTCCTCAACCCAATTTTGAGATCTTTTTCGCTTCTGTTCTTCTTTTTTTCCATAATTTATTTATTATAATTCGACTAATAGAGATGTGTAAAAAAGCACAACAGATAAAATAATGGTTATTTAATTTACTTATTCAAAAGAAACCACAGTCATGTATAATTATTGTTATTTATTTATGTTTTTGTTTTCTTTTTTTATACTTCCGACTAAAATGAAAGCCAAAAGCTTTTTTTAATTGAAAAATATTTCCTTTTAGTCAATAGATAGGTAAAATAATTTATAAATAAATAATATTAATTTTTTTGCATTACTAGAATTGAAATGACAAGTGCATGAAACAGTGTTGCCAGTCTTAAACTAACAAAATTCTTAAAGTCAATATTAACTAATATACGTTTTTTGTATACAAATTTTTAACTAATATGTTCTTTAAACCAAAATTAATATTTTTTTTGAATACGGCTGTTATTACTTTTTAAGGAAAAACTCACATCTTTCAAATAATAGAATATCGCTTTTGTCGTTTATGGCCGATTTCACCAATTTTTTTAAATATCAATAAATATTTAAAATTCGGTTTTCATGTCAAATAAAAATAAAATAATAAGAAAATCTATATTTAAATATGAATTGATATTGGTGAAATTGGCCATTAGTTTTCGTTATATTAATTTGTTGCTTTAGAAAAGTCATAATCTCATAACTCCGTGCTTTTTTTATCCAATTTCACTGATATTCATTTCTAAACTTTTGGGATATATCAAAAACTTCAAAAAATTTATTTTTCCTATTTTCCTAAATGAGTTCTTTAAAATCAAAAATATATTTGCAATAAATATTTTATATATGGGCATTTCCAGCGAAAAGTCTACTTTTTGTAACGTAACGCCAGCAAGCAAATAACCTTGTATTTCGGGCCCAAGTTGTTCAAATGTTATCCTTTTGGTTACAAAATGTAGAGCTAGTTGCGCTTTGCATCAAAGTATAAAAAAGTAAATTTTACATATAAAATATTTTGAGAAAAAATGTTATTTACTTGCTGGCGTTACGTTACAAAAACTAGACTTTTAGCTGGAAATGCCCATATCAGAAATAATTATAAGGAAAGATCTGCTTAGAAACCAAAAATTTGAAAAAATCTTAAATTCACAAAAATTTCGACTTTTTCTATAGTTTTTAAAAAATGCGAACCCATTTAAAATTTTTTTAACAAAAAATTTGATTGAATCAAATCAATTCAATTTTTAAAAATTTCTTCAATAAAAAATTATTTTGACATTTTACAATCTATACGTATGATTACTGTTAATTATATTTAAACAATAATCATACTCCCACTAAATTATTTGCGAATTGTAAAATGCGGTGTGTTTTGTAAAGCGGCTCATACACTTGCAATAAAATTGCTCAATTTTACGTATTGTACAATTTTATCGCAAATGTGTATGTGATATTCAAAGGTGGCACAATATATTGGCAACAATCAAAATACTTTTGATTTTTATTGCTCAACAAAAGAAAGTCAAATGTGTTGGCAACATTGTACAATGCTGTTTATGTTATTCGTATAGGTTATGTTTACCTTTTTATTGAATGAATGAAACCATTGTGCGGCTTATTGCATAATATAGGACAAAATGAAAATAATATGGCGAATATCCTATACAATAATATTGCAAGTGTATGGGCCGCTTAAGTTTTGAACGTAAATTTAATTAGGGTTTGTACAGAATGGCCGCTTGTTGCCGAGCCGAGCCGACTGACGCTTATTGCGAAAACTTGTTCATGCGAGAAACAAGTTTGAGTGTGCATAGCGGATGCGAGAATCAGCATTATTATCTATTATTTGTGTTTTATGTACGATTAAATTTTACTTATTAACGCATTTCTTCAAATATTCTTGATTTATTTATTAAATTTTTTTTTTAAATTTTGTTTATACGTTTTTTTAATTTTATTATAATTGTTATAATTTTATTTAATTTTTATTATTTATTTGAATTTTTATTTTTTGTTTAATTTTTATTTCATTTTTTAATTTTTATTTTCTTTTAAATTTTTATTATTTTTTTTTATTTTTTAATTTTTTAATTGCATGTTTTATTAACTTTTTCTTTAATTTTTGTTTTTAATATTTTAAAATGTTTTCCAAACAAGTTGATATCATAACAACATAACATAAACAATGTTATCGGCGCTGAAATATGCTTTGGAACTGTTTTCTAGCATTCAATCAGCTTTGCGCTCTGACCAGCTCGGCGCCCACTAGCGTCAGTCGGCTCGGTTCGTCAGCAAGCGGCCACTCTGTTCGCACCCTTAGGCCCTAATTATATAAAACGCAGCGCCTAATTTTGTTGTTGCTTTCTACAGAAATTCATGTACCGTTTTAAAATTGTCAATGCCACAAGTTATGAGGCGTTTCAAATTTTAAGAGGCAATTCTGTAGAAAGCAACAACAAAATTACAAAATATTCATGACTTTTTTTTGCTTTCAATGTGATTCATTGGCGTTGATTTGCGTTTAACATAATTAGAGCCTTAAAGTTTTTTCCATCCATTTTTGGATTGGTGCCCATTAAATTTAAATGAATATAAATTCAAAAAAGTGTAAACATCGGGCATGTTCCGACAATCGCAAAATCCTTATAATTTGCGATTCATACTTGAAATCGCATAATAGGGGTTTTGGAAATCGGTATAGCAAGAAGTTTGGCGATTTTAAATTGCAAATGCATGCGAAAGGGATCTAAAATATTTGTTAGATCGTAAGATAAACGCAAGAGTTTCAGAATACCATAAAATAAGCATGGCGTTTTGCGATTTTAAGTCATGCGATTGTTAGAACATCGCCGCATATTTGTTTTTCCAGAAAAGACTACAAATTGTAGACTGTTGATGTTTTCTTGGATCTTGGTGATTTCTTCTATACTTACCCAGCAAAAACTTTACATACCTGGTAAGATAGCAAGTAATGTTGGAGAAAATATACACTACTTATTTTTCGGCTGAATAACTACTTATTTTTGTTCAAGGTGTCCACAGAAATCAGTACTTACAATATACTTACTAGAAGCCAAAAAATCACTAGTTAATAGACCTAATAAGAAGTTATTGAGCACGTTACCAGTAAGTAAATATTCAGTACTGAAAACAACACAACTAATAAGTAGTTATTGAGCTGATTAATAGTTAGCAAATATTCAGTAGTAAAAATAATAGAAGTAATAAGTAGTTTCTGAGGTCATTACTAGTAAGTACTTATTGAAGTTTTTAGAATAATGACAATTGTAATGACAACTACTTACCAGATAACGTATGAAATAATTACCACCTGTTACCAAAATTCTAAAAGTTTTTCCTAGGAAATTATCTATTACCCAGTAAAAACTTCGCTTACTTTGTCAAAATGAATAGCTTCCTTCACTCATTATTTAGTAGCTTTCTGCTATGACTACTTCTATAGCTACTTCTTTCTGGATGTATGTAGGTAAAACAATAATGACTTACATTTGCATGCGTTCATAGATAGAATATGTATCAATAGTTTATAATAGCCCAGTAAAAACTTCGCTTACTTTTTTAAAATGAATAGCTTCTTTAACTCATTATTTATAAGATTTCTTTTATAACTACATCTCTAGCAACTTCTATTACAACTACTTTTTTCTGGATGTAAAAATATAATGACTTACTTTTGAAAGCGTTCATTTTGGGACATCCCATGTAAAATTCATTGGTTCTTTCAGTAGAATTGTAAGAAGTGCTCTTATGATTTTCTGATTACTCAACACATTATGTTGTAGGCGAAGTTTTTACTGGGAGTGAAAGTATTGAGTTTATCAAAACTAAAAATCTTGCTCTTGATTATACGGAGCACTTACCCAAATCTATCTATCTGTCTTCCTCCATATGGAACCACGCTATTGAATCTCAATTTACCTTCATTAAAAAGCCACCGAACAATGTTGAACGTGATATTACTTATCAACCTGAATAATAGCAATATTAACGCGAAGTTACTATTAAACATATAAATATAGTTTAATGTTCGTCAATTCCGTACACGTTATTACCAGACGTTGACTATTCGATATTTTCAACTAAATAATGCTTATGCTCTTTTCGTCGGATGTGTGTACATTTTAAGGATCTCTAAGGATATCTGTTCATTCGATACTTCTTTCTGTGTATTAATACCATCAAATGGCATCAAATTTTATACTTAAACTAGCTGGCCCGGCAAACGTTGTTTTGCCATATAATTTACTTCTTTCAGATGTTACAGTGTCTGCATGCCAAATTTAAAGAAAACCGGTTGATAAGTTAAAAAGATATTGGGATGGGGAGCTTTTACCGCTTTTGCCATATTTCACGCTCTAAATAAAAAAAAATATAGGCTATAACTCCTTCCAGATGTTACACTATTTGCCTCTCAAATTTCAAGAAAATTGGTTGATTATTTAAGGATATATAAGGAGGGGGAGATTTTACACCCTTTGTCCTATTTCATGCCCTATTACTTATTTCCTTTTTGATGTTACAGTATCTGCATGTCAAATTTTAAGAAAACCAGTTTATTAGTTAAGAAGATAAACTACACTGAAACACTACTCACGGCCCATAGAGAATGCATATAAAATTTGGTCAAAATCGGTCTAGCAGTTTTTGAGTTTAGCGATCACGACCTCAAATTTTTTTGTAAATTTTTTTGTAATATCATGTTATATTTGAATTTTTTTGTCTGAAAGAATTTAATCCATATATTAAATAAATAAGAGTCCTTTTGGCTACCTTTTCTTTGCCAGAAATCATTTGGAGACAATTTTGGATACTCTATATTGAAGTGAAGGGCATTTCATCGATCGTAGCAAACTTTCCAAACACTATTTTCTTAATAGTTTTCTACTGGTATTGGAACATATCGATTCCTTAACACAATAAAAGCTAAAGTGACAAAAACAAAATTTTACAGAAGCAGGTTTTGTTTTTATTATATTTCAAAAAAAAAATTTCATGAATGTTGGCGCTTAAGCTAAAATTGTTTTTGCTATAAAATCGTAACGGTACCTTATGAGACCATGACATTTTAGGAGATGATGCAAGTGTTGCCAATAAATTATTTTATTAAAATAAACGAATATCGAAAATGAAGCCGCCTTAGCTATTTTTGCGGTAAAGGCTCGATACGGCCAATAATTCACCCGACTTTACTGATGATTTGTACTGACAATCTATTTTTCAACATCAGTAATAATTCGGTGGATAAATGACTTTAAAAAATAATTTATGCACATGCAAAATCGTCTTCCGTTGTACCTAATTTCCTTATTTATAAAAATATCCTGCTTCTTGCAAGCGTTTTAAAATTGCTGCTTGCGTAGCCTTGACTTATTATAATAGTTCTACTTAATTTTACCAACAATCTTTATATAGCAATGACTTCCATTAATCCCTTGTAACCCTTTTTGGCTAACGTGGACGTTATAAGTCTTCCGTGTGAAAATTACCATTTCTTAACTACACAAAGCACATTCCACATCTTAAAACGGATAGAAAATATACAGTATAAGTTTTAGTGAGCAATCCATGTTCTTCTGGTGCCAATTTTTTTCCAAATTCGTTATCTATGAAGGAAAAATAAACCTTGTTTTTGACTGACCAAGTGAGGCTAAATGATAGATGTTTAACCTAATATACAAGTTATTTATAACAAAAGCCTTGTAGAGAAGTTAAGCCATCTGTAAGTCCTGAATTTTTAAGCTATAATCCCACTAATATAAGGCTATAGTAAATTAAAACGACATTCTTTAGGCTACTTTACACGGCATTGCAAAAAATTATGTAGAATGAGAAAAATCTTATGATGTAAAAGTAAAATGTATTGAGTTAGAGAGAATACGAATACAAAATCTCACAAGCGGTCGGTAAATGTTTCTTTTTTCTAAACCATTTTAGAAACTTATGTATTTTCATGACACCAGTGGTGTATTCTTACAGAGTATATTGAAAGTGGTATAATTTTTATACAATTACAAAAACAACTAAAATCAGCTCAGGAAATTTTCATGTTGTTTTTGTAAAAATTGTAAAACTGCAACCATCTGCTTCTTTGTTATTATTTTTGATTTTACTTACACCATCCGTGTAAACATGAAATACACTTACAACGGACTTTAATTTTTTTCTTTTGAACACGAAGAGAATTTCATATTATTTTGATTCTACAAAGTCGTAATACATTGTATTACCGTGTAAACTAGCCTTTACGAGGAATTAACTTAAAAAACGCTCCCTTAGATTTAAAGGGGTATATACTTTTATGCAAATATTTCAAAGTAAAATAAACAAATAAAATACGTACTCAGTAATTTTTGTATTGTACTGCAGCAGTAAAAGTGGTCCTGTCAAATGTTTAAAACAATTTTAGTTTTTTTTTTTTTTACAGATACAATAAAAAAGAGTAAGTCACTATATAAACATCACTCATAAATCCTAAAATAGCCTTGAGCTATATAAAAAATATAAGCAAGCAGCAAAAAGTATTCATTCATGCAGAGCTTACTCAAGTATCCTTAATCACTATATTATTTCAAATGGAAATCATTCTGATTTCAAACACACAATTTACATACACATTGACTCTTAATGGTACAAAGAAAACAAAAAAAAAAAAAAAAGAAACAAAAAAAGGACCAATAAAACAGTTATTGAATGCAACATAAAAATCCCTCATTTCATTCATCATTTCATATGAAAGCATTTAGTTGAATGAATGAACGTTTTTTGGTTTTCTTTTTTCACTTTCCTGATTCTTTGAATTGTACGAATCATCCTCATAATAGTCCACAGTAAGAAGTCATTAAATCAGAATGTAACAGTGTATTTATTTTTGTTTTCCTTTTAATGTAAATTCATTTCCAATTTAAATACCAAAACATTCACAAAGACCGCAATGAAACATTATAATCAATAAGTGTAAGTAGAAGAACAATCATGTACGTGCTGATAGTTTATAAGTAAAAGGATATTTCGATAATAAGAAAGCTTAATCGTTACATAGAAAAAACTTTCGAGTATTATTGTATATTAAGCACGAGCAATTAAATCCTCTTTTTAAGAATATTTTTTTTTTAAATGCCCTAAAATAACAATTTCCCCAACATGATACTTACTAACCTAAAATCAATATCGTCGTCCGGGGTTTAAGTGCTATATGTGCCAACAAAGCATTTTGAGAAAATCGATGGTGAAGCTTAACATTATTTTTTTTATAAAACTACTCGATAGAATTTTGTGATTTTCAAACCATTTAATTGTTTGAAAAAGATGATTCTGAGGATATATTTTTATCTCCCGACCGCATCTATAACGGGATTATTTCTAACGGAAATAAAAATCCTTTTTGCTCTAAACGCCACCTTAAGCATATTTCCTTGCAAATACAAATACGTAGAGCAAAGTATCATAAAAAAAAACAGTAAAACACACCAAAAAGTTTTAGTAAAATAACATTTTATTAACAAAAAACAATAATTAAAACTATTTACAAAGTTATTATAAATTCATAAATGATAATAAAAAAATCAGTATCTTATTTTATTTTAGTTATATAATAATTTTTGTCTGCATTAGAAATAATATTGAATAAAAATTTTAGAACAGAAATTTTATTATTTTGAATTTTTGCATTTTTTTTAACAATACTTTTCTCTGTATCAAAAATATTTAACGGTGTTGGGAATTTTTTCCGGTAACATTTTTTTGTTATATTTGCTGTTTGAAAATGAGGCTGCAAAGTTGAGTTTTTAAATTTTATCGTGAGTAAGTTTTTTTTTGAATATACTGAAAAACTTTTTAGTAAACGGAAGAACCGAAAAATTCAATTGGGTAGATATCTAAGAAAAATTCTTAAAATCTGGGAATTGCATTTCTACAACCTTATTTATTTCAGTTGTTTTGAATTTTTTTAAGTAGTTAACGAGTGACAAAATACTATGCTTGAGATATCTGTCTAAAGCACTGTGAACGCAACCTATTTCTTGGATTGTCCAGGCTCAGAAAACTTTTGACCTCTAAATGGTCTGACAAAAATTTTAAAATTGCTGTGGACATCATTTGATTTTTATTTTGGTAAACACACGACTCACTTCACATAACTGTACGCCATTAAATGACGTATAGAGCAAAGTGGCACCAAAAGGTTCTGTTTAAAAATATATAGAGCAAAATGGACACGATATATACATATCAGCAATGAAGAGAGATGTCCAAAAAATGGATGGCAGATTTATATAATTTAGGGTCGAAAACCTTAAATGGCGTTAATTACTCAAAATTGTCAAAATGGTGTATGGAGCACATAAACCCCCGGGCGACGCACAGTGGTATTTTTTTGGCAAAAAGTCTATTTTTTTACAGTTATTTTTTAGAAATCTAATGATGATATTCTGTAAAGAACTGTTTCATTAGTAGAAAACCATGATTTGTTTTCGAAAAAAATAAAATTTTGTATAAAAAAGAGTGTGTTAAAGTTATCTAAATATTATGCAACGAAAACTGATGAAAATTTTACTACATTTCAGTTGTTTATACAATAAATATGGTTCAACTACCAATAGTTTAAGAGCATTTGTATTAAAATATAGTATTTTAAATTTAATAGGAAAGAAAAAATATTTAAATTTTATATATAGTTTAAGAGATCTGAGCAAATCAAAATGACTCCAAAAAATTTAGCATTTGCAGTTTTCATTAGAAAAAAATAAGTTAGCTCGGTCTACCTCCGTGTTGGTAATACTACTAAATAAAAGTTTGGAATGTTTTCTTTCATTTTATGTAAAAAAATTCTGCGACTTTTTGCGATCGCTGAACAAACTTATAAATTTTGTGATAAAACTCACGTATTTTTTGTGAATATTTACAATAAATTGCAATGCATATTTACAATAAAAGGTTTTGTATACTTTTAGGCTTTTACTTTTACTTTTACTTTTACTTTTTAATAACTGATTGACAGCAATATCGAAAAAGTGCATAACAAAAAAAGAAAAACAAAACCATATGATTATTTGAAATAATAATATTTGCCAAAAAAAGTTTAAGAAAATTATTAAACGTTACTTATATTTAAACTGGGTTCATTTTGTGTTTCATATAGTGAATTGTGCAAGGAACTTATAAATTGCAATAATAATGTGGATTTATTAACTGATTTCATAAAAACAAAAAACATGGTGCTTACTATTAAAGAAATTCAAATTGTGAAAAAATCAGTTCAAAAGCGATTTCTTAGTCACTTTTTTAAGCGTTGGGCCGAATCTCACAGAAATAACCAAAGGCTCAGAGCAAAATTTTAACATTCCACGAGCACTCCTTATATTTTTTGCCAAACATTGTATGGACAAATCCCTCTGTGCAACGTCTCGCTCTAGAGCTGAACCCGCGAAACACCAGGATAAGTACAACTTTTTCTGCGCCTACATATTTCATCCCGGTAACTATAACCTTCGCCGATTTTGGCTGTCGTACAGTGTATTATTGTATATTCATTGATAGAAACTAAAAATCCTAACCTTTGGATTATTTTTCGGAGTTTTTCTCTGAAATTTAAGAGTTTGTAACTTTTGTCTCTTAGATAATATTTCAGGCAGAAAGGGAAATAGTTTACCGCTTAAAAAAAAACTAAGTTAACAATATTCAACTTATACGACGTCAATAGATGCAGATAATAATATTGTTACGTTACTGCCTTTCAATAACGTTTTGGTTTATTTCCTTTATAATAAACCGTTTCGAGTTCTTTATTGCAACTTTAATAAAATAAATAAAACACAAACACTTTAAACACTGTTTACAATTTACACAACTTTATTTAGTACAAAGTCACTCTAACAAACCGTAATTTATAGCTTTTATTTATTACCAACTATAATTTCTTCCGCGTTATACGTTATTGACAAAGTCTGAACTAAGAATGATCTTATTACGCTAGTCGCCTCTAGTATTTATACAGCAATTTGGTTGTCTAGAACATTCGAAATGTTTTTCGAAGGTTCGAGGCTTTACTATTCACCACATTTTAATTTGATTTATGGCAGCGCTAATGTTTACATAATTTTACCTCTTATACTGAAGCTTTTTTAAAGGTCATTTCTAGGTCTTTCTGCACATTGGGATTGAAGTGTACTAAATTATAACAATTTTTAATAACAATGTAAACTAGTTAAATTACTTATGAATACAAGACAACTAATAAATACAAGACAACTAATAAATACAAGATAACTTATAAATACAACTAATTTTTAACTAATAATTACAACTAATTCTTAACTAAAGCTACTTTCGTAACAATATTCTTAAATCTCCTTTTGTGTCTCCCTACATATACTTATTAATTTGTTGAGGATTCTATTGGCTGAATAACTTAAAAATGCGGGACTTACAACAGATGGCGTAAGTTTGGTTAAATCTATAATTTCTTCTATAGCATTGTTCAATTATTCATTGAACATTAAAATATAAAATTTTGTGGCAACAAAGCATAATTTGTATGAAGCTTGGTTTTAGCTCTGTCACTTGATTTGTAAAAGCTAAGCTTACGGTACGTACAAACTCTAGATAAAAACCAAATTGAATAATTGTTAAAGCCCTTATGATACTACATTTTTTATTCATTGAATTGATATAGAATTGATAGAAAGAAACAGTAAATGTTAGAAAGAGCAAACTATAAAAAATTTAAGTTTTTTTTATTATGGTTTTGTTTGTTTTATTAAATGTTGTAAACTTTTTGTTTTTGAGAAAAATAAAGGGTTATCCATTTTGCGGTTTCAAAAGTAAACGTAAATAAAACACATATAAAATTTTTTTTTCACGATTTTTCCTTTTTATTATAAAGTTTGAACGTTGACATTATTGTAAAACACTATATCATTTAAATGACCACCACGCGAAGGGTTGCAAGCATACTACAAAAATGGTGATTCTGGCACAGCCACATATCGTGTTTTAAGAGGAGATTATGGTTTACATAATCGTCCAACTACGCAAGCAATTGGCAAAATTGTGAAGAAATTTAAAGAGACTGGAGCGGTTACAGATGTTGTAAGGCCAGTGCATCATCGTTTCGCTCGTTCCGCTGAAAATATCGCTGCTGTAAGTGAAAGTGTTGCCGAAGACCCGAATGTGTCGATTCCTCGCCGTTCTCAGGAATTAGGAAAAGTCGGTATGATAACCGTCTTTTTTTTGCCTGCTATTGAAGAATACGACTTGGAGAATAAGTGGTTTCTACAAGACGGTGCCACATGCCACACAATAGAGATTTCCTGGCCGTGTAATTTGTCGTCGTGGCGACATCAACTGGCTACCAAGATCATGCGATTTTACACCATTAGACTTTTTTTTGTTTGGCTACGCGAAAGACAGTGTTTGTGCAGATAAACCTTTAACTCTTGAGCACTTAAGAACCAACATTCGTCAAGTTATGTCTGAGATACCGCCCAATATGTGTCAAAAAGTGGTCCAAAATTACCTCAAAAGAATCAGTGCTTGCAACACTTCGCGTGGTGGTCATTTAAATGATATAGTGCTTTACACATAATGTCAACGTTCAAACTTTATAATAAAAAAGAAATATCACGAAAAAAAATATTTTATATGTGTTTTATTTACGTTTACTTTTGAAACCGCAAAATTGATAACCCGTTAAAAACAAAACAAACAAAAAGCGGTAAATCGCTGAATTTGCCCAAAAACCGCTGATTCAGCAACACTTTTAATTTGAAACAATAAATTTCAGTATTTATCAAATATGAAAAATTGGGAATTTAGCACGTCATACAGAAATCTTATTAATGATAAATTTTGTATTCCCGTAAATAACTTTGATGTCAATTTTACATTTTTTTTGACATAACTTAATTTTTTATCGATAACTTAAGTAAATTTTTTGACAGTTTGCCATTAATCTTAGTACGGCTTAACTCTTTGCACTTGGTTAATTTTTCTATTACATTAAATTTATACTGTTACCAAAACTTTAACAATGCATTAAAAATATAGTGTCATAAAGGCTTAAAAAACCCGATCTCTATTAATACCCGAAATGAATCCCTGTGTTTTTATTCTTTTATATTTTCGAGGAAATATTACGAGGAAAACAACCTTTTTTGTAAAAAAAACCGCAGCAGAATAACATCGAGAGCTCACCGAAGCTTTTGCTGAATATGTTTTATCCATTTCAGCGTTCGAGACATGTTTTATGCGGTTAAGAAGCAGTGCTTTTGATAAGGAAGGCAAAAACAGACCAAATCAGTCAAAAAAAAGTTCAAATATTACGAGTTGCATGCATTAATCTCTTATCTGCTTTCAGATTCTTGTCAAACTTAACAAGAGCTTGAAAAATTAATCGATGTCACTCAAACAGCAATTTCGATACCAATGCAAGCAGCAGGATTCATTCAAAAGAAAGCAAAATATCCCAAAAAAGTGGAACAAAATAACAAACATTTTAAAATAATTAAGGAAAATTTGTTTAATCTCTTTAATATTTTAACAATTTTTTTAACATGTTTGTAAATTGTCATATTAACAATTTAATTTATTTGTAGAAAATTATTAGGTGTGTGTGTGTGTATTAGAGTGACCGGATCTTATATGGGGGGATAAAAATGTCGGAATTTTTTTGGTCTTAACCCCACAAAACGATTTCCCTTTCCAGATATTGAGATAGCCAAAATTTTAGCTCGATTAAACAACGCTAACCCAATGCGCTCCTCGTTCAAAATTTTGAAAAATCGATATTTTGGGCGAAAATCTGACATGTGGAGCCATAACTCCAGAACTGTAAATAATAAAAACAAGCTTAATTTCTCAAAAGATAGCTAATATTTATTTTTAAACATAATTGTTGTCATTTTGTTACAACAGCTTTTTTTCTGTTTGTTTTGTATATATGTAATATATATATACCTGGTTTTTACCCTGCAAACAAATGGAAGATATCCCCAAAGGCAATAGTTTAGCAATATCCCCAAATTTTCATCTAATAGCCAATTTACACTACAACGAAATCTAGTACTTACGAGATTTCGAGCCACATCTAGTGGTTTTTGACTAGATTTCCCATACAACACTAAATCTACTTTGTGACTAGATTTCGACGAAATCTACTCAAAATCTAGTAGTACTTAGTTTTGCAACTATGGTTTTTTCCATATAGCACTAAAAAATACTTCCCTGCATAACAAAAATATCACATTTTAATTAAAAACAAAACAAAAACTGTTGAAAAAAAAAAAAAAAAAAAAATTGAGAATTTGTAAAAAATAAAAAAAGGACAAATAACACAGTACAACAGCCAATCTGGGGGGTGAGAAATTCCAAGTCAGGGTGATGGTACTAGGTCAGTATAGTAAAACCCTCAAAGGGTTTGGCGTTCGTATGTGTCAGTTTATTTTTATGACATTTTAAATTTTTTCCTTATCTTGATGTTTTTTTGTTTAACATAACTCGAGAACCACTTGTCCGATTTTGCTAAAACAAACTCAAAAAAATTTAGAATTACAATTTCTTTAATCCGTTCATATAACGTTTTTCTTTATAATCAACAGTTTTGCCGGTAAAAATAAATTTGTGGAGAAAAAAAAATATTTGTTTGCCTAAAAATAGGCAATATTTATTAAAATAAATTTTAATTTTTAGGCAAAAAAATATTTTTTTTTCTCCACAAATTTATTTTTACCGGCAAAACTGTTGATTATAAAGAAAAACGTTATATGAACGGATTAAAGAAATTGTAATTCTAAATTTTTTTGAGTTTGTTTTAGCAAAATCGGACAAGTGGTTCTCGAGTTATGTTAAACAAAAAAACATCAAGATAAGGAAAAAATTTAAAATGTCATAAAAATAAACTGACACATACGAACGCCAAACCCTTTGAGGGTTTTACTATACTGACCTAGAACCATCACCCTGACTTGGAATTTCTCACCCCCCAGACAATAATCCAAAAAATGTTCCATAGTGTAATTGGTAAAAAAAGTGATGTTGATTATAAACTAAAGATAATGCAAATTTTTTAATGTCTATTTCTTTATGTGTTTGTATGTGTTACACAAAAATATTTTAGTCATTGATTTGTTATAAAAACCAAATCTCGCTAATTTCAAAGCGGTATAATGTAAACGCACTAGATTTTGAGGAAGATTTCAAATGAAATCTACTAGATTTCGTTATAATGTAAATGGCCTATAAGAGAAAATAATCAAAGTAATTTTTTATTTTCTAAGCAAAAAATTTTATAATATATTTGTACGTCATAAATAAAAAATTTAAAATTATAAAATCTAAAATATTATGCAAAAGGTAAATATGTACAAATATAAAATAAAATAAATCTGTTAAATATAAATCTTTTCCTTTTTAACTTAATCAAGATATTACTCCACCCTCATAATGGATACAATTTTAAAGGAATTGGTTGGAACATATGGTGGAAACTACATAATTATTTCAGTTTTCTTAATTTAATTATAAAATATATTTTTTGTAAGCATAATTTATATTTATTTTTTTTTATGTAAGTAATTAAAAATGTGATATTCAATAAAAAGCTGTTCTTATTTTTACAAAAGTCATTTTTTTTTTTAAATGCAAACTCTTCTTTTTATCATTCCAATGATATTTTGGCGATATCTTTCTATTTTCTTATTAGTGCTTATCTGGCAATATTACTAGTTTATCATCTAGAAGAATCGCTTTTGTATTGCTTAGGAGTATTGCTATCGAGACACGTTTCTTCCCGAAGGAAGTATCTTCTGCAATACGAAATCGATTATTGCCGCAATAATATTTTTCATCCAGGCAATACGTTTGGCAATACATATGGAGTATTTCTGTGTTTGCTGGGTATATTTTAGTACATTAGACTTATCAGTATTACTTGTTTTTTATTATATTTCTAGTTGAAAGTCATAGCTCGGTTTGACTTAAAATAACAACAATTTTTTTTATAATATAAATTTTAAAGAACAATATAAGCTTTCTTTTGAGATATTAAGCGTGTTTTTATTATTACAGTTCTGGAGTTATGGCTTCATATGTCAGACTTTCGCCTAAGATATCGATTTTTTCCAAATTTTGAACGACGAGCGCATTGGGTTAGCGTTGTTTATTCGAGCTCAAATTTTGGCTATCTCAATATCTGGAAAGGGGAATCATTTTGTGGGGTTAAACCAACATCGATTTTTTGTGGTCACTCTAGTGTGTATTTAGTTATTTATTATTTAGTGTCAAAAATTAAAAAACTTAAAAAAATAAATCTTTATTTTCAATTTAAAACCTTTTACAAAATAAACGATGTGGTAATTTGTATGAAATTTAATCAATCTATACGATAAGTAAAGTTTTTTTTACTGATTCATTAAGAACTGTTAACAGGTCTGCTTTGAATTCTTGTTTTAAAATAATACTATAATTCATGTCCAGATGCCGTTTTGTGTTGATGTCAGAACCTCATAGAGCATCCAGTGCCATGTTTTTCTTACTAAACTGTGTCTGTAACTTTTTTGGCGATTAGTAGCTGCCACGTAAGGAAATTAATCGCCAATTTACAGAAAAAGTGTGCCTGTAATATTTTTGTGAGGAAAGTTTCCGTTTTGAACTGTCAAATAAACTCTCGAATAAAAATGGGGCGAGAAAAAATTTTAACACTAAAAAACAATTAAAAATGCAAAAAAAAGAATAATAACAATTTTATTTTGTTCTTGGCACAAGTTTTTATTGTTTAATTATTTTGCTTTTAAGAATTAAAGTCGCACTTAACATTATTTGGTATAGCCGATGGTTGTATTTCTGCCGCCGTCGTTGAAAAATTTTCAATTTTAGTAAATTTTGGTCGCCGTCAAGGATATATTTTATAGGCGTTCTCAACTTCTGCAATGTCACATCGGCTTCGAGTGCAATGTTATGACATTTATGGCGTTATCTCTTTTGATAGTTTTCGACATGAGTTACAGACACACTTTTTTCTCACTTTTCGAGAAACGATGGAATAATTTGTTTCACATTTTTTTGATGCGAGAATTTTTCACTAAAGTTACAGAACATGGGTACAGGTATATATTTGTTGCTTAAATAAGTTATGATAGTTTTTGTGATGTGATTAGTTAGATACAAAATATTTTTAAACAAAAATTTTATTCGATATAACAAACTGAGTGTTAAAAATATTTGTTGAGTTTAAATAATTTTGTTTATGTTTACAAATTCAGTTGTTGCCTTTCAATTAAAATATTAACTGTATTGACAAATATGATTTCCAATACTAAAAATTATTTGTCGTAATATTTTTCTGTGTAACTTTGAAAGATAATTTTGCGTGTCCTGCTTAAACGACATAAAAACAAGCAGTTTTTGCATCGAATTGTTACTGGCGATAACAAATATAAGAATTTTGTATCATAAGCCCTACGCGCAAGAAATCGTATGTGAAGCCCAGCCAAATCCCATCCACCAAAGCAAAGTCAAACATCCATGTCACCAAGGTATTGCTCTGTATTTGGTGGGAACAGAAGGGTCCCTTCTATTATAAACAACTTAAGCCAGACCAGATGATGTTACAGGACCATTACCAAATAAATTTATTCAATTTTAAGTGAACATTGCCTGGCATATACGACCAGATATGAATCCGTAATACTTCGAAATAATAAAGCATAAAAGGAATACTTTTTACTTTCTCAGCAAGCTGCTTGGATTACAAAATTCTCCTTGCCTGTTTTTTCTCACTGTAAATACAATAACAGCAATTTGTTTTCGCTCTTATAAAACTCTGTAAATCATCTGTCGCTTAACACATATAAGCCGAAATATCTTAGAATATGTGGAGGCTCAAGCCTGAGGCGAAGCAAGTCAAAAACGAAAATTCAGAAATATTTTGAGTAACTGAACTGCCATGAATTTCTTTAGCCATTGATTTGAGCTTTTTACTCTTTTCCTAGGAACGAAATACTTTTTGATTTATTCCGATACAGAACTGGATAAATTTAAACTTTGTGGATGGTTTCGCACCAGTTTTGAAATTTATATATGTATTATATTTTATGACTTGGTTCGATTCAGCTCTGAGCCCTTTATGTTTTGCCCACTACTGGGAATGCCATTTTACAAGCAACAACCTAAAAAGCATACACTTGCCTCAGGAAGTAGAACTGTAGAATGTCCTTTGTGCCTTAAATAGCCAATTGTACAGTCAAGCATGTTTTCAATAAAATTGTTCATGTATAAATATTGAAAGCGAACGTTGAACATAAATTATAAAGAATAATAAATTTTATTTAACATTTGTTTTCCCCTTAAAACCAAAACAAAAGCAGCAAGATCATATTCAACGAAACCAACCAGCACCAACAATTAAAATAATAAAATGAATGAACGAAATGCGAGCAATAATTTTTAAGACATTAAATATCCATTGTACGTATTTTTAATGATGGCCAATAACATCGCCAATAATTATTTTTAAAATAATTATCATGTGTTTTAAGTTTATTTTTGTTTTACTTATACGACGAATGAATGGTACACAGAATAAGGTAACCCCAGTTGCCCAACTGAATATTGTTTACGAGCCTTACATTATGTCACAATTAGTTTAACTGCCTGTTTTTAGAAAACGTAAACAAGTGAGTGAGTGAGAAGTTATATTGAAAACAACAATAAAAAACGAAAATTTGTTTTTGTTTTCAATATAATTTCTCACTCACTCACTTGTTTACGTTTTCTAAAAACAGGCCCTAAAACTTTGTTTGTTTACAAATGAGAAAAATACACACATTTTTTAAATCTATCATGTTGTTTTTGCCTTGCTCTAGAACTAGGGCTGCCTTATTAATTGTACCATGATACGACGAGTGCAGCATGAGCATGAAAAGGGGAAAATTGAATTTTTAATAAAAGCATCTACATCAATACAAAGTATAGTGAATACACTTCATTAACACAATATAAATCAGTTTTTAATTAGGAAACATTATACTGCGCCATTGAATGGGGAAAATTTCATATTTAACATTTAAATTTTAAAATAATAAAATATATGAATATTGAAGTAACAGTGGTTTATCGAGAAATTTGGATGCCCTAGAGCGAATTTATTACATAGCATAATTAAATTTTAAATTTTTTGGCAGTTAGTTTTATAACGTTTTTAGTTGCTGGTTTACACACATCAATTATCACCTTGAGTTTTAAGGAGATAGCGAAAAAGAAAATGGAAAGGGGTACAGACTTGACCGTACATGTAAATTTGCTTTTTCCTTTTGTTGTTGTGTTTGTAATATCCTTAATTACACTGGTTTACAGCCAAAAAATACCAAGAACGCCACATGCCTAGATAAGTTTTTATTTTTTTTTTCTAAGTACCGTTTTTTAAAAAACGGTACTTTTGTGTTTTTCGGTGTATGGTCCCACTTAAACCCTTGTGGAGCCCAACCGAAAAGTCCGATCGAGATAAATATTGTTAGTTCCTCATTCGCGAAGATCCATCCAAAAAAAAAAAACGCAAAAGTTCAAGACGCTCGTCATATTAATTTAAATTTTTTGAATTAACGCCAAATATATTGTGTGAGCAATGAAGATGAAAATATTGTCGTTCCACAAAATCCTTAAAAAAAACTTTATTTTTCATCCGATTTTTTTCAAATTACGCTTAAATGTTGGTAATTAAATAAACTATTTGGTAAAAAAATAAAACATTCCAGCTCTTTACTATAACGTAGAAAAAAAACGAAATTAAAATGAAAAATTTTGAAAAAAACGTAAAAATAGGCAAATTTTGAAATTTGAGGTGCTATAACTCAGCCACTTCTTACCAGATAGAAATTTGCAGCATATTGACTGAAAAGGCATTCAATTACCTTTCCAACGATATGCCATTTATCTCATTCGGACTCATTCATTTCGGTTGGGCTCCACAAGGGTTTAAAAACACAAAAGTACCGTTATCTAAAAAACGGTACTTAGAAAAAAAATTCAGCGTTTTTCGTGTTCAGGAGGTCCAAATTAACTTATCTAGGCATGAGGCGTTCTTGGTATTTTTCCAAATTAAAAATTTGTAAAGCAGTGTTATCTATGTTTAAGGTTAAAACAAGAAAATTGAAGGCAAAAATTGATTACATATGAATGTACGTTCGGGTTCAAAAGAGAACCTACGAATACCTGTTTGGCTAAACCTAACGTGTCTGAACCAAAACTATCTCTATTGTACACGTGCAAGTTGTGGTTGTAGTAGGCTTATTACACCGTTGGTAACAACAAAAAATATTCATCTAATACCCCAAATTCTGGTTGCTTAAATCATTTGAAGCCGATTTCGCTTTAAACTCTTTTAACGGTCTATTAAAAACACTTCTTTTTACGAACGACGTAACGGAAATAATAGTTGACGCAGAAGTTGTTACCCAATGTTCTTTGACTGAAATTTTGTACCATTAAAAAACGTTGGTTTTGCTTTAGATTGTGTCTATTTGATGTCAAAATTTTTGTTTTATTAACTCTTGTGTTAATACCCGGGTACTATGGTACCCACCTAAGGATTTTAACATGAAAAAATTGTATTAAGAATTACAATTTTTAAAAAATATTTTCCAAACATGTACATTTTTTATATGAGATGAAACAAATAATTAGAACCACTAAAAAATATCTTATAATACTGCAAACACTAAAAAAAAATGTATTACAGCGGTTAATCGACTGAAATTAACCGGTTTAATCGTTAGCCGAAAATTGCCAATTTTAAATTAACCGATCAGTTAATCGGGTAGTAATTAATCGGTTAACCGATTAACGGTAAACCGAATGAATACCCTACTAAGAAAGCATTTGAGGGCATTTAAAAAATTTAACATGTATCTAAATATGCTTCAAAATGGTGAAATATGCTCTATAAAACTATAAAATGCTGCAAAAATGATTTTTTTACTAAAATATGCATAAAAATGCTGCAAAGGCTGAAATATGCAAAAATATGCACTAACAACACGACGCCAAAATTCATAAAAAACCCCTAAATCAAATAAATATATTGTTTATGCCTTCATTGGTCGCACAAGGAAAAACATGCAATTGCATATTTATGGTTTCCCTGATAATAATTAAAGTAATTATGATAGCAACATAGTGCCCAGCAAACATGTTTAATTTATGTATACAAATAAAGAATTGTTCTCTTGATATCAAATGATCGACTCAGAATCATTTTCCATCCGTCCGTCCATTCGTCCTGCTTGCTGGCTGCTTGTCTGTCCAGTCCATGTAACGTTATGCTCAAAGTACATGTAACAGTTTTGAAGATAAATTTATGAAATTTGGTTCATACATTTTAATTGTCATAAGGACACAGCCTATTGAAAATAATGAGAAACGGTCCTTATTTCCACATAGCTCCACAAACATCATTCCGGAATGGTTTTTGTGTCATTAAACTTTCTAATTATGTTGGTATTAAGATTTAATATCAATTTTCTGTTTACGAACGAATATGCAGCAAAATTTAGTACTGTATTTTATTTATATATTAAGGTTTAAAATGGTTTACATATGAGCGCATGGTTAAGCTTGGCTAATACTTAAAATTCTTACCAAATTTTTACATGCAGCCAAAAAACATTACATAATTCGAATGTATTCACAAAAAACTGGACTTATTATTCTAAGATCCGAATTTACATTTGGTTACCTTAACAATTACGTTTAACGCTACTTAATTGTAATCTGAAGAATATTTAAAATATGCCGTGAAACTTCTTGAATTTTTTTTTGGTTATAAATCGTCAACGTAAAGAGATGTAAATTCTGTCGATATTTTTGAATATTGCTATTGACCAATCATCTGATATTTTTGCCGAACTATTACGTTTCGAACCTTTGGTAACCCCAATTGTGAGGTGGTCATATACTAAGATTTTCCGCTGTGCAAGGAGGCAGCCAGCCATCTAGACGGACGGATGGATGGATATCATTAGATCAACTCGGAAAATGATTCTGAGCCCATCGGTATACTTAAGAGTGGGCTTAGGACCTATATGTTACATACATCATACACGCAGAGAAAAACATGTTTAAATATGGTCACCTCCAACAAGACTATTTTTAAAGAAAATTTTAAACATATTATGGCTAATATAACCATATTATTGTCATCTACAACTATATTATGGTGGGATTAGTCCTCCATCAAGAAGCCTCAACCATATTACGGTTGCCACTAAACACGTTATGGTTAAATATGACAATAATTTGTTTTAAAATTAACAATAGTATTTTCCTCTTTTTCAAGAGCAACATGCTATGGTTGAAAACCAACCATGCTATTATAAGTGTTAAACATGTTTTAACATGTTCGAAGGCAACCATAATATGGTTGTGGCTTCTTCAGGGAGGAATAATTCAACCATAATATGGTTGTCGGTGACAATAATATTGTTAAATGCATCATAGTATGTTTAAAATTTTTTTTAAAAATAGTTTTGTTGGAGGTGACCATATATAAACATGTTTTTTCTCTGGGTGTACAACAGTAATAACGCATAATACCCTCTCCATTATTGTGTTGTCAGTATAAAAAGGAGTTAAACAAATAGAATGAGGCATCACCAAACAGCAGTCCGCTAACGACTTACCCCGTTATGCAAAAAAGTTAAAGTTCACATTAGTTAACCAACACATAAAAATCCATTCACTTTTGCTGGGCTTAATGTGTTGGTTAACTTATGTTACTTTAACTTATTTTTGCATAAGGAGGTTAGTCACTAACAGATCTGCAGTAGGTTCGCAAAGGAGTTGGAATTAACTTTCACGAACCTTAAAAATAATTCAACGTCAATGCGAGAAACACTAGACAGTTTGTTAAAGGAATCAGTTCAATTATGGCAACTTGATTCCTTGCCTTCGCGATGTTTTATTTTTTTAATTTTTGCTTTACGGTATCAAAGATTCGGTACCGCCGAATAAAGCACTTTAGGTCCTTAAAACCGAAATAAACAACACAAACTATTTGACAAAGAAGCCAAAATATTACGTTTGTACAAATTTATTGTGTTGTTAGTTGAGGTGTTTACATGTTGGCGCAAAAGTTTGAAGCATGTTTGTTCGAAATTCAAAAATATTTCGCAGGCATGTTGAATATTTGTCAAACTGTTTGTGCTGTTTGCTGCTAAATTTATTAATTTTAAGTAAACATTTTAAGAGTAAAAATAGAGAAGAAGAGACATAATTTATAGACATGAAATAAAACAAATTTTTAATAAAATTTACACAGTGCAATATATAATTCTGTTCGATAACACTGTGTGTAATTTTTTAAGTCATGGAAAAATAACCATATACGGACACCACTACGTGATAACAGATCAAAACTAAAAGACCCGTGTCTCCCAGTTTTGCCCAAAGACATGCCCTTTTTGTTATGGGCCCCCAAAGATTTGGGGCCTCAGTGTCATTTTTGCAAAAGAGTGATCATTTTCTCAACCTCATATTTATCTCACAAACCGTTCGGAATTTCAATTAACCCTCTGAAATTTGTTACTTTTGCGGCTGCCTAAACGGTATTAAGCGTCATTCCTAGGAAGTTCATATTAGTGGTCTGCATGTGTGCGATTAAACGACACATGAATTCACATATCAATTTAGCAAGTAGTGTGTTGTGTGTGATTTTAGAATCATACGCAATTAATACCTACAAAAATTTTTGAAATTTTTTGGCGATTGCTTGTTTGGCGATGATTACGCGATCCCATTCAGGGAATACGAATCGCAAACCATCGCCTACGCTTTACAACTATGCGATTAATATGCGAGCGCACACAAGTAGCGGCAATCATCAGTGTTTTTTTATAACTTTCGATAGAATTTTTTTTTTTTCTTGTTGTTGTTTTGTTAAGGTAACGGGAAAATAAATATTTGGTTTCAAGGGCAATTAAAGTGATTTGTGAAAGGTGTTTTATTGAAATTCATATAAATAATATTAAATAATTAACAAAAGAAATAGTTTAATATTTTTATAGTAGTGATCAGTGAAAGGTGTTGTGTTTAAAAGTCATAAGTTAATAAAAATGTAATTCAAAAATGAATTAAAAAATAAATGAATAAATAAATAAAAATAGTATTAAGTATAAATAGCGTAGAATAGCGAGCGAATCGCTACCCGAGTATCGCTCACAATTCGCGGTACGATGTCCACGCGAATCGCGGTACACGATGTCCACGCGAATCGCGGTACACGAATCGCGTGGTTGAAACATGCGAACGCGATTCGCCAGAGGATCGCATTTAGCTTCCACGCGATGCATCGCAGCGATGTTAGACAACTTGCCGGCGATTCGCGGGCGATGAAAATTGTTTGCAGGGATTGTGTGTAAGAAATAACCTATGTGTGCAAAGCGTTCAATTATTTATGTGAGTGTTGTGAGAGAAATATTTAATACAGGTATAAATAACAAATATGCTCTTTTATACGAGTAAATACACTTGTGTAACGATGTACACATTGTGTTTTATCAACACAACATGTGTTTTGCGTTTAAAAAATTTTTTTTATCGAATGAACTTCATATGCTTTAGAAAATTGTTAATGAGATCTTAGGTACATATTTGTAGTTGATTGTTTCCTTGAATTTTTAACGGTTTGCTACCTATGGAGACACGGGTCTTTTTTTTTTGGTCTCTTATCACGTAGAGTTGCCCGTATATTGTTATTTTTCCATGATTTAAAAAATTACGCAGTGTTATCGAACTTAAAAAAACTAATAACTTTTTGTTTGTATAAATTATGTTTTTGTCGTTTATTTTCAAATGGAAAAAGTGCATCAAGTCGTTTGATTAGGAGGCAAGTTATGGCATTCGACATCGTTCAGTTTAAAGCTTAAATCATTATCGAATGCCGTAATTTACAAGCAGATTATTTTATTTGTTTTTTCTGTGTATGAAAAAATTCAAAGCGTATAGAACTTTCCAGTGTTCTATACAAAAATATCGGACGCTAAGAAACGTAACGTTAACAAAATAAAGTACCTTTAAATTAAATTTCATCTCAATATTACCAAATTTCCTATTATTTGTTTGTTCCTTCTATTGGAATT
Organism: Pollenia griseotomentosa; assembly: GCA_963931875.1. NCBI lineage: Eukaryota > Metazoa > Arthropoda > Insecta > Diptera > Polleniidae > Pollenia > Pollenia griseotomentosa. The sequence continues at coordinate 41,737,371 of OZ007563.1, forward strand.
TTTTAAATTTATTAATTATTTTCTGAATGACTGGGTCACAAGTGAGGCATATAAAATATTTCAAGCTTAAATTGAATGGGACTTTATCTCCTAACGATGTCCAATAAACAAAAGCATTATTTTTCTTTTTTTTATAACACGTTTTTGACTTTTATCCCTAGACAGTTTTGACATTTGAATTGTGTTTTATTAGAATATCTAAAAGTAAACTTTTCTTAAGTATTTGTTATTTTATGTATATTATTTTTTTTGTACACTTTTTTTGTAGTCCTTTTCTTTTATTAAACAAAAATTTAGTGTTTTGTAAAGATTAGTTTAGATAGAGACGTGATAAAGTGTCTGCTTAAATGTTGATGCTCTCCTTCGAATACAATTGTTTAGGATGTGTTTAATGAGGTGGAAATTGGATGAATTTTATGTTTTTGTTTTATTAATCTTGTAATGAAATTAAAACAAAAAGATAATAAATTTGGTTAATATTTTACAAAAATGTTTTATTTGTATACTTGCGAGCTTCACAATAATTTTTATTACATGTTAGTATTTGTATATTTTAATAGCTTTAATGTTTGTTCTGGTAGACAAAATACAAATACATGTTTCATGTAGTTTATTTAGAAAAAGATATAACAATTCATTTCAAAATATATAGTTCTGGAATTTGAAATCGGTGGTAGTTTTAAAAAAAGTAGAGATACTTATACTTTTAATAAGTGTAAGTATATATAAGTGGTCCTCAAGGTATTTTTTTAAAATTTCTACACAGAAAATTTTTCAAAAATTTGTTTGAGCTTAAATTCACTCAAATGCGATTTTCAAAACATGGCTGATTATTTTTGGATATTTTAACATTAAAAATATCTATCCAAATTTAATTTCTCAAATTTAATTTCTCAGGCTGAGTAAAGATTAATCACATCTTTGTTATTTTTAACAAAAGTTAATTGCTTGACATGTTATTCAAACTATAAAATAAGGGTCTTATTACAAATTTTCAAGAGATAAAATATTGCAATTATCAGTCGGTGACCGAAACTATAAAAGGACTAGTCCAAACACGCGTGTAAAATGTAGCCCACAAGGGACTAGGACTAGTCCAAAAGTAACCCAAACGTTAAAATCAATGCCTAATATCTCAGAAACCATTAAAAATTTCGCGGAACTGGTTTTGGAACTAGAAAGGGGGTTAAAAAAATAAAGGGTGGTTAAATTTTAAGTGCCGATGTTGATTTTGAATAAAACACAAATTATTTAGAAAGTTTTTGTCATTTCTTTTTATTATGATAATATTGATACGGTTCAATTATGTATGGAACAATATATCGGCCAAATGGCCGCCGCGACCTCGGCGGCACACATCTATCCGATTGTCCAAATTTTCGATGACGCTAAGGCATAACTGAGGCTCTATGCCATTAATGTTGCGAATTATCTCATCCTTTAGCTCTTGAATTGTTGATGGCTTATCAACGTACACCTTTTCTTTCAAATAAACCCAAAGAAAGAAGACCAACGGTGTCAAATCACATGATCTTGGCAGAAAATTGACATCGCCACCACGTGAGATAACACGGTCATTGAATTTGCCGCGCAAAAGAGCCATTGTTTCGTTAGCTGTGTAGCAAGTGGCACCGACCTGTTGAAACCACATATCGTCCACATCCATATTTTCCAATTCGGGCCATAAAAAGTTCGTTATCATCTCACGATAGCGAACACATTTGGTTTTTCAACAATCACTCTTGGATTATCGTTCGCCCAAATGCGGCAATTCTGCTTATTGCCGAATCCACTGAGGTGAAAATGTGCCTCATCACTGAAGATGATTTTCTTCGAAAATTGATCATCGACTGTTGCCATTTCTTGTCACCATTCTAACCATTGACGACGTTTGGTCCTACAGACCCGGTTTGCTTAAATTTTTGCACGATTTTTCCGATTGTACGCACAGTTGGACGATTAAATTGACCAAAAAAAATCACGAAGTGCACGATATGCATTTTGATTTGAACGCCCATTTTCATAATAAGCCTGAATGACTTTAACGCGTTGCTCGATTGTGCATCTTTCCATGGTTCAAATTGAGTTAGTCTGAAATTGAGAAATGTCCAATGAAATGCAGAGAAAAACGTGACGTTTAGGTGTGGTTCACATTCAACACCCATAAAATTTAACCACCCTTTACATCCCGCATATATTACTCATTTTCTTAGAAATGATCGGTAGGTCGAACCAATTATGAGCCGCTGATTTGTTACTTGTTGTTTACCAATCATCTGCAAATACTTTATTGTTATCTTTTCTTATATACTAAATTAGATTTTAAATTGTGCTTAATAAGCATAAGTGTGTTATAATTTTATTTGTTTAAATTTATATGCAAGAGCAAAGTGATGCGCTGCAATACAACAAACACCAACAAATTCTGCATAGGAAATACCGACCGGGAAGAAGTTACGTCTTTTTGCTACCTCGGCAGCATCATTACAAACACAGGTGGTTCTAGTAATGATGTCACGTACCGAATCTCTAAAGCTAACCTAGCATTTGGTACCCTTCGGTCAGTATGGAAATCTTCAGCCATATCCAAGGACACTAAGATTCGTATTTTTAACTCTTGTGTTAAGTCTGTGCTCCTTTATGCATGTGAGACATGGAATACAACAGATCACGACGTAAACACTCTACAAGTGCTTGTTAATCGATGTCTTCGACGCATCCTTAAGGGTTTTTTGGCCCAACACCATCTCCAATATGGAACTTTGGAGTCAAACAAATCAGCAGCCAATCCATACTGACATACTTAACCGCAAATGGCGCTGGATTGGCCATACGCTACGTAGGCCTCCAAATTACACAGCAAAAATTGCCATTGATTGGAATCCACATGGTACATCCCGCAGATTAGGCAGACCATCTCACACCTGGCTTCGACAATTGAACATCGAAATTAGACGCATCGATCTTATCTGGGGAGAAATAAAACGTATATCATCAAACCGGACCGAATGGAATAGATTCGTTGTGGCCCTTTGTTCCGAATAGGAACCACAGGACATTATATATATTGGTTAAATTTCAGTTTTTTGTCAATAATAAAAATTGGGAATTAAGCACAGCAAACAAAATCTTATTAATGAAAAAATATGTATTTCCAAGAATAAATTTATTATAATTTGACTTGAATATTATATTAAGAATGTATGAAGAAATTTTTACTTATTTCAAAGGATAACATTTTGAAATAATATTGAAAATAAAATTTTTAGTTTCTGGACTCAGTCTGAAGGCTCAGTTAGTCTTTACTTTCTGTTTCTGTTCTGTTCCGTGCCGTTCTGTTACGAAATTGTAATAGTTTTACACCGTCCATTGTATTATTTCAATAACTTAAATGCACAAAAATTTGAAGAAATTAAATTTTATGAATTCTTAAAATCAAAAAACTGTTTATTTCAATATAAATATGTATATTTTATTATTTATTTTGCTGTCACTTACAATTACTTAACAAGTTTTTGATTTTAACAAACTGAACCGCAACTGAAAGGTAAAAAATGTAAGTTTTGATAGTAATGCATAATTTAAATAAAAATTTAATAATAATAAAAAAAAATTATACAGAATAAAAAATGTAACAAAAGAGTACAATTGTACAATTATTTTCAACCATTCTTAAAATATTCTAATAAGTAAGAATATTAGTCAAAGTGTTAATTATCTATACATAATTTCATTGCTAAAATTTTGCAAGAATATCATAAAATTATATTCGAAGTCTGCAATTGGAATAAAAACTTGTTTTAAATAAAATCACTAATGTTAATAATTTAAAATAATGAATAACTTAGGTCACATACGAGTTTTAGAGACAATTACCTTTGACGTGGCTACCTACATTTTCAATTTGGAATTTAAGCGAATTTTTAAAACAAATTTTAAAGTTTTCTTTTACTTTAAAACCGTCTATCTGTCATAAAAACGCTACTAGAAAGCCTATCAGTTAAATGATTTATCTATAATATTTACTTAGAGTGTTTTAATTGGGGGAAAAAAATAGAAAATTTTATTCTAAAAAAACAATATTTTGTTATTCTTCAAAAATAAAGTTCTTTGACTTTTTACAAAAAAAAAAAAAAAAAAAAAGGAAAAAACATAGACACAAACATACACAAAGTAATTTTTCAATTTCCTGATTGCCAAATAAATATTTGTACTACCCAACTTTGAGTTTGTTCTGCACACGACATTGTTACGAATATTTGTGTGAGTATTAAGTTGTTTATAACTAACAAACAACTCACAGTAGCCAGCAAAACTAAGGACAGACCAACATCTATTTTAAGTTTTTGCTTAAATAGTGAATAGGGTATAAGCAAATGTGCTGATGTTTGTAATTCCTTAAAATATTGGTGGAAGAAGTAGAATGATCGAACGATATCCGTCCGGCTGGCTGGCCATGTAACACTTGTGCGCAAAGAAAAGTAGAGATGAATCCAATCCTGTTGAAAATGGGGCGAATCGGTCCCTTATTTTAAATAGGACGAGATCATGCAACATTTTTTTGGTTCAAGCCATATTTTCTTGTCATTTAGTAAATAATTCTTTCCGTGTAGCTCCCATACAAATGCTACTCCGTTACCGTTATAATTTGTTTGCGAATTTTATATACAAACCTAATCTTGCATAATGTGTTTGCTCTCATCAGTTGGTTGTAAAAGAAAATACTCGTAGAATTTGTTGCGGTTAATATTCTAATCAAATGGAATGAGTACAATGCGAAGTCCTCCGACAAACATATTTCACAGCTTCTCGAACTACGATCGGATATCGTGAAATGGCATTCAGATAAAAAGCTCCATCAAAATAAAGTTACTGATAACTTCACCGCAACAAAAACCCAATAATCTTAATGTGTTATATTTAATGTAGGCAGCATATCTTCTAATTATTTTTCATGTTAAAAAAATAATAAATATATATATGTATATGTTTACCCAGCGGTAAATATTGAAAAGACCGCAAGTTGCAGGCCTTTCTGAAGGCCTTTATACTCCTTTCTAAAAGACTCGCTTCGCATGATATCCTGCCTTTAAAAGTATGCCTTCTAGAAGGTATACATTTCTTTTTGAAAGACCTTCTAAAATATTCAGTACAAATTCGCTACTACCTTCTTCAAGAAATGAGAAAGGAAATTATTAACTGTTACCATTTTATTTTTAGTGACTTTCCTTACTCCCTTCTTTGGGAAGGGATCGAACTGGATATTAAAGTTAGTGTGGAAGGGCTTGCCCTGAATAACAACCTGTGTAAAAAATAAATAAGTATGGAATGCGGCGAGAAGGGCTTCTATTATGCTCTTTACTCATTCTAGTTACCGCTGATTACCTATTATTCTAATTTACAGTTAAAAAAAAAAAAAAAAAAAAAAACAATGTGTAAATACACATTAAACTACGTAAATTTTTTATACCATGGAAAAGTTAAGATTTCGGAAAAGTTCATCACCCCCAAAAAAAATCTACTTAACTTTTTTGAGCCTCCACTGTACTTAAAATACTATGTAGCAAAATGCTTAGATGTTTTAAAAACTATTCTATAAGAGAGTGGAACAAAACTGGGTCTAACTGACATCTATTACTACCACTCTACATATACTTGTAACACTAGTTTATACTAGCGATTACCCGGCGTATGCTACTACGCTCCTCTTCCCACGCACTTCCATTTTTGGTATAAATCGATAGCTTATGTGTCTGTCTAAATAGGGATCTATCTAAGTTTTAAATTTCATAAGAATCTGTTAGGCTGCTTCGGAGGCAGAAATTGCTTCCTAAATGCTCCCGTGTTTCTATTTTTTACACAAATGCATAGCTTATGTTTCTATATACTACATAATGATCTGTTCATATTTAAAATTTCATTAAAATCTGCTAGCTACATTCGGAGAGGTGAAAATTGCTACCTACCATCCCTCGTGACCATAGTTTTTAAAAAATATATATGGGCATTTCCCCAGAATGGTCTACCAGTACCCATGCTCTGTAACTTTAGTGAGAACTTTTTGCATTGAAAAGATGTGAAACGAAATATTCCATAGTTTCTCGAAAAGTGAGAAAAAACTGTGTCTGTAACTCATGTCGAAAACTATCAAAAAAGATTACGTCGTTACGTTATAAATGTCAAAATATTGCACTCTAAGCCGATGTGACATTGCAGACGTTGAGAATGCCAGTAACACATATCTTTGACGGCGACCAAAATTTACTAAAATTGATAATTTTTTAATGACGGCGGCGAAAAAACAACCTTCGGATATACCAAATAATGTTAAGTGCGACTTTAATGTTTGTTGTTTGCAAACGAGGTTTAAAAACATTCGTATATTTTATAAAAATGTTAAAAACAAAATAATGAAACAATGAAAAAATGTGCCAAAAACAAAATATTATTATTATTATTCTTTGCATTTTGCATTCTTAATTGTTTTTTAGTGTTAAAATTTTTTTTCGCCTAATTTTTATTCGTGAGTTTATTCGACAGTTCAAAGCGGGAACTTTTCTCACAAAAATGTTTTAGACACACTTTTTCTGTCGAGTAATTTCTTTACGTGACTGCTAGTAGGTACTCGCCAAAATAAGTTACAGACACAGTTTAGTGAGAAAAACAGCTGTTTGTTTCAATATATGGCATTTTTGTTTCATTTCACACATTTCAATCGAAAAGTTTCTCGACGCGAGAGCTACAGAACATGGGCATAGGATGAAAAAATAAAATGTTAATAATCATCGTCTTTTATTGTTTATTGTTATAAAAAAAAATTCTATGTTTTTATAAAAAAAAGTTGCGCTGGAAACTGGAAAATTTAATTTTTTCTTTTTAAGCTACTTCTAAAGATATTTTTATATACTTATTTTACATGCAAAAATATATTATGTTTACACTCTTTCTTCATAATCTCTCCAATAAAATCAATTGTAAAAGGAATATTAAGTTTTTTGTAAAGGAAATTTTAATATATTAATGGGAAAATTCATCGTGATAACATTAAAAAAATCGTACGCTCGCGACCCGTATGTTCGCGACCGGTACATAAGAAAATTAAACAAAAACCAAGAGAGATATTTTATTTTGTAAATACTGGATGAGGACCTACATTAATACACTTTCAAAATAAATTAATCACTTTTGAATATTCCGTTCCATTGACTTCTATTTTGCGTACGTTCATGATCACATGTTTATAACTATCATTATGAAAACATAACTCGATGAAATCCATCTTTTGCACTAAATATAGAGCTACCCAAATGCTATCGAATCGCAAAAAAAAATCTAAGAAAAGTTTGGTTTTCTAATTAGTATCGTGGTTATTTTGTTGAACTATTTATGGTTTTTAATCCAAATTTTGATATTATAATAAGGCTAAAGTTCATCAAATTTAATTTTCATTTAATTATTTTTATGAAGAAGGAATTTTACAACATGAAAATTAATTAAAATTTATTGATATTCTTAACTGTTGTTGGGCTCGAAGCCAGGCTTTTACGGACAGGTTACCTTTACATGTTTCGATTCCAACCACTCAATCTCTTCAGAGGGGTTTGCCGTTTCACACTCGCAGCCATCGACGACTGTTTTGTTTTCTATATTATTTGTACATCAAAAGCGTACGAAGTCTTCAGAGTCTATAACAGACATAGGTAGAAACATTTTTGTATTTTATATATATATAGATGGTAAACCCCAACTGACAGAAGACCTTTTAGAAGTATGGAATAAGGTAAATGCCGAAACAACAAAAACTTTGGTAAATTTAATAAAAACAAAATGTTAATGGGTTTTATAGATGTGCCCTAACTTTTGCTGTGCCAATTTGAAAAGTAACAGAAATGTTTAATCTTTCATTCTTATTAATTGTTTCTTTTTTCTCTTTAAGACTAAATTAAATCATTGTTTTTTCTTCGTTTCAATATTTAAAAAAAGTATTGCTGTGTTCTTAGTTTTGCTGGCTACTGTATGTATGTGTTTATGTGTTGTGCTTTAAATAAATAACATGAAATTGTCATAAATACAAATAAAATATATATATTTCTTTTGGAGTTTTATTGGAAATAAAAGAGGGTGAAAATTGTCTTATTTTGATGTTCTCATAAATAGATAAGAAAAAAGAGAAAATGAAAAACACGTTTTTCGAACGGATGAAGTATGTGCTCTTCATCCGTTCGAATAACATTAAATGTAACAATTTTTTGTTGATTATTTTAAAAACAAAGTGTAAAGAGTATCCCAAAATGAACGCAAGAATATAACTGCTGCCATTTGTGCAATCAAGTGTTAAGTTGCTTTTAGACGACATGTATTTAGTAGTGTGCTTGTCAAATTCCCAACTGAACAAGGCATACATATTTTGTAAAAGCAAATTAAATTTGCTTCTGTTAATGTCAGCTCGAATTTTCAATAAGAGCGTGCTTTATGGTAAACTGACAAACCATCTGACAGCGGTTGTTTTGCAAGTAATTTGCTTGTGACAGAAAATATATGTACATTAAAATCTTTTTATTTACATACCTTCTTTAAAAACACCGCATTTTTAATTAACTGAAATAGAAATAATAAAACCAAAGGTGTAAAAGCAAAAATTATAAACCTACTGTATTTGTAAATTTTGACACACAAAATATGAATTTTATATCTGACAGAGCCACTACGAACAAGCGAACTACGATTGCATCCCAATCTTCGAAAACAAGGTTGATTTTACCGTTTTCGGTAGTGATTTTGCTTCATAGTTACTTCATGTTAATTAAACGTGATTTTACAATAACTTGCGCACAACATTTTTTTCAAGGTTTCGTTTTTTTTTTTCTTTTAAGACAACTATAATTCATGTTAATTTTAAATTGCAGTGAAGTTAGAGAAAAATGTCATTTATATTGAAATAACAATCCGAATCACGTTGAATGAAAGTTGTTTCATGTTGAAACAACGTGAATTTCATGTAGAATCAAATTGGTTTGAGTGTGATATAACAGTGAGAAGAAACTTCGGAGACAACATATGCATTTATTTAAGAATAATTCAAAACACTTTCCCCCTGTAACACATGTTTCTCCTTTTTTGTTATTCCTTTTTGTTAACAGAAGCATCAGCAGAGTGGCGCAATATTGTTTTCTACATCATTCTACTTTAAAAACTTGATGTACTAATTTAATTTAAATTTAATTTAAACTAAAAGAATACGGGAGTTCTCTTCTTTTTATAACCTATTTTAAACATGAACATAAACAAATTTATGTTTTTCTTGTTATGGTGTTGTTTTTTTTTCTATACAAAAGAAGTAAAACAATCACCCCTATCGTAAAAAAAGGTAATTCAAAGGAGAATAATAACGTGAAAAAATGTTCACGGGAAAAAATTCTCTTATCGTGAAAAGTTTTTTCTCTCGTAATTTGTTCACATTACCCTTAGATTTTCTCACTTTTTGTATTCATAAACGTACATTAACAGCTTTTTTACTATTAGCTGTTTGCAGCGATTTTCTGTTTAAGTATGGCAACTTTCTTTATATTTGGCTGCCATTTTATTGTTAGTGACGCATGAAACTTCTTTTCGGTTTACATGATATTCTATATTTAAATTTTTTTTATAATTTTTTTTTTTAATTGTAGACCTTAAAAATTATTGTTATCAAATAAAACTACATATTATTTTAGTTTCTGAACAAAATATTTCAGAAAGGTATCATAAAAACTTTTGTTTGAACCTTTCTTAAAAATACGATAAGAAAGTATTCGAATAAAAAGTTTGTTTACTTTTTATTAACATCACTATTATTATGATTTGCTTTTTTTTATATATTTTTGAACAATAATTTGTTGTTTTAAACAAAAAAAAACAATTAGTTGCAATAATTTAATAAATAATTAAAGATAATCGGCCTAATTTATAAAAAATAAAACCGATTAATAAAGGGTTAATAAAATGGATTTTCATACAAAATCCGTTTAATAAGCCCTTTATTAACATGTTTTATTTTTTATAAATAAGGCTGAATATCTGCAATTGCCCCCAACATATACATATAATTAACAATATAACCTTAAATTGGCTGCCTAAAATAAAAATAAAAAATTAGTAAAATGTAGCTATTTAACATGTCCGTTGTAAAAAATAAAACATTTTCGTCATTATTTTTAAATATATTTCACAAAAATAATATCATGAAATGCAAACACCTTTCAAAATGTAATTTTATTTTTGGTTTAAAGAAGGGCAAATCCAACAATAAATTTTCTTACTTTATGAATGGTTTATTAAAGGTTCAATAGACTATTTTTCGTTTATGAATACAACTTTAGCAATTTTTGCTTAAAAACGGTCAATTAATCATCAATAAGTTTTTATGAATACGGCTGTAAATATTTTGCTTTATTATTTTAATTTTTCCTTAAAATATATACATACGTGTATATTTTTCAACAAAAATTTCATTGATTTTAAATTTTTTTTCTATTTTCTTCATTCACTGGAACTGATAGCGTGAAAAATTTTTCACATGAAATTCACGATTTCTTTTTCCCCTTCGAGTGGAATGAAAATTTAATGGGAACAAAAATTCCACTTGTTATTCACGATAAGGGTGAATGGTTTTTTAACAGAAAATAATATTAAATAAATTGGATAGCAATGAAGTATATTGTATGTACAGAAAAATTTACAATTATTAGACACCAGCAGAATGTAATGCATTTTCTGGCCCGCTACGGCCTTCGTCAGCATTCTTTGTGTCACACTGGATAGTGATACTTTATAAATTGAATGTATTTAACTCAACTATTTTAACAAATAGAAACTGGGAATTATTTCCTTTCGCAGGTTACATACAATATACTTCATTGCTATCCAAAGGATAGCTAAGGTAAAATGTAACAAGAAAATACAATATAATAGTCTGGTAGTGTATAAAAGTCATTCCTAAAAATTTAAGGAATAGAACTATTACAAAAAAGCTTTATAAAATACATAACTGAAACTTAACTCATAGAATAAATTCGAAAAAATAAAAAAATGTTGAATATAATATAAAGTAACCTGCGAAAGAAAATAATTCCCAGTTTTTATTATTAATTTTCTTTTAATAAAACAAAAATAATTGATTTAATTATCACATTAATAAAATGTAAGTACTTTTTAAGCCATTTTTTTAATTCATAAAACACTACTGATAATTTTTTCTGTGTATTAATTACTTTAAACATGAAAAAAACAAAATGTATGTTTTTCTTCTTGTAGTGTTGTTATTGTTTACACACAAAACAAGTAAAACCGAACTTTATGGATTCGATAATGAACATGAAGATTTTTCATTTAAAATTATTTAAATCAATGACAATTTTAGATAAAGTCATACTTTTGCAGACATATACTACGATTTTTAAACAACATTGCGCCATGTTAATCTTATAGTGCATTTACACCTACGCTATAAACAGGTTATAAGTTGTTTATGATGATAAACTAGTTTGAGAAACTTGTTTATCCATACAAATTATAAAAACGTTTGTAACTAGCTTTTGAGATAAACTAGTTAAGCTTCGTACAGACGATGGTCAGATCTTTCAATATTGTAAGCAGGCGTTGCCAACAGCAATATTTTTCTGACAATGGTGCGATTGTCAGATGCATTAATTTTGCACTTCTGCAAATACAAATGAGATTACAATGTTCACACAGTTGTAAGACATTTTAGCCAATTTTAATGCAATTTAAGCAACGCTGCTTACTAATATTGTAAGATCTGACCATCGTGAATAAAAAATTAATGTAAAAAATATTACTTTTATCTGTGAAAAAAAAAACAATAAAATAAACAAAGAAAATTCAAAATTTTTAAGAAATGTTAAATAGTTTTGTTTAATAGGGACAACGGAAAAAAGGTATGTTTACATGTCCATATGTACGTAAAAGTAGTTTACGATCATAAACTAGTTTTAAAAATTACAAGTGTAAATGCACTATTACATAGGTGTTTTTTTCTGTGTGAGCCCTGAAAATGTACGATTTGTTTGGTGAATTGGTAAAAACCTTATTAGAATGTGATACTAACATCACAAATTTAATTCTTCTTAATGACTAAGACATGCTTAACTCATTTCAAAGTTTTTTTTTTTTTAATAATTTAATCAAAATTAAGATTGCTTAACATTTCACTTTCAATTAAGACTCCCATACCTGTTTTAGTTTCATGGTATCGAATAATGTTAACGGCTATTTTATTAAAAAAGAGGAAAACCAAAATCGTATTTTTTTAATCGATAACAAAGCTTGTGAATTGGACAATTGTATATTTGTTGTTGGTTATTTCTCATTATACGAGGGATTTTTATGTCTTTTGAATAATGTTGTATTTATGCCAGGTATGGAAATGTTCGATTTGTTTGGTGATTTTGTTAAAATCTTTTTAGAATGATATTTCAATTTATTTTTAAACTATTTTAATTAAAATGGCTTTTTAATTAATATTCATTACCATTTCAACTCAAATCAAAACTCTGGTTTTATATTATATAAATTGTCAAAAGATTAAGAAATTTGCTTAATATTTTATATTAAAAATATCATTTCAATAAATAAAATTTTTAAAAGTGTTCAAACGTGTGTTAAAAGTAGTGAAATAAAGAAAAACGAAAAATAAATAAAAAAAGAAAAGAGCAGAAAAGAGAACAAACATAAAGTGTGCAGTGGGCAAATGCCAACAAATAATTCGCAAAAACACAAAGAAGGAAAATGTGCAAAAAACTAACGTGTTGCGTGCTTTTAATTAAATGTCTATATTTTTAACTATAGCTAACATAGAGATAATATACATATATTTATGTAAGTCCAAAATAAAATTATAAAGAAAAAAGAAATTTCTAATAAAAAAATTTCAGTTTTCAAATAATTTAAATAGAAAAATAATAAAGTATCCCACTGTCATGTTTACACATAAACATTACAGTTTAAAAGCTAAAAATTATTAGCCAATGAGAACGAAGGTTGTGTGACGTCACAGTTCCTACATACGCAGTAAAAAAATTTTATACCTGCTTGATGTCGTAATCTTTATTTCTATCATTCTTAATAGAGATTGTGAATTGGACAGTTTTACAAATACATACATATAAAGCAATTTTTGTCGCTTAGTCTTTTAAAAGGCATATATTAATTAAAAAACAGCAATTATTGTTAGTTAGTTTGGGGTCCAAATACCCAAAGCTTGTTTAAATTATTCAAGCTTGTTCAAGGCATTAAAAGGAAAGGGAACCAGCTTATTTGTCCACAGTTTTTTGGCAAGGGACCCTAGACGATACCAAAAGAAAGATTCTTAAAGTTCTCGGCTAAAGGCCTCTTACTTAGGTTGACGTTTGAATATCCATGTATAGAGTTGCTGTGCAGAAGTAGCTACGTTGCACTAAGGGTCAAATGACTGGTTTTTGAGGCAAAAATTCAATTTTTAAAGTGAACTATTTCAAAAAAGTGATAACGGCATTTTGTACTTAACATTTTGAAATAACCAAAAAAATTTCATAAAAATGTTGTTGTAGTAAATAATTTGTTGTGATAAAGCGTGTCGTCTTTTCTGTGTAGTTTTGGTTTTCGACCATGTGATTCTTGAAGTAGTACTTTGTTTATTTGGACGTATTGGTTAAACAATATATATGTGGAGAAAGGTAATTATGTGTACTTTCATGTGTTTGTAAAACCAACTGCAGCCAACTGCTCTAAACTATTTATATTCGCCTTTTTAGATCGCGTAAAAAAAGCCTCAACCGTGCCTCTTGGATGCGCTGGAGAAAATGCTTCTGAGGCAAGAAACAAATTTTATAAAAAGGATAAGCTGAGCTTAAGACTAGCAAAAGAAGGCTTAGTAAATTTTATGATTGAATGTTATTTACTGAATTGACTTTATTTTTATTAATTTGAATAGTAAATAAATGCTTTTTCTAACCGAATGGTGTTTTTATCCAAAAGACGTTTTTTATTATTAACCCACTGCTAAGCTTACTTTTTCTGTCACTGAAAGTTGATGTGGCAGTCGGTTAATTAACTAAGTTTTTTTTACTTAAATATTGGTAAAGGCCGTTACACACTATCCCACAAAGTCTTACGCATTTTTCAAAAATGCTTCCCTGATATAATTATTCTTTGAACATTTTCAAAAAACAATAACAACTTATTATGACAGGGTTGCATTTTCGTAAATTACTAAAGATATTGTGGGATAGTGTATAACGGCCTTAAGCAACATAAAGAAATTATGAAATTATTTTTATTTCCGGTGACCTTAAACATGGGAAACAATATAACTACTGAAAGTGGGCGTGGTTAGGGCGGATTGACTATCAAGTTTTATCGAAGACTAAGGTATCCATCATAGACATCTGTACAAAATTTTAAAGGTCTAGCAGCTTCCTGTGATTTATTGCCTCAAAAACCGGTCATTTAACCCATAGTGCGTTGCATTGAAGTTTTGATGGTGTTTCCATGGTGTTTTTCTTTCATATACATATATACTACTTCAATAATCGTACACATATTTTTGCTGATCCACAAAGGAAATTTAACTAAAAAACCCTTTATCACCTTAAGTAAGCAGATCATCAAAAAAAAAAAAAAAAAAAAAAACTCACGCAAAAAGTGCTCGTAGGAGCAAATAAAAATTGTATGAATGGTTGAATCTACTTTGAGATTTTACAAATGTATGAAACAACTACTCACCGCTTCTGTTGATGAAAATACTGTAAGTTACTAGGTTTTTGTTTTTCCTTTTTCATATGTTTTTTCTCCATTTTCGTATATTTTGCTTTTAGTTTTACTTTTGTTTGTATGTTTGTTTGACTTTAATCTCCAAAAGGCTCATCCTTCGGTGACTTTATGTTTCTTTCATTAAAACAAAAATTACATGAAGAAGTGAAACAGTAAACAAAAGTTTGGCTTTATTTCCTTTTTCTACTGTTTTTTTGATGTTTATTTAAATTTTTTTTCTACAAACTTTTTTTGTTAGATATTTTTTTCTTTGCTATTTTTTTCTAGTACATAAAGGATGATACTTTGTAAATAGTTAAAAAGTTACATTTGAGTTTTATGTTACAAAAAAAAATAAAATAAAAAAAAAATATATAAAAAAATTACATGCAAACATATAAAATTCTTACATGAAAAAGTCACAAGGTCTAATCCTGTGTCTTTATGTACACTTCTTTTAATTCGGATGTCACTTGCAATATGATAAGGATTTTTGGAAATACCAAATTTATTAAAAATAGCCAAGCTGCAGGATATTTAAAATCGGAGCCGATTGCGCTACAAATGAAGCGGAGAATCGGTCACGTAGAACGATAAATATAGAAGGCAAAAATCACTGCGACCAAATGGATCCTTTGTGCAGCGACGATATTTACGACGATAGAGAGCATATATTTTAGTTGGATCCATAATTTCTGTCTATGAGTCCCTAAAGGCCATGTCAGATAAAACTTCATCGCTTTGCGTGACACTTCTAACTTTGACAGAAAAGCGTAACGTAAAAGGTGTATGTCACAATAAAAACTTTGGCAACACTAACACGTTGTGTGTTAAAAAGAAAATAAATTAAAAAAAATTGTACTAGCAGATTGTCAAAGCGCGCAAAAAGATGAGAGTTGCCTAACTTTTCGCTTCGCTTTGCGTTAAAAGTTCTTTATGTGACATGTTTCGTATAAGTATGAATATTTCATCTTGGATGTCAAAGCGAATCTCTAACGCAACGCGAAGCAAAAGTTTTATCTGACATGGCCTTAAGACGGGTAAGTTATAAAGCAGATGTCTAAGTGTCTCATCATCCATCCGGCGGAAGACATATACATATACAAATTATAAAATATTGTTTTTGTTTTACATGTAAGTTAAGCGAACGAAGTCTTCATTCGTTATCGACGAAGATGCCTAAAACCTTTAAACCAGTCAGGCAATTCAAGACAAATCTTTTTTGCAATCTTTACACAACATCATAGAAAAGAAATGTCCAAACAAAAGTTTAAAGAGCAAAATAAAAAAAATAATTGTCATTTTTATATGAAATACGCAGGGTTGGGCAAACTACCTGCAATGATGTATTTGAAATGCAAAATACATTTAATACAAGACTTAAATGTATTATAAATACACATATATTTAAGTTGTGTATCTAAAATACAGAATACAAAACACTTTTTTTTTTTTTTGATAGGACCAGAACTCATTGTGTTGGAACTAGGAAAAGAGGTTATGGGAAGGAGGATAGAGGGAGTAGTGTTTGTGAACATTCGACTTGAGCTTATTCATGTTGAAAATGAGAGGGAAGACTTCAGCAGGAAGGTTCCACATACCTACAGTCCAGCTCACAAGGAACTTTCCATGTAATGCGTTGCACGATTCACCTAGCAGTCGACCACAAAAGGATGGGCTCTTGAGGAAAAACGTGTATTCCTCAATAATAATACCACCTTGATCTGTAGCGCGTTAATGCCTCAGCACGCAACATTCGGTTTTTTGGGCATTAAAATCGACCCTATTTGCACGACCCCCTTCCGAGACTATGTTAAGGTCTCGGCCAAGCGTATCATTCATATTCTGCGTTATAGCACCGACATCGGATACGCTTGGTCGCAATCAAATGAGTAGGAATGGCAAAGGTTGCTGTCATCTACAAAAGAGTAGGTAGAGTTGGAACCATGATAGGAGGTCTTTTAGTTTAATAAGAAATTTAGTAAAAGAAAGACGAAGCCTTGCGGCACTCTGAAATAATTTTGAACTCGTTTGATGAAACCCCATCTATAAGAACTCGCAAAGTGCGATCTCTGAGTAAGCTTGACATAAATCGAGAGAAATTTTTACCAACTAAATAAAAAGAAAGGTCAACAGAAAAATCATAAAAATAAATTTACTTAGGCTTTCAAGACGAAAAAGTTCGAAAAAACAGAAGTAAAGAAGCAAAATGTAAAAAATAAAAATAGAATTGAATGACAACAGACTGTTTACTGATCGCCAATCTGGTTTCAGACCAAAGCGCGGTTGCATAACCGCACTCACTGATGTTGTAGAAGAAATTCGTGGCAATTTGGATGATAGCAGAAATTCTATATTGGTTCTATTGGACCATTCTAAGGCATTAGACAGCGTTCATCATTCCATTCTTTGCTTGAAACTGATGAAATTTTTTTGGTTTTCGGCACTTGCAGCTAGTTTGATTCAGTCCTATTTATCTGATAGAAGGCAATCTGTGGTGAATAATGAATTAACTTCTCGTCCGTTAACAGTAAATAGAGGGGTTCCACAGGGGTCAGTTCTTGGACCCTTGTTATACTCAATGTATGCGAATGATCTTCCGCAGCAACTGCGTTACTCTTGTGTACAAATGTATGCTGATGATGCTCAGTTGTACCTTAGTTGCACAAGGGACGTATTACTAACAGGATTAGCTCACATAAACTTTGACTTGAATCAAATCTTTTCCTGGGCATCTGCTAATGGTTTGAGAATCAACCCGAGTAAATCAAAATGTTTAATTATATCCAGGAAAAGTGTAAGAGTTGAGACAGATGTGAATGTTGTTATTGGTGGCTCAAGAATTGAGATCGTGAATACAGCTAGAAATCTTGGAGTGACGTTTAATAGCACCTTAACTTGGACCGATCATATAAATTAGACTTGTGGCAGAGTTTATGGTATGCTGCGCGCTTTATGGCCAACACAGCATTTAACACCACTTAATATAAGAATTCGTCTGGCTAAGGCATATCTTCTACCAACACTATTATATGCATCGGAAGTTTTTGGTGCCTGTAATTCCCTCGATGTAAGAAAACTTTATACAATTTACAATAACATTGTCCGGTATACTTATAGCCTAAGGAGGTTTGACAGAATATCATCATATTCTCGTCGGTTTACTTGCATTTCTTTTATCAATATTTTAAAGTTGAGAAGTTTAATTTTTCTTCACAAAATCATTGTCACAAAGGAACCAGGGTATCTGTATGAGCGTTTAGGATTTGCAAGATAAAGAAGGGGGAGATATATCATACAATTGCGACACCGCACTCATTTTTCTGAATGTCAATTCTTTATTTCGAGCATACGTCTCTGGAATCAACTCCCAAATTATATACAGTGCATCGACAACGCAATGAAATTTAGGAGATTACTTTTTGAGTACCTTAAATAGAACTTTAAACTTATATTTTATTTTTTTTTTAATATATATATTATTATTTTCCTTACAAGTATTAGTATTTTCTTTTTTTTTTACTTTTGTTTCTTCTTTTTTATATATAAAGAATTTGTCACATTGTTATCATTTGTATACGTAACTTGTCTTTTTCTAATACTGTAATTTATAAGATATTTTTTGTCTTGTTGTATTAGAAAATCGATGAAATAAATAAATAAATAAATAAATTATTAATAACAGCAAAATTTCGGTCCACCAAAACACTATTACAGTGGCGGAAAGGGTAAAACTTGAAATAACTCTGATGATGAGAATGTGATTAGTCTCGAAACATTTAAGTTGGACCTGCGTGCAATACCCAGTTCAGCCAAGAATAAAAATGATCAATAGCTTTTAATTCATTTTATGTTGTAAAATTCCCTCCATCCATAAAATAATTTAATGAAAATTAAATTGAATGAACTTGAGCCTGATTTAACCCTGCTGTTAGTTAAAAAAATCTTACGAATCTTAGGTCAGGAACCATAAAATAAAACTCATTTGCCCCGACTTGTAAAATAAATTATGAACGATAAAATTATTTTGGGAAATTACAAATTCTTTTGTTGTGCATTGAATATATTTTGTTGCTTTATATTGTTCTATTTCGGAGACTCACCATTTTTATAAGGTATATGAATAACCAGTACGAGTGTTCCTTTGTCATTGGCCTTTTATCTGTTTACTTTCTCAAGGGAAAACATTAGAAAATCGACGAAATGTGCACAGCAGTGCATTTGCTGAAATTCTAAATAAAAGTGACACAGATATTTCAATTTCTTCCATATAAGATGAAAATGTTGAAAGTAAAGATCGTATTGTGAAGAAGCTTGTGGTATCGATGCATTATACAATGCGAAAATAAAATGAATTGCAATTCCTTTACAACGTCATATTGGAGCTTTAGCAGAGAAGATTATATCAGTACCCCAGGTACACGTTATGCGATGTCCAGATGCCGTTTTGCCTACTTTTCTGCTACTTCTCCTCCGAGAGTGAAAAATAATCATTGAAAATATGAATAAATAAAATTTAACTAATGTGCTGTTTTCACAACACAAGTGATTGAGCACTCCAAATACTGAGTGCTTTTCCTATAAATTTTACTACGCGTTCAATCACTTGGGTTGTTAAAACAGCACATATATGTGAATGCAAATGAAAAGATTTAGAAAAATCTTTGTGGGCATATGTATATTGGTCCGTACAATATTTCTGATCAATTGAACCATTAAGTGTTTATCTAATCATTTTGCATTGCAGAGGCAAAAACGAAAACTTGCATGGATTGTTTGATGCATGTTTTGGTCTTGCAATATTCCGGTCCATTATAAGCGATGAGTATTTTTACATGATAACAAGTGAATTTGCAACTGCTATTAATTCAAATGTGATGCAAAATGAACTATATGCAATAGATTTGTGTGCAAATTGAATCGGAAAAATAAGTTTAAACACTAAAGGCCCAACTATAATATGCTTAAGTTGGCTTAAGCAATTGTACGAATATATATTGTCGAACCATATTGAACTTATGAAAACATTTTGGTTAATTTTATGAAACTGGCATTTGCTTAAGCAAAGTGCGAAACAGATTGCACTTTCCGTACGAAATAAAATATTTTTTGATTTAATTTTTGTTTTTTTAAATGCTTTTGAGAGGCTTTTTGTAAAGTGTTGACAGTAGTTTAAGCCAGCTTATGCATATTATAGTTGAACCTTAAGTCTGCTTTTTTGATACTCAACTCTTGTGTTTTTTGGAGAGGGAAGAAAGAAGAAAGGGGATTGGTACGGAGATGCTTGTACTCGGTCAGTACGCTTTGCGTGTTTATTCGTAGGTAAATGCACAACCACGGTTGATAAAGTTGGTACAATAGTTGGTACTCTTTTAGTACAATTCAAAGCTAAAACGTACGCCGGTACTCCCGTGACTCATTTGGTACTATTTCCAAATTTTTCAAGCCTATTGTTATTTGATATAAAATAGCAACTCGTATTTGTTGCCCAATGAATATAAACGGAGTTCAGTGTTTGGTGCAAATTGTCTGCGAAATAGAAAATGCTAAATCACGTAGATTTTTTATGAAATTTAACGTGTATTTTTTTCTTGGATTTAAAAAAAATGCTATCATATTTCCATTGGTTTTTTTGCAAGAGCATTTGCACCAAACACTGAACTCCGATATTGTGAATAGATTTGTTGCACTTGTTCATTGGACGATTGCAAATGCCACATTCTTAATCATGTGTCATGATGATATCGACAAGTTTTGTTTAAGATATAGGAAACCACTTCTGTAAAAGGTTTAGTAGACGACTTCCTCTTATTTCAAGATTATTTTGGAACGGAAACTCATAATATTTAGAAATATTCGCCAACAAGATGGTTGTCACGTCATTATTATTTTACTCTGAATGATTTTGAAGGAAGTTTTACAAATGCTTAATTAAATTTTAATATTTATATCCGAACTCTACTCCAGCTTATAAAATGTATTTCTTTTTCTGCAGTACATATTAAAAATTGTAAACACAATAAATTTGGAAATGCCATCCCAAGTTGCTCGTATAAAACAACGTCCATTCTCGTCAACCAGTGTAAGGAGGAACTATCCAGACTGGGCAGTCTATATTAATTTGGGTCCCTGTGCATAGGGACCATTACGGCAATGAAGAGGCGGATGAACTGGCCAAGACTGGAGCCGCTCTTAAATTTCACAGGGTGTGCCAGTCGCAACAACCCTGGGAACTATCAGAAGCGAAATCTTCAGACACTATCTGGATATGGCTGATGATAAAAGAAAGAAGATAGATGGCTGCAGGGCTGCCAAAGTAACGGGGCCCACATATGACATAGGTCGCACTGAGCGACTTCGCAAATTCAATCGGAGAGACGTGTCGAGACTTAAATACGTGCTTACTGGTCACTGGACGATCGGTGAGCTCGCTATGAGACTCGGCCTCCAAAGCTAAACTTTAAAAGTTTAATGAGCGAACATAAAAATATAAAAAAGTATGTATGTTGTCAACGATGGTAAATTTTATTGAAAATATTTAACCAAAAATAATAGTTTTCTTATAAATTACAAGAAAAATGCACTAATGAATATTCAACTTTACTAATGTGCAACTGATGCGCAACAACTGCATTTACGAACGTACCCTATTTCATATCCTTTGTGATTGCCCAGCGTTTTATTCAGCACGCCATGGACTATTTGGAAATTTTCTTCTACTGGGACTCTCAGAGATATCGCGGGTGAATTTCAGCAGCATGCTGAAATATCTCAACGCAACTGGCTGCCTCTAGCCACCTCGGTATTGCACCTGGCTCAAGTTTGATTGGGGGTTCCAATTCTTGACGAGTTGTGTGGTGTCAAAACGGAGTCACTGTCGACTCTACTTGCAGAACGCCTAGATCTGTGCGTGCTACCACGTTAACCAACCAACCATATATGTATGTTTAAGCCCGGTTGAGCGACTAAGAAAATCCAGCTTGTCAGTTTATTCGAAAACATTAAATAACTATTAATCAAAAACCCGGTTAGCCGTTTTCTCGTTTCGGGTTTTAATTACTCCAATTAGAAACAATGATGTTAGATAAATAAATTAGGACATAGAAAATAGACAATAGCGTAAAGCTCTTTTAAAACAAAATAAAAATCTTTTTGTTAGAATTCTGTACGTGTGAAGTTACAATAACAAATTAAAAACCATTTTTACTTCCGCTATCATTGAGTTAGATTTTTTTTACAAATGTATTACGTTTTTTTTCTCTCTTTTCGTTCTAGTCAATTCTCTATGATATTGGATTGCATTTGACAAAACTTTTTAAATTGCAAATTATGTATACGTTTGTTAATCAAGAAGAGGAGAGAAAATATGAACATAACCTAATCATAAAAGAGCACAACATGAAAACAAAGAAGTAAACCTAGAAACACTAATACGTACATAAATGTATTTTTTTTATTTAAACCTTAAAGTATAGAATTGAACTAGGTTAGATGTCATGGAAGCCAATATGGAAACAGCTGACTTGGGTCCAATAGATGTCCCTTTCTGATGCACTTCCTTAAAATAATTGCATTACAGAGAATTGGGATTGACATTGGAATGACAACTGGGTGGTATCTAAATCTGTAATTATTTAAAAAATACCATGAAAATTTAATTATTATGAATTTTTATTAAGATTTATATACAATTGTCATATTGAATACCAAATTCGTCAATACAATTAATTTTCTAATTGAAAAGACACCAACAACCGAATTTGTAAATATAAAAAATACTTTTGTTAATTCAAATTGTTGATATTCAACAAATATTTTTAACAACGAAATTGTTATATTGAATTAAATAATTGTTAACACGTATATACAAATTTTAATTACGAGTTTGTCATATTTTGGCTTTTGAAAAAATGAAATGCATTTAAATTATTTATTTGATTAATTTTTATTGAAATGTATATTACAAACTACATCACAAACACCATAAACAATTATTTTAGCATACTTATTCACCTTTAGAACTGGATGCACGATAATGTTTTAACATCTGCATAAAAGGGAATCTTGACACAATAATCGACTAGTATTTGAAAACTAAAATAAACGAAAGACTCGTTAAAATCTAATAATTATTCAAACCACAACTTTACATACCCGAAATATTGGTTCAGGTTTTCAATAATCTGCCTATCTTTTGGACTTTTAGTTATTTAAGCCTAAAATGTATACAATTTTTTTCATATTATTTTTTTTTTTTTGACAGAAAATAAATTTTATTGTATGTATTTATTTTAAAACTGAAACAAATTGTTAATATGTATGACAATTTACAAACATGTTAATTAAGAAAATTGTTAAATATATTTAAAAAATAGAAACTGGGAATTATTTCCTTTCGTAGGTTACTTTATATTATGTTCAACATTTTTTATTTTTCGAATTTATTCTATGAGCTAAATTTCAGTTATGTATTTTATAAAGCTTTTTTGTAATAGTTCTATTCCTGAAATTTTTGGGAATGACTTTTATACACTACCAGACTATTATATTGTATTTTCTTGTTACATTTTACCTTAGCTATCCTTTGGATAGCAATGAAGTATTTTGTATGTACAGAACAATTTACAATTATTAGACACCAGCAGAATGTAATACAATATAATAGTCTGGTAGTGTATAAAAGTCATTCCTAAAAATTTCAGGAATAGAACTATTACAAAAAAGCTTTATAAAATACATAACTGAAATTTAGCTCATAGAGTAAATTCGAATAATAAAAAATATTGAATACATTTGAAAAACTTTAAAAATTGTCATATATTACTTAAAATCAAAAAATTATAAATTTTTAACATAAAAATTTAATTATTATGAACTTATAAATTCATAAGATTTTGGCAAAAATTTTAAAAATACATGAAAAATCCTTCAAAATGTTAAAAATTTTTAAAAGGTTAACATTAAAATTTAATTATTATGACTAATTATATAAAATTATAAAAAAATACATGACAATTTATTCAATAACACTGGTTTACAGCCAAAAAATACCAAGAACGCCACATGCCTAGATAAGTTAATTTGGACCTCCTGAACAAGAAAAACGCTGAAAAATCCCAGTTAAACCCTTGTGGAGCCCGATCGAGATAAATGGCATATCGCTGGAAAGGTAATTGAATGCCTTTTCCGTCGATACGCCGCAAATTTCTATCTGATAAGAAGTGGCTGAGTTATGGCACCTAAATGCATCATTTGTGAACAAATTATGACGAACTATTGTTGGTTGGGCTCCACAAGAGTTTAAGTGGGACCATACACCGAAAAACACAAAAGTACCGTTATCTAAAAAACGGTACTTAGAAAAAAAATTTCAGCGTTTTTCGTTTTCAGGAGGTCCAAATTTACTTATCTAGGCATGTGGCGTTCTTGGTATTTTTTTAAATTAAAAATTTGTAAAGCTGTGTTATTCAATAATTTTCTTAAATAAAAACCTTTTTTAGCAAACTCATTTGCTATTTAATTACCTGTGCAATCCGTAAGACCTGGTTTCCGTATTGCCAAACAAATATTTTTGAATTTGCAATTTAAAGTGAGCTTTAGTCATACTTTTTTTTCTAGAAAAAACAGGCATGCCTTCTGAAGGTGTTTGGCCTAGAAATGAATGACAGTTTTGCTCAAGTTTTCTCTTGGTCACTTAACTGCCAACCCCAAAATATTATCTGGTTGATGGTTTACTTATGAAATTTTTACTTCCATAATGTACTCCACTTCATAATTCAAACTCAAACGTGTTTTCTCAAATTTCCCAATGAAAATTTGTAAATTTGAAAAAGTAAGCTCACATTTATGCGCTAACAATGATATGTACCAAGATACAGTAAGGTACGGAGAAAAAAAATAAGATTTAATATGTAATTTATACAATTTTTTTAAACTTCTACAATTTTCAACAATTTTCTTAATAAAATTGTTTGTAAATAAATTTTAGTTGGAAAAATAAAAAAATTTTCTGTCAATAATATTTAATACAAAATAAAAAAATCAATTTTTTTTGCTTTCATCTCGTAAAGAATGAACGCTAGGACTGTTATTGAAAACAAAGTCCATCTTAGGGTTAAATGAAGCTATTATTTAAAACTTCTTACCGAAATTAAATCACGGTTTCATTTATTCTAGTTTTCAAATTATATTGGATGCTTGCTTCTTCTACATCCCCTTCTAAGTCCGTTAATGTTAAAGATGTTTGTGATCAGATTTTTATTATATATATTAGATCAACATTCTAAATGCATTTCCTTCTTTTAAAGTTGCCATACATTTTTCAAAATTAATGAGCAACAAAGCATTTTGTAAAAATGACAAATTTGTAATAATTTTGGTTTTCTTTTTGTTGTTTTCGCAAAAAATAAAGCATGCTGCCAGAGTTTAGTTTTTGTAAGCCGTGCACTTGCCAGTTTATTATCAAAGTTATTTTTGGGAATACAAAATTTCGAACATAATAACAATAATATATTAATCGGCAATTATATTATAAATGTTTCTTGATCATAAGACAAGATTAAAATGTTATTGTTAATTTTAACCCGTACAATTACTAGAGGTAAACATATTAATGTCCTATTTATAGGACATTAAAAAAATCATGTTTTTTTGTCACTTATACAGTTTGTATTCTAAAAATATATCACCTATGATACCTCTAGGTCCCAGCGTCCTATTTATAGGACGGGCAATATTTTCGATATCTAAAAAAAAAAAAATTTTTTTTTAATTCTTGTGTTTTTTACTTTAATTAAAAACGTTTTACAAAAAAATAAAAAAGAATTTTTTTTTTTTAAAGTTGGGCGCTAACCGGTTAATCATAGCATGTTCGAAGAGAAATATAAAACTTTTCTGAACTCTCGAGGAGGACTTGTTCAACCATAATATGGTTGCTGGAGACAATATATACAATATGGTTAATGTCCCTATTATTTTTAAAAACTTTCCATTAAAAATAGTTTTATTGAAGATGACCATATAGAAAAATGTGTTTTCTCTACGTGAAAATTGTTTTACAAACCGTTGTTTTCAAAACAGTTTAAATTAATATGAGGTTTGCTTGTAGTTCTTCTTAGAAAATCTCAAAAAACAGAAATTTTCTCATATTTTAAACTTAAATTGCTTCAAATATCTGCACTCACAAGTGATTTATGTATTCAAAAGTATATTCTACATTTTGACAAGCTGAAGTACTTTAATACATTAGACGTTCTACATAAAATACATGAAATATAAAAAAAATCTCGTAGATTTTAAAACTTTATTTAGCAATAAAAACACCCAATCTAAATTTCGTACTATAAAAAATCAAAAGTGTTTTTATAAATTATTATACTTTAGTAACAAACAAATAAAATAGTTATCAAAAATGAAAAAAAACACACATTTAATTATTAATTTCAAAAGTTTGGCTTTGTTCCATTTCTGGGAATTGTTGTAATTAAGAAAATTTTTCACTTCAATGACCCTTTTAACGAGTTTTTTTTTATTTTCATGTTCTTTTCTCGCTAGCGATCATTAATCATTGTGCGTTTGAGTTTTTTCCTTCACATTTTTGGTTGGTTGTGCTTTTTTCCCCAGTTTTAATCTCCATTTTTATTTCCGTACATAAGTAGTAGGTTCGAAATTGTTCATTTTGTTTTAATTTAAGCACAAGATGAAAAAGATTAATGATGATTTTTGTTGAAAGTCAAAAAAACACAAAGCTTTATTATAATGATTACAATGCACAAACAAGAACCAAACAATTTTTGAAATTAGTACATGATAAGTTTAGTTCTGTTGGCCTAATTCTTTTTTATTTTCTCCCATCTGTTTTTTTCCTCCAGATTTCAGTACTGCCTTCCTTCAAAATGACTAATTAAGCGGTTAAGCGTAAGTTTGGCAAAAAAAAAAAAATAAAATCATGCAAATTGAAATATATTTTTTTACCGAATTGAAAGGAAAATGAAATACTAAAGACTTAAAAAGGAAACTAGGAAAAAAAAGGAACAGTTTTGAAAGGGATAAATCAAATTTTAGATTAAATATTGAAATGTGTACTTCATATCCGAAACAGAAATGCTAAATGAATTGTGGTGCTGTTTAAAAAAAAATAATTAATTAAAATGTTTTTTGAAATGGGTAAAAAAAATTAAATTCAAAAGATGTAAAATTGGTTGTTTTATTTCAAAACACTGAGCTTGTAATTATTAATATGATTATTAATTAATGATTGTAACGCATAACATTTTCCAAACTTCTTTTCATCGCACAGAGTGGTCATAAATAGAAGGAGTTATTAACAACCACAAAATTTTGCACACATATTTATATTTACAAAAGAAAAAACTCCAAAAATTTGCTGGATTTCGGAGCAAGGGTTCGAATCCTTTCCATATATCCTAAAACTAAAATATTGTATTTATAAAGAACAGAAAAATTGCACTAACTGTTTGAAATTTTTTGCATGCATTAAAAAAAAAATAAAATTTACTTTATATCCCTACCAAATTTTGCTCAATTCAGATCAAGGATACGCTTAGCTGCAATATGTCGCTTTGCAAAAACAAAAAAAATAAACTTATATTGCTCCTATTTTTAATAATTTTATCTCAGCTTGTAACTGATAAATTTGGAATGCGAACTCTAGAGCCAAGTTAATTTGAAGAGATCAAATATCCTTTTTTCAAACACTAAAAAAACACTTGTTTATATATTTGTTGATACTTTTTATATGTATATGTTCCAACATTAATTTACATTCGTATCATTTAAAGAAATGGCAAGTGTTGCAGGAAAGCTCTTGACGTCTTATGTATGTCTATATAAATCTTTCGTGTTTTCGATAAAGATAATAATTTTAATAAAGGGTTGTTAAATTTTATGGGCCGATATTGATTTTGAATAAAACACAAATGATTAAAGAAAGGCTGACTTCCAAAACGTCAATTGCTTTGTATTAGAACAAAGTATAATGTTTCATAACGCCGCAGTACAATATATATACAATGCAAACCCTTCCAAAACGTCACTGCTAAGTATTAGTAACGCATCAAAAAAGCAATCAGAGCATCGGTTTTAAAGTTGATGCTTTGTGACATTTAACTTTTTATTTGCAAGCAAAACAGATTTATTTTAAAAGTACTATGCATTGCATCACTTACATTTCAAAACGTTTTAATAAACAAAACACATAGTTGCATTGTTTCAGTACTTTGTACGTGTACATGGTTGAAATACAGTAGTAAAATTGTGTACGAACTTTGTATTAGTACGTTTTGGAAGTCAGTCCTTTTCTTTCAAATAATCCCAAAGAAAGAAGTCCAACGGTGTCAAATCACATGATCTTGGCAGCCAATTGACATCGCCACCACGTGAGATAACACGGCCATTGAATTTGCCGCGCAAAAGAGCCATTGTTTCGTTAGCTGTGTAGCAAGTGGCACCGTCCTGTTGAAACCATATATCGTCCACATCCATATTTTCCAATTCGGGCCATAAAAAGTTCGTTGTCATCTCACGATAGCGAACACATTTGGTTTTTCAACAATCACTCTTGGATAATCATTCGCCCAAATGCGGCAATTCTGCTTATTGACGAATCCACTGAGGTGAAAATGTGCCTCATTACTGAAGATGATTTTCTTCGAAAATTGATCATCCACTGTTGCCATTTCTTGCCACCGTTCTGACCATTGACGACGCTGGGAATGGTCAAGAGGCTTTAGTTATTGAGTCAATTGCACCTTGTACGCGTGTAAATGCAAGTCTTAATGCATAATTTTCATCATCGACGAGCGTGAGAGGTGCAACTGTTGGGCACGCCGACGAGTTGAGGTGGACGGCTTTTTATCCACTATCGCGAACAGCAGCAATATTTTCTGCACGACATGCACTTTAATTTGAACGACTATTTTCATAATATAACTGAATAACTTTAACGCCTTGCTCGATTGTGTATCTTTCCATGGTTCAAATTGAGTTAGTCTAAAATTGAGAAATGCCCAATGAAATGCAAAAAAAAAACTTCACGTTTACGTGTGGTTCACATTCAACATCAGCCCTTAAAATTTAACCACCCCTTATTTTTTATAAAAATAAATGCTTTTTTATCTCTAAAAAAAATCCCGTACACTTCCTAATCAGGGTTGTCAGATTGATTTTGACCTTTTTCGCCAAATTCAATGTCAAAAATCGCCAAAGCATTTATTTTCAAGTTTTTGGCAGTAAAATATATATTTTTTTAATTTATTAAAAATATTTTTTATAAATCCTAAAAAATTAATGTGTTCCGTATCGCTAAAATACGCCAAAAATTAAAAAAAAACCGCCATGATATATATTTTGCTTAATTTTTATTTTGAAAAAAGTAAAAATAGCTAGTGAACACAAAAATGGTACGATGTTTACTGTAAAATTGTTTATAGTAGTCTATTTGTAGCAACAAAAAACGATTTTTTGCGGCTAGTATTAAATTGGATATACATTTTTATATAGTTGCAGTTTTGTTATACATATATCTAAAACGCTTCGCCGGCAAAGCTCCCTATTTGTCTTCTTTTTTGGAATACATTGACAGGGTATTGCATTTATTTAACGATGGTACAAAAGAAGTGCAACTTATAACTCGTTATAACGCGTCTAGATGTTCGTGTTGCATTCTACTTCGAAGGCGAGTTTTAGTGGAGTTCATTGTTTCAAAACAGGCATAACTAGTTGTAATTACCAGCATATAAAGGACAGTCAAAGTAAGTTCCTTAAAATTGTTCGTACCTGTCGTATCGTTGCAGCCTTAAAGTTTTGGCATAAACTTATTATTTATCTTTCCAATTAACCAACGCTAATTTTTCAATTGTGTTTCAAAAATATCCAAAGGTATGTTAGAGTTCGTAAAAATCTTTAAAATATCAACAAAAACTGTATCTGTGATAATAAATTGCCACATACATATAATGAAAAAGTGTTCATAGACTTTAAATATATTTATGTTTAATTCTTTTTATTGATTCTTTCAAAAGCACTTTTAAATATGAAAGATATTTTCTCGAAGATATTCATTATATTCATCAGCCATTTGAATATACTTTCAAATACTGACCATACATATTTCATACATAAAAATAAATTTATTTTTCAGTATTGAGTTTAACGAATTTCAGAACAAATGAATAGCTCATCAAAAATAGCCAACAAAATCGTTAACTTTTTTGTTAAATCGCCATGTCGCCAAATCAAAAATTAGGTCGCCAAACAAATTTTAAAATCGCCATGTTTGGCGAGAAATCGCCACATCTGACAACCCTGTTCCTAATATAGAATATTTTTGCAAGGCGGTAGGGGTCGCCTTTTACACTTTTCGCTATATGTATCTTTGGCGTTTATAGTCCGATTGTAAAGTATGATATATCAAAACTTTTTTGGCAAACGTTAGTTTCAACAGACGGCGTTATGTTAAGGTGACCATATGTACTCTTTTTTAGAGGACAATCATCTTTTTTAACTGGCTGCCATTTATGAAATGTATGCCCCCTTTTTGCCATCTTTTTTCATAATCTGTCATCGCTGCCATCTTTATTTTGAAAAGCATGATTAATATTTGTTTTTATTTTTATAAATTAAAACAAATTTTATTTCACGGCGGTCACCGGTTTTTTATGTCAAATCGTATGCAAAATGTCGTGCCATGCCTTTTCTGTTCATACTCCTACTGTACTCTCATACACTTGCAGTATAAAATTTTGAATAAATTAGTGCAATGAATTTTTAAGTTTCGTTATTTTTTTTTTACAAATTTTACTTATTTATAAGTAAATGTAAATTTTTATTTATGTTATTTTTTATATAGTTATATAACAGTTTTTTTTATATTTAATGTATATATGCAGTTTGTTGTATAGAAACAAGAAGAAAAATTTAGATTATTTTCATGTTTCAACAGTAAAATAAGAAGCAGTAATTCCCATATTCCATTTGTTAAAATTATTTAGTTAAATACATTAAATTTTCAAAGTAGAATGACTACGAAAACCATATGTGGCATGCTGCTGGTGTCCTATAATAGAGAATTCCTCTGTTAGCAAAAGGGCGGATTACAAAAAAAGTTAAATAAACGGGTAAGTAAAATAATAATATTCTCTCTGGTTCGAACCAATCTAATCTCACTTTCGGATTATTTCAATAACGAATCGAGATTTAACCATCTTAGAAATTATTGCATCAAGTTCAGTTTGAGATTAAATTTATTTCTCTTTTAATTAAGCCAATCCTGTTTTGGGATTATTTTAAGTATGGGGCACTTGAATAATACGTACTTGAATCAAGCATTCTGTACTTGATAAAATGAAATCCCTACTTACCGCACTATTGTCACCGCTTCGGCTTGATGAATTGATTTGTATTTTCAGTGTATATATTTATTAAACCAAAATTTCGGAGAGAAAAGTATAGCAACACTCTTATTTGTCTCACCAACTAATTTTAGTAAAATATGTTTTTAATTTAAATAAAATTTTCCTTTGTAGTTAACTTTAACCAATTTTTCCTTTGAGGATCTGCTAAAGTTTAAGCAGCTTAAAATAAAATTTTAAGCAATTGTGTTCAAAAAAGCGTGGTGCCTAATTAGCAATCAAAGCGACACGTTATTTGAAATAAGCCAACATAATTAAACAACCTGTTTTCGCCCGGTGATTAATAAAGAAATTCAAATTATGTCAAATTTACAAAATTTTGCCACTTTTTAAAAACAAGTAAAACGTACAAAAACTTCATGGTAGTCGTTTTAGAATTTGAAATAATGAAAGAATTTTATTATGGTTATCCCAAAGTTCTAGCTGTTTTTTTGAATATTTGCATGGCTTTAGAATTGTCAGGGGCAACCTGCTCTTTATTAAGACTCTCACCTGCCGCTGTTTTTTTTTTTTTTTTTTTTGTTGTTGCTAATAAACATTAAGTTGTTCGTGACAACAAAATTATAAGTATCTATAGGTTTAATTTTTTATTTTCTTTATTAGTGTACGTAAGCATAAGGTGCGTTTCCCGTAACTATGAGTTTGATGATTATGTAAATGTACGCTGAAGATAAAGAAAGTAAATTGTATAATCGTGATAAAATGTTATTGGGGAAATGAATGGAATAAAATCACAGTTTTTGAAGGGCAAGAAAGCAAATGGACACGGAAATGGAATTATAAATTAATTTTAAACAAAGTAAATTAATCTATTAGCTGAAGTTTAGAAAAGTTTGCTAAGAATTTAACGAAAAATTAATTAAAGACAACATTTTATAGATACGTTTCATGAATAATTAATTAAAAACAATTAATTAATAAGTGAAGATAATTATGATAATGTTTGGAAACATGCATAAATGGGTAAATAATTTTAGTCGCTTTAAAGTGCCATGTTTTTTTAATTTATCACTTCATTTTTTTTATTACATTTACATAAAACATGAAGGCTTAATTGTATTTTATTATTAAAAACTAATAAAACAGTTTTAATAATTAAGTTTAAGTATATATGCAGACATTGTATCTACATAAGTATATTTGTTCAATTTGCATAAACGTATGTACAGCTACTCACAGTATAAGTGGAACACTTCATAAACATATCTATCTATATTTTAGTATATTAAGGGACTCTTCGTCAAATCGACGAACTATTCTAAAAAAAATTCTAGCGGAACGATTTTTTAAGTAAAAATTCACAAAAATTACATAGAAAAAATGAAAAACCAAGTTAAATTAATGTATTTGTTAGAAGTTTGAACTATTAAATTAATTCTTTACAAATTGATCATATCAATTAACGCATTCGTAAGTTTGAGCTTTTCTTGCTGTTCAGTTTTAATCAATAGGTTTAATTGAAATTTGACCACCAGTAAAACAGGCTAGGTAAAACGTAAACACAAATCAAAATAATTTTTTCAATCAACACAGTAAATTGAAACAATTAAAAAGTTGTTTGAGAATTTAAAATATTTTGAAGTTTGTGTGTATGTTTTCATATTTGCAAATAAACACACAAACATTATAATTTTTGTTTTCAATTAAGGCAAATAATTTGGAACAATTAAAAAAATTGTTTAAAACAGCATTATTGAATTAATTGAAAACATTTTGGTAAAAAATTTTTCTGTGTAAGCATTTTATGAAAAAATAAAAGAAATCACAAAAATAAAAGTTTTTTTTCTTATCAAAATTCGATACAAATTTGAACTCTGTTTTGTGTTTTAAAATTAATTACCTTTTTGAAAGCTTAAAAATATAACGCTGTTAAAAAAACAGTAATTTGAATACACATTAAAAAGTTATATGATAAACAGTAAATGAGTTTCGCCGATTCAACGAACAGTAACCATCCAGGCTAAAAAAATATTAGGGGCTTAGCGTTGTCGGCTTCCAAACTACTGACTTCACCAAAATTATATGTCAAGTTTTGGTGGAGCTATCCACAAAAAAAAGAAAAAGAGAAAGCCAGTACAAATGAAATAAATTAATAAGTTCTAATTACTGCAGTGCGCCCCAGTAGTCAAAATTTGACTTGTCAAATTTGCCACTGTAAAATACTTTAAGCCGTCTGACAAAATTTAAATTAGAGCGTGCTCTATTTTATTTTGACAAACCATCTGAAAACAGCTGGGGGATTTAATGTCAAGTGACCCAATTTTGAAATCGATGTCTTCCGTATTGAACCAAGCTTAGTCCTATTGGATAGCAGTTTAGACACAAATTTTCAACAAGATCGGTCAAAAAGTTTCTGAGTTAGAGGGGGTCAAAGTTTGACATTTTGGCCATACAGGTGTTCTTTCTCATCCCTGTAACTTATTACCTATTGGTGTTAGCAAAATTTGTTCCAAATAGCTTCGACAGCTATTTGATCAATCTTTTGAAAAAATTTTTTTTGTTTTTTTTTAAAAATTTTTAAAATTTTTTTTTTTAAATTTAACTTTTTTTTTTAGCGGGAATGATTTTTTTTTTGCTCAAAAGAAAGCTTATGTATTTTCCTTTAAGGAAATTAAGGGTCCCTCTTTTGGATCATCCTAATCGGCAGACATCGATTTCAAAATTGGGTACCTTGACATGAAATCCCCCAGCATTTTAAAATTATGAAAAAATAGTTGGCAGAAATCAATGCCGTGAGAAAACCAGCAAGGGCGGTCTACTATTGACGGAATCTTAGACGGCTGAAGTAAATATTTTACAATACCGATATATGCATCTATGTAGGCTCGTTTCACAATTCTATAGAAATTATGTACGTACATATGTCACCTCAAATGCAAAAGGTCATAACAACACTTTTTATTTTTTAATTTTGTAGGGACATGTAATTTTGTCTAGTGCATCATTATCAATCAAAAACTCGATTTAAACTTTTTTGTTTTCTCGCCCGTTTGCATTTTAGGTGACAATATAAAAAAAACGTTTCATTAATTTATCGTAAACTGGTATCTCTTAATTAAAAGAAAAAATTTTAAATTGGCTGAATTTTTTTACGGCGCAAGTAAACATCTTTGAGGCGGCAGCACGCTGTTTTGGAACGGTAAACTACTTTGGTGTCTGCAAATACTGTGAGAAAAAAACAGCGTTTTTTTTAAGCAAATAAAATAAGAGTTTCTGACCGAATATAATAAACCTTCTGCAGAACAACAACTTTGCATGTGACTTAAAATATATATATGTGTTCCTCTAACTCCCATTGGAGCATAGGGCGCTTTGTGGAGCTTTGTAGCATCCGCTTCGAGGCTAGCCAGAGTTAGAAGGCGCCACAACCATGTATCCTGAATGGTCGAAAGGACGTCTCAGGAAAGTAGGCGATAACCGCTGAAACATGGTTGCATCGTGGGATTGGACACGTAGATAGCAGCCCTATCACCAATCTAGGGGACGAGGGTTAGCAGCCCACATTCCCGAAACACAAATTGCTAACGAATCGCTAATTAAACAGCCTCTAAATGGATGTGACTTAAAAAGTTGACTTAAAACATGTCCTGTTTTGTGACCTTTGGTTTACATTCTTTTTGAGGAACATTTTATGTAAGTATGACTTAAATTTGGATAATTTAATCGATATAAAACATATAAAATTAAATTTTCTTAAATGAAAATCACTAAATTAAACTGAAAGTTTTATTTTAACTCCAAACATAGCAACATAAGACTTTGTCTATGTGTCCCACTTAAAGTGTGAATAGCTGTATGTAAAAATTTCTCTCAGCTAACATAAATTTAAAATTGTAATTATTTATTAATTATGACACAAGCACGTTTTAAATTAGTTGCAAAGACAAAAAAATGTATATGTATATTATATAATTAATTTAAAACATTATTATAATGAGGTAATTTAGTCAGACAAAAAGTACGTGCATAGACAACACTAAAAAAGTTACACTCAGAGAATAACTTTTGTAAGCAAAATAAATGTTAAGTCGTCAATGACTGTGAGTGTTAAACGGCCGAATTCTCTGAGGAGATAGAGTGGTTGCAATTGAAACATGTAAGGGCAATGAAAGATTATCCATAAATTGTAATTAATTTCATGTTGTAAAATTCTTTTCTTCATTATGTCTTAACATAATTTTGTTTTGTTGGTGCATTATTGCCTATGGGTCCCAAACAGGACGTATACGCGAAAATGTGTCCGTAAATACTGTGGTGTAAGGTGCCACATGCTCTTGCTTGGCAGATAATACTTTTTTACTTGCTTTGATAAAAGTTTAGTGCCTTGATCAATTCCGATAAAAAATTCTATTTATTAATTTCATTCATCAAATAACCTTATTTAGGAGTTTTATATTTATTAAGCAAGTTTTTTATAAGACAAAATATGTATATTAGAGTTTTTGAAGCAGCATCCAATGGTATATAAATTTTGACGTGCAGCCTACTAATTGAGATATTTAACTAAATACATATTTTCGTTTCGGGTTTTCATACAACTTCTACGTTTGTGGAAATAATGTTCTGCTTTTTAAACTGAATCTGTTCTATAATGTTAAATTATTTTTTTTTTATAATTATTTACATAAAACGCGAAAATCGCGATATAATAAAATTGGTCATATTGCAAACAAAATGGAATCGTACAAATTTTATACAAAAGAAGAATCGCGAAAAGATTTTTTTATAAATTTTATATGTTTTATTGGAATTTTATTTTTCACATTTTGATAAATTAAAAAAATAAAAAATTTGATACCCATAAAATATAAAAATATAGTGAATCTCGCGTTTCTTGTGAATACTTACAACTAAAAAAAATAAATTAACATTATTTTAAAAGAGATTAAATTTAAAAAGCAGAACACTATTTCCACATACGTAACATTTGTATGACAACCCGAAACGAATATGTATTTATAAGTATGTATATATTGATATATATTTAGCTAGTGAGGCCTAACTCCGCTTATGTAAATAAAAATATGTATGTAGTTAAATATCTCAATAAGTAGATCGCACGTGGTCAAGAATTATATATCATTGTTTGCGGCTTCAAAAACTCTTTTCGTTGATACCAAATTTTATTTATGTCGTCTTGGAGCAAAGTACAAAAAAATCGAAAAACTTAAAAAGAGGTCTTTTTTAAAAATGGTCCAGCTCACGGATGGTCAACGCTAGAACCAAAATATCTTGGGAATCATCATAAAACATATCAAGCTTTATTTTCAGAGGGGTAACAAAAACAATTTTTTCGGCTCCATAGAAGGGGAGTCGGTCTTATTAATTTGTCTAATGCAGGTAGAAATATTTGGAAGATTTTATTAGAATTGCTTTTGATTTTTAAGTTTTTTCGGAATATCATTTGTAAGTCACAAATTAAGTTGAAATTGATTTTAAATTGAAAAGCTAATAGACAAACAAAAATTCGGAAAGTGCAAAGAAAATATTCCTGGAAAATATTGAAGGAATAATGGCCATTTTCTCAATGTACCGACAAAGTGTCTGTTACTTAATGTCAACATAAATTTATTAGACCGATAAACCGTCTGTTAACAATTTTGGGTTTCTCAATATACCGATAAAAAACATTGTTTTCAGCTGGCAACACCTCTCAAAATACATGTAAAACATGGGAGTCAGCTGATTACATTTATCTGTACGGCAAATAAAAGGAAATTAAATAATTGGCAGATTAGTGCTGGTTAGTTTTGCGACAGAATAAAAGCAAATGAGACATTTAGAAAACCAAATTTCTTTATTGTGCAGTTTTTCGTTGAGAAAAATGATAATCATTTAATGAGAAAATGGCAATAGGACTATGAAAGTATGAAAGCTTTATAAATTGTAATTTAGCTTAGAATACACATTCGGTTTATATGAAAATTTAAATGTTTTAATATAACTAAAGACAAAATGAAAAAACAAAAAAAAAAATGTACTTTGGACTTCAAGAAAAATTCTTGACGAAAGTACGAAAAAACAGAAGTAAGGAAGAACATGTAAAATCAATTAAAATAGATAATCATTCAAAAATGCAAACTTCGATCTACCAAAGGTTAAAATACAATTTGGTTTAAGGATTGATGTTTGACTATTGAAGTCAGCAGTCGTCGATGGCTGCGAGTGTAAAACGGCAAATCCATCTGAGGAGATCGAGTGGTTGCGATCGAATCATGTCATGGTAATTAATTTTCATGTTGTAAAATTCCTTTCTCCATAAAAATAATTTAATGAAAATTAAATTTAATGAACTTAAGCCTAATTAAAAATATTAAAAATTTGGTTTAAAAACCATAAATAGTTCAACAAAATAACCACAATACTAACTATTGATAAATTTATATGTTAATAATTTTTTCTTACAACAAAAAAATTACTGAATCTCAAATGAAACCAATCTAAATAAAATCCAAAAGCGTCCATTACATCCCGAAAAAATCTGGTGTTTGGTGTGGATTTTGATAAATCCGTTGGACAGGCCATTACCGTCAACGGCGAGCGCTCTAGGTTAAAGATTACGCACTTATTTTGGCCCAAACTGAATGAATTCCAACGATATGTGATGTCAACAGGATGGCGCTACGTGCTACATAGCTCATACCGTATCCTGCACAAGCAAATTGAGGACGTGGACATTGCAAACGCGCCAGTCACCGAAGCCGCTGCGGGCATCGATCAGAGTTTTAAATGAATAAGAGTTTTCGATGATATCTCACACGTACTTTGTCTTATTTCTTAAGCAAAAACAATGCTATTAATCGCTATCAATGGCGCTGTTATAATGAAGTAATTAAATAGCAACGTTTCAAAATTTAAAAAAAATAATATGGAAATTAAAGAAACTTTTGATATTTTAATAAAAGTTTATTTAAAAGAAAAAAAAAATTACATATTTAAAAACATTAACTTTTTAACCTTTTAAACTTTTTCAAAGATTAATAAAAATCGAAGAAAAAGTGACTTAATAAAAAGTATTTTGTCCACAAACTCCTAAGAAATCATTTTTTAAACGATAACATTGAATTTGAGGGCATTATCGAAATCCTAAAAATTGCAATACTATCTACTCAACAAGGCCTGTAACTCGCAGCTGCTAGGTAAAATATGTTAAAAATCGTCAGATTTTGTGGATAAAATCGTCAAATCGACTTACTTGAATCGTTATAAAAATAGTCTATGCAAAATAACATTAGTTTTTGGTTATTTTTGAAAATGAAAAAGATTTTGTTTGTCGTGCTTAATTCCCAATTTTTATTCTTGATAATAACACTGAAACTTATTGTTGATGGGATAAGCTGTTCCTATGCACATTTCACTGGTTGCTTAGGCCAGATCATCAGCAAACTGCATCCAAAGACTCTAGAAAAACTAAAGATATTATACAAATAAAACTGTTAAGCGAATAAGAATTATAAGCAATAGGTTTACTTGTAACAATATCAAAGCTTTAACAAAAACAACAACAATAAACAGTGAGTATATATTTTATAAACTAATAAATTCCCATATAAAATTACCTTTAAGTGAGTTTTTTTTAGTTTATTAAATCAACTAAACCGTTTTGCAACCTCCTCCATTTTCGAAATTACGGTATACCTCGATAACAAGAGCTTACCTCAAAAAAAATGGTTGGCACCACTGGATTCAGCGCTCAGGTTAAAACGCCAAGTTCACCGCTTGGGGAATTCTGTAAAATTCTACTAGCACAGTGTTATTAATACAACTTTAATACAAAATAATTTACATTAAAAAATTCATTTCAAAATTTCTAGAAAACTCGCCGTCCGATTTTAATCAGCTTGGCAAAATCAAGCAGAAATTGTTTTTTGCAACAGGGGTCCTTTATGGCTCTTAATTGTTGTAACTTCTTTAAGATATCAATGTATTTAAAATACATCCATCCGTTTTTCAGCTGGTTATATTTTTTCCTTATTTTAAGACTTCTTTCTCTCAAACTGAATTATGCAGCCTTCCCTCTTGAATTAAGCTTTCAGTTATAAATACTTCCCTACAATCCATTTGGGTTTATTGTTTTAAACAAATATAATTTGCAGTTTGCTAAGTGTATTTATTAAAGAATAAAATGTAAAAAAAACTAAACGCATTTAGTTGCATTTTATTGTATTTATTCTACTAAAAAAAGTGTTTTGATGTATTTATCTAAAGCGAACTAAGTAAAAGTATGAGTTAAGTTTTTTTATATTTTATCTACACTTTTGCTGCCAACAATCCCCAGAGCACGAGTACGTGTGTTTCGTAACTAGAACTTTAAACTATTACAATTTAAGTTAAATGTAGCTTAACGTTAGTTTAATTTAAAAACTTTAAATCAACTTTGTAGCAATAATTTGCGAAAAATAGAGAAAGAGAGAAAAGTGGATAGAAACAGATATTTAAGAGCTAATGTTTAACTAAATTATTTCAATTTAAAATATTATTATCGTTTCGGTTCTAAACAGAAAAATGTTAAAATTTAAACGTCAAGTGTATGTAAATATGCATTTTAAAATAAGAATTAAAAGTAATTAAAAGCATATGTACATAAGGGAAAAATGTAGTAAATGGAATTTTTTACTAGAGAAATTCAGTAATTGAAAAAAATTTAAAAGCATTTGTTTTATCCCGTGTTATCGTATATCTAATAGAAATTCTTTTAAGAACAATTGTGGTTTTTAGTTGAACTGTTAATCTTTTTTTTTTTTTTTGATATTTTTAGTAATTTTCATGAAATTATTTTTACTGAAGGAAGGAATTTTTACAACATGAAATATTATCAAAATTTATTGATAATTTTCTTGGTTGAGCTGGGGCTCGACACACATTCTTTCATCAGAATTCTTTGACGTTCTAGCCTCTGCACCACTGCGGTGCTTGCCAGCCAACAGTCAAATACCACTGGTTAAAGATTGATGTTTGACTGTTGGCTGGCAGTTTTCGGTTGTACCGAATCATGCTTCCCTCCACCGACAGTTAGAGTATTTCAGGAGTGGGCTCTGTATGGGATTTATAAATTATTAACCCATCTTTAAAACAACTGCTGAATTTTTGGTTTGAACTCTAGACATTTAAAACTTAATTTGAACTTATTAAAAAAAAAAATTAAGATTTATAAAAGTTTTAGACGTACAAAAGGAGGAGGGAAATCTGTATTCTCCCCATGGTAAATGAAAATTCATACAATCAAGCAAACAATTTGTTGATTTTGCATCTATTACCAAAATGATTATATGGATTATGATTATATGAATAAATGATATTTTCAATTTAAGACCCCTATTACGGTTCACAACTCAGCTCAGTAAATAAAACAACTGGTTGTGTTGAGTTGTATTTTTTTGATGTTTTTTTTTTTTTTTGCCGCAATATAGCAAAGTTGAAAACCATAATACAAAAATTAAAAATTACAACTCAACTGAGTTGAGCTGTGAACCGCAATAGGGTTGTAAAATTCCTTCTTCATAAAAGTAATTTAATGAGTATAAAATTTTATGAAATTTAGCCTTATAAAAATATCAAAATAAATAATGATTTTTTGTTATTTAATTAATATTTTAATTCAAAATTTATTTTGAAATACATAATTAAAAAAAATGTTAATAAAATCAAAATTTTATATCCAATTTTCTTTCAACAAAAAAAAAAAAAAATAATTGAATTAATTATCACATTAATTAAATTAAAATACTTTTTAAAAAATTTTTTTATATGATAAAAAACTACTGAAAATTTTTTCTGTGAACATTTCAAAATTCTATAGAGTGATTTCTGGTATTAAAAAAACTATATTAGATCAAATGTTAAAACAGCAGTGAAATTTGTTTTAGCGTTTTACACAGTTTAAGCTGCTTTTCATAATTCTGCTTTATATGGGAACTATGGTTCCCATATAAATGGTGACCGATTATCACAATATGCGTGCCGTTATTTCTGACCATACAAAGCTAAATTGGACCAAATTTTACACCAATATATATATTCGATACAGTATTTACTTAATTATTTATATTTATTTATTTACATTTCTTAAAGTCTATTGGATTTACAAAACTCTAAAGTGTTTTCTGAGAGTGAGCTTTAAAAGAGGCGAATGGAAAATTATGGAATTTGACAGTGTAATTTCTAGTCTTCTGCCGGAAGTCGACTTCCCTCAGGAACTACATGCATTTGTAGTGATAAATTGCTTATACTTGCATGCCGTGCGGTTATTGTGCCCACGGATGTAATTCTTCCCCCAAAAGCTCCCGACAGACTTTTTTGCTCGTTCGCATTTATTTGAATGTGTGGTGCTAAAGCTTCTGCTTTTACTAACGTGGTATCCGCTCCCGTATCTATGAGCAAGCATTCTGTATGGAACTATTATAAGACAACTTTTGGCTGGACAAAATAAATATAATCATAACCATAAATACTTGTTTCAACTCAGTGATACAATTATTCACTGGGAGGAACAGATGTACCAATGACAATAATTATTGTCACCCTGGGCATAAAATATTTGCAAAGAGTCAAAACTCTTTATACATATTTACAACGCCCAGCGCAATTCAACAATGCAATACACATTTTAGAATGTGCATACCTAAGAACTTTAACACACACGTTAGTGCTTAAATTTTTTTTTTATTCCATTTTTGTGTAGATCCCAGTAAGCATTCCATTTAAAATCATGATCATACGCATTTCTCTTTGGTTAAGCAAACATTTGAGTAATCAGGGAACCATTAAATAAGAATGGCTGGACGAAAGAAATATAAAACATAAATACTTGTTGCAACTCAGTGATAAAATTATTCACTGGGGGGAACAAATGTATCAATGACAAGAATTATTGTCACTCTAAGCATAAAATATTTGCAAAGAGTCAAGACTCTTTATACATATTTACAATGCCCAGTACAATACATTAGTGCAATAAACACTTTAGAATGTGCAAACCTAAACACTTTAGCACAGACGTTGAATGTTTTATATTTCTTTTGTTTCTTTTTGCATAGATCCCAGCAAGCATTTTGTTTACAACCGCGATCATTTGCCTTTTGCTTAATTAAATAAATATTTGAGTCAAAAAATATAAATATAAAAAAAAAAAAAAAGTAATTGATTTTTTATATATTTTTTTAATATGTTTTTTTTTAATATTTTTACTTTAAAGCCAGACCAACATAACATTTTTGGCCTCTAATTAAAAAGAAAAAAATAAAAGAGGAACATATAAAAACATTTTTATATTTAGTTATGTAATAAATTAATCATTGAATGATTTCATTGAAATAAGTTAAGTAAAAATCATAATGTTAAAGATTTAATTTTGAAAATATGGATTTTATTATTGTATCTATTGTAATTCTTTTATTTGATAATTTTTACCATAGCTATTAAGAAATATACATCTTTTCCCTAACTGATTTGTTGATATTTAAAAATTGTAGCTTAACCTTTTTAGTTTTCTAAATTTATTATTATTATTACTATTATATTATGACATGAAGAAGTTATTAAGATAACTGAGAAATGAATGAAGTCTTAAAAAAAAAAAAAAAAAAAAAAAAAAAAAAAAAAAAGGTAATTGATTTTTTATATTTTTTTTTAAGAAGAACATAAAAAATATTTTTATAGTTATAAATTAATCATTGAATGATTTCATTGAAATGAGTTAATTAAAAATCATAATATTAATGATTTAATTTCTAAAATATGGATTTTATTATTGTATCTACTGTAATTCTTTTATTTGATAATTTTTACCATAGCTATTAAGAAATATACATCTTTCCCTAACTGATTTGTTGATATCAAAAAATTGTAGCTTAACTTTTTAGTTTTTTAAATTTATTATTATTATTACTATTATATTTTGACATGAAGAAGTTATTAAGTACCCTGCCTTTATTCGCTCAACAATCGATGGGATAACCGCGCATGATGTCTCCACACATGCCAAATGAAAATGGTGATTCTCGTTCGGATGTCTTGGATTGTGTTAATTCTGATGTATATGATATGAAGGATAGTATAGCTTTGCAAAACGATAACTCTGATTGAATACATGTCCAAAGAACTTTAAGATCACAGGACGGAAAAATGTGATGATAAAAAGGTAAAAATCTGAATTATATAAAAGTTCTTGTTTCAGTTCAATAACCAGCAACAAGATGGTCAAGCTCAGAGCAGCTAATACAATTGTATCGGGGTGGCAAAGAATACTAATAATAATTTGGCCATTACTCTGAACCCCATATAGACTTTAATTTCGTATAAAACAAGGAAAAGAAATCCCAGTCTATCTGTTAAAAAAAAAAAAAGTCTAGATGTCAACCTAACAGGATCTTACAACCAAAATGAAGAAACGTAATGTGCACGACAGGAACCAGTTACTGGATGACTAGAGGTCAACCTAACAGGATCTTACAACCAAAATGAAGTAATGTGCACGACATGAACCAATTACTGGATGGCAGTGGCAAAATTGCCTTGGCTCCTTTAAAGAATATTTTACTACACCACTGTTTGCCAAATGTAGACCAGAAGGTTCTGAATGCGTGGCTTATCCAAAATCACCGGAACACAAATCCACAGAATCCGACACGAGAAACCATATCTCAGAATCACCACTACTTGAAAATAGCTCAGATGGATCGCAGCCACAACAACATATTGAGAAATTTATTCACAACGTCAATAAACATCAAAGCGCATCAACACCAGACGAAGGACCGCACTTTTTCATAAAGGGGGGAGGGATGTTGAGAGTCACCCTCGTATATAATGTTGAGAGTCACCCTCGTATATAATAAGTAATAAGTAATCACAAAATAGGCTGACTCAATTATACGAGTCAGCACTTTAGACACTTGCTGACTTTAGTACAGTCAGCATTTTAATTATAAAAACTAAGTATAAATAGCGGGTAAGAATAAGTTTAAGTTGAGTTGTAATTAGCAAGCAAATAAAAATATACCTGCGATCTCCACGGAGCACTCCAGGTTAAGAAAAATATAAAAGATCTTCTAATTTCAACTACAACAACTGTGACAGACCAAATCTTATTACAATAGCATTATACGTTACGGTTTATGGCATACTAAATTGTTTACCGAGACTGCGCTTTATATGGGGCCACGAAATTTAGTAGTATGATGTGCAGTCATCGAAAATCAATTTGTGCAAAATCTTATATTAATCCATGCATTAAGTTACCATTTATATTCGTTTTTGAACTAATTGTCAATAGGATGGTTGCTCCACGTTTGGATTGGTAGCTCTCATCCTACCGAACCGATTTTGCTGGGTTTAAGTCCCAAACAGCTTAGCTAACTAGAACACACATTGATACTACCATTTTCCTTTTAT
The DNA here is from genome assembly GCA_963931875.1 of Pollenia griseotomentosa. Classification (NCBI taxonomy): domain Eukaryota; kingdom Metazoa; phylum Arthropoda; class Insecta; order Diptera; family Polleniidae; genus Pollenia; species Pollenia griseotomentosa. Next base: position 41,781,980 of record OZ007563.1, read on the forward strand.
TTTAAGTATTTTAACAGACGGACATACATATATGTGGTTAAATTTCAAGGGCCGATGTTGATTTTGAATAAAACACAAACTATTTAGGAAATTATTGTAATTTTATTTTATTATGATATATTGGTATTACTCAATTATGTATGGAACAAAATATCGGCCAAATGGGCGCCGCGACCACGGCGGCACACCTCCATCCGATGGTCCAAATTTTCGATGACCCTGAGGCACAATGGAGGTTCTATGCCGTTAATGTGCCGAATTATCTCATCCTTTAGCTCTTGAATTGTTGCTGGCTTATCGACGTACACCTTTTCTTTCAAATAACCCCAAAGAAAAAAGTCCAACGGTGTCAAATCACATGATCTTGGCGGCCAATTGACATCGCCATTACGTGAGATAACACGGCCATTGAATTTGTTGCGCAAAAGAGCCATTGTTTCGTTAGCTGTGTGGCAAGTGGCACCGTCCTGCTGAAACCACATATCGTCCACATCCATATCTTCCAATTCGGGCTATAAAAAGTTCGTTATCATCTCACCATAGCGAACACTATTCACAGTAACTGCCTGACCGGCCTCATTTTGGAAAAAATACGGCCCGATGATGCCGCCAGCCCATAAACCGCACCAAACAGTCACTCTTTGTGGGTGCATTGGTTTTTCGACAATCACTCTTGGATTATTATTTGCCCAAATGCGGAAATTCTGCTTATCGACAAATCCACTGAGGTGAAAATGTGCCTCATCACTGAAGATGATTTTCTTCGAAATTTATCATCCATTTTCATAATAAGTCTGGATAACTTTAACACGTTGTTGGATTGTGTATCTCTCTATGGTTCAAATTGAGTAAGTCTGAAATAGAGAAATGTCAAATAAAATTCGGAAAAAAACTTGGCGTTTAGGTGTGGTTCACATTCAACATCGGCCCTTACAATTTAACCACCCTTTACATTAGGGTGGCCGTTATTTTTTTTATTTTGATTTCTTATATTCTCCCCCCCTAAATCGGTTCAGTTTTATGTAAAAAAAAATACAAAAAAATTTTTAAAAAATTTTTTTTTGTTTTTTTAAAAAATTTTTTTAATTTTTTTTTTTAAATTTAACACTTGGCTAAAAATAAAAAAAAAGTTTTAAATTTAAAAAAAAATATTAAAAAATTAAAAAAAAAACAAAAAAATATTTTTAAAAAAGATTGATTAAATAGCTATCTAAGCTACTTGGGACAAATTTTGCTTACACCAATAGGTAATAAGTTACATGGATGAGAAAGAACACCTGTATGGCCAAAATGTCAAACTTTGACCCCCTCTAACGCAGAAACTTTTTGACCAAACTTGGTAAAAATTTGTGTCTAAACTACCATCTAATAGGACTAACCTTGGTGCAAATTTCATCCAAATCGGAAGACATCGATTTCAAAATTGGGTCACTGGGTCACCTTTTATATATATAAAACGTATATAAAATGTTTGGTATTTTGTTTTTATTTTCTTAATTATTTTCTAAAATATTGATTTTAGCAAAAAACTTTCTTAGAGGCTTATGTTGTTGACTAGAAGAGCTAAAATATTGCCATATATCATATTCTTGTAAAATATTTTTTTTAGAAGATAGTCATACGCAAACAAATTACATTTGAATAAATGGCTTGATGGCAAACTTTGAGGGGTGGACGCCCTCCCTAAAACACAACTTATCGCTACGAAATTTTTTTGGATTTTTTTTACATAAAACTGAACCGATTTGGAGGGGGAGAGTATAAGAAATCAAAAAAAAAAAGTTCTCCATACAACTAACGGCCACGCTAATATAAGACCAACGGACGGACATGGTTAATTCGACTTAGATATATTTTTCTTATTTTATTCAAGGAAAAACTAAGAATTTGCAGCAAGCACTGTCTTCTGTCACAGATTAGTCCTTGATTAACGTGAATACCTATCTTACGACCTACTTAACGTTGAATCTAACACACATTAGTGACAAATTATGCGTTAACCAACCTCCCCCGATTGTGAGCACAACCAACACACACAGGTAGCGATTTGAGTAATGCTGGAGCTATCTTATCTGCGCTGAATAGTCTACAGAATGTGTTGAATGGGAAAAGCCCCTAGAGAGAACTTTCCCCATAATTCGTGCTTCCACAACTGAAAGCTCTCATGTAGTTCAGAGACTCTCCTCCCGCGTTTTTAGGTTTAAACCACAGCCAATGTGTGCTCGTCAAAGACACGCCCTCATGAGAACAGCACTTTCTGTACAAAAACATTATTCCATGAAACGCACACTTAGTGTGCGATTCTATTTGCTCATAACAACTAACCGGTCTCTCAACTTTTCTCCACTTCACATACTCCATAATCACAATGGCCCTTTGCTAGTCATAACAACTTTATCCAATCCAGAACTACTATCAAATCAACAACCAACCCAACCGGTCTCTCAACTTTTAAAAACTTCACAAAATCCAAAACGATGATTGGCTCGTAGGTGCGAAAGCCAAACCAATCATGACTTTATTCGATCCTCAACTACTAAAGCTCAACCAACAACCACCAACGCAAATCACACAACCTATATTGACTTATTTCAAGCGCAAAGACACCCGCTCTCAAGAAAGCGTGCCCTCGGGAAACTAATCCAACAGTCAGTCCGAAACCAAAGTATCGTAGGCTACTGACTCCCGTAGCACCAGAAATTGAGGAAATTGGTTAATTGCTCTGTCTCAAGAAATTCGAAGACTTCGCGATTCCTATAATTTCAAACTTAGCCGAAACAGGATGGCTAGACCTGCTTACAATCAAAGATTTTCGATTTCCGAAGAGAGAATATAGACACAACAGAAACTGTCATGCACATCTAGCCCGACACCATTTCTTTGTTCTAAAACAACTCCTTGAATGTACGACTTTAAAACGGAAAAGACAAAACTTCCGGTACCTCACGACGGCTACTCTTTGAAGCGCGACCTGTTGCCAGGTCTTTGCCATTTTACGGCATTGACCAAACCTTATATACCCCAGAAGTTCTGAATCCTCAAGGTGCTTTAACTAAGCCCCCTAAGAGTCGCAGCACATCCCCGGCTGATTTTGTGGTTAGTAAGGTTGGGGGCAGAAGGAGGAGAAAATGGCGTTTTACTTTCTCTGCCAATGCACAGGTCTTGGGGTTATTAGAATGAGGCATTTTGAGAGACCAGAAATTTAATGCTTGAATGCTATATCTAACGAAAGACAATGGTCGGACTCTCTTTTTTGGTTACGATTCGAGGCTGAAATGATGTTTGGAGAATACTTTCGTGAAAACTTGCATGACTCTGGGCACTGGCTTAGAGTATTACAAAGGGACCGCTATAAGGCTCCTAGTGAGCCTTCCCCGCGTCAGTTTCCCATTGTTCCAAAACTAACTTAGTTTGGGTAATTCATAATGAAGAGTCAAACAATTCTGTTAATTGTTTAAATTTATTTAAAAAATTATGGGTCAATTTCATTTGAAAATTGTATGCCCTACTTTTAGTTGAATGAAACGAATTATATCACGAAATGGCCCTGTTAATATCCTGTTAATTAATCCAGTTAGATTATTTTCTTTGGGATCATGTAAACTCACTGGTCTTCGCTGATAAACCAGAGACAATTTAAAGCCTGGAAACCAACATTCGACCGCTAGTGGGCAAAATATGGCCGCACATGATGGGGAAAGTTGGTTTAAGTTGGAGTTCCAAGTTTTGACAGCTGTGGGGCCCACATTATTAAAATCAAATATTCATTCACTCATTTTAAATTGATATGAAAAATAGTTTTCTTTGATTTTGTTTAATTTAAAGTTCTTAAAAAAATCCTGAAATCGTAGAATTTTTTTAGGAATGCTATATTTGTTTTTTTTTTAACACAAAAGACTGATTTTAAAAGGTCTGATTAGATCCTGAAAAACTGACGACTCAGTGTGATTTTGTATGTTGTCTAGTTTCATATGCATATCGATTTTTTTATGTCTGAAAATTATTGTTGCAGGGTGCTATTATAGTATGAAATTTACTTACATTTCTTTAAATTTAAATTGTTTAAATTCCCTTACAAAACATTCTCAAAAAATTCTTATGTGTATAAATTTGTAAAGCAAAGAAAAAAAAACATAAAAGGGAAAACACCCTTTTTTACATAAATATTTCAAAAATATTTCCTTAACTATTTATAAAAGCTCTACACAAAACTGTTTAAAGGAATCTTTGACTTTAGAAAATAATAGAGTTTTTCATAAGAAAAAATGCTGTTAATAAATTAGATTCTTTTCATTAAAACCCGACTACATTGTTTGAGTTAGTGTTACTATGGCAATATAACGTTTTCGTTTGCAATTTCTACCCAACTCATGAGAATCAAGATGCATTAATAATTTATTTTAAGCCCAAAGTCATTGGCAACCAGGCACTTGTAGAGTTTGGAGATGGGTTTTGGATGAATGTGTAGGATCATGTGTCTGTATCTCTTAAGGAAATGAGGGAGTATATGGATTTAAGAACATCTGCATCCACAACCACACTCACACGCATCCAGATATTTATTATGGTTTGATAGTATCTCTTATGTGTATACATATACATATATACAACTTTATAGTGTTGATTTCGATTTTGTTCTCTTTGGGCCTTTAAGTGTCATTATTGTTAAGTACAGGATCTTGTAACAAGTTGTTGTTGCTGTTGTTATTTTTTAAGCCTTTTGATACTTTAGAGGTTTGAGTGCTTTTGTCTTACATTATTTTTTTTCCAACTATTCTTTATGTTTTTAACTTATTTTGGGTATATAAATAAATGGGACTTCTTGGTTGGGAGTTTAAAACATGTTTTTGTTATTTTTTTGTTTTTACTCTTTTGCTATTTTCATTCCATTTCGTTTCGTTACTTATCTAGACGCCTTTTATTGTCATGACACTTGAAGTATATCCCCCGAGTTAATATATCAACCGCACTGATTATACTACGTGTATATAAACATTTGCTACGAAAATAACGCAAACAAAAAAACATCAAATAAAATAGACTTAAATGTTTGAGTATGTGTGCCTATAATAAGCCTGCCTGCCTGGATGCCTGTAGTGAAACATGTCTATAACGGAGACAATACACTTTTCCTGCCAGCCTGCCTGCCTGTCTGTGCATGTACGAGCATTTTTATTCCTGATGCCTGGCATTTATCCAAAACATTAAACGAAATGGTTTAAGTACCAGAAGCAACAACAATGTGTAAGATTATGTTTGTGCATGTTAGTAAATATCTCTATGAGCTCGGGAGTATATGTATCTCTAACAGAAGGGCTGAGATTTTACTTTGGACTTTGGTGGAAATCTTCAAGTTTAAAATTGACCGGAAATGCCTGAAATTGTAAAAGATTGCTAAAAATCAGAAAACAATAGAAAAAAGCTGAAATCATGTACCAAATCTTAAAAAACAAAAACAACAAAGTGGAAATGGGCAAAATTACAATAAAATAAAAAATTACAATTTCGAATTAAACGGCTTCATACGTCTCTAAAAAGAAAAAGCTAAACACAACTCTTTTAAAAGAAATATTGAAAATAGTTAAAATCGAAAAATCGGCTATCAATAAAAAACATCTGTCAAAAAGCGAGTTGAACTGGGAAAGTGAGCGAGAACAACCAAATATCTGGAGAAGGATAATAGTAGAATTAATAATGTTAATGACAATTATACACGAGATCTGTTTTGAAACCCCATTTAACTAATTTTAGTTGAAATGCTCGCCTTATCTGTAATTTCTGGAGAACTTAACAGTTTTATGATGATTCTCATTGTTAGGGGATTTATCTCAATGTAGCAACTGGTGTTGTATTACACTCATCAATAGTAAAGGCATACATGGAAATATCACAAATTATAAATAAAACGCTCTCAACTGCATTCGATCCCGACCTACGCAGTGAGCAAGCTGATTTTCTACCCCAAAAATACTGCATAGAAAATAATAGAACAGTCGGTTGAGTAGATATCTCTTCTGTACAAAGTCTTTATAGACTTTGAGATGGTATGAACTATCACATTCTGCTATGTGGATTGTCATCGTTTGTAAAGGCACTCGCACAATAAAATTGCATGAAAGCTAAATTTATCGTAACTTCTGCAATTCGGCAAGCCTGTATCTATCACCCCGGCTCCTCAACATAGTTCTAGACAATATTATGAAAGAGCAACACATGAGGGAAGACGAATTTTGTGCGGTTTTCAGAGAATGCTAGATGATCTCGATTATACAAATTTAATCTGCGCATAAATTGTAAAAAAACAGAACGTTCGCCATAAATGAAGAAGAACTAGAAGATGTCTCCAAATTCAGCTACTTAGGCAGTTATATTAACAGCTAATTGTGGTTCTAGTGACGATATACAGAATAAACGCATTAGCTCTGGTCATCATCAAGTGGTTCTTTATTTCAACTTCTGCGTCAAATTCGCACTTCTCTAAGAATGTAAGTCTTGGAACGCAGCCACTTGGGATATAAACTCGCTGCAAGTTTTTATAAACTGATATTTGCGGAGAATTCTAAGAATTCTAAGAGTAGACGAAGGAGGGGTAGACCTTTGCATATATTGCTGCGCCAAATTGAATCAGAAGATATCAGGTAGAACATGAGCTGAAACGAAATCGAAGTATTACACGTAGAGAAAAAATATGTTTAAATATGGTCATCTCCAACAAAAATATTTTTAAAGGAAAATTTAAACATATTTTGTTTAATTTAACCATATTATTGTCACCGACAACCATAATATGGTTAAATTAGTCCTCCATTAAGAATTGGAGGTGGCCATATTTAAACTAGTTTTTTCTCTGGGTTAAGCGTTGGACAGAATTGAATGGAACAGATAATTTATGATCGTGCATGCCCTTAGGCCGAGGCCACGCAATGAGCGGCTAAGCGTCAAGCGTCTCAGCGATGAGCGTCAAAGCATCAAGTTTGAGCGGCAAGTGGCTTATTACTGAGCGTCAGTTCTGAGCGGTTAGTTGTTAAAATGCTATTGTAAAGAGTGGATTGTTTAATGTTATTACGCGAAAATCGTATTCATATGAATTTAATGCGTTTATTAAGAAAAAAAAAACAATTTGCGGCCTGTTCGTCGATTTCGAGCGAAGACTTCGTTCGCTTAACTTACATTTAAAACAAAAACAAATTATAAAATATATATATATATATTAATCGAAATCGACGAACAGGCCTTGGTGTTCATCATTAACCATATATATACAAATCTACCCAAATGTGAAATCCATTGATTTGCTGTTGCAAGCAGTTAACACTAGATTGACAAAACAAAAAAATAAATAAACGGTAATATTTTTATTTTTAAAATTTGGTAATCTGTCTTGACATAATAGTGGTCGGCTTTGTACAGATGAAATTGTAAGCTCCACATTCATTTTTGCCATGTTTATTTTTTGACGCTCAGAAAACAACAAAAAATTAGAACAAGTTTTATTCCTGAGCGACGTCGCTTAGACGATCAAAAATTTCGCTCGCATGCCGCTCATTTCGTGGCCACTTCAATAGTATTTCATATGTTTTAATTTTTTGACGCTCATCGCTCAGACGCTTGACGCTTAGCCGCTCATTGCGTGGCCTCGGCCTTATGGAAACGACAAGCGTATAAATATATTCATACAGTCACACAGATAATAGTACGTACCCCTTAAAAATTCTTTAATTTTCCAAAAATTGGTGATATTTAAAAAAAGGAAATAAACTATAAATTTAAAAAGAAAGCAAATATTTATTACATTATTTAAATTTAAGACTATTGAATTTTCCGCATACATAAGTGCGAAGTCCAGTTGCTTATTTCTGTAAATATCCCTAATTAATGTTTTTTTTTTCTTGGTACGCGGCTATGGAATCCGCTTTTTCGCAAAACACTTCGCACTGTTTCTGAGTAAAAATTAATATTGTGGTAATTTTCCACAGCTGTTGTTTAAGGATTTTTACTAACAATTCTTTCGAGCATAACTCGTGGGGAAGTTTTGGTTGGACGTCCAGTTTTTGTCTTGCTTGATAGGGATTGAGACTCAGGCAAATGTTTTTTTTTTTGACATGCCAACAATTTTAAAATTTGAACTCGACGAATTCCCAACGTTCCTTTATTTTAAAATATGTTGACGCATTTCGGTACAAATTTCCTTGGTTTTCTTGCCTATTTTAACAACAGAGTAATTTTTTTTCTGAAATTACTGCAGTCTTTTAGAATTTGCTTGCAAATTTAGCTTTCCGTATATTATTTTTTCTTTAAATCTACTTAATTTAAAAAGGACCGTTTTCTATTTGGCATCGTACGTATAAATATCTGTGCTGTCAGATTAATTTTTAAATGTACAAGTATAATAAGCGGAAAGTGACCCGAACTTTTTGTAGTTTGATTTTGACAGTGTGTCGATGCCTTGCAAATACAAGCAAAATTATCGATCAGAAATCCAGTGTTATTCTTATTCTCCAATTTTAGAGGATGTACGTACTATTATCTGTATGACTGTATACACAATTGTTAGCGAAATGCACCTCAGGAATCTTGTTTTATATAAAGTCCATATTGTTATTAAAATTTACGTTACAAAACCCATACTCCAGTTTAATTCATCTCATTCCTTTCTTTGCACATGTTTGTTTGTTCTGTGAATTTTTTATTTTACTCTATCGACGCCATGCAAACTAATATGACGCCAACGGAAAATAAATCTGCAGCAGATGTGTATTTCCGCCAAGACTTAAATTCCTGTTGAAAAAATTAACAAAAAAACAAAAAAAAAACACAGAAAAATACATCACTTCCTGTTTTTATGTGTGTATGTCTTAAAATAAAAATCGTCTATTATAAAAAACGGGGAAAAAAAGCTTGGCGGCTTTTACAGTTGTTCTATATTGACTGGCATTAACTATTTTTGTGGTTTATTGAAAGTAAAGGAAAATATAAAACAAAAGAGTAAAAAATAAATATAAGAAAAAAACATGTTAAAAGCCAGCCAACCAACTTCTTAAGTGTATTTTTAAAAGAATCTGAGTGAATGTTGTTTATGGTTTAATTCCTGTCTTTTTATCTTCTTTTACTCTCCATAATAGTGTTTTTATCCTTGATTTATTTTATGAAAACAATTTTAATGTTATCTTAAGGAAAACAATGAAAAAAAATGTTGGAAAACAAGCGTTGTATTGGCAATATGCCAATTCATCACATTTAAGAGGAAAAATATGAAAAGTAAAATAAAACGATATAATTTTAAGTTTATCTTTTAAATACTCGTAGTTGGAAAGTATTTATGTTAGAAATGAAAAAACAAAAAATATATATTTGTAATTAGTTTAAGGTCCCCTATTCTTTTCAATCCTTGCATAAAAACTTTTAATATCCCAGAATTTCTGTTTTTAAAAATAGAAAGCATAAAAAATGTGTTAATTGTGTAATTTATCTAATATGTATTTACATATGTAACTACTTTTTTCGGTAGCTACAATTGTTAGAGCATTTCGAAGATATGGCTGTTCCGAAATTGACGTTGCATTGAAATTTTTGAATTTTTCGAAAACCCGTTATACATACATTGCACGATTTTTTGGTCTCAGAAGACTCCTAGTGAAATTTAATGCATAAAATATTCGTCGAACACTTTAACCCTCTTAAGTGCCGTTTCAGTTAAATTTTGTGTGGAAGTTAAACAAAGGAAAATTATATAATTTGGTATGAAATTACAGGTAAATTAATGACCTTAGCTATGATTTTTAAATAAGAAGATGTGAATTTGTATCAAAAACAAAATAAAAACTTTAAAAGAGGATTTTAATCATTTTGTTATGGAACTCCTCATTTACTGAAGGTACCTAGTGCGATATAAAATAAAAAGTCAAACAAAATTTAATTCATTTAAAGAAACACTTATAGTTCCCTCTTTAATTCCAATCACGCTCATTTTAGAAAATTTGTTTAATATTCTTAAATTAAATTTACAAATTAATTGTACCAGCTTTTTCTTAATATAGCCAGGCAACTTGGTTTATTTGCCGAGAATCATATTATTTAGTATTTATATCACTATTTTTTATGAAAGTAATATTAAACTCAAGTAGTATTTGCAATTTGCTCTTAAATTACTAGAAGAATCTAAATTCTAACATTCAATTATATCAATATTTAATTGAATACCTTTGAAGGTTATTGCTGCTGCAAAACAATATAAACTTAATTACTGTGCCCTTTTATATGATTTGCATTGCTTGACATTTGAACAAGAATACTTGATACTTTTGCATTTTATTGATTTTATAACCAAGTCTTGTATGAATATATAAGACATTTCCTGCATTTGCTTGGAATTCGTAATAAACTCTTGAAGTATGTGTGCGTTGTCAAAGTCATCATCATCTTCGTCAACGTCGTAGTCGTTATTGGTATTATTATGGTTTGATGAAAATAGAGAGCAAACGTAATTGACGCTGTGTTTTTTTTTTGTTCCTGGGCTGACATCAGAACATTGCATTAAAGCCAATTACTTTTGATTTTATATACGGAATAAATATATGACTTTTAGACCGGCTCATCATTAAATTTAAACATTGAATTGCGATTGATTACCTTAAAGAACTATTTTTTTTTAACGTAACGACGTAATCTCTTTTGATAGTTTTCGACATGAGTTACAGACACAGTTTTTTCTCACTTTTCGAGAAACGATGGAATATTTTGTTTCACATCTTTTCGATACGAGAAGTTCTCTCTAAAGTTATTGTGCATGGTTACAGGAGTTCTCTTACGTTAACATAAATCAAAGACAATATTTTACGATTAAACTTTCTCCTTCATAAGAACGCTGAATGGCTTTTTTCTAAAAAATATTAAGAACAAAATTTCTATTTATTCTTGTTCAGAAAACTTTTTCTCTGAAAATGTGAAATTTATGAGGATTAATGTAATACCTTTTGTACACTTGCATACATTTTGGAGGAACGCATGTAAGATGTTGAAAATGTGAAACACGCCTTCACACTTGAAACATCTAACAAATACTATCAATAAAAAATGTCACAATTTCTAAAAGAAGAACTTTTATTTTTTTAAAATACTTTTTTTCTACAAAAGTGCCAACATTTTAAAAGATAACACTAAAATGTATTTCTAATTCATTTTATTTAAAAATTATAGCAAAATTAAGCAAAATAAGGCTTGCGAAAAAGGAAAAACTTTATAAATGGTAACGCTGCTTTCAAAGCAACTTCCATTTTGTCAGTGATGCCACAATAATGATAGAATTTATTGCCACTTTTCTAGTGGTGACACTAAAAGAATCGACAAATTTAAAAGGGAACAAAATGAGATAGTAACATTCTGTAAAGATGATGAAAAATTTTAATTTTTAGCCCTATGTATTTCTTATGGGAAAATTCCAACATCTTTGCAAATTGATGTTAAATGTTGACAAGTGTGAAAAAGCTGTAAGGAACACAACTGGCACGAACCACGAACTTTCGGCCGCAAATACCCCAAATATGATGGGGACTTGGTAGTTATATATTTATGTAATATATATAGTCCGGAATTATTTGCTGTTGAAAATTATCCTGATCGTTCCAAAAAAAAAAAAAAAAATTTAACCAAGAATCCAGGGCTGTAGAGTCGGAGTTGAGAATTTTGTAACGGAGCCGGATTCGAAGTACCCAGAAAAACTCGCGACTTCGACTCCAAAATTTTTCGACATAAAAAACTTTCTGATATTTTTCAAAATAAATTAATTTTAAGACGGTCTGCTTTAAGAATTTTGAAGTCGGAAAATAAGGACCAGTCTATTTTACATATGAGTTAGTAGGTGAGTTGCAAAACTCGTTCGTTTCATAAACTGAAAAATGGAGATAACAATTGATTTTGACAGATGTTTTAGCATTTTTTGAGAATAAATATACATATATTGAAGCAAGTCCTATTCTATGTTTTTATGTGACCTAAAATTGCAGTTGGTAACAAGACTGGTTCGTTCCACTCGCCAGAGATTTTCAAAACTATCTCTGCTTTCTCTGTAACAAAACTCGCTGTTTCACTGTTTTAACCTTTCTGTTAAAAGTGCGCCAAGAAATCACCCCAATTAATCGTCGAATCAGGGAATTTGAAAATTCAAATTTATTGGTTTTTTATAAGTCGTATATGAAAAAATATTTTTGAAGCGATGTTCATATGCACATATGGCTGGAAATCTGATATAGCTCCTATTCAACTTTCAAAGTGAATGATAATAGAAAAATAAAAGAAAGAAACTCGGAAAAATACATGACATTGTTGCAGACATAATGGAAAACAAGGCCGAATAAACTGAAGAAAAAGATTTCAATTTATTTGTTTAAAAATTCATATTTTTGAACTCTGCAGGTGGGAGATGATAAACTACACCAAGTCGCATTTTAAAAACTTTACAGCAGAGCGCAAAAATATGTTAAAAATCACAATTTGATATTCTTAATAAAAGTATGTCATATAAGGTAACACACCTTTACTTATTAAATTGGACTTGGTGTTCTTTACATCCCATGATGGTTTTGGTACTGTTCAGTCACTTGAGACAAACAGCACCAAGTCCAACAACAAACGGCTTGCTATTTCCCAAAAATAACAAAAGGCCTTAAACAATTTTTTTAACCTTACTTGTCTCTTCAAAATGTGTTAGTCAAATTATAAAGGTATCAACTGAAGAAGCAAATGCATGTTTAATAAAAATATTTTAAATTTTCCTTAGAATGATTACCAAAGTTGGTCGAAATATGTGACTAAGTAAATAAAATAATACCAAATGGCAGTGTCTTATTTTATCTATATTAAAAACAACTTTTATCACAATTTACATAAAAGGACTCTTGATGTCCTTTGCCTCGAAGCATATTCTACTTTTTGCCTACAAATTCAGGGGTAAACAGCACTAAGTACACTTGATGCCCTTTACATCTAAGGAAGTTGCACTTGGTGTTGATTTCAACTTTCTATCTCGAAAACTACATTAGATGGAACTTATAGCCTTTTTACACTGATCAACATCTACCATCAATTTGCGAAGATGTTAACATCTTTCCATAAGAAATACATAGGGCTAAAAACCAACATCTTTAAAAGATGCTCCTATCTCATTTTATTCCATTCTACATCTTTCGATTATTTTAGTGGCATCACTAGAAAAGTGGCAATAAGTTCTATTATTATTGTGGCATCACTGTCAAAAAGAAATTGGGTTTTAAAGCAGCGTACCCATTTGTCAAGTTTTCTCTTTTATTGCAATGTTTTTTTGTTCAGAATTTTTTTATATTTTTAAACAAATTGAACTTCAAATGCATTTTTGTGTTCTCTTTTTAAATTTTGGCACTTTTGTAGAAAAAAACATTTTTTATTTGAAATTTTTTTTTCACATATGGTGACATTTTCGTTTAATGGTAGATGTTAGATGTGACTCATCATGTGAGTAATGTAAACGAGTGTTTCACATTTTCTTCATCTTTGTTGGTAGATGATCAGTGTCAAAATCCTATTATTGGAATTCACACATCGATAGAGGAAAAAATTCTGATTACAAGAGTTTAAAAAACATATTTTGAAAAATATGTAAATTGGTGTAGTTTATATCTCCCCTACAGATCTATTGTTTCACTTTATATCACTATTTGTATAATTTTAATAACTTAATATAACTTTGAAGATATTCTTAAATTCGATGATTAATTTTCCTGGTGGGCTATAATTTGTAGCAAAACTAGTTCGGTCCCATATGGATTGCAGCAAAACACGTTTCTTTCGGAAATTCGTTAGTTTTCTGTTAGTTTTCTATATTTCAGTTGGTTTAAAGTTTTGAACGGTTGAGTTTTTAATCAAGAACCGCATAACACTTCAGAATCAAAAAGTTTAACAAATTTGGTCCATTTAATCGGCGCTGTATGTTTTTGGCATTTTCCCAAAATTCGAATAAACTAAAACGAACGAGTTTTACTTCTCACCTATTCATATGTAAATAATTAAATGAAAGCTCAAAGCAGCACGTGCTAGATTTAAAATATTGGCTTGAAATTTTGACAGAATAATTTCCTTGCCATACTTTACTTTAAAAGGTACTGCATTAAAAAAGATTCAAAAGTCAAATAAGGACTAGACCCATATACATTTAGCATCAAGGTTAGAGTAGGAGTTGGTGTCGGAGTCGGAGTCGGAGTCGTACCAAAACTAAAAAAATTTCATCGGATGTAGTCGGAGTCGGAGTTAGAACTATTTCTTGACGGTTCCATAGCCCTGCAAAAATCCTTTGTTGTTGCTTCTTAATTTTATTTTAAAGTACTTCATTGTATACACAAGAGGATTAGTTTTAAAATCGTTTAAAAACGAAAGCACGTCGTAAAAAAACGAAGACATGTCGGCTCACTACAAACACTTTTTAAGAATGAAATGGTCCATGCTTGCATTACATCGGACCAGTCCATGGATTTGTCCATTTTATCATAATGGATCAGGTGGTCGAATAATATTTGCAGGGGTTGTAAGTACGTAATATCTTTTAATATGACCACACAAATTCTCTCTCTCTTCGCACAAACAGTGAACAATTTTCCCAACTATAACAGATGTTATCTTTTCATCATTATTTTGCTTCATACGACGAAATTACACAGCGATTCGTCTTTCGTCCCAGTGTGTACGTAACATAAAGTAAAAATCTGTGATGCAAGACGTGGCACAATTGGGCCATTTTTGGCCCTTTTGAACGTTTTATGGCCTTGTAGAAATCTATTTTGGCCCTTTCAGGTCAAAATTAAACTAGCTGGTAGTGAACTAGTCTATCTGTGCCGGAGTCGCGGGTTCGATTCCCGCAAGAGACTCTGGCCTCCCGCAGACAAACGTAGGTAGAGCTTAGCGGGATTAGTTAAGGAAACAAATCGATTAATACAGTTTTTAATATTATTTTCTTACTTTTTCGAACAATACTTTTATTTACACTGAAAGAATTTTCTTCAGAATAACAATGAATTTTGACATTAATCCCATGAAAAATTGCATTAAAAAGGAACCTATGCAGCGCTTCGTTGGATCAATGAAACCTGTTTCATTAAAATGTATTTAATGAAACATTACATTAGATCTATGAATGTTATTCATTGGATGAATACTTTCAGAAAAGTAAAAAAATTTTTTTTTTTTTTTAATCAAAGTTGTTCTTATTCAACTTTTTTTTTTACCAGAGTCGCTGGCGGGAATCGATCACGCAACCTCGGCGCTGACAGCTTTTTTTATTTTATTTTTTTGAACTTTTATTGAATTTTTTTTTTTATAATCAAAGTTGTTCTTATTCAACTTTTTTTTTTTTTTTTTACCAGAGTCGCTGGCGGGAATCGATCCCGCAACTGATAGACTAGCTCACTACCAGCTAGCCTACTGGGGCAGTGTAGTTTTTGAATAAAAAAACTATGTTTTTTGCCACTACTCAATTAAGAGCGTATATATGAGATTTAATTGCCCATAACAACAAAAACAACGTTGATTTTTTCGCTAACGCATAATAAAAAAAGACCTCATAAAGAGAGAACAAAGAAAATTAAAAACATACCTATTTATGGATTGAAAGTTTTTGTTTCATTACTATAATGACATTTTCATTGTCATAATGAAAATTTAAATTTATGAAGGCATGCTTTTTCGAAGTATTTTTATACTTTTAATTATTGAGACTATAGAGTTATTTGAATGTTAAAAATAATTTTTTTTTTCAAATATTGAAATATGTTGCTTATATAAAAAAATTTTTGATTTTATAAATTTAATGGCATATTACACTAGATGTATGAAATAATTAAGTCTTACATTTTTTAATTAACAATTAAACATACATTTAAGGAAACTATAATTTTGTATTAATTTATGAATATAGTTATGTTTGTATATGGTTTTTTATGTTCCCAATTAATATTTTTTGTTTAATTTGGACAAACTTTAGTTTTCACATATCCAATGATAATTTTTAACGTAATTACGAAATCCAATGAATCGATTTTAACGAAAATACTTCATTATAACTACGAAATTCCATTTAGACAATGAAAATTTTCATTCAACCAGTGAAATTTTTTTTATGAAAACGATTTATTAAATATATGAAGCATTTTTCTTTCAGTGTACGAAATTGTTTTGTTTGTACAGGACCAAATGAACCAAACAAGCATTTGTTTGTATGAAAATCAAAAATTTCAAATATTTACAAAAACATGCTGTTGTTTTTGTCAAATCAATTGTGTTGTATACTTGGTCCTTAAAAGTAAGAACTGTTACTTTTATGTGCAAATCAGTCTTGCTGCAAATTAAAATTATATAAATTATAAATATCAAAAAATCAAAGTAGATCGTCAAATGATAAATATAAATTTAATCCTGTATTGAAAAATTAAATTTCATGTTGCTTTTGACCAATGGTATTTGTGCAACATAAAGTGTGTATTATTAAAGTAAAACAAAAATGGATACAAACTATGTTTAACTATTGGCTTAATTTAAAAACAAACATAATAATCACATGTATGTATATTAAAAAAATTGTTTGGCCCTTTCAAAGGTATTTTGGCCTTTTAAATCGCAAAAAAACTCAAAATGCATCACTGGTAAAAATCCTACAAGTATTTTTAAGATCCATTTGAAAACTTAAATTATGTAGGTAGTAATATCAGTAAAGATTTTTTTCGAACCCATCTAGTGTTATAAAAATAACCATACACGAGTTTCCTGTACATGTAGCCATCTCATCGCTTTACTTTATTATCGAATACAATTACTTTGAACTTGATTAAAAGGAAGAAAAAATGCTATAAATATGATGAAATATCAAATATTTTCCTGTTTTCTAGTCTATAGAATTAGTGGCACTAAATATACGCACACAGGCGGTAATATGAAAACCAATAAAGAAAAAGCTGTTTCAGTGTTTTAACAGGGCAAGTTTTTAGTGATTTTTGCAAATGCTTTGCAAAATTTGCATATTACGCAAGCTGGCAGCCGTTTTTAACAAAAGAATTGCATTTGAGTCAATATATAGCAAAAATATGTCGGTCCTTTTCTTTCATATGCATCTTCTTATTTCGAAATTTTTAACAAAAACTAAAAGAAATTACATCGGACTAAGCTTTTCTAAAATAAACGGTTAACGAAAAATTTTGGAGATTTTTTTTTATGATAGTGATTTATTTAAAAATTCCAAAACAAACTAAAAAATACTTTAATTCGCGTATGGTGAGAGATAATCCAGGAATTTTAATCCGATCTGTTTTTTGTGCTTTACCTGAAATTTTATTCGTCATAAAAGACGTAAGAGAAGAAGTGGGAATACAAAATTTAATTTAAAAGATTTTGTTATTCGTGCTTAATTCCCAGTTTTTATTATTGATAAAAACACTTGAAATTAATTGTTGATGGGATAAGCTATTCCTATGCGCATTTCACTGGTTGCTTAGGCTATATCATCAGGTAACTTCATCCATAAAGATTTTAGAAAAACTAAAGATATTAACCAAATAAAACTGGTAAGCGTATAAGAATCATAAGCAACAGTTCTTCATGTAACAATATCAAAGTTTAAACAAAAACATGAACAATAAACAGTGAGAATAAAAACTGGGAATTAAGCACGAATAACAAAATCTTTTAAAATAAAATATTTATTGAAAAACTTAACAAAGTTTTAACCCGTAGTATTATCTAAGGCCCAACTATAATCTGCTTGAGCTAGCTTAAGCTACCATAAAAATTAACGAAAGGCCTATCGATTGCATTTTAAAAACAAATAAATAACATCTGATTTCGTGCAGAATGTGCCACCTGTTTCGCACTTACCTTAAGCACATGACAGTTTACAAAAATTTAACAAAAAGGTTTCTTCAGTTCAATATGGTTTAACGCATATACTTTACATTTATTCGCAAAGTTGCTTAAGGCCATTAGCACATTATGGTTGGGCCGTGCATAATTTTAAGTTAGTTTTCTGTAAATTTGCTGGCATATGTTAAACAATTGTGTGCGTATATAAACTTACCCTGGTGATTAATATCAAACAAAAACTTAACCTAACAATTTTTGTTTTACGTTATTACTTGGTTGATTGTTTCTTAGGAAACGTAGATGACTTGTTATGATGTAAGAAATGTAATAATTTTTAAAAGTTTCACTACCATTGTTATGATTGTTATATAATTTGAGTAGTCCACTTGCAGACCCTGCTAAGTTAACAAAACAAAATATTGAGAAAATTGATTAGCACTTCTAGTCCAGAAATGAAGCTAAGACAATTTATATTACTATTTAAATTTGAGCAGTTTTGTCAAATGCTTGAAAAAATAAATCTTTAAATTTGTATCTTTATTTACACATAGCCAGTTTTGCAAATTTACTTATAACATAGACAGTTCTGCAGTTGTATAAAATTAACATAAAGAGTTTTGAATAGGTTCTACACATCTATAAATCGCTCATTTGCTGCAAGACCGGGATAACTCAAAAAAATCCATTTCGAGATAAGCGCATTTAAAGTTTTTGATTTGCTCTAACTACTAAGAAAATAAAAAGACACATTCTCTTCAAACTAGGAAAGTATAAAAGATATAAAGATGAATTTAATACACAATATAAAGAAAAACAAAGCGAACAATTCTGCATCTCTAACTCCAAAATTTAATTTTTTGAGTTATGCCGGTCTTGCAGCAAATGAGCGATATATATAAAAAGAAGTGTACACTTTGATGTCACCATTAACGGTTTAACGGATAAACTGATTTAAACCAAAATTAAAGGGTACTTTGGGGATAGTCTGTAGATGGTTTGTGTGAAGTTGCACGTAATCGACCTAGTGGTTTCGGAGATATGGCATTTAGATTTTCCTATATATTCCCATACAAATATGAACAAAATGCCCTCCATTTTCCATATTATGACTTTATTGTCACTTGAAAAGTTACCCAACCATGTATGTATATCGTAATGTCTTATGTGTACAATGACATTCGGAATAGATCTTAATGTATATTTCACATCACTAGAGGGCGTAAAATAGGTCAAAACAAGTAAAAGCTCCCCCTCCCAATATCTTCTTGACTAATCAACCGATCCCAGTAAAATAAATGGGCTGTTTTGAAGCACTTATTCGAATAAGCGCATAATCGAGCGCTTCAAAAAGAGAGCTCATATACAGCAGTAAATAATAAAGAATAAAATATACAAAAAAGCTGCTATTTGAGTGCTGACACCGAAGAAGGTTTTAAACCGAAAAAATAAAAATATAATATCGTTTACGAAAATGATTAGGCATTTAAGCAAGTAAATTCAAAACATTAATGAATATGTTAATATAGTTAGCCCGTAAAAAAGCACTTAAGGAGTGCTTTGTTTGCATGTTAAAAGAAGCGCTTAATGTCAGCAGAAAATACTCCTCCAAACCGGGAACACCCGATACAAAAATCAGGCATCCCATCAGCAGGTTTGAAGCGATTTAAAGTATGAATTCATACATAAAACGTGCTCCTTTTGGAGCACCTTTTTTACTGGGATTTTCTTGAAATTTGGCAGGCTTGTAACATCGGGAAGGGACTAAAGCCTATAATGTTTATTATTTAGGGCATGAAATAGGTCAAGAGGGGTAAACGCTCCCCCTCCCTATATCTTCTTAACTAATCAACCGGTTTTCTTAAAATTTGGCATGCAGACACTGTAATATCTAAAAAAACTTTAAGATATACTTTTTTTGGAAATTCCAACAATTAGGGCATAATATAGGGCAAAAGGGGTAAAAGCTCCCTCTACCCATGTCTTCATAATTAATTATCCGATGATAGTTTCAAGTCTTGAAGAAACTAAAGGCTATAAATTGTAACATATACGGCGTAAAATAAAGCAAAAAAGGCAAACGCACCCCCTCCTATTCCTTCTTAATTTATTAACCGATTCTTGCAAATTTAATGTATTTTTTAAAAAATTTTTTTCTCCGGTTATTCTTCTTCGGTTATGCAATGGTACACGATTGGTCGTTAAAAACACTAAAAATACTAACAGAACTGTAAAAAGTGATGTGTGAAATAGGCCCAAATCAGTTGCGAGGGCAGCTTTCGAAGAAAAAGACAGAAAGCTTTTTTTGGTAGTGAAGTGGCAATGTGTAAAAACAGGCAGCAACAATCAACACAAATGGCGTGTTCAAAACAAAAATAACAAAACACAGACTACGTTAAACAAATGTATTAGTTCAACATACGTTGTGTTTTGTGCAAAAAAAATTTATTTATTAATATTTTTTTGTTTTATAATGTTATTTATTCACTTATATATTATTTACTCGTGTACAACAGCTTTACAAATAAATCTCAACTAAATAAATTTGTGTTCATTGTATTGCGACATAAAATATGATGCAAAGAGAAATGCAAAAAGGGCAGCTTTCTTAGAAAGAGACAAAAAAAAAACGCAAAATCTTCCGTCTCGTGACAGTTCTGTTAGTATTCTGTGGTTAAAATACTGATGAAAAACGTTATCGAAGCTACCATTTAAAATGGCAAACTCCGAGACGAAAATGTTTTTCTGCCACGAACTCCGATGATTGCCACAGACGTTCCAATTGAATTCAAACGCGTTTAATTTTCTATTAGATTGACTTTGCAATGACAATCAATAAGTCGCAAGGCCAAACGATATCTGTTTGCGGCTTAGATTTGGGCACATCATGTTTTTCACTCGGACAATTATATAGGGTGTTTTTTTTATAGAGTGATACAACTTTAAGTCATAATAAAACATAATAATATATTTTTGATATCAAGGAAACGGTGTTTATTGTATAGAACATTTTATGACATTAATGTTTTATAAATTATTTGTTTTTTTTGTTTGGCTGCAGGTCCACGTAAATTAATAAAATAAAAAATAAAAATTCGTGATATTTTCGTTTTTGATATTTTTATTATTATTTTCCCAATATTTCGGTTAACATCGCTAACCATCTCCAGGGGGTCTGGATAAATAAATACAATAATAATTATTATTAATATTAAACAAAAAAACAAAACATAATATTACAAAGATAATTACATGTAAACAATTAAAAAATATAATAAACACAAAACTTCACAATAACACTTGTGCCACTTCTTATTAGATTTTCTTAACTAAATCTAGTTTATCGATCGTCTGTTTTTATTAATTAATTGTCTGTATATGTGTGCACAATTTTCTGTGACTTGTCTGTAATTGAGACGAAGCTGTGGATTAACATCAATAATGTGTAGCATCTCTAATGTAAATCTCCTCGAATAATTTCTCTCTTCATGTAATATTTTTACTCCTTCAAAATATGGTTTGTGATTTTTCAACGCACAGTGGGCTGCTAGTGCAGTTTTTTGTTCAATAGGCTTGTCAATAGTTTTAAGGTCAGATTTATGCGAATATTTTCTTGTCTTACGTTTCGTTTTTGTCGTCCCAACGTATACTTTATCGCATATATTGAGCCCGTCACCACTACAGGGAATTTTATATACCACATTTGACTTGTCTTCTTTTTTAATTTTGTTTAATATTAATAATAATTATTATTGTATTTATTTATCCAGACCCCCTGAAGATGGTTAGCGGTGTTAACCGAAATATTGGGAAAATAATAATAAAAATATAAAAAACGAGAATATCACGAATTTTTATTTTTTATTTTATTAATTTACGTGGACCTGCAGCCAAACAAAAACAACAAATAATTTATATATATCGGAAAAAGGTCAACTATAAAAACATACATTTAATGTTTTAATATGAGTCGTCGCCAAATTTCCTGCAGACTAAAACAGAGGCAATTTTACTAGACGTCGACTTAAAACGGCCTTAGAAAATATCAAGTGATGGTCAATAGTTATCGATTAGTGTTAGTAATGACTAAAAAATACAATTATTGTACAGGTGCCGTTGGCTCGTGTGAATACATTTTTTTTCCGAACACTACAATAAAATTTCTTAGTTTTGCAAAAACATTTTAATTGAAAACGCTGGAACTACAATTAAGCAAACAATATATTTGATGCCAGCTGTAGGGGTGTAACAAGTCTACTTAGTGTTATAAAAAACTTTTTCAGTCCTTAAAAATAATTATCAAACATTATCATAATAAGTCATCATAGCAGTTTGTTTGTTTTTGTTTTCTTTCGAAGAAAAAATCTTATACTTAAGAACTGTAGCACTTTCAATTAAGTTAGTTGTATTAACATCAAATTTATCATAAAGATCTAGCCTTGACTGCTTTTTATTCTACTATTTTCAGTTATTATATTTTTGTCTCTAACACTTTTATATTGATAAATTTATTTATAAAATCTATTTAATTAAGTGGGCGTAGACAATTTCTTTGGGTTATAATTAAAATACGATATAATAGAGATTTTGTCTTAATATGATTAAGATTCAACTTGTATAACAGTATGAAAGGTGCCAGGGGCAAGGAAATCGGGATTTTCTTGTCTAAATTCAATATAAACACAAACGGCAATAAATCAAGCATTCAAATGCAAACAAACTACAAAACAAACAGAAACACACACACACATGCACAAACATACAAACAACACACTAAATCAATAGAATAATTTATGCAAAATTGTTGTTTAACTTGTTATTGCTCGATATAGAAATTTTGTTTTAAAGTGTGATTGTGTACACCACTACATTCCCACTCATGCGACATAGAAAAAGTTCAAATGTTCTTGTGTTTCTTGGTGCTGTGTGCACCATGAACAACATGACAAGGTCTTTAAGGATTTTCTTTTGTATGTAAATGCGAGTGTATGTGTAGATTAAAAAAACAACTCAAAATTTTCAAACTTATGGATACATTCTAGCACAAATACGCTCAATAACTATTACTCACTCTTCGTTAGTGTATTGTGTACACTTTCGAGCATAAGCAATTAAAAAGCAAAAAATGCCATTAAAGCTAAACTTAAAATCATGAAATTTATGGTGAATTAATCTCCAATGTGTTTCGAAAAATTAATTTATATAAAATATAAATTGTATGAGTCTATGTATTTTACTAAATAAATCATAATTTTCTATGGGCATATCAACTGGAAATAACAAAAGCACGTTGAGAAAATTAGTTTTACACCATGTCCAGAAAAAAATATCAAGTGCGAAAGTTTTTAACAAGGTTTTCTTACAAATATTCGAATAAAGACTTCTCCGCAAAAACTGATTTTATTTTTGATTAATGGTTTAATAAAAAAAAAATTGGCTCGAGTTTTTTCTGTGCTTAATATATAAGAAATTTTAAATATTTTATAGAGGAAGTTCATTTTTAATAAAGCTCTTAATAGACAACACGAAATATTATCTCTTAAGCTAGGGTCATACTTTACAAATATTTGACGCTCTACACGTAACCTGTATTTTTTTACATTTGTTTTGTATACATTTTGCTAGATCAAACTGCATTAAACATTTGTTAATTACATTCTACTCAGATAGTTATATAAGTTATTAGCTGTTTTGTCCCGGCGCTGCTCGGGATTTTCTAAATAAAAATAAAAAATGAAATACTGGAGAATTTTGTTAATAACTTCACCCCAGCGCTATCAACCATCAATAAAAAAATTTAAATATCACGACAACAGCGCCTCCTATCGGGAGTGAAAGAAGACCTTTCTAACGCATGTACTCGTTTGAAAATCGGTTGAGTGGTTCTCGAGTTATAAAATCATGAACATAGGACAACTTATTTTTAAAAAAATATAAAGAGATATAAATACTGTTTCTTAGATATCAATAATTCTATTTTCTTGCACGCCCAATTCTCCAATACCGCACACTTCTTGTCTGATATTGTGTATTGACAACCAATACACTTGTACACTCACAATATTCTGTACGTAAAATTAACTGAAATTGTAATATAAAATAAATGAAAGTTCAATTAAAAACCGGTCTACCTATTTTTCATTTATTTTTAACAAAAAGTTCATTTAATTTTTACCGTCAAAAATTCAACACCATATTCCGTAAAATCAAATAAATATTCAGTTATTTTGTAAAATTTTACTGTCAAAAATTCAACACCATATTCAGTAAAAACGATTAAATATTCAGTTATTTATTAAAATTTTACTGTCAAAAGATTGACCCCATATTCAGTAAAAACAATTAAATATTCAGTTATTTTATTCAATTCTCGTTTACTCCACAAAAGAGCCGAATTTCTAAAAAATACCAGACAAACCTTGTCCGCTTGTTTTTCTTATAAGCGAGAGAGGGAGAATATTTTGATTTACTTACCCAGTTACACACGTTTGTTTTACTTTTGTTGTACTGACCACGTTGTTTACAGAAGAACTCTCAATTATAAGACACCAGCAGCATGACCGATATGCAGGGTTGTTATATGTGACGATTTTTCGTCATTTTGACGATTTTTTTGAGAAAATACAGTAAAATGACGATTGACGATTTTTTTTACTAAAAGTAATAGTGTTATGACGATTTTCTGGCATAAATAAAACCCTAACAAGAAATACTTGCAATTCTATTGGGAACAGTCCAAATCGTAACAATCAATTTTTCGAAATACAAAAATTATTGGAAATTAAACAAAAAAAAAAAAATTCTTCCCCCCTCACAAACTAGGTGGCTTTCATTAGAATCAGTAGTAATTCCAATTCTACAATTAAATGAATGGTTCGATTCTGCAAAAAATATACACTAGAGCCCCGATTCGCGTCGTTTCGATATGCGTCTCTTTTTAAAAAGTGGGTTAATCCGCTTTACGTTTTTATGATTCCGATTTGCGTCGCTTAATACGATTGGATTTTTTCACTGAAGTCATAATCACATGTGAAGAATTTTTTTATTTGCGTGTAAAAAGACGAATTCCCATTTAATTCTGTAAGGTAAGTTATTCTAAGCATAGTTGCGTGTTAGAAAGTAAGAAGTTAGTTCTTAATAAGAAGTTGTGTAGAAAACTAATTGCAAAGAAAAAATGCATTATTTTGGAAGTTATTAAACATTTCAAGTCGGGTGAAAAGGCTGTTGATATACCCACCCCCTTGTTTTAGCACCTTCAACCGTAAAAAAAATTTGCAAAAGAGATAGCTCGAGTTAATAGCAAATGAGATTTTATTTTTTATTTAATATTTTTGTGAATATGTTTAATGAAATAAATAAATTTTTGTTGTTTTTATGAAAATATTTTGGGGAATTTAAGAAAAGATAAGCTCACAGTTTATTGTTGTTGTTTTTGTTTAAGCTTTGATATTGTTACAAGTAAAACTTTTGCTTATAATTCTTATTCGCTTAACAGTTTTATTTGTATAATATCTTTAGTTTTCTAAAATCTTTGAATGAAGTTTCCTGACGATCTGGCCTAAGCAACCAGTGAAATGCGCATAGGAATAGCGTATCCCTTCAACAATAAATTTTAGTGTTTTTATCAAGAATAAAAATTCAGAATTAAGCACGACAAACAAAATCTTGTTAATTTAAAATATTTTTTTTTTATGATAAATATATTTTGACTTATTTTTTATAATAAATAAGCCCACTTGCTTAAATAAATAAAATAAAACGTAACCATATCACTTTTTTCATAAATAGAATTTCATGCTAAAAATTTATATTTTTGAACCAATCAATACAAAGTCTGTGCAATAAATTGACTCTGATTTGTAAAATTTAAAAATCTGACGATTTTTTGACGATTTTGTTAAATGTTCGTGACGATTTTGACGAGTTTTGTTTAAACTTTTGACGATTTTTTAAGAAAAAAGCCTAACAACCCTGCCGATATGGCTTCGCAATTATTTTACTTTTAAAATTTGATGTATTTAACTAAATTATTTTAACAAATAGAAAATGGGAATTGCTTACACAAAACAAGCAATTCATTTTTTATAGATAAGTAAAAATAAATTTTTGGTAGTAAAATTATATAAAATAACTGAATATTTAATTGTATTTACTGAATATGGTGTTGAATTTTTGACAGTAAAATTTTATAAAATAACTGCATATTTTTTTGTTTTTACGGAATATGTAGTTAATTTTTTTGACAATTAATTTATATAAGATAACTGAATATTGATTTGTTTTTACGGAATTCGCGGTATAAAAGAACAACAACATGGGATAGTATGAAAAATATTAGAGGCAGTCGTGGTTTTTTATGAAGTGTTGAGTTTGTCGTATGTGGTATTTGCTAAAGCAATTTTTAAACTTCAAACTCAATTTACTCGAAACTATCGGAAACCACATAACAATTAAATTATCAGCCGACGGTTTGTTAAACAAAAATCAGTGTAACATTTCAAACTAAACCGAAGTTATAGCAAAATATATTTGATTGAATCAGTATAAAAAGGTACAATTTGAAAATTTTAATCGCATTTTCGTCAAGTTTGATTTTTTTGAGATATGATTATGTAGTAAGGTATTCATTTAATCGGGCTTTTGCTTTATTCGGTTAATCGCTCGATTAATTAAACAAGGTTTTGGTTTAATCGGTTAATGTTGTTATTGATCGGTTAACCGATTATTAAATTTTTTTTATTGATTAAGTAATTCTAATAAATAAATAGGCATAAATTATTTATTTTTTAGATTTTTTAAGTAAAAAAAACAACACGTTACAATTCTTGAACTAAAACGAGCAACGAGAAAACCAACCCAAAATAAGAACATCTAATTTCTCGGTCCTTTTCCTGATACTTATATTCTTCCATTTAAATTTTTTGAAATTTTTAACACTTCTTATTGTTTCGGTTAATTCTGTTAAAAGACTATTTGTGTTACTATCGAGGGTTTCTTTTGTTCGTCAGGTCATCTTCTGACTCATCCTGGTAAAGCTTAGCACTGAAAATATTGCAAAAAAGTTTATATCCGAATTCTTTAGTTTCTGTTTTTGTACTGTAGGAAATATCCAAGCTAGCATTTTCAATCGTGTAAGAGTCTATTGGGAATTTCTTAAAGAGCGCTTTTGATCGTCGACGAGCGCATTTTTTAATCGTAAAGATTATCTAGTGAGTGTTTTAGAAAGCATGCCAAGAATCGTTTGAAACTCATGTAGGGATTATCTTACAACTCGTGAAATTATTGAGGAAGCTCAGTAATTGCTATATGGCTCATACAGAGAGTCGCAAATGGATAATTCCAAGATTAGAATACGAGCGTGTCAGAAAATGTTTTAAAAAGTAATAAATAAAAAAATGTATATGTTTTTGTTATTATTACTCGTCAGATAGTAGTCAGAAGATTCTTTTAGGAGTTGTATATAAAACATAATCGTCTTACAAGCAGCTCAGTCTTTGCTAGCTGTGATATTGTATATAAAAATATTTTCCAAAGACATTCCTTTTGTATGTGAGACTAAAAAAATAATTAAAAACACAAGAAATATACTACAAAAAATTAAAAATTTTGTTACATCGGTTAATCGGTTAATCGACTGAAATTAACCTGCTTAATCGTTAATCGAAAATTCCCAATTTTAAATTAATCGATCAGTTTAACGGGTTAACCGAATACCCTACTATGTAGCAATACAGAAGCGATATGTATATTAGAGCGACTCAATTTGTAGCAAATTAAAAAATATGCCGCCAAAAAGTCATGAATCATTTCTTTTTTTCTTTCTTTAGTCCTATTTTTAGCCATACATGATCTAGAAACTAAATCCGCTATCATATTAGAGTTACCACAAAATTGCATTTACATATATATTCCACAGCACCGTGAAAAATGCATCTAGTTTGCAAAAATCTGAATTATTTACATACAAAGATGATGTACTTGCAAAAGAAAAAAAATTTGATACCCATATTGCCCTATTTAAAACGAAGGTTAACCACCCCATTGCCTTTTTGTCAAAACGCACTAGCACGAATTTCCAAATAAGCTAAGACACGTATTTAATTAAATCGACTAAAGATTAAAATATGTTAATTTGGCATTTTTATTACAAACAACCCCGAGCAAAAAATTCAAAAACCTTTTTGATGGAAAATCCTTAAAAAAAGGACATGGATGATCAAATTGTATATACAGTTGGACGCACCTTAAAAAAACCTTTCTTACGGTACCCAATTTGTATATGTTGGTAAGAAAACACATTCTCAAATTAGCAAAACATGCAAAAATAGACCCTGTTTCAAAAAGGGCCAGAGGTTAAACCTGGAGCCGAAATATTTTAAATGTCATCTTATAAAAGTCGAAGGTTCATTTTTAAGAGGGTACATCGATGCTTTTTTTTGGTGAGTCGCATTAATGTATATACTTAATGAGTCTAAAATCAATATTTTAGAAATTACAAACGGAATGCCAAACTTATAAAGGGTGTTTTTATAAGCCCAAAAGAACTTGAAATTGTAAAAAATAACACAAAAAATTAAATTGTAATCAAAATTTTTTTTTTATTCGAAAGATCAATACGTGACATTAACATTTGAAAATGATTTCGGGCATATGGGCACCGCGGCTGTTCTTGACGAAGCGCATTCTGGACGTCCAATTTTGGGCCACTTTTTCGAGCACTGCTGGCCGTATGTCACGAATAACACGAACAATGCTGGCCTCCAAGGCGTCAATTGTTGCTGGTTTATCAGCATAAACCAGTGACTTCACGTAGCCCCACAGGAAATAATCGAGAGGTGTCAAATCGCACGACCTTGGAGGCCAATTGACAGGTCCATTTCTCGAAATCAACTTATCGCCAAATTTTGATTTCAATAAGTCGATGGTTGCGTTCGCCGTATGGCACGTAGCGCCATCCTGTTGAAACCACATCTCCTCCGGATCAATGTCATCCATATTTTCAAACAAAAAATCATTGATCATGGTGCGGTAACGATCTCCATTGACCGTAACGCGAGCTCCGGCCTCATTTTTGAAGAAATAAGGTCCGATGATGCCACCAGCGTGAAAACCGCACCAAACGGTGCATTTTTCTGGATGTAATGGAGTCTGTAGGGTCTCTTGTGGATTGGTCTCGCTCCATATGCGGCAATTTTGCTTATTAACAAACACGTTAAGCCAAAAATGCGCCTCATCGCTGAACACAATTTTGCGATTTAAATTTGGATTAAATTTTTAAATTTTTCAAAGTAAATTTGGATAATTTCGTAGCGTTGTTCAAGCGTGAGTCTTTTCATGATGATTTGTCAGAGTATACTGAAACGATAAAAAAAAATATTTCATCAAAATTTAATTTTTTGGTGTTACTTTTTACAATTTTAAGTTCTTTCTAGCTTAAAAAAACACCCTTTATATACCCTTTTATCTTCGGTGAAGGGTATAATTAAGATCATTAAAAATTGGAAAAGAGAAAGTTAGAAGTTGATTAAATAAGTCGTCACGCTTTTTTCGTCAAAAATGTTTAAAGTTTGTTCAACACTTTCCGAGGTTATGAAGAGTTTGTCAATTTTTTGGAATCAAACTACCTACTAAGCGACCGCCAGTATGGCTTTCGTAGAGGTCGCTCTACTGGAGACACTGGCTCTGTTATTAGAAAAATGGTGCCGTCCCATTCACAAGTAAGGTAGTTGCTTTAGATATTTCCAAGGCGTTTGACCGAGTCTTGCATGGTGCACTCTTGCCAAAACTTGTTGCATTTGGCGTCCGTGATAATTTCTCTCAATTTATATCGTGCTTTCTCAGAGATCGCATTCTACGAGTTGTTATAGATGGGGTTTCGTCAAACGAGTTCAAGATACATTCAGGGGTGATGCAAGGCTCTGTTCTTTCTCCTACTCTATTTCTTATTTTCCAAATGACTTCCTATGTCAAACTTCCAACCATATTTACTGATTGCACACTAAGCGCTATCGATGTCGGTGCTATGAAGCAGAATATGAATGATACGCATGGCCAAGACCTGTTTATAGTCTCGGAATAGGGTCGATAAGCCGTGCTTGCGCTGTATATGTATATGGGTGGTATAATTATTGAGGAATCAGAATTTCTTAAGGTTCAGGGCATGAAGATACAATGTGATGTCCGATGGGCAGAACATATATTCAAGGTGTCGAAAAAACATTCAAGTGCCTCGATTTTTTTAGACGGTGTAAGATATATTTCACTTTATCTGATCTTCTTACTGTTTATACCACCTATATCCGACCGCGTATGGAATACAACTCTCATGTGTGGCCCGGTGCTTCAAAGTCTATTTTGGAGTTTTTCCACCGCATGCAGGAGAAGCCGAAGGTTCTCATTGGTGACAGTAGGGTATCCAATTCTGGGAAATCAGGGATCTGGTTCCCGAAACCCGTACGTTTTTTCGTAATACGCGTTTTTCCTCGAGAGCCAATTCTTTTGTGGTCGATTGGCAGGTGAATCGTACAACGCATTACATGGAAAATACGTTTTTTCCCGGGCTGTTTGTTTGTGGAATAACCTTCCTACTGTAGTCTTTCCTCTTATCAAGTCGAATGTTTACAAACACTATTCTCTTTATCCTCCTTCTCATAACCAATTTTCCTAGTTCCAACACAATGCAATGCATTAGTAGGGGTCACGCCCTGAGTGATGATGTTGTATTTAAAATTTTTCAAAAAGTCACTGTTCTACAAAACTCTTGAAAACCCTTTTGAGAGATTTTATTATAAAAACACTTTCAAAGACTTTCTATATAGAAAACTCTATGAAAAATTGTCTAAGCAGAATATTCTTTGAAGTGTTTTCTTATGGTGAAATCTTTTAAAAGATTTTCTATAAAAATAACTCCTTGAATGATTTTCTGTGAAGAAAACTCTTTGAAAGATTTTCTATTTTAACAACTCTTCGAAAAATTCTTTAAGCAAAAAATTCATTGAAATGTTTTCTATGTAGAAAACTCATGGAAAGATTTTATGTATAGAAAAATTTTCGTAATGGCAAAGATTTTTCTTATTGGGACAACTCTTTAAACATTTATTTCTCTTCGAAAGATGTTTTTTTTTTTTTTTGAACATTTGTCTCTATACAAAGCTCTTTTAAAGTTTTTCTATATGGAAAACTTTTTTAAAGTTTTCTGTATAGAAAAGTCTTTATTTTTTTTTTTAAATTTTCTTACAGAAAAAATATTACAAATATTTGCCGAAAGTTTTAACGTTTTTCTCATTCAAACTCTCCGATAGATTTGGTCAAAAAAATTGTTTGAAGGAGTTTTTACTTAATGTTAAATGTATTTTTCTACTGAAAAAAAATTTTCAAAAAGCTTGTCACTGAATACATTGTTGACACTCTGGCAATAATATTTCTCCATAGAAAAAGTTTTATAATTTTTTAATTTATT
This sequence comes from Pollenia griseotomentosa, assembly GCA_963931875.1. Classification (NCBI taxonomy): domain Eukaryota; kingdom Metazoa; phylum Arthropoda; class Insecta; order Diptera; family Polleniidae; genus Pollenia; species Pollenia griseotomentosa. The sequence goes on from OZ007563.1 coordinate 41,813,307, forward strand.
TGTTAAAATTTTTAAAAATTTTTTGTTTGAAAATCTCTTCGAAGAGTTTTTTTTATTAAGAAAGCCTTTGGTCAAGTGTTCCAAATGAAAAATCTCTTTATTAAGTTGTTTCTTATCAGTTAAAATTTTTTTAAGTGGTTTTCTATAATAAGAAATTTTTTCCAAAAAAGTGCTTTGAAAAACTTTTTTCGTAAAGAGAGCTCTATATTAAGAAAATATTCAAAAAGTGTCCTGTGTATAGAAAATTTATCCGCAAGTATTTTATTTATAAAACGTTGTTTAAAAGATATATATGTATAAAAAGCACTTCGGTAAGCTTTCTTATAATAAAAAGCTCCTTGAAAAGCATTATGTATACGAAACGCTTTGTTTTTATAAATTTCTCTTCGATACGCTTTCTAAATGTAGATATAAAGCTTTTACTGTGTACCAAACGCTGTTTTAAAAGCTTTCTTTATATAGAATGCACTTTGCTTTCCCAATTATGAAAATTCTTAGAACAGAGTCAGTTATATAAAACTCTTGCAAATGATCTGGGCAATGAACTTCATTAAGTTTAACTTAAAAACGTACATACATATTTAATTTGCTGCATGAAATTTGCATTCCTTATTTCTACAGCTTTTGGTGCTATTTTAATTAAAACAAATAAATTTTAATTGAAGCAAACACCTAATTGAAATGATGTTGTTATTATAAATCTTGTTAAATATTTGTTAGTAAATAAAAATTAATATTCGTTTAGTTTAAAATACCAGACACAACAATAAATCAATGCAATTCTTTTACGAATTTATTTTCCTTATCGTCCGTGTTTGCATTAAATAATATTAAGGAAACTTTTTCAGCTTTTTTTCCCTTGACTCTTTTGTGATTCTTATTTAACACATTTTATTATCCTGGTACGGTAGTAACTCTTGGTTTACACAACTTTTAAGTTAGTCGCAAACAACAACAAAAATATGAAGCAATAGCAACAAAAAGTTTAATAAATGAATATAAAGGAGAAACATGCATTTTAACCATAAATTGGTCAAAAGGCCAGTTGGTAAAAATGAACTTTTTTTATTATTTGTACAAAACGTAAAGAATATTAAGTGCTATCCAGACGTTTTCGTTCTCAGTCTCAGTTAGTTAGGAAATTTGGGTTTCTTTTTTTTTTGCTGAAATTGATAAGTATGACTACAGAATGTTGGAGTTTAAGGAAAAGTTGCTTGTCCAGTGTCTTTTGTAAGGAAATGGAACAAAGTAAGCACAGGCAACCAAAAATATAAAATGAATGTAAATACTCGTATTGTATAAGTGGAGTCATTAAAAATTGTTATGTTGTACGCATTTAAAAGTATATAAATTTGTTTGCAAGAGAATTCTGTGAGTCGGAGTCACGAAGTTTTGTATAGTGATAAATATGAAAATAATGATAACCAACTTCTCTTAGCCTGAATTGGATGATATGGACACCAAGAACAAGAGGTTGCAAATGGCTCTTTGTGGTACACAGCTCATGCCGGATTATCTATTCCGCTTAAGGGATTTGAGGGCATGGTAAACTTACATAGATGAGATGTAAACTATCCACCGAGACTGCGTTAGGCTTTTTCTTGTAGGGTTTTCTTAAGTTGCAGCTCTATGCAAATAAGTCACAAGCCCCAGCGAACCATATACAGTAGAATCTCACAAATTAGAACCACTTTGTGCACCGGGCAGTTCGAAAAAGTTCGAATTTCTGGACATTTTTTTTTTTAATTATAATGAAATAGTGATAGATAATGAATATTTGTGTTAGCATTATTTTAACTCTAAACAGTTTTTAGTTAATAAAATTTAATAAATTGAAAATATTAAATTCATAGAAAAACTTTTAAAAAGTTTTTTAATTATAAGGTACTTATTGGTCTTAAAAATAAAATAAGTAATACTTGTTTTTTTGATTTATTTAAACTGGATACAACGATATCGTTACGGACGTCCAAAAGGTTAGACATGTGTTTACTTTAATATATATCACTGGTTTTGCACCATGTTATAACATTATTGATCCCTTCAAGGACTTTTAAATGAGAAATAGCTGGCATTATAGAGCGTTTAATTTGTTTTTTCGCCTATTAAGTTCAAAATCATAAAAAAAAAATTTTTTAGTAGAAATAAAAACAAAAAAAAAAAAAAAAAACACTTCCAGAAATTAGAACCTGTGGGTCTAATTTCAGAGCGTCCAATACATTGAAATGGCCGGTTCTAATTTCTGGACGGTTCGAATTTGTGACGGTTCTAATTTGTAAGATTCTACTGTATATATTCCTCTCACTCCCACTGGAACATAGGGCTGACCATAGATCTAATATATCTTATTTATGCTATCGATCGAATTCGCTCCAATTTATGCGCCAGGGTCTTGAAAAATTTATTATTTTGGATGAGCGCCAACCAGCGAAACGCCTTAAGTAAGACCCTTTGTTAAGTCTACAATAAAATAAAGGGTGATCCAACCATAAAGCACGATGTTAATTGTAAGGCACACATTAACGTCAAGTTTTTTGACTAACTTAATTTGACATTTCTTTGTGTTAGTGTTGGATCAGGAAAATTATGTGCAAATTTGTGAATTGTGTCCGCTATCGCGAGATGACAACGGACTACTTGCGGCCTGAAATTGAGGATTTGGACCTGGACGGTATGTGCTTCCTACAGGATGATGCCATTTGCCACCCAGCCAACGAAACCATGGCTCTTTTGCGCGAGAAATTCAATCGCCGTGTTATCTCAACTCGTAGCGATGTTAATTTGCCGCCATGATCATAAGTTTTGACATGGTTGGACTTCTTTCTTTGGGGGGATGTTTAAAAGAAAAAGTGTCCCTAAATAAGCCAAGCACAATTTAAGAGCTAAAGGATGAGATAATTCGGCACATTAACGACATTGAACCTCATTTACGTTTCAGAGTCACTGAAAATATAGAACATCAGATAGAGGTATGCCACCGAAGCCATGGCGAGCATTTGGCTGATATTTTGTTTCAGCCTCGATATTTTCAACGCAAAATGAAGCCAGACCATTGGTAAAGCAAATCTGCCAAAGGGGGTTGAAAAGTTAGCTCGGGTTCCTGAAATATCGGCCCATAAAATTTTTGAATTTTTTGAAAAGGCGTTTGATATAAGTAAAAAAAAAAAAAAAAAAAAACAAAAAAAAATAAACTTAATGTACTTCTGAGCATCATGAAAAAAAATTTCAGATGTCTTCAGTAGAATTGTATGGCGATTCATTGCTTAGAATATATTCACCCTCTAACACTCATTTTAAGGGGTCATGTTTGTCCTTTTTTTTAATTTCCACACAAAATTATACTAAAACGGCATTTTAGAGGGTTAAAATGTTCGACGAGTATTTTATGCATTAAATTTCGCTAGGGAACAAATAATAGTGCAATGTATGAAAAACGGATTTTCGAAATTTCAGGCATTGAAATTTTGGAATTTTTCGAAAACCCGTTTTCCATACATTGCACGATTTTTTGGTCTTAGAAGACCCCTAGTGGAATTTGATGCATAAAATATTCGTCGAACATGTCAACCCTCTAACGAAAACGCTCTATTAAATAAGTGCACTAAATTTTAAATATTAATAATTTTTAATTTTTTTGGATTTCAAATACTGTTCCGTTATGTAATATGTAATATGTAAGTTTTATAATATTTTCTTATATTATTATTCAATGTTGTATGTATAAGCCGTTATGTCAATAACTGGAATTTATACCTCTGTCGACAAGCAGCATACCCTGCTATCCACACAGTTTTTGTTATTATTAAACAAATTTTAATTGCAATGGCTATTTATGCAGATAAGAATGATATTAACGAAAAGAAAATCAAAGATGTAAAATGTAAAGTTTAACAGTATATTTCCAATGAACACGACTATTGCTTAAATGACCTACGAAAGAAGCAGTAGGGGATGATTCTTATGAATAGTTAAATATTTAAATCATAATAATCAGCCCTGTCACAAAGTACAATTCCGTTCGGAAACGGAATACATTCCGTGTTTTGGTGCTTCAGAAAATGACGAAAAAATTTTTCGAAATGAAACCATTTTTGTTTTCATAAATGAAATGGTAGTTTTCTGTAATTGAAACGCCAAAAAACTTTAAAAATACACTTTCTATCAATAAACAAATAGGTTTTCTTTTATTCCGAACGGAATCATTCCGAACGGAATTGTACTCTGTGACATAGCCAAATAATTCTAATAATAATACAATATTTTATGATTTTTATAATCATGAAACTTTTAAAAAGTTAATTTTGTAATTGTATGGTCGCTAACATTCGAAACACGAATATACAAATAAAGAAGAAGAAGGAGATAATTATCAATAAGCTTTTGAATAACAAAAATACCATTTCTTTAATGTAATAAACGAATCTTGTATTTAGGTATTGCTAAGAAACTAGTGTAAAAAGTGCCATGTTAGTCAACTTCAAATAAAATTCTGGTCGCTTGAATTTTTTATTATTTATAAGTAACAACACTGTTTTAATTGGTTATCTCAAAATAAATGTTTTGAAGTAGTTCCCTTTCCGCACTTAGCGATTCAATTAACATCGTGCGTTTTGGTTGGATCAAAAATCTGTTAAAATCTGTCTAAGATTTTTTTTTTTTTTTGTTGAATATGGGGACTTTGAGTTGTAATTTGTTTTTTTAATAATAGAAATCGAATCATAATAAAAAAAAAGTTTTGAACGGTTAAACATAATTTTTACATATTTTTTGAGTTCTTGTATAAAAGTAAAAGAGGTGTTTTAATGTATTTTCTCATGAGTTTCAATTATATTAACAACTAGCTTTTTGGCTTATCCTTTTTTTTAGAAAATCCTAACCTACGGCCCGTAGAATTTTAAGTTGCATTTTATTAAAAACATGAGTTAAAATAAAATTTCATTGTTATCAAATGTAAGATACTTAAAAAAACTGCTTATGAAGTTTTTTTTTTTTTTTTTTTGTTGATTTCGAAGTTGTCTGGTAGGAGCTGCATGGACTTCCTCGTTTTTGTAAAGAGTTTAAGGACTTACTGTTGCTGGCAAAATAACAAAAAATTTTGTGTATACAAAATCTTAATTTCTGGTCTGTTCGCCTTCTGCCAACGAATTTTAAGCTTTGGTATAACCGATTTTTAAAATTTTTTTAATATTAGTTGTATGTATTCTTCTGAAAACTGGTTGTTTTTTTTTTCATAAAAACTTAGTAACAATTAACAGATTACTACAACTTGCAATGTAGTCAAGAATTTTTAGGCGCATTGAGCACATAAAATTATTGATTTTTACATCCGTTGTTTTTGTTTTCATTTATGCTGATTATAAAGAGATTTTGTTTGACAAATCACGTTAATTATTTTCTAGTTTAATAAGAAACGCAAAACTGCCAGGATAAAAAAGCTAATCAAATTTACAATTTTTTTTTTTTTTAATTCTGAGTTGCTCAACATTTTAATAAGTCAAACTTTATTTCTATGTTAAAATTAGATCGCCGGCGAAAGGCGCCAACAGTTAAAATCCTAATCAAAGTTGCGTAGGTAAGCCAAAAAACATTAAATATTCCAAATAAATAAATTTTAAATCTGCTGACAATATATACAAGACTCATAACAAAAATAAAATATGGACAAGAAACCCTTTCCAACAAGGTTAAACAATCCTAAAAAAAATAATTATGAATATTAAAAATACTCCCCCCTTAATGTCAAACTTTTGCAAAATCAATTTTGAGAACCATATTATCCATTGTGCACCCTAAAAAAAATGTTAAGTTCAAAAACTCAAAATTTTTTTTGGCTATTTACGCCTTTAATTCTCAGCCCTGTAATCGCTGGAAATGGAAAAACATTTTCAACTAAAGAACATTTTTTAAAAGAAAAAGCTGCACAAGCTTTAAAAGTTTTATAAAAAAAAATCTTCGACAGAATGAATTTTTTTTCACCAAAGGACTTTCGTAATTAAAAAAATCTCTATTAGTTTGCGATCATATTTGCTGTTATTTAACTTTTCGGTAAAAATTTTAAACAAAATACTTAATACCTATTTCTCCAATTGTATTTAAATATCAATTTTTGTTTTTCCTATCGAAACAAAAACAAAATTATATGAAAATCTATATTTTAATATTAATTGATATATAAATACAGTTGGTGAATTTGGGCATTAAAGATTGTTTTAAAAAATTAAAAATAGAGCTCTTGAAAAAAATTTCTTACGTTTTCTATAAAACATTTTCATGAATATAATTAATATTTATAATATTTTTAATTAGGCTTAAGTTCATTAAATTTAATTTTCAGTAAATTATTTTTATGAAGAAAGGAATTTTACAATATGAAAATTAATTAAAATTGTTATTGATAATCTTTCATTCTTGACCGTGGCCGGGGCTCGAACCCTGGCCGGCAGGTTACCATGACATGTTTCGATCGCAACCACTCGATCTCCTCAGATGGATTTGCCGTCTTACACTCGCAGCCATCGACGACTGCTGACTTCAATAGTCAAACACCAATCCTTAAACCAAATTGTATTTTAACTTTTGGTAGATAGATCGAAATTTGCTTTTTTGAATGATTATCCATTTTAATTGATTTTACATGTGTTTTCCTTACTTCTGTTTTTTGAAAGATTATCAGTAACAATTTTAATTAATTTTCATGTTGTAAAATTCCTTTCTTCATAAAAATAATTTAATGAAAATTAAATTTAATGAACTTAAGCCTAATCAAAAATATTAAAAATTTGGATTAAAAACCACAAATAGTTCAACAAAATAACCACAATACTAATTAATTAATATTTATTTAAAAGTGTTCTTTAAGAAATACGCTTTAAAATATTTTTTGTAAAAAAACTCTTCTAGATGTTTCCCATAAAGTAAGACTCTACAAAATAACTTTGATATAAGAAAACTCTTTAAAATTTCTTTTGAAAAGACTTCTCTTAGATTTTCTATAAAATTAAGATGATCGAATGTAGATAATCTTAAAACTCATCGAAATTCTTTCTTTATTAAGAAATTCCTGGAAAAGTTTTCTTTAAAGTAATCGCTTAAAAAAAGTTTTTTTTATAAAGACAACAACTCGTAAAAATAGTTCCACATATAAACATTTTTAAAAAAGTTTTTTTTTTATAAAACAATCTCTACTAAAAAAGTTCTGAATGAAAAAAACTTCATAATGTTTTCTATTAAATAAGAATATTTTTTAAAATGTTATTTATTAAAGAAAAAGTCTTCTTGCTGCTTAAAATTTTTTAAAAAAATTTCTTGAATAGTTTATTTTTACTTTTTAAAATTAACTCTTAAAAAAGTGTTATTTAGGAAAACTTTTTAAAATATTTTTCATTAAAAAAAGCTTTTCAAAATATCTTCAAAAGTTTTTTGTTTTTAAAACCAATCGCTTTTAATTCACCCTGTTTAGTTTATATTAAAAAAAAAAAACAAGTAAACGTGCCATGTTGGGCTGTGCCGAATCTTCAATACCCTCTATTCAGATTAAGAATATTTTCAGATTAGGCTTAAGGTCTAAACATAATAAACCAATTTTAATTAAAACTGACATCACAGTATTATAATGATCTGCTGCGGCTCTAGGCGTGTTAAAGTTTATTTCAAAAGTACGCTTTATATGGGGCCTATGGTAACTAAGGGATTATTTTCATGACATTTAGCAGTACTATTTCTAGTCTTATGAGACCATGACAGACCAAATATTACCACAATTGCATTATTTATTACGATTTAAGGACGAAAGTGGGCCTTGAATAAATTATGGATCGATCTCACAAAACTTAATGGTATCATTTCCAGTCATATAAAAAGAAATTGTGCCAAATGAAATGCGAATCGAGGAGAGTGCCTCGGTAGGCTAGCTGGTAGTGAGCTAGTCTATCAGCGCCGAGGTTGCGGGTTCGATTCCCGCCAGAGACTCTGGTTTCTTTCCTGCAGACAAGCATAGAGCTTCGCGGGATTAGCTTAGGAAATTAAAAAAAAAAAAAAATAAAAAAAAAACAAAAAAAAAAAAAATAAAAATTACGTTAGTTTTTGTAACCAAAATATACTTTTTTAAGTGAGGTCTCTTTGCCTACTTAACTGATTGTGCTGTATTTCAAACCCAAACTGCTTAGGAGAACAACAAGCCATCTGACTCTTAAATTGTTCTTTACTGTTCCTTCGTTCTTCGAAAGTGAGCGAGTTTTCAACAGACAGACAGAAAGATTCCTAAATCGACTTAGAATTACTATAGGTTAAGGTTAAAAAAAGGAAAGGCATACCATTTTAGCAAAATCTCAAGAAAATTTAATTTTTAACAAGTTTGTATAAGGAAGTTAAAATACGTTTATATTAACTAAGAGTGGGTATTGTTTGTGCGTATTGTGTTATTCAATTTTGATGAAAAACATTATCTTTTGATCGTTGTGTGGAAACAATTTTATTAAGTGTTTTACTCGTTTCCCCATTCTTTCCTTTCATTTGAGCCAGTGCTTTCAGTTCTGGTCTTGTTGTCAAAGGATGCGGAATTATAATTATGAATGTCTTCTTCTCTTTTTCGCTTTCTTTCCAGTTGCAAGTATCAAAAACAAAAAAAATAACTTTTCAACATTTTCTCATTAAAACAAACAACAATCTCGAAGTAAAGTACACATCAATACAAACTCGTGGATTCAGTCCATTAACTGATTGTATTCGCATTGAATGTTAAAAATTCTGACACAAAATAACAAACACAAAAGTGAGATAAACAAATAGCGATGGCTGCATTAAAAACAGGAGCCAACTAAATTGGAGACTGTTTGGCGGGAACGAGTGGATAAATGTCAGTTTGCCTTGTGTTCAGTCTTTTGTTGGCTCGATGAATGGTGTTATTACTAAAAGTAAGTTTTATGAGAATATCAATAAAAAAAAACCTGATGAACAACAGCAACTACAACGAAATGACTAATTTGCAAAGAGTCTTCTCTTCCTCTTCGCTTGGGGTTGTTAGAGTATGAAGTTTATTTCCGCCAGCTTTTGAAATTTCATAGGCTGTAGACAGGGTTGGGAAATGAGGTAATTCGAAAATAAATGGTTATTTATATCCACTTTCTGTTAGAAACTTATTCAACTTAACAACTTTTGTTTGCAAAGATTTTAAGAAATTTTCAATATTGTGTAGTTTTCCTTTACCTGCTAAAAATGTTAACCAACGTGCCTTTCGTAACTTTTTCCATTCACCACTGCATCAACAATGATTAGTAAACATTTAGTTAACTGGAAAAGAAGGGCACGAACATTTAACATGTTTTTAACAAAACGAGGTCATGTATACACAGACTTCTAAATAGACAAATACTACCTCCACAATAGAACTCAGACAGTGGGGCTGGCTAAGTTCGAGATTCTTATTGCTTCTCCAGAAATCTTGATTTACAACTTAAAATTTTTTTTAAACATTTTTAAGAACAAAATAAAACAAAAATAAAAGTTTTTAATAAAAAAAGAAAAATCATAAATAACACTGTAATAGAAACTGATACTTTTTTCTTTAGACAATCTTTAACCTAATTTGGGTACGCTGAATCCAGTGGTGCTAGCCGTTTTTTTTGTTGTAGTTGGCTCTGGTTTACGAGATATACCGTTATTTCGAAAATGAAGGAGATTGCACAACATATGTTTGCGTAACTCAAAAACGCTTTAGCCTAATGAAAAATACTAAAAAAATCTTAAAGAAAGGTAAAACTTTTTTCTTATATGCGCAGGCGTTTTAGAAACATAATTTTTTTTTTGGAAAAAAAATTTTTTTTATCAATACATATTTCAAAATTTTTGAGATTTTAAAAATTCATAAAAAATTGGAAAATGCAGCTAGACTTCTAATTTTCATCTCAATCATTTATTTCTAACATACCTACCCGTTATCTCTATTCCTTAAGGGGGCTCCCATGCAAAATGTTCAATGCAGACTAGAAAAATATTGAAGAAAAAGTCCCATAAATGCCCAGGAGCCGCCCCTAGTGGCATAAAATGTATGACCAACCTCAATTAGTTGTTTATCCTTAACACTTCCTCCAGACATACTTGCCCCTTATTACCACTTCTTAGGGGGGCTCCCATACAAATATTGCGTTTTATGAAATTCTTAAATTAATTAAAATTTTTCGATTTTTGTAAATAAAATCAAAACAGATTTTAATTATTTATGGCTTTTTTTGCAATTTCGTTTTTTAAAGGTCTGGAAAAAGTATATTTTTCAATTTTTTATGAATTTTTAATAAACAAAAATTTTGATAAAAAAATTATTTTTTGTACCTTTCTGAAGGAAAATATTGCGGAATTACGGTTTTTTAAGTAATTTTAATAAACTAAACTGTTTTTGAGTTACGCGAATATATGTTGTGCAACCTCCTCCATTTTCGAAATAACGGCATATTTCAAAACCAAGAGCTAACCTAAAAAAACGGTTAGCACCATTGGATTCAGCGTACCCGAATTATGTTAAAACGCCATGTGCCCGGCTTGTCTATTTTTTTCAACTAGCTTACACTGTGCTAGTTAAAAGCCACTAAAAACATTAAGTTCAGTTTCTTAAAGTACTTAGTGCACAAGAGAATTCCTAAACATTTTTAAGTAATATTCAAATTTTATCTGATGAATGGAAAGCAAATAATTTTAACTTAAGCAGACATCTCGTTTTTCGACACACCCTGTTGCTTGGTACCGACAACGTTGGATAAAAAAAACTTTGAGTACCCTTAGGCCGAGGCCACGCAATGAGCGGCTAAGCGTCAAGCGTCTGAGCGATGAGCGTCAAAGCGTCAAGTTTGAGCTGCAAGTGGCTTATTACTGAGCGTCATTTCTGAGCGGTTAGTTGTTAAATTGCTATTGTAAAGAGTGGATTGTTTAATGTTATTACGCGAAAATCGTATTCATATGAATTTAATGCGTTTATTAAGAAAAAAAAAACAATTTGCGGCCTGTTCGTCGATTTCGAGCGAAGACTTCGTTCGCTTAACTTACATTTAAAACAAAAACAAATTATAATATATATATTAATCGAAATCGACGAACAGGCCTTGGTGTTCATCATTAATCATATATATACAAATCCACCCAAATGTGAAATCCATTGATTTGCTGTTGCAAGCAGTTAACACTAGATTGACAAAATAAAAAAATAAATTTTCGGTTATATTTTTATTTTTAAAATTTGGTAATCTGTCTTGCCATAATAGCGGTCGGCTTTGTACAGATGAAATTGTAAGCTCCACATTCATTTTTGCCATATTTATTCTTTGACGCTCAGAAAACAACTAAAAATTAGAACAAGTTTTATTCCTGAGCGACGCCGCTTAGCCGCTCAAAAATTTCGCTCGCTTGCCGCTCATTTCGTGGCCACTTCAATAGTATTTCATATGTTTTAATTTTTTGACGCTCATCGCTCAGACGCTTGACGCTTAGCCGCTCATTGCGTGGCCTCGGCCTTAAGAGGTCATTCTTTTCATATGGACACATTTCAATTGCTCTTTCGGTGTTCAATCATAAAATGTTCCACTGTACACCAAGAGTTTCCTCTATTTTGCACCCACTGTTCTTTCCTCCATCATCATCAATCCAATAACAAATAACACTTTAATGTTAGATTTTTCCTTTTGTGCTTCACTCTCTCTATACCCCCATTGTTAACGAAGTTTTGTAAACAAATCACGTAAAAAATTTTAACGCAACTTATTTTTTGTTTTCCGTATCATGGTAGCAAATACACTCTAACAAACAAACAAACAAACATACAAACAAAAAACGAACAAATACACACTTACACTGAAACTAACGCACTCACACCAAAACAAAAACTGCCAAAGTGTTATGATGAAAAACTGGCTGATTTAACTTTAAACATCGTTTTCTATTTAAAAAAAACTCTGCAAAAATAAAATCTTTGTTCTATTTCAGATGCCACCTAACATCCCAAAAACATTCACTTGTTTAGCGTCCACCACCCTCTATTTAATGTTGAAAAAAAATTTAACTTTCGTTGGGCTCTTTAAATTGCTATACACTCCACCATCACTTGTGGGGATGTTTTACATTTGTTATTCCATGTGTAACACCACGAAATATTTATCTAAGTATATGCATAAATATTCAGGGTCCTTGGCTAAATCTAACGGCGTTTGCTTTTCTACACAAAAAATATTTCCTTCTAAACCGGTTCATGTATAAAATGTCTTGCCATTCCTTACAGTTATAGGGACTTTAAATAAATTTTATGCTTCTTTGAAGTATTAAAAATTTTCGCCAGTTTTCGCTATTTTTTTCACTATCAACACTGTAGATTTATACGGGGCGAAAAGTTCAATGCACAAAAAACATTTTTAAGAAACGCACATCAAATTGCTTTATTTAAATCAAATGTCATACTTTTTTATAGAAAAGAAAATACCATTAATCAAAACGAACCAAAAAAACTGAAAAAACCAGCTAGTCTATCAGCGCCGGGGTTGCGGGTTCGATTCCCGCCTGAGACTCTGGTTTCTATCCTGCAAACAAGCATATATCTTCGCGGGATTAGCTTAGGGAATTAAAAAAAAAAATAAAAATAAAATTCCTAAGCGACTTAAATCCCACACAATCGGCTTAGTAGCAAACGTTAACTGAATTATCTTTCTAAAAAATCTATTTTTCTATCCTGTTTACAAAGAATTTATTATTAAGAATAAGGTTTTCTATTAATCGGGTTTTATTTTTGTTTGATTAAACGATTAATAGATATTTCGCACTATTAACTAATTCGACTAAACGAATAAAATTTTAATATTAATCGATTAATCGATTATTTCTCGATACATAATTTTTATAAATTACGAGATTTTTTTTCAATAATTTAAGAAAAATTAGTACTTGAGTAAAAAAACATTCTTTTTTAAATAAAACTGGTCAATGTAGCTCTAAATTGTTGCTTCACTTTTGGGCACTTTGGTTTTAAGAGTCAATATAAGTTTGGATTTTTTTAAACTTTTCTGCTATGCTTCTGCAAATAATTTCCTCTAGAGAATCGATCGAAGTATCTTGTTTTAAATATTTATTCATTGGACCACTTGTAGCCCCCTTTGATTTTGTTGGTGGAGCATCTTCTTCAAATTCTATGTTATAGTCACTGTGTAAGTGGTAAATAAGTGAAGTTGTTAAAAAACATTTACGTTAATACATTTTTGGACACCTGTTACATTTAGCATTATTAGATTTTTCCTTCGTACAATATTTTAAAGCCAAACTCATTCTAAAGACAGAAACGCATGAACTATTTTGTTTTAAAATACGGGCGTGTTCTGGAAATCGAAATGAAGTGTATTTAAAATCGACCCTGTAATGAAAGTTCATAAAACTATTCCTTTTTATCTTCTTCATTCTTTAAGTATCTATTATTTTTGCAAGAAAAACGCTTAAAACCACGAAAAACTACGGTCATTTTGGAAATAGTAATTGAATTTAAATTAACGTTCGATTTCAATTTTACTTCATTTCGATTTCTAGAACATGCCCGATAAATTGATATAAATCTTTGAGTTAAAATACCTTCATCGTTTTTCTTTTGTGAAATGAATTATTAAATTGTGTTGAAAAAAGTTAACAGAAATATGTATAAGCCAAATTACTTACTAAACAAGAATGTTTTTTAAAATTCCATCGGACATTTGGCTTGTGTATTCGAACTTTTAAATATTATACATTTATTAGAAATACTATATATTATTATTATTCGATTATTCGGTATAAATTCTTCGATTTATCCATTAATCGAAGTTAGAAATTTTAAATTATTCGAGCAATTAATCGTCTAAAATTGTTCGATTAATCGAACAAGAATTAATCGACTGAACAACCTAATTAAGAACCAATAATAATTTCTTTTGTTTAATGTAAACTTACAATACATTGCTGTTTCAATAAAATAATATTTGAGACGCCCACCAAGGGCGCTACAGGACGTGAATCTTAAAATCCTGTATTTACAAAACCATACATGAAGAGTTAGCAAAAAATGGTATTATTATGCAATTATGACATAAAATTATAATTTTAAATTTTATGATCAGCGGAATATAATTTACCATAGATCCCATTTAAGGACCCCTCCCAAAAATAACCCTAATAAAAAACGCTTACAAGAAACATTTTCGTGTTTTTTTTTTAATTTCTTAAATCCGTTACCGACTGTAAAGACCACTACCAAAAAATTCTAACTCTGGGTGGAGAGTGCTTAAGATTCGGCACAGCCGAAAAAAATATCCTGTTTTTTTTTTTTTTTTTGGTACAAATCAGTGCAACAACAACAATTGATAAAAACTTGGTCTTTCATTAAAACTGGATACAAAATAAGCGCTTTACATACAATCTATATATATAAAAGAGTTGTGTGAGTGACTGACTGACTGAATCATTCATCATCGCCCAGCCCAACCCGATGACTACCGATTGGTAGATCCCCAAATCGATCCACAAAGATGGTAATTTTCGCAATTCGTAAAAAAAGGTAAAAACGGGAAAATTCGGTAACCTTATATCTCCAAAACTAACAGAGATGCAAAATAAATGTAATACTAATCGTTGTTCTTTAGAAAAATAAGCGGACAGGTGTCTGGTACTCTTTTGAAATTCGGTCCTATTAGGGAGTAAACGGGAAAAATCTGAATTTTAGTACTTTTTTGTCATCCCATCTATCTTTTGAACCAATAAACATAGAAACAAAGTTAATAAATACCACATTCCAAACTTATCAAAAAAATACGTATACGAATTTGGTACTTTTTCGAAATTCGAACATTTAAGGGGTGAAAATCGTAACTCTTTTTGGTACTTTTTTTACAAAACATTTTCCTCCATTCATTGATATATTCGTACTAAATTATGGGCTGTCACTACAATACTGAAATTTTTGATACTTTAATGGTGGAAAAATCTAGTACCCAAAAAAGGAAATACGGGAAATTTGATATTTTTCTTTAGCTTTTTGGTTCTACTAAAGTAGCGGGTTAAATGCTAGAATTTAAACAAGTTTAAACCTAGAAAAATTAACTTTGGCATACAAATATGTCCACGAAGAAAAAGGAGCACTAACGAAGTAGCGGGTATATTCTAGTACAATATAAAACTTGCTATAAAAAGCAAAACGGGTATTTAAGTTTTTTTTTTTACTTTTTGTAAATACAAACTGTTAGAAATTTATAAAAAGATTGATGCTTAAAAGACTTAAATAAATATTGGCTTACTGGCTCGTATTTCACAAGCTTTTAAAGGTTCTGATTTTAAGTAACCCTTAAAGTGTTGCCGATCAATATTCATATTTATGTATGTAAATTAAAAGAAATATATTTTTTTTTTTTAATTCTATGGCAAACTGGGATAATAAAAGGAAAGTTTCCGTTTTGCTTTTTCGTTGCTATGATTGTTAGGCAAGTAAACAGAAGGTAACTTTCTTAATTGGGTTAATTTTTAAGAAATTTCTTTGTTGTTAGAAAAAAAAATTGGTATTAAAATTGCAATTAGCTCCAAACGGCTTTAGTGTAAGTAATAAAGTATAATTTTTGGTTTTTGAATTTATATTGTATTCAAACAAGCATGAGGCGGTTAAATCCCTACTGATTTATAAAGTACAATGTGGCGCATAAGTAACTATACGAATTATTTTATACTATCAGGCCTGTCACAGAAATCAATTCCGATCGAAAGTGATTTTACTTCTACTTTCGATCGGATTTGATTTCTGTGACAGCCCTGTATAAAACTTTTTTTTATTTTTTTAAGATTTGCATGTTTTAAAATTTATTTTGATAGTTTAGAAATAAGTTTGTTAACTGCTTATTTTTTATTTAAACTCTAGGTTTTTTAAATATGAAATTATTTATTTTCAATATTTCGCTAACCTTTGGTTAGCATCATAAGGAAATTTAATCATAAAATTTTAATATAAATAACAACAAACAAAAAAAAAAAACATAAACCGTTAAATCGGCCAAACGAGGTGGTGAGCTGAAATCAGAAAATCCAATTTTATTCGGTCGGCAAATATTTTATCAGAATGGCAAGACATGGATGAGCTGCAGCTCCATCTTAATGGAACCACAGTTTTATATTAGTCTCTACATCTGGCCCTCGCAAAAATTTCAATCAGTAGGGGAACCTGGGGCAGCTTCGGCACTTTTTTTTTGAATATTGGATATTGAATAATTAAACATTAGTACAAAATTTTATGAATACCGAGTATTTGTTATGTTTTTTTGAGAATTAGTAAAAAAAGTCATTTTCGCTGAATGTGCCCCACGCCGGGGTAGCTTCGGCATTTGACGGGGCACATTCGTCGACTATATTCTTAAAGGCAGTGGTTTAATAAAAACTCCATAAAAAATAAAATTAGATGCCAGTTATAAACGGATTAAGCATGAAAAATAAACCATCGAAGGAAGTTTATTATTGAGATGCAGTCGTCAAGAGTTTAAGTAATCTCAGTAACTTGATAAATTGGATTATTACTATATCGACCAAGTTTGACTAAGCCGAATGTGCCCCAATTGAAAATGCCGAATCTACCCCGAAAGCACTATGTACACTATTTTCTTCTTTTTTCTTTTATTCTTCAACAAAGATTAACTGCCTATTTTACGATGTCACTCGAACGTTTACGTTCGCACAAATAACATATAAAACAAAAACAAAACTCAAAAATTTGTTTTTGTTTTATATGTTATTTGTGCGAACGTAAACGTTCGAGTGACATCGTGAAATAGGCAGTAAGATTTAATTTATTTTTTAGGAAACTAGCACAATTATTAATGTTGGTTTGTAATTTTTGTTTTAAATATTGATAATTTTCAAATACAAAATACTTACCAAATAGAATCAAAACATTACAGAAACACTTGGAAAAACACTTAAACACGTGTAGCTTTTTCAGTTGGTAAGCTAAAGATGACAAACTTTGCGGGAGTTATTTATTTTGATTTTCGACACATTTAAATAAATAGTTAGTGATATAAAATAAGTGCATCATATCGAAAACGTCATTGACGAATGTACCCCAGTGCCGAAGTTGCCCCAGTCTCCCCTACTCCGCATTAAATGCCATTTACATTAGATGCAACTTGATCGTGTTTTTCGCGAAAAATATGCTTCAATAGCTCTTAAATATCTTCTTCATTTGTAAGAAATACTCACTAGCTAAGCCCGGTGCGCTTCGCTATACGCTTTTTAAAATAAAATTTGTGAAATAGAGTGACTTATATTGCAGTTTTTTTTTTAAATTCCCTAAGATAACCCCGCGAAGCTCTACGCTTGTCTGCAGGAACCAGAGTCTCTGGCAGAAATCGAACCCACAACCCCGGCGCTGATAGACTAGCTCCCTACCAGCTAGCCTACCGGAGCACACTTTTGTATGCCAGGAGCCAAGCCCACTTTAAAATTTACAAATATTTATAGGCCGTGTTTACATGTTATTCACTTCCTCTGAAATCTTAAGAAAAATTAAACAATATTCCAACTTAATGCAAAATTTATATTACTTTTCCGGACAATAAATTGTTACAATACCAACACAAAGCAAATACCATCAACGTTTTAATACTGCAACTACTCTTAGTGTAAACATGATTAAAAGCTTAATTAGCCCTTTTTGGGAACCAGTGACCATGTTCTGTAACTCTTGCGTTGAGAAACTTTTCGATTGAAATGTGAGAAATGCCATATATCGAAACGCCATATATCGAAACAAGCAACTGTTTTTCTCACTTAACTGATTCTGTAAGATTTTTGGCGAGTACTAGCTGTCACGTAAGGAAATGTTTTCAAAGCTCGTTTGCAAACAACAAACATTAAAGTTGCACTTTACATTATTTGGTATAGTCGACGGTGTATTTTCCCCGCCGTCGTTGAAACTTTTGTTATTTTAGTAAATTTTGGTTGACATCAACGATATGTGTGACGGGCAATGTCATATCGGCTTTAAGTGGACTTTTATGACATTTATAACTTAACGACGTAACCTCTTTTGATAGTTTTCGGCATGAGTAACTATGGCATATTTTGTTGTACATCTTTTCGACGCGAGAAGCTCTCACTAAAGTTACAGAACATGCGTACAGGCTTTAGTACAGAATGAACCAGAAAGAACTGTTGTTCGAACTGTTTGTACTTGTGAAGCTATGCATGCTGTACGAGAAAGTTCACACACGGATCCATCTGAATCTTCTCGTCGACGAGGGACTCAATTGGATATTCCAAGAAAATCGCTGCGGCTTATTCTAAATTTGATCTGGGGATGCTTCCATATAGAATATAGTAAGGTTTAGAATACAGAATAAAATATGGAATATATAGAATATAGAATATAGTTAGGTTTAATATGCCATTCAGTCAAAGTTGGCCTACCCTGTTTAAGTACCACTCAACTGTGAACTGATTTCAAAAGTCCACGTCAATATTATAAAACATTTACCTTGAAATATTTGAGTTTGTTGGTGGAAGAGGAACGACAAATAAAAAGTCGACTTTGTTGGGTGTACAAGCAAATTGTGTGAGTTTTTTATTGAGAGAAAAAAAGTTATTCAAAATACTTTAAACCCTGCACAATAAAAGAGGATTAAAAAAGCTTCTGCAGCAAAGAATTCGTAATCAGCCTTATTACGGCTCTTGATGTCGAAAACGACTCTGTAGTAGATTAAAATAACACACAACATGTGTTCTTTCATCTACTTCTAAATTCGACTTACGGTGTTACTGACAACGAGAACCGTAATAAGGCTGAATGTGAACGAGGACTAAGCGGTACAATAAATACAGAGGACCCCCGATAGTTCGAATTATAGGGGTTTTCGATTTAGCGGGGTTTAAATAAAATAAATACGAATTAACGGGATTTGTCAATTTATTTTCTAAAACGATAAAAAACACAATTGTTCAAAATAAAATATAAAATAAATAAAATAAATACATAAAATTCTATTGTTTGAAGGATTGAAGTAAGAGTTGATGGATCGATTTAATATCGCTTAGCAACGTCTATTTTTTCCCCTCCATTGTCAATGGCTGCAAAAATTTGTTGTTTTTGTAACACCGACAGAGCTTAATGCGTGTGCTTTGACATTTTTCTTTATTTTTCATGAAACAACCTGGGGGCAAATTACGGCATTCGATATCGATCGAAATAACAATACAATTTAAATGGAAATTTCATTCGATATCGAATGCCGAAGTTTGCCCCCTGATCTTAAGAAAATAAACACACACATAAGCAAGAGCAAAAACCCATGCAAAAAATAGCGGTAAATAAAAAAATCATTCTTTCCATGTTTCTGCTGTTTTTATTACGAATTATAAGTGATAGTTAGCAGACAATTATGATTTATAAGAGGTAAAGAAGATTTTATTTGAAAAAAAAAATTACGCATTAGCGAGGGGACCAAAATGTATGAAAATTTTACGAATTAACGAGATTATTTCAAAGGGCCGACAGTTTTTTCGAATTATCGGGAATTACGATTTATCGGGGTACGAATTATCAGAATTTGACTGTATTACTAAAATTAATTAAATTTCTTATTAAAAAAAAAGATGTCCGGGCTTCTTTAAATAAACCATAACGTTTTAAAAAAATTAACAACGTTAGACTATTAATAATCTGTTGAACATACAAAAATCATATTCAGCCTTATTACAGTTCTCGATGTCGAAAACGACTTTGTGGAAGATTAAAGTAACACACAACCTGTGTTTTTTAGTCTACTACAAAATTCGACTGACGTTGTTACCGACAATAAGGCTGATTGCTAAGCAAAAGGTTATAAATTTCATCAATCACTTTTTACTATTTTCCAGAATTTATATATGTAGTTTAATAAATTTAAGTACAAATAAGGTTTGTCAATATGGGCTATTGTGTAGCTAGATAAAGCCATTTTTTAGGCAAACAAAACTAAATTTATTCAAAAGCCCATTTAAGTTTAAAAAAAGAAAACGTAAAAACGAAAATGTCATTGTTATACAAGAAGAATTCTTGAAAAGCTTACGAAAAAACAGAAGTGAAGAAACATGTCAATAAATTGAAAAAAGATAATCAATTACAGCAAATTTCGATTCACCAATACCATTGTTTAAAAGATTGATGTTTGTTTAAAGACTGCCAGCCGTCACAGTGGTGGAAAGGGTAAAACTGCAAAAAAATTATGTTGATGAGGATGTGGTTATTCACGCAACATGTAAAATCGAGCCGAGTTCAATCCCCCGTACAGTCAAAATTTATTCACGTAATAGACTTCATGTTGTTAAATTCCTTCCTTTAGTGCTGGTTCACACACATCAAGTTTTAGCCTACAAGTCTTGAGTTTTTAGGAGAGAAGGGAGAAGAGAATGCCATTTTTTTCTCCCTCTCCTAAAAACTCAAGACTTGACGGCTAAAACTTGAAGAGTTTGAACCAGCACTTATTAAAATAATTTAACGAAAATAAAATTTGATGAATTTTACCCCGATTTAAAGATACCAAAAATTTCAGTTTTTAAAAAAGGTATTAAAAAAAATTAATATAAATGCAGCTTTAAATAGGAAATTTAGTTATATTTGGTCGAAAAGAACTAACAACACTGGTAATTTTAGTTGGTTTAATTTAAATCGCAAAACATTAATTTAATTTTCAACAAAGAAAAGACTTTATCAAACGGAACTCTCAAACTTGTGTCAATTTGGATACTTTGGCATCCATTTACTATCTTTTGTACAGAAAATAAATAAAACTTTCCTTATATTTGTACTAATAAATTAAAAAAAAAGTTTGTCATTAGCTACAAAATAGCGTTGTTAGTAAATGATTAATAAAAAAAAGTTTGGTTCACTTCTATCAAAGTTTTTTTTCTCTCTATTCTAATGAAAAACTTTGTTAGTAAATAAGTAGACGAAATACAACAGCAGTTCTTAAGCATAATTAAATAAACTAAAACAAAACTAGCAACAAATTAAACAAATTTGTTTGTACACTTTAAAGTGCATATTTCTAAAAACAACAAAAATGGTTAATTCAAGGCACTTCAGTCGGGCTTCTGCGAATAAATTCCACTTAAATAACAATAAATTTTGTCACAAAGAAAACACAAAAACACAATCCATGTTATTTTATTTTATTATGTTATTTTAATTTAAAAAAATTCAAACACTACGAATCAGCGTTGCCACACTGTAATGGTATTACACCCAAACTATGTATTTGTGCTGATGTTTGTTCCCTGCAAATAAAAGTGGACTACCCTGCAAATAATACGATTGGTCCATACATGTAAAATATAGCCCATAAAAGACTGGGACTAGACCAAAGGTAACGCAAATGTATGGAAAAAAACGTGGTCTATTTAACATTACGATGTCCAAGGGCTGGACCATATAACCCAGCTTTGAATTACAACGGAGTACTCTTAAAACTACTCCATGTTCATACATACTCCCAGTCGATAAGTTTTGAAACTACTCCGGGATTAGTTTTAAAATCATTTAAAAACGAAGACATGTCGTTTAAAAACGTCGATTACGTCTTGTAGTGGTCCGGATGAAACGACGATACGTTTCGTGAAGTGTGGACTGTATATAGGGGTGGATTTGGGCTACAGCTCCAGAATACCAGCCAAGGATCCAAACACCTTGGTATATTCCCCGAGAAGCGCTAAAATATCCACCAAGTATTCAAACAACTTGGTGATATTATAAAGGACGAAAAGAGAACTAGAAAAAGGCACAAAGATTTAAACGGAAGAAAAGCACTTCTAACCATATAAAAACACTTTCCTGTTTTCCGAAAACATTATAAAGTTCCATTTATTTATCTATTGAAAACAATTTAATTAATTCATTTATAGAATTAATTTACAAAAATAAACAATTTAGTTATCCTAAAACGATTGAAAAATACAGCCGTCCAATATGGCCTTCAAACAACGATTCGACTTAGAACAAATTTTAAGTAACAACCATAAAAAAATACACAAAAAATTTAAAAATGAGCTTAAAATAAACCATTTGATGACAGTGGCGCCTCAAGTTGTCAACTTCCTTCACACACAGTTGACACCAGTGATGGGAAATCCGCTGCCTACTGTTCTGACGTGAACACGTTTAAAAACGAAAGCATGTCGTTTAACTACAAACTCCTTTTGAACAATGACATGGTAAGTAGTCCATTTCATCTAAAATTTATCAATATAATTTGCAGGGTACTTGAACCATTTTAGATAAAATGGACTACTTACCAATGTAATCCAAGCATAGACCATGCCATTGTAAAAAGAGAGTTTGTATTTAAATGACATGATTTAATTTTTAAACGACATGGACTAGTTTCAAAACTAATCCACTGGGAAAATGTATGAACATGGATTGGTTTAAAGACTACTCCATTGTAAAGCAAAGCTGGGTTATATGGTCCAGCCCTTGGACATCATAATGGTTAATAGTCTTTGTGCCCATAAACCATATATTTTTGTTGGTATATAGATTAAATTTGGTCTTAATTTATAGTATTGCAATCTTAATTATCTCAACAAATTTTATTGGAATTGGTTCATAATTGACCATAGTTCCCATACAAATACTACTCCTGAAAATATTTTTTTTATTCCATAACTTCCCAATTAATGTTAAAATAAGCAACAAAAAAAAATTGGCGACAAGAGGCAGAGGTCGTTCTCCTAATGGAATAAAATTCTTATTGGCAAATGGAATTTGCATAAAAGTTCTGGCTGTAAAAAAGTGAAATAAAATTACTAAGGAACTAAAATACTCGGGCCACCCTTTGCAATTTTTCTCCTTGTTGCTAAATAATTGTATTTCATTCATACAATTTTCCAAAATTTTTGACAGCACTACACAGAAAAATTAAATTAAACCATCCGTATTTAAATCCAGCCAAAGCGGTGTCAATAGTACGGTATGTACGGATTTCCTTAAATCATGTTCAGAACGCTTGATTCAAGTACGGATTATTCAAGTGCGAAATACTCAACATATACATATTAAATCCCGAATTCGTACTTAAAATAAACCGTTAACAGGATTGACTTAATTAAAAGTGAGATAAAATTGATCTCAAACTGTGTTTAATTCAAGAATTTCTAAAAGGGTTTAATATCGATTCGTTCTTGAAATAGTCCGATAGTGAGATTAGGTTGATTCTTACCTAAACACTTATCCCACAGAACCAGAGAGAACATTATTATTTTACTTACCCGTTACATATGCTTATTTCACTTTTGTTCTATTCCGCCCTTTGTTTAAAGAATAATTCTCAATTAAGACCCCAGCAGCATGCACAATATCATTCTACTCCAAATGCATTTAACTAAATAATAAAAAAAGAAATATGGGAATTACTTATTTTTTTTAAACACACGCTTATGCACGAATATTGGTTTTCGAAAGTTATCCTATTTTGGATTGTTTTAAATACTTTTGAGTGTTATTCGTAGTTAAATTTTTGAAGAAAAAACTTAAATTTAGAACGAGTTTTTTCTTTCTGTGTACATATACCTTAGTTGCGCTGACCAAGCCTATTTTCATTTCCAATTGTGAGTTGGTAATTGCTAATTTTATATACTTACAAAATGTCAAATATGTCAAATGTATCCTTCATTATCAGGCATGTTCTAGAAATCGAAATGAAGTGAAATTGAAATCAAGCGAGATTTTAAGTTCAATTATTTACAAAATGAGTTTTTCCGGGTTTTAAGAGTTGTTCTTGTAAAGCAAATTGGAACTCACAAAATGAAATTGATAAAATGGAATATTTGTATGAACTTTCAGTACAGGGTCGTTTTTAAAATTTGCACGTTTTCAAATCCCCTTCATTTCAATTTCTAGAACATGCCCGTACAATCCCGAAATAATGGTTTTGGAACGATTTTTAATACTACGGCAAGAGATATATAAAACCCAAAAACCATACCCAATTCAAAATTTAAACATTTTGCGAAGCACTAATGGTACATTTGCGTTGAACAAAGCGCTTTTTGTGTCAAATATGTATTGCTTCAAAGTGGGAAATGCATGTCTTCCGTAAGCGAAACTCTTGCATTTCTCCCTTACAAACCTGCTTTGTTTGAAGCTTATTTTTTATTGGGTATTGCCTGGATGAAAAATATTATTAAGGCAATAATCGATTTCGTATAGCGAAAGATACTTTCTTCGGGAAGAAACTATAGCAATACCCCTAAGCAATACCTAAGCAATTCTGGTAGATGATATACTAGCAATATCGCCAGATAACCACTTATAAAAAAATAGAAAGATATCAGCAAAATATCATTGGGACGATTAAAAGTAGATTTGGTCAGTTTAAAAAATATTACAACTCTTTTAAAATTGCGTTCCTTATGTGGCTTGATAATTATCTTGATTAAATTGATAAGGAAACAGATTAATATATGAGGAGCCGCAGAACAAAACGTACTTTTTCACACATTTAAAATTTTTGGGAAATTGAGGTTTATTTATTTCGACCCCTTACAAAACTGCAAGAACCTGGAAATGGAAACAAGTTTTTTGTTTGCCAATAGATGAATCAAACTGCCGTAAGTTAACACATTAAATGTCAAGGAGGTTTAATATCAAACCAATTTTATATCGAAAAAAGTACGTTTTGTTAAAAAAAAAATGAAAAAAGTACGTTTTGTTTAAAAAAATATTTAATAAAATATTAAAATTTTCTACAGATTCTTGTAATTCTTCCATGTTTTAATTGTACTATTGTATTAATTATTTTTTTCATAACACTCATTCACTAAACAATAGTTAAATTATTGCAATTATTAGTGGCTATTCTTGAAAACTCGTCGAAGAAATACAAATTTACATTAAAACAAAAGCAAAGTACAAGAAATAGTTTTTGTTTATCATACATTTCTAAAATTAAATAAACGTTAGAATTTTGACGCGTTTCTCTCTTTTTAAAAAACGGTAAATTGTATGATAGACACAAAAACAATTTCTTAAACTTTGTTTTTGTTTTAATGAAAATTTCACTTTTTCGACGCGTTTTCAAGAATAGCCACCATTATTTAACAGTTAATTTTAACGAAAATGAAACGGCATGAATAAACGTCATACATTTAAAGAAATGTTCTGTTATTAAAACAACACGAAGAAATAAACAAAATAATGAAAAAAGCACTTTTTGAAAAAAAAAAAATGAAAAAGTACGTTTTGTTATGCACCAACTCATTTTCTTGGTAAAAAAAAAAGGAAAAAATAAGCTTACTAGATTTTTCTTAAAGATTTTAACCCAAATATTATAAAAATATCAAAAAACCAATTTGTCAAAAAATGCGAAAAAGTACGATTTGTTCTGCGGCTCCTCATATGTAAAACAGATTTATTTATTTTAAATATAATTAAATTAAATAAACTATATATAGTTTATAGTTAATATAAATATATTGTTAATGTAAATAAATATATGACAGCGCATAGAGAAAGGGACCTAAAAGTAAAACAAATCAATTTTCACTTTTTTTTTTTGATGTGGACAACATCTGAGCATCGAATGAGACCGATCCCATGCCCCAAAAGTGTTCCCTCCCAGAGATATGCGCGTTTTATGATGTGATGGTACACCAAAGATGCACGTATTTAAATCTTTAAATTGGCTCTCCTGAACAAAACCGGTTCTTACCCTTAGGTCCCTTTCTATTTTGCGCATCACATATATAATATATATGTTTTTTCTTAACAAACCGATTAATGTTGGAGGAATTCCAATCAATTGTAGTGGGGAATGTAAGAAGAGATAAACTCACTGTTTATTGTTGATGTTTTTGTTTAAACTTTGATATTGTGACAAGTAGAACTGTTGCTTATAATTCTTATACGCTTAACAGTTTTATTTGGTTTAATATCTTTAGTTTTCTAATATCTTTATGGATGAAGTTTCCTGTTCCTGGCAATTTTTATGTAATATTGAAGAAATCATAGAACATCTATGATTCTTATATCATTGACTTGGCGATGGACCAACCCCTTTGGAGATTTAATTTAACTTCGTCACTTTAATACAAAAGACATCCATTGAAAAACAAAAAAGTATCAAAAAATCTCCTTTATAGATTGTCATTATTTTTTTTTTTTTTTTTCTATGTCTAATATTGACGAAAATTAATCAAATTACCAGACGTTGAACGAAAAAGTACCAAAAACCTTCCCTTTACATATTCTTATTCACTCAGGACCATGCACCTACTATATTATGTTTCTAAGTTCAGTACTATAGCAAACTTAAAAATTATCACATGCAGCACGGAAAAGTAAAATAAAGATATTTAATTTCCCATATTTATATACAGCTCAATTATGAGTAAAAATTCCCCGGCAGTTTTTTTCCTTCTGCCATTTTTCCATTCAATTCAATTCATTCAATTGCAAAAATGGGAAAAGGTAATAAACTCCCGGGGAATTTTTATTTATAATTGGGCTGATAGTCGAAATATTCGAAAACCGGTTTCTAAAAAATGTGATTATTCTACCACCCTATTTTTTTATTATTTGATAATTGAAACAAAAAAAACAAATTTTGTATTGCATATGTGTAAGTAGAAAATATGAACGCTTATTACTCTAAAAATATTGAACAGATTTTAATGAAATATATATTGTGCACTTCTGTAAGTAAATATCTTTCAAATGGTGTATATTTTGTTCAAATCGGTTGACATACGGAGGAGGAAAGAGTTCTTAACTCTTTTGCCTTTGCCGATTTATAATAATAAAAATACGAACAAGAAAAAATCAATTTTTTTGTATTTATTTAAAAAAGTAAATTAATTTAAGAAGAAAGAAATTTGAATTGAAAAAATTTATGAAAAAATTTTACAATAAAATATAAATAAAAATATTGTAAAAAAATTAAATAATGATTAATATTTTTTTGAAATTAGCAAAAACGAACCACCACATAAATATTTACCTTTTGCAGAATGTTTTGAGAACTAATTTTTTAGATTAAATAGATTGATAGTTTGATTAAAATGACGTACATACATATGAATGTATTAAAATTTAGTTTTTTTTCTGCCTCTCTTGTGTAGTTTTCTCACAAATTACAAAAGGAAGAAAATAAAAAATTACTTTGTTTATTTTCTTTTATATAACAATTTGGGGATATGGCTAAACTATTGCCTCAGAGAATATCTTCCAATTGTTTGCAGGGAAAATATATATGCTTAGAGAAGTTTCTACTTCGTTAACTGAAATGGAAAACCACGTAACTATTTAAAAATGCGAAATCGGTTTTTGATTGACTATGGTGCATATCAATATCTATGCCCTTTTAAAACTTTACTCTCAGATAATGAAAATTAGACATTTAATAAGCGAAAATCGAAAGTACATAGCTACAAGTGCAAGTACTATTTAAACCAAAAGCACGTAACCACCTTTTTATTAACATTGAATCTTACTAATTTATGGTAAGTTTTGAATTGTTATAATGCATGTTTTGTAATTGAACTTTCTGAACACTTCCTCCTTTTTAAACTTGTGTACCTGGTGTGATTTTATTTATAATGTTCCATACATGGAAAGAAGTTCATTTTCTTTAGTTATCAATTTCATTTCTTAAAACAAGAAAATTTACAAATAATTTCTCGATTTAAACTTATTTTGTTCGTATTTAGTAAAATTTTCTTAAATAAAGAAACATTTTGCTTAAATCAAGCCACACATATATTTAGACTAAGTAATTTTTGGCTTGGATGACAGACATGCAAAATTTTCTTGGTTCAAGCCATATTTAGGAAATAATTCTTTCCGTGTGTTAAGACTAGGGTTGCCAGACGGCCTGGATTATCCAGTTTTTTTTTGGGTGTTGTCCAGGTTCCAGCTTAAATGCAATTTGTCCAGTTATAAAACTTAATTTAATTTTGAAAAACTACTTTTTTTTATTAATTATATTTAATATTCTTTAGAACAAGAAAAAATTTCTAATTTTTTAAAAATGCGATAAAAATAAGGCACAAAACTTATATAAATTGATCACGTTTGTTAGTCATGCCAACCAGCAATACTTTTTGTGCAAGGAATTTAGGTATTTCCGATAATCTTTATTCACAAGAATCCATTCATATGACCGAATAAATGCTACAATTTTAATAAGACTAAATTTTGATGAAAGTTGCAAAATGTTTCAAACATTTTTGCTTACAACTAAAGTAATAGTAATAGAAAGATTATTAAATTCTGCAAATAACAATACAAAATATGTATATGTGGCTAAGCAAATAGTTATCGGCCATGTTCTGAAAATCGAACAAACTTTAAAAACGATCCACTGTTTAAAGTTCTTTAAATAATTTTGTTTTAAATACTTCATACTATGAGTACAGCTTATCTTCATTAGAACTTATTTTAAAATAAAAAATGACGGAAATTTAAAGAAAAATTTAATTGGAAATCTCCATTAATTTCAATTTCACTCGATCCATTACATGGCTCTTTATGTACTTTTTTATTCGATTTAATTTAATATAATGTATATCAAGTTGAATTTATATAAACGGTGGCAGCGATACTACAACAAAACAAAAACCACAGAAACAGCAGATGTTTGCGGCTCGAAATGTCAACTATGTATTCATAAATAAAATATTATGAAACCAAAACAAATTGGTTCGAACTGTCATATTCAGCAGGCTTATCGCTGCTACTTGTAGTGAATTCGCCCTTGCTTAAGTTATTTTAAGCGTTACGTTTCCTTGCTTTTTACATTTTTTTTTTTTTATTGCAAACTAAAATCTGAAGTAAAATATTATTTTCTCTTATAGTTAAGTGCTTCTTCAAGTTGTCCAGTTAATTTTTCAAAATCCAGGTGAATTTTTTCTATTGTCCAGTTATTTGACTTTTGGTATCTGGCAACCCGAGTTAAGACTCATTCAAATATTTTTTCCCATCGGTTAAACGGTTAAATAGAGTGAATCGTGGCATAATTTATTCTAAAATGTAACAGATGCTTATATGAAAATTCCTCAAAAAAAAGGAAGAAAAAGGAAAAAACTAACAGATTTTAAACCTTAAAAGTTGCATTAACAAAGAATAAAATTTACAAGCTAGAAATGGCAACACCTGCAGGACCTTACACTATTTCTTCGACGGGATCATTATTCTTTTTACAATAAAATTTCATTTAAGAAGTTGCTTTTTGCCTTTTATTTCTATTGTTGCTTATGTTAAGAATTTTGCATAAAATAAATGTGCACAAAATGTATTTATAAAAAATAAATATAAAAAAAATAATAATTTTAATAAAAACCAGAAAAATTTCCTTTAAAGCTTCGTTCACAATAGGCAGCAACATTTTCACTGGTGTTCATAATAGATCAAGAATTTGTTTCGCGATCACACAGATTTTAAATAAAGAAACCGTTTGCAAATTTTGCCCAAAACCATATTATGTATTTATTATTATTTGTTGGAACATTTTGTTAAAATTTTCATTCAAAACTAAATAAAAATATCTTAAATGTCAGAAACAATTTCATACAAATTGTTGCTGAAGTTCTAGTTGACTCAACTGTTTAAAAAAACTTTACGTACATTTTTGTTTGTAAAATGTAAGGAAAATATATGAAATACTTTAGGAAGGAATTAAATAAAAGAAAAAACGAAATTGTTGCTCTGATTGTGAACAAAGCTTAAGTATACAAAACATTTTTTTTTTTTTTAAACTTAAAAAAAATTCATTGTAGTTACGAGTTTTTGTTGAAGAAAATATGAGTTCAAAAGAACGAAACTAAGGAAACTCTTTAAAACATTAATATGTTATTATTTGTATTCCGGAATTGAATAAATCGTTCTATATTTGGTAAATTTGCTAAATTTAAATACAAAAATTGCATTAATTTAGCATTAACATATTTTGTTTCTTTTGTAAAATATTAAAAATGTTAGCTACGTGGTTTCGCATCCTTTAAATAGCGTCCTATATATTGCAAAATATTTAGCTGAAAAATTCCTAAAAATTTCCCGACATAAAATTGCCTTAACTGCAAAAATATTTTTCCCGGGAGTTTTCAGAAATTTTTTCCAAATAGGATGAAAAGCAACAACATTTGTATTAAGGCTGATAAGTACAAAAAATGCCGAAAGATTTTATTTGTGTAACTTTATAGACTATAAAAACATTTTTGACCGAAGAGCCGTATAATTGTTTTGTGCAGTAATGGTAACACTGCTACCAATAAACTTGAAATATCCTTCAAATTGAGACACTTCCAGAAAAAGTCTCAAGGTCAAATCTCAAGTTAACGTTGAGATTGATTGAGATAAAAAATATTGAAGATGTTTGTAATAAATATAAACAACATACCAAAATTTTACCCTATTAAATAAAATGATTTATTAAAAGTTAATTTTTTCCCCAGATTTCTTTTTTTACATTACTTTCGGTTTCTCGTTTTTTTTTGCAATTTTTTCTTTCATTTAAATGCCATAAATCAAGTCGTGTAAAAATCGTCTTATTTTTATATTAGAACAACACTTCCATACATACGCACGTGCGTTTGTATTTAAATGTAAACAACACACATACATAAATTTCAAGAATAAAATCCACACAAAAATATTGTAGTACAAACTGGAGCTTTATTTGTCGTGAAAAAATATAAAGTGAGAAATATTCCTCTTTAAGAAGCATAAGTCCAGTTGCTTAAAGAATAAAATCATTGAAGAAGGTCAAAGAAAACAATTAAGAAGATAAGTCTAAGGGGTCTGTTCAATGTATGATCTAAAGAACTACAAAAGTAAAACAGTTCTACAGATGTGGTTGCGTTAAGCCTTTAACATAATCGAATTCGCAAATATTAAATGAAGACAATGAATGACATAGAAAAATCAATAATGACTTGAATATTTATGAGTTTTATGGCCGTTTTCTCATTACATGATTATCTTTTTTTCCAACGAAAAACTGCACATTAAAGAAATTTGGTTTTCTTAATGTCTCATTTGCTTTTATTCTGTCCCAAAACTAACCAGCACCAGGGCTGTCAGATGTGGCGATTTTTCGCCAATCGTGGCGATTTATTAACCTAATTGGCGATGCAATTTTGTGTTTGGCGACATGGCGATTTTTTTGGCGAAATTTAAAAAAGTTGGCGATTATTTGGCAATTTCTAAAACACATTTTATCTTTTTTTCATATTTGTATGAACAAATTTATAAGTACGGGCTAAGTATTTTCTTTGAATTTTTAACAAATTTTAAAATCGCAATACGAATGCGATTGTTTTAAATGATAAATTGATAATATTGCCAGATAATTACCTTGAAAACATTAAAGAATTGTTGCCCTAGAAATTTGGAATAAAGCACATTCGCACATTTTCGTGATCAGAAGTTATCAATTTATAACTTTATCGAAAAACTTATTTTGCAAAATAAATTTAAAAAACGCAATCGCTTTCGATTGCATATGAAATGGGTTTTTTAAAATAAATAAATGATAATGTATACTTAATAGTATGCAAAAAAAGTTGAATTAATATCGAAAGAAAATTTTTTTAAAAAAAAAAGTTGCATTGTTATCAGATTCTATATAGCAGTATCAAGCGCAAAGCGAAAAAATGCGCACTTTTACACAAAATAAAATTAAAAATTTCTTATAAACCTTAAAATATTAAAAAAAAAAAAAATTAAATATTCACTTGAAATTTTTGAAAACCCTGATTTTATATAGAATCGAAAACGAATCTGGGTTAGAAGGTAATTTTTAAAAATAATTCATGTAATTTGTTTAGAAGATTGACTTTAAGTATTCCAATTCCAATTCAATATCTAATTTAAATACACCTTTTAAGATATTTATCCTTTGCTTCAAATAAATACAAAATTTTACCATATTCTGGCTTATATTCACATATAAAATCACGCTTATAAAAACTCATTTTTTTGCATCAAACTCTACTCAGTTTACATGCTCGATAAAATTAATGTTTTGGCAAAATTCAATTAACTGATCTCACAAGTTCTAGGTTTTAAGATAATCAGCCTTCTTAAGATTACAAAATTTTTAGTTCCCTTCAGCATACTTTTGCAATTTAAAATCGCCAAACTTCTTGCGATTGCGATTAATGATTTACAGATTACAGAATTCAAGTCAGAATCACAAATGTTAAGCGTTTGGCAATGTTCTACGTTAAACACACTACTAGAATAAGGATAAATATGAAAAATTTAAATAAAGGTAAAATACACTTGTATACTCTTTTTTATATTTATAAAACTTTTATTTGGCGATTTTTGGCGATTTTTTTCTTACCAACAAAATAAATTTTTGGCGATTTTCGGTATACTATTTGGCGATGAAGGTGAAAAAAAATCTGACAACCCTGACCAGCACTCATCTGCCAATTATTTATTTTCCTTTTATTTGCCGTACAGATAAATTCAATCAGCCGACTCCCATGTTTTACATGTATTTTGAGAGGTGTTGCCAACTGAAAACAATGTTCTTGTCGGTATATTGAGAAACCCAAAATGGTTAACACACACTTTATTGGTCTAATGAATTAATGTTGACATTAAGTAACAGACACTTTGTCGGAACATTGAGAAAATGGCCATTAGTCTATATTTTAGATTCACTCGGAGATTCTGACTTGTAATAAGTAAATGCGTGCCGAATATTAAATAACCTCCACCAAGAGTTAAAACAATTTATGAAGCTTAATATGGGATCTAATATAAATTATGAACACATATTGAAAAAAATTCGACTTAATAATTTTATAATTTATTGCGGTTTTAGTCGCATTAAGATAAATTCGGAGAGTATGGTTTATATGGTACATATGTAAAATTACACTCTGTGTAATTTTTTAAGTCATGGAAAAATAGCCGTAACGGACAACTCTATTTGATAACAGACCAAAAAAAAAAGTCCCGTCTTTTGCCCAAAGTCATGCACTTTTTTATGGGCCCCCAAAGATTTGAGGCCTCGGAGTAATATTTGCAAAAAAGTGATCATTTTATCAGGCTCATATCTTGCAAAGCGTTCGGAATTTTGATTTACCTTCTGACACAAAGTTGTAGCTCTTGCTATAAGGAACAAAATTTGTGAACATATAAAATCAAAACAACTTCATCTTCAAGATCAAAATCGCAAAATACTCGTTTTTTTACCTTTTTCCCCCTGTTTAGATCCATTTTGCAAACCGTTCAAAATTCAAGGAAACAATCCACTACAAAAATGTACCTAAGATCTCAATAAACAATTTCCATGATATAATAAACAATTTGAATGATGCTTAACACCGTTTAAGTAGCCGCAAAAGAGAAAAGAAAAACAAATTAAATTAAAAAATTTTCGGGAAATTTTTCACTTTTGCGGCTACCTAAACGGTGTTAAGAATCATTCCTAGGAAGTTTATATGTTCTTAAAAGTTGTTTACTCAGATCTTAGGTACATTTTTGTAGTTGATTGTTTCCTTGAATTTTGAACGGTTTCCTACCTATGGACCTGAACGGGGGGAAAAAAGGTAAAAAGTTTTTTGGGATTTTGATCTTGAAGATGAAGTTTTTTTGATTTTATATGTTTACAAGTTTTGTTCCTTATGGCAAGAGCTACTACTTTGTCTCAGAAGGTAAATCAAAATTCCGTACGGTTTGCAAGATATTAGCGAAAAAATGGTCACATTTTTGCAAAAATGACACCGAGGCCCCAAATCTTTGGGGACCCATAAAAAAGTTCATTACTTTGGGCAAAACTGGGAGACACGGGTCTTTTTTTGATCTTTTATCACGTAGTGGTGCCCGTATATGGTTATTTTTTCGTGTTGCACTGTGTTTTAAGCCGATAATCACAAAGTTAAAGTGTTTTATTTGAAGCCCTGTAAAATTCATGATTTTTACGATGATTTTTACGAAACTTGGTGGTGTGATTTGTAATCATATGAAATGAATTTGTGCAAAGTTGAATGAAAATCGCTGCACTCCGCTACCAATTAATGTTTTTTTTTTTATTTTTGTAACAGAAAAATACATTTTTTTATGGATCTTGTTCTGCATTTCAGCTCATGTGCTGGATTTTAATTACAAACTGCTTTGGAAAACTAAAAACAAATTAACACTAATAACTGCCTGTTTAACGATTTCGAACGTCAACGTTCGCATAGAAAATTATAATTAAAACAAAAACAAAATTCTAAAATTTGTTATTGTTTCAAGTGTTATTTTTTATGTGAATGTTAACGTTCGAAATCGATTAACAGGCTGTAAAGCTGGGGCCTGATTCTTGCAGTCGTGATCGTGTACTTTCTTGATTCGAAAGCAATTTAATATCTAATTATTTCAGTTAATACTGAACAAATCGGAATTATTTTTTCAGTTTTGTAAAGCATTAATTTGAGTTTCACAATAATTAAAAAATTATTTTGATTCGTCCAGTATCGACTGAAAGAATTAGAAGTTAAATTGCTTTCGAATCGAGAAAGTACTCGATCACGACTGCCAGAATTAGGCCCCTGTTCTTTTCTGTTGAGTCGTTCGGAAGTGAAAGTGATTTCCACAGACGAAAAACGGATATACATACGGAAATGGCTAAATCGACTTAAAATCTTACAAGTGCCCAGAATATATGGGGCACAAATATTCGCTTTTAGATTTGTTTTTCTTTTTTTTTTTTAGATGTTCAAAAAGCAAAAAAAAAGAAAATAGTAATTATGGAAGGCACACTAACGAACTGGGTTTAAAAGTTGTTGGGTAGATAGAAGTTTTAAATATCACATATTCAAAAAAAACAATTTTAAATTTAAAGTTAAAAATTTTTGATATTTTTAGTTAGGCTTGAGTTCATTAAATTTTATTTTCATTAAATTATTTTTACTGAAGGAAGGTATTTTTACAACATGAAATTTTTATTAAAATTTTTTTTGATAATTTTCTTGGCTGAGCTTGGGATCGAACCTGGGTTAAATTTACACGTTTCAAGAATCACCACATTCTTTCATCAGAATTCTTTGAGTTCTAACCTCTGCACCACTGCGGTGCCTGCCAGCCAACAGTCAAACATCAATATTTAACCAGTCGAAAGTTCCTGCAATTATCATTTTCAATTTTAAATTTCATGTTGCTTCCTTTCCTCTGTTTTTTCGATTCTTTCTGTCAAGACTTTGTCTTGAAAACCTGAATACATTTGTTTATTTTGTTTTCTGTCCACTTTCGTCGACATTTTTTTTGTACAACTTGAAGTACAAATGTTAACATTAGAGCTTGTGTCATAGCTGTTTTTAAGAACAATTGTGATTTTTATAAAAAAAAACTTGGAATATTTTTTTCTAGTTTTTTTCCGCAAAAAATATCTAAAAGCGAATATTTCAGAAAAAAGTTCCAATTTGAAGTAATTGAACATTTTTTATTTCTTGTTATTTGTTCGATGAGTTAGTGGGCTTGTGCCAAGATGTAATTTCCATTTTTTTTAATAAAATTACATGCGAATACCTAGTTCTTATTTTTTGCTTCTTTTTTTAATTTTTTTTGTTGTGTACACAAATAAATTATCAAAAGTGCAATTGCAACATCTGCTTTACAATGCATGTTTTCCTTTTGACGTTTAAGTTTATTGTGATTTGTTCGTCGTGTGTTCAGGAATGGTACGCTAAAGAATCACACGCACAAATTAATGTATGTCCTTGAAACGGAGTCAAGTAGTAATTGCAATTTTTCTAAGCTGCTTGTCATGAGGACAGTATTATCTGCTAATAGGAGATTATTGGTTAATACAACATTGCACGAATTTCAACATCGATATCTGACAACGCTTCTAGGAAAACCATTTCGGAGAAGATATTAAAGAATAATGGTGACAAAATGCACCCCTGTTACCACTTAACAACGAGACTGTTGGTAAGATGAATTTCAACACAAACATTAACTGTAGACCACTTACTCACACGCAAAGTAAACTTTTATAGGTCTTGAGTTTATAGGAGAGAAGGGAAAGCAGAATGAAGGTGAATACAGAGTTTGATGAAGTCGCAAAGTTGTTCTTTTTTTGTTTGTCGTTTACAGATAGGTGCATTTGGTTGCATGTTTAGTTTTCGAACAACAACAAAAGAAAACAAATTTTGTCAATGACGAGTTTGCGTTTGCAAAAGTGGTAAAGGGAGTTACAAAATTGTTGAGATTTAAGCAGACGCGATGAAAAAAAAGGTTTTGGCACTATTGAGCACTTTTGGAATAAAGTTTTTTATTTTTAAAACTCTGTTAGCCATAACTGGCGCTTATTCAATGTTCTGCTTTCAAAACGGCTTTAAAAAGTGAATTGGTATCTTTCTTACTCTGCAAAACCTAACAATAAGCTATTGGGATGTTTGTTTTGCTATTTATGTGAACGTTTGATGCGGACATCTTCTGGAATTGGTTGTTTCTGTTTCTTTGTTTTTCGTTTGGTTCGAACCCTCTGGCTATTTTAAGAAAAAGTAAAACATCAGCAGAAAAAAAATCGAATTTATGTGAACTGTTTTTCTTGTTTTCTTTAGTATAACGTTTCATTTGGCGATAGGTAGAAGTTATGAAGACATATTTACTAAGGAAGCTCTTAATATTTGATGTATGAAAACAGAATTTTTAAAATTTCAATGATATTTTAGCATTTTGGCCCTCTACTTATGTGCTTATATGTTTAAAAATAATATAAAAACATATTTAAAATTAAGATGCTGCATTATTTCGAAATATTCTGTTATTTAAGAGCCACCCTAATATTTATAAACGTACTTCTTTTTCGATTTCCTTTACTAAATAACTTTGTGTGATTTTATCGCAATCGAAAAGTCATCATTGTTTATTGATGCAACATTAAATTGAACTTAAAAAGAATTATGTGTTTTATATACCATGAAAAAAAGGAAACTGTTCTCTACTGGATATTGTAACGTTAACAGGATAGAGACCGAAATTAAAGTCAATTTAAAATTCTTTTATTTAGAGAAACCTTTAAAAATAGAATGAACCCAGCAAAAGCTTTGCTTACAAAATAAGCAGAAAAATAATGAGAACTTGACGAACAGACTACTTATTTTTCTACTAGAAGAAGTACTTATTTTTGTTCGAGATGTCCCAAAAGTAATCCTTTATAATTTAGCCTATTATAATCTAAAAAATAATATGTTTTTTTTATACTTAAAATTTTTATAAAACTATATATAGTTACACAAAGTCAATAAAGTAAAAATTTTTTTATTTTTTTTTAATTTTTTTTTTTAATTATTTTATTTTTATTTTTTCTTATTCTATTTTACTTTATTTTATTTTTTATTTTTTTTTTTCTGTCTCTGGCGGGATTTGATCCCGCAACCTCGGTGTTGATAGACTAGCTCTCTACCAGCTAGTCTACCGGGGCAGTGTAGTTTTTGCATTAAAAAACTATGTTTTATGACTATAATGGCATTTTTATTGTCATAATGAAAATACAAATTTTTCTGTATATTTAAGATATAATAATAAAGTTATTATTTAATATATAACTAATAATCCAAAAAGTGGCGAATAAAGCTACAAAGTAATGAATTCTTGAAGTCATTAAAAGTAGGATTGTAAGTAAAGTTTTTGCTGGGAAACTCTATTTTGAAGAAACTAATAAAATATTCAATAAGTAGGATCTGTTGTTCAGCATTATTAAGATCACATTAAATGGCAACAATAAAAAAAATATACATGTAACAGAACGAAGGTTTACGAATAGCTTAAATCACTGTTGAGCCTTTTTATAAAATTAAAAATTATTTAAAATGCCCTATTAAAGAATAACCCCCTTAGTTATAACATTGAATACAGGTTTATAACTAAAGCCGTAAGACGTTCAGGTCTTTTGTATTTTGACTTCTTGTATTTCATTATAGCGCCAGTTTTTTAAATTAAATATTATAAATTTTATATATTTTTCCTGTTATTTAAAAAAAACCAGGGACCGAAAATAACAGTTATATTCGAATTTTAAAATAAAAAAAGCATATAGAAGTAAATGTGGAAAAATTGATTCAAGTATACCATATTGATCCTTATGAACTTGTCTATGATAAAATATATTAATTTTTAAAATTTTGATTTTTATTTTTTCGATAAGAATTAAGAGTTATTTTTTGATTTTTATTTTTTTGAACAAAAATAACAATTATTTTTTTATTTTTATTTTTTCGATCAAAAATAACAGTTATTTTTGATTTTTAATTTTTTAAACAAAAATAAAAGTTATTCTTTAAAGAAATGCACGTGCAATAATAATTTAGTTGACTTTAAATGTTTATTTTAATGTGTAATCATCATTGGGAGCTCTTATGCACATTAAAATAAATATTTAAAGACAACTAAATTATTATTACACGTACATTTCTTTAAAGAATAACTTTTATTTTTGCTCAAAAAAATAAAAATCAAAAATTAACTGTTATTTTTGTTTAAAAAATTAAAAATCAAAAAATAACTGTTATTTTTGCTCGAAAACATAAAAAAAAAAATAACTGTTATTTTTGCACGAATAAATAAAAATCAATAAATAACAGTTATTTTTGTTCAAAAAAATAAAAATCAAAAAATAACTGTTTTCATCTGACTTTTATGAAAAAAGGAATAACTGTTACGGTCCCTGAAAAGAACATTAAATCATCATTATTTCCTGCAATTCTTTGGTTTGTTCTGGTATTTTTTATATACATATGGGCATTTCTCCAATGTCGAGTGCGACATTCGTACGCCTTAAAAGTGAAAAAAAAACATACACCAAAACATATTTTTTTTTGGCAAAAGGCGAAACTCATAGCTCTTGATAAGCACTATAATTTGTGCTAAGATTGACTTTGAGCAATAGTTCGTTTTCAAGATAATTAAAAAAAACC
Organism: Pollenia griseotomentosa; assembly: GCA_963931875.1. Taxonomy (NCBI): domain Eukaryota; kingdom Metazoa; phylum Arthropoda; class Insecta; order Diptera; family Polleniidae; genus Pollenia; species Pollenia griseotomentosa. Next base: position 41,852,223 of record OZ007563.1, read on the forward strand.
AAGGCATTTGCATGCGACAAAAGCAGAAGTCAAACAAACAGTTCAAACGCTGATTTCAGCGAAACCTAATGAAATATTTAAATGCGACTAATTTTAAAATGTTATGCATTGATGTATCTTAATAATGCTTTGTATTTGATTCAAAAATATTGTTTAGTTTATTTTTAATTTAATTTTAATCACTCTCGCACGCTACATGTTGCATGCGACATATTGTTCCACCATACTTTTATGTTTATGTTTTTACTTTTTATGTAATAAGATATGCGTAAGATGATTCTACATAATTTTAAATACATTCAATATATTTATTTTCCGAACAAAAATTATAAACTTAAAAAATTTCTTCAATAAAGAAAAATACAAATATAGAACAAAAACTTACTTAAATGAAAATAGTATTGCTAGTCTCATATAAAGTTTTTTTAATGGAATAAGCTATCCTTGCTGCTTGTAGTTGTTGGCCATCGCAAATAAAGATATTTTAGAATTTTTTTTTTTTTAATTTATGCATTTTACACTTACGATATCGCACGCTACAAATTTAAAATAAGTATCAAGAGAAAAGCACTGATTATTTTCTAGCAACATTTTTTTTATTAAATTTGCAACAAAAATATCTGTTTGTTACTAATATTTGATGCGCATTGTACAAATACTCTCGACGCACTAATAACAAATGTTCTTTTTCAATGTCGCACGCTACATCGAAATATACGGTAAATCAAAGGAAAAAATGGCCGTAGCTGGCAATCGCATCGTTCTGTTTACATTTTTCTTATATTGTTTGAATATTAACCGAGATTTAAAAAGCAATTGTCAATGCATAATGTTTCTCATTAAGATCATTTAGCAAAACAAAACGTGCAATAGAAATGTTCAAAACAGAACTTTTGCTCTTGTTCGACTTTGCATTTGAATATTTCAAAGTGTGTTATGAATAAATGTAAAATTTGTTTACATTATTGAAAGTTGATAGATTCCCTATAAAAATATATTAAAATAACATACTTTTATAGACTTTGAATTTTTTGGCTGCGGTTGACATTTCTGTGGAAATGCCCATACATATGTACATATAAATATATTTTTTTTGTTTGATTACAGAGGTCTTTGCTTTGCAAATTATGTTTTCTTGACTTTGAGCGTAAAGTACTTTTGTTATGCAAATTTTTAATAAACATTTCAACACACAATAAAGGACCAACTTTATGCGAAAAGAACAGAAAATAAGAAAACAGGGATAGTCTGTTTTTTGGCTACAACTAGGAAAATGAGGACAACTATAATATAATTTTTAGATTTTTGTGAATTAAACCAAAATTTGCTAACAGATTTTAATCATTTATGGCTTCTTTTGTTTTATACATTTTTAAAAAAAAAAATTTCGAAATTTGAATAAAAAAATTTTTTTTCTCAAAAAAAAAAAAAAAAAAAAAAAAAAAACGACTGCGCACAATGGCTGAAAATCGTGTTTCATTGGCCAAAAATCTGTAACTTTTGAACTGAAGGAGATATTTTTGTGAAATTTAGTGAATTCTTATACTTTTCTCCACTTTAAATTTCATTAAAATCGGTTGAGTAGTTATTGGGGAATTTAAGGGCAAAGTGAAACTTTAGATTTTTTTAACTTTAGCTTGAAATATATTTTGTTTTTATTTTTTTTTTAATTATTTAAAAATGTCATTTTTGGATTTAAATAATTATCATTAACATTTATTGTAATAATGGGCACACTCAAAAAAATTAAATATTTACACTATAAAAAAAATTTTAACATTAAAAAAAATAGTAAAATCAACTGAAAATTTTGCTATTACCCACCCAGTAAAAACTTCGCTTACTTTTTCAAAATGAATAGCTTCTTTGATTCATTATTTAGTAGCTTTCTTCTATAACTACATCTATAACAACTTCAATAACTACTTTTTTCTGGATGTATTTAAGTAAAAAAATAATGACTTGCTTTTGAATGCGTTCATTTTGGGACATCCCTTGTAAATTTCATTGGTTCTCTTGTAGAATTGTAAGTAGTGCTCTTATGTTTTTCTGATTACTCAACACATTATTTTGTAGGCCAAGTTTTTACTGGGCAGTAAAAACTTCGCTTACTTTTTCAAAATGAATAGCTTCTTTAACTCATTATTTAGTAGCTTTCTTCTATAACTACATCTATAACAACTTCTATAAGTACTTTTTTCTGGATGTATTAAAGTAAAAAAATAATGACTTGCTTTTGAATGCGTTCATTTTGGGACATCCCATGTAAAATTCATTGGTTCTTTCAGTAGAATTGTAAGTAGTGCTCTTATGTTTTTCTGATTACTCAACACATTATTTTGTAGGCGAAGTTTTTACTGGGAATTACTGAAAAATTAATAATTTTTTGCTTTCAAATTTGTTTACACTTAAAAAAACTTTAGAAATATTATCTTAAATCTTGCTATTTACAGAAGAATCTAATTTTTTTTGCTGTAAAATTTGTTAATACATATTAGCAAAATAAATCCGCTGACTTCTGATTTTTTTTTAAATTTTAATAAAAAATATAGGTATTTATTTTTTGAATATTTCTTATTTATTAAAACACTTCATACATATGTATGTGGCTAAAAAAACCTTTTAAAAATAAAAGCAGCAATAGATTTTAATAGCTTTTTTAACAATGTAAGTTTCTGTTTATTATTATTTTTTACTAATACAATGTCTGTCTTGGATCGAATGAATTATAATTATTGTTCATTTAATTGACAGATTGATTGCAAATTTTCCATTTTCTGTTCTGTGTTATTTCTGTTCTTTAGTAGTCTTTTAATTTCTTCATCTAAATCCCGATGTTCCACTTTCCATTGATTTCGAATACTGGAGATGAACGAATCTGACGTTGCCAATAATATATTAGATAGATCTTCATTAGTGGAATTTCGTGAAATGTTTCTAGTATTGTGCTCTCTATAAAATCTGTAATCCTTATTCCTTTTTTCCTGAGCTTCCTCTGATAAATCTCCAAGTGGCACCAACTGATATATAATGACATCTTCTCTATAATAAAGGATTTTGTGAACTGTAGGAGACATATTTCTCCATGGGTACTTGGTTGTATATATTTTTGCAGTTTCCTTGGCAAAATCTCCAAATTTTCTAGAGTCAATTTCTTCATTGCACGCAAGTACTTCTAGGATTATTTTAAATCTAAAAATTAGTTTAAAATCAACACCTGTTATTTTAGATGTTGTTTCTAGATCTGAAAAGAATCTTCTTGCGGTATTGCCATCATTTGTATTGCCTGACCCTTGTTTCGGCTGATCTATTTATTTTTTATTTATTTAATAATTGAATTGCTCCATACACAAGACTAAGAGTCTTATTTTGCAGTATGGAACTGAGAATATGTTAAACTTTAAATCATTAATAACTTAATAACTAACTACAATTTTTATATAAGTAATCAAAAAACAATTTAATTTAAACAATAAAGAAAAAACTTAAGATAATTTAATTTAAATTTTTAAAAGCTTAAAATAATATAATAATAATAAATTTTGTAAAGGTCGAATAAAAGTCTATTTATTTAAAATAATTTATTTTATTAATCAAAAATTTAGATAATTTTATATATTTTAATCTCAAGTAATTATGTATGTTTCAAAGTGCTATGCTGAAAACAGTTTAAAAATATTTTCCCTGAATTTTCGTGCGTTACTTAAAAGTTGAATGCTATATGGTATAGAATTCCAGAGAGATACTGCGAATATGTAGAAATGCCACTCAGAAATTAAACTTTTATACCCGAACGATCTAATTCTTTTCCCTCTGCTTATGTCAGAAATACAAAGTTTACCATACAAGTGCTCAGGTTTGTGGGTATATAAAATCTTATGTAAAAAAACTAAAACTCTCATGTTCAGCAGATTATCTAAGGAAAGGGCATAAAGCCGAGATGAAAACAAAGAAACACTAGAACGCCTTTTAAGTCCATACACGTACCGTACAATATTGTTAAACGCAACGTTCAATTTCGCCTTACTAATCGTATCAGATTTAGCAAATAGCTCACAGCCATACAGTAACACTGGCATCAGATAAGTTTTAGCAAGAAGCATTCTTATTCTTAAAGGTGTACAATGCTGGCTCCGCCAAAGAGTTCTAATCATTGAAAAGGTGCGACCACAAGCAAAGTTAATGTGGTTCGACCACGTAAGAGTGTCATTGAAAAGTATTCCTAGATTCTTAGCAGATTTTACTATTTCAATCTGCTGATTATTTATAAATATATTAGGTATAATATTAAGTTTATTCAGTCGCCTTTGAATAACTATGCATTTAGATTTTTTTGGGTTTATTTCCAAGCCATTTGCCGTTGCCCACGTATAAATACGATGAAGTTGTTGATTAAGAGATATAATACACTGGTCGATTAAGGCATTATTACAACTGGTATAAAGTTGAACGTCATCCGCGTACATTCTTACATTACAATTCATTAGGACGCCTGGGAGGTCATTTGAATATAGTGAAAATAATAGTGGTCCAACAATGGACCCCTGAGGTACCCCTCTTGTTACAGGCAGTGCCCTGGATTTCCGTATTCCAGTTTCAACATACTGATACCTGTTACCCAAGTATGTGGACAATAACTGAGTAGCGGTCGAAGAGAAATTGAAGAAATGTTTAAGTTTGTAACAGAGAATGTTATGATCCACAGTATCAAACGCTTTTGAATGATCCAAAAGTATTAAAAATGTAGTCTTGCCATCATCAAGTTTTGCCCTAATCTCCTCCGTAACATCAACTAACGCTATTATGCAGCTGTTTTTCTTTCTGAACCCAGATTGACGATCCGTTAGTAAGTTATTGTTATCCAAAAAACAAGTCATTTGGTTATGCATAATACGTTCAAATACTTTGGAGAGAAATGGAAGAATGGCTATTGGTCTAAAATCGGAACCAGTTTTGGGTATTGGAACTATTTTAGCTATTTTCCAGTTCGATGGAAAGTAACTTGTGGTTAATATTTTGTTAAAGAAAAATGTAATAATAGGAAGAATTTGAGGTAAAAGAATCTTTAGAAACCTTGGATTAATCCCGTCCACTCCTATAGAGTTGGATTTTATAGACAATAGGCTAGATAAAACGTCACATTGGTCTACTGCAGCAAAAGAAAAAAAAGAGCTAGAATTGTTATTCGAATGGTTATTGGTATAATAATTTTGATCTGCTTGCACAATAGGGATATTTAAAAACTTCTTATTGATTGCATCAGCATCAATTGGACATGGTTCTGGGTTCGTAGATTTACCGATGCCAACTTCGCGTATCGTTTGCCATGTTCTTTTGGAGCCAATGGCCGAAGAAAATTTTTCAGCATAAAAAACAGATTTGGCCCTTTTAATCATTTTATTTGTTTTTCTTTTAGCAGTCAGATAATCCTCATGTAATGTTGTAGTTTTAAATCTTTTCCAACGTGCATACGCAAAATCTCTTTGATACATATAATCTTTAATTTCAGAAGAAATCCAGGGTTTTTGTTTATTACCAATAACTTTTGTCCTTATTGGTACAGTTAGATCAAACAGATAATTTAGGTTTTGTTCTAGAAAAAGGAGTTGGTCATCTACCGAATATAAAGAATAAAAAATATTCCAATTGACTTTAAGAAATTCATCCCCGAGTAATCTGAAATTAATATTCTTGAAATCTCGAAAAGTAATTCTCTCAACTGGTATTACAAGTTGGAAATTATATATCATAAAAATTAGGTCATGTTTAGAGAAACATGACGCAGATAATTGATCATAGAGCAGTATATTTGTTTCATTACTCACGAGAAAAAAATCCAAAAGTGTATTAGTAGTCGCAGTGAAGTGTGTAGGATTCAAAGTATTAGGTGATGTTAAACCAAGCGAGGCACAGTCATCAGAAAAACTACTATCCACAAGTAGGTTTGAATTAAAATCTCCTGCTATAATAACATCATCATACAAAGCCGTTTGCGTTTCCAAGTTCCGAACAAACCGCCTGGTACAAAGATTCTTATTGGGTCTATAAACACCCCCTATAAGCAACTTCCTACCTTCATTGTTTACCTCGACAAATATATACTCAGTTAAATCTAAAGGTTCAGTATTATTGATGTCCTCAAAATCACAGCTTTCTCTAGATGCACACTTGACACTAAAAGATATACCCTTTTTTATGTAAATAGCAACACCGCCATATCCATCTTCTCTATCGACTCTGCGTAAATTATATCCATCCAATGAAACATAAGAGTCCGTAATTTCGGAATTAAACCATGTTTCTGATACACATATAAAATCGATACCTGAGTTTTCGAAGATCAATCTAAATTCATCAATCTTTTTCCTTAAGCTTTGAGCATTAATATGACATATTTTAACACCTGTCTATAATCAACCCAAATTTGCGATATTTATCTTGATCATGTTTCCTTTTTGAACTTCTTAACTCCTTGTTGGTTTCGTTGTTTCTTATTGATCCTGAATATCCGAAATACAAATCATAACTGATTTTGAGTATGTGTTCCATAAGTCGTATTCTTGCATGTAGTGGTGATAATCCAAATTCATATGCATCAGTATTATCTAATGATTTTGTCGGGACTTGGTTTAATTGGCTTGATGTTGCATGGCATATGATGCAGCTGGATGCAGCCTTCGTGTTAGTCAAAGCCTGGCCTACTTTTCCATCTATCATTGTTAGCACTAATTGGTAGCTAACTACAATTTGCTGTCCATTTAAATCTAATTGTAATGGCTGTAGTATTGCAATTTGGGCCTTGATATCACTAACTTCTTTGTTAATGGCATCATGAGTTTGAATTCAAATTTAATAGGCGTGCAGTATTTCGTAGAAGATGGTGTCTCATTTTTCCAAATATCCTTTTTTTGTGTTGTACTAGTCGAAGGCTCTGAATCTTACAAATGTACAAATGATACCATGAACATATCTGAGTCCGAAATATTTTCACATACTACTTGCTTGTATTTTTTTTTTGTCCGGAAGAACCATCACATCCCCATTTACAAAAAGAATTAACTTTGTGTTTCCATATTTCTTTTACTCATTTTCTTTTATTGATTGTAGCAAGCGTTCGGCTGTGTGATCAAGTATAGATTGTAGTTGTACCTCTGCCGAAATTGATGTGATTGTAATAGTGCCCTTGAATGGCAAACAGTCCATTTTAGCAGCTGTTGTGCGATGATATGATGGGCACAGATTTGAGCCTTTTTCAATCGCACGCAATCTGAGCTGAATATATTGCTGTTTTGTTAATTTCAAATCCAGAAATAATGCTAATGCCTCCTCATTTGTGAATTGTTTGGAATCGCTCGGAGTTGGTATACTTTTAAGAATCCGTTTTGTTCTCAATGGACTAGCGTCAACTACTTTTTTAATGATATCCACTTTTGTCAATTGTTTCTGTGATCGTAATTGATGTTGGAAAGTATCTTGAATATTTTCATATCCGATTTCTTCATTGATATCCTTAAGCTTACGCCTCTTAGATCTATCGCTAGATCCCACTTGTGTTTTGATTCGAAGTTTCTGAAGTGATCTGGACAGACAGTTCGTTCTCTAACCAGTTTGCAAAGCTCTTATAAAATCTATCTTTGCTGTAATCAACTTTCCAGTATCGCTGTTTGAAATGCTTGATGAAAACAGATAATTTATTTTCTAAGTCCAATTGTATTTCAGTGCTAAAGGAATTTAAGATTCCTTTTTTTCGAATGTAATTTTTAACATCTTTCTCGTTTTTGTTTCTAAAATACTCTCCGTCCAATTCTTTATAGCTTAAGCTCTCCATGTTTATGAAAAACGTTGTTATTGCTCAGATATATTATATCCACTGAGTTTGCATCCGAATGTCACTTGCTTTTAAACCTTTTCATACTTTTTTTAATACCAAATACAGGTAGAATAAAAAGGGTTAAAAAACTTAAAATCCTTTTATTTATATGCTATAAAATACCTGACACAAATTTAACAACGCATTGCATAGCTATAGGGAATATTGTTAGAGTCATAAAAACAGATAAAATAAAAAGACCAAAAAAAATTAAAAATCCCTTCTAAGGTGGGATTCACAATATACCTGTTTAGCGTGAACGCATGTCTAAGCTCTTAATTCTACTATAAAATACGCTAGTGTGAACGTAGTGTTACGGATAAGGATGAATCAGGGCAGCTATACGTTTTTCTGATTGTGTAACAATAACAAAATTTTTATATGTACTACCTGTATTCTGTTGGATCACGATCGATATTTTCTATATCATAAAATTTTTTTTGAAGGCAATAGCACATGATTTCTGTTACTTCTGCAAACATTTTTGCGGAATAAAAAAGAGTAAAAAAAATTTTTTGTAGTAATTTCATTAAAATTAAAAAAGTGTTTAACAGGCGGGTAAAAAAGTATATACAGGGTTAAAGAAAACACTTTCACCTTTCTATCAGTGGTTTTACCTTCTTGGTCCGCAAAAGTTCTATTTTACTAAATTTGAAATTTGTCAAAAATATAGTAGTTTAGAAAATATGTCTTAACATCTCAAATATAAATAACACAATAGTCGCACATATTACTTTTTTAAAGATAACAAGACTACCAACCTAACAAAAAGGCTAGCAGGGCATTATCGATGATAGTTTTTGAGCAAAGATAACTTCTTTCGGATTAAATATTAGAAAAATCACTTTTTTTGAATCAAAACAAAAGTTGTGTTTAACAACATGGCACAACCACAATTAACAATATTTTGACCAAATTTTTTGGCTACCTTAGTTTTAATATGTTTACTATTAAATAAAATTAAAATCGGTGACAAACAAAAATTGGACTTTTGGCCAATGAAATTTTCAGCCACTGTGCTGCGCACATTATAAAAAAGTTTTACCTCTCTTAAAGGAAATTTTATTGCCGAATTTCGGAATTTTAATAAACTAAATCGTTTTTGGGTTACGCCAATATATGTTGTGCAACCACCTCCATTTTCGAAATAACGGTATACCTCGAAAACAAGAGCTAACCTAAAAAACGGTTAGCACCATTGGATTTAGCGTACCCGAATTATGTTTAAACACTATGTGCCCGGCTTGTCTATTTAGGCGCACTAAAAGTTTTTTATTTTATCTAGAATAATAGCTTTACTTATTTTTAACTTTTTAAATTTCTTTCTTTTGACCACGAGAATAAACAACTATTTTTCTTTTAACACCTAAGTAAAGAAATTCGTTTCTTTGGAATCTGTAGCAAATTTTTCCAAAAAAGCCGTCTCCTGATTTTCAATGAAAATTCCAAACTTTAAACTGCTGTATCGAAAATATTGAAAAATATTATGACTTGTGGCCACAGATATAATGATGGCAAAAAATTTCACCCTCGACAGTTCATATTAAAATTAACTTAAAAAAAGTATTAATCGTTTATGGGAAAAAATCAAAACCATTTTTAAGAGACATTAGTGCAAAGCATTCTAGAACTAGTCGCATTAATATATTGCCGAGGGTTTTGCTGAAATCAGCGTTTGAATAGTTGGCAGCGAAAACCACTTCTGTTTTATTTCACGTGCGAATATGGATAACACCAATTTTAGGTTAAAATCTATTGTCAAAATAAAAATCTGTTTTTTTTTTCATTTTAATAATTAATAATCACGTTCGACTTGATGGAAATGCCCATATGTCTGTACCATAGATGGGGGTAGTGCACTCATTTTACATTTTCAACACACATATTGTTGAGTGATGAATTGAAAACTTTGCAGCCTCACTAAACATGAGTGATAGTGATTTTCAAAACTGTTGCACGCAAAAAAAAAAAAAAAATATTTTGACTCATTTAAGTGCAGCCTAAAATTTTGCATTCAATTTTAAGTTTAAATTGATTTGTGTTTAGTTTTGTGCACTAATTAAAATCTTAAGACTAAAAACAATTGTGATTTTTAGTTGAACTGTTAATTTTTGATATTTTTAGTTTTAAGTTCATCAAATTTAATTTTCAAGAAATTATTTTTACCGAAAGAAGGAATTTTTAATGAAATTTTAATAATTTTTTTTTATTGATCATTTTCTTGGCTGAGCTGGGGCTCGAACCCGGGTTGAATTTACATGTTTCAAGAATCACCACATTCTTTCATCAGAATTCTTTGACGTTCTAACGGTGCCTGCCAGCCAAAAGTCAAACATCGATTTTTAACCAGTGGTCAAAAAAAAAAAAAAAAAAAAAAAACAAAACTAAACTAAACTTTATAAGAAAAAAAAAAACAGTAAAAAATAGGTGTGTATATGTTAACCTTGATACGCCAAATTCATTATGAGCCTTGCAAAAGTAAGATCCATTGTCTGTTGTCGACAGCACAATTTTATTATTGTAGTTCACAATTTTCGCGGTTTTTTCGTAAGTGTGATTTCCAGCGGGCTGCCGTCACGCCAATGCTGTTTAAGAAGACCATATGTGTGCAGTAGTGCAGACATATTTAATGTAAATGATGCAAAAAAAGTTTCCTTCTCATCATGACAACTTCTACAGTAGTCATTATAATCAAGACCCATTCTCCCAGCATGAGTTTTAAAGAGAATTGGAGAAAGTTTCTGTAGATTATATGGACATATAATGTTTTTCATTTTTGGTTTCAATATCAACTTCAAGTTTTAAAAACATCATTTTTATTTCATCCGTAGAAAATAATTTTAGCTTTGTTGATTATTATCATATAGAAATTTTTTTGTAGTTTTCACCCAAAATAATAAAAATAATTGAATTTAATATCTAAAATTTTTATTATTCGTACTTAGCTTCAAAAATGTCATGACCAATAATTTTTGAAAGATTAGTGAGATTATGTGTATATGCAGCTTTTTTGATTGCAAGCTCAAATTTTGCACTACTTGAATTGAGTGCAGTTTTTCTGCATTCAATCTGCGTTTAGTGATAGTAAAAGAATTTGCAAAATTACTAATTTTTTTTAGTGGTAGTTAAAAAAATAATAACCATACTAAAGCTGGTAAAAAAATGCAAGCTCTTTTTTTTTGCAGTTGTATTTAGTGATTCGTACTTATTATTCATACTTAGCTTCAAAAATGTCATGACCAATAATTTTTGAAAGATTAGTGAGATTATGTGTATATGCAGCTTTTTTGATTGCAAGCTCAAATTTTGCACTACTTGAATTGAGTGCAGTTTTTCTGCATTCAATCTGCGTTTAGTGATAGTAAAAGAATTTGCAAAATTACTAATTTTTTTTAGTGGTAGTTAAAAAAATAATAACCATACTAAAGCTGGTAAAAAAATGCAAGCTCTTTTTTTTTGCAGTTGTATTTAGTGATAGTGCACTGCTGATTTAAATCAAAATTTAGTGCACTACCCCCAACTATGGTCTGTTCATACATACATCGCTCATTTGCTGCTACGTCGGCATAATTAAAAGAATTAAGTTTTGGAGTAAGTGATGCCGAGTGGATCGCCTTTTTTTGTCTTTAAAATACATCTTTATATTTTTATAAATTTTTTGGATTTTAAGGGCCGATGTTGTTTTTTTTTATTTATTACCTTAGCTAATCCCTGCGAAGCTCTACGCTTGTCTGCAGGAAAAAAACCAGAGTCTCTAGCGGGAATCGAACCCGCAAACCGGGGCTGATAGACTAGACTACCGGGGCACTCAAACTTGACGTTAAGGCAACTTTTTTTCTGTAATGCATTTGCCATTTCTCAATTTCAGACTAACTCAATTTGAACCATGGAAAGGTACACAATCGTGCAAAACTTTAAAGTTATTCAGGCTTATTATGAAAGTAAATGATCAATTTGCGAAGAAAATCATCTTCAGCGATGAGGCACATTTTCATCTGGATTCGTCAATAAGCAGAATTGCTGCATTTGGGCGAATGATAATCCAAGAGTGATTATCGAAAAACCAATGCACCCACAAAGCGACATTATCAGGCCGTATTTCTTTGAAAAATGAGGCCGGTGAGGCAGTTACTGTGAATGGTGTTCGCTATCGTGAGATGATAACGAACTTTTTATGGCCCGAATTGGAAAATATGGATGTGGACGATATGTGGTTTCAACAGGACGGTGCCACTTGCCACACAGCTAACGAAACAATAGCTGTTTTGCGCGACAAATTCAATGGCCGTGTTGGGGTTATTTGAAAGAAAAGGTGTACGTCGATAAGCTAGCAACAATTCAAGAGCTAAAGGATGAGATAATTCAGCACATTAACGGCATATAACCTCAATTATGCAGCGTCATCGAAAATTTAGACCATCGGATGTAGGTGTGCCGCGATTTGGTCGATATATTGTTCCATACATAATTGAACTGTACCAATATTATCACAATAAAAAGAAATGACAAAAATTTCCTAAATAATTTTTGTTTTATTCAAAATCAACATCGGCCCTTAAAATTTAAACACCCTTTATTTTCCCCGTTTAAAGAAAATGTGTCGTTATTTTGTTTACGTTTATGTCGACATCTATTTTTTGACGTTATGACAACGTTGCAGCAAATCAGCGATATTTAAATATAAAGTAAATTTTTATGTTTTGAACTTAATTCTTATATTTTTTATAGTAAATAGATGAACTGTTAACTCTTTTTTATAAAGCAAATTAAAATCAAAATATGAATATCTATATACATAGTTGTCCGTTTTCGTTTTTGATTTTGGAAACGAATTTATCTGGTTCAAAATAGTGAAAATTAAGGACACCAGACTATCCATGTAGATATAAATGATTTTTTTTTTTTTGCTTTTTTTCAAAAAGTTCTTACCGTTTGTGGTTCTCTAATAAAATTAAACAAAGTCACATTAAATATTCTGGTTTTTGATAAAAGCAATTAATTTTTGTCTTATATTATATTCTTTGAAAAAAAAAAACAGAACATACACACATATTTATAATTTGCCTTTCTTTTGCAACTTTATTCATTTTATTGTTGAAAATTAAAATAAAACAAGTAGAAGTACTCCTGTTTCCATTGTTTATCTCATCCATAATTCTTAGTGACAAATGATGCCAACCATTATTGTGGCATTTATGTTCACTATGCTCTATCATGCTTGTCATGTCCCGTCCTGTGCTGAACTGCTCGTTTTGATCCTGAACAGGACGAGGAACAGTTCAGTTTTGTTTTCTTCGCCTTTATTCTATTCTTAATAGAAGTTCGTTTATTCTGCCATTGTCGTAAAAGTGTATAAGTGCGTTTGTGTGTGTGTGTGTGTGTCGGTATCTGTGTATGCCTGTGGTACTGCAGTATTTTAACACTTCAACGCTTATGAATTGCTTGTAATACATCACTATAGAATAAAAAAAAAGAAGAAATTTTTGTGTATGTTGTCGTTGAGTTTATCTTAAGCCTGAGAAATGAACATCTTGCATTGTGTATGTTTGATTATCTTCTTTTCATTTTATATAAGTGGGATTTTTTTTAAACATTATTTGGTAGTCATTTTTCTTGATGCTCTTGCCCAGAAAATCTTGGAGTATTGTTCTGTTTTTACAACCTCAAAACTTCATTTATTAAAAAAGTGCACCTGTGTGTTAGATGATAAAATACGTTTCCTTGTATAATAGTCGTCATTAAGTATAAAATGTAATAACGAAATATTTTTTAAGGAAAGGACCAAAATTTATTATATTTAAAATATGCAAAATTACTTAATAAATAACTTTTATTTAAGATACAATTTATAAAATGCAACAATATTAAAAAATCAGTAAGATCTACTTATCAATCATGTGTATATACATACATATTTCTAATCTACAAATATTAAGTACAAATACGAGACTTTACCCATGACTTTGTTTACGTAACAATTAAAAAAGCATGATTAAAGTAAAAGGGCTTATCACATAAAAAATGTGACAGAAATTTTATTAAGTCACCTACATCTATTCATTTGTATGTTAAAGTATTTATATAAACCATATTTAAAGTTTAATTTTTTCAGCCAACAAGTTTTACGCTGTCGATACTCCTGAGCAACCGACGCACAGTGGCGCCATTTGAGTTTTTTCGTTGCAAAAATCATATCTTTTGAACCGAATAAGATAATTGAACGGTTTAAACAGCATATGATAGATAACTATTCAGGCTATGAAATGAGCGTTTGGAAAGGGTGCTACGCTTTGTAAGGCCTACTTATGGGTTATCAAAGTCAAAATTAGTAGAAAAATTAATTTTATGGTAACTAAAAAAAATTATTTTTAAATTTTTAGATTGTTTTTATTTTTTTTTAGGGTTTTATGTTTTAAATTATTACCCAACAAATTAAAAAAAAAAATAATTTTTTTTTTAAATTTATTTTTTAAATTTTCTATAAAATATTCATCACAATTCGTAAGAGAAGGTATATCTAAAAGACTAACCATTTCTAAACTATAATTATTTTCTAACTCTATTCGTGACTTCTTTCTTGTAAAAATTGAACACTCCTCAATACTTTTGTTTGGCCTTCCTTTTGCTCCTCTGGTTGATGTGGTGGGTTTATCTACTGCCAATATATCCAGGATGGTGTCTTCATTAAGCCAGTCCTGGTATTTGGAGTTGAAGTTCTGAATGGTTCGATTAGATTTCACCCATTTTGCCTTAATATTTGCATATATCAGATAAAAATTATTTTTTATAATTTCGCTTCTCTCAATATTTCCGTATAAGCTATCAAGTTCTTCTAAAGCAGCTTCCGTGAAAAACATTGGTGTGGTTGACTTTCTAAACAGTTCAAATAATTTTAAATTGTTCAACGTCATGTTTTCAATACTTAAATTGTTTAATGGTTTCAGTAATTGTTGCGCCAACTTTCAGTCGTAGACTAATCCAGGCATTATGCTTATTTTGCAATATATAGGCTTATGCTACCATGCCTAAAAACTTACCTGTTCCCTGCATACATATGGATTTAGGCTGAATAATGTAATTTTGATATTATGCACGTGTCCAAATAAGATTTGTGCCTACTTGTAGGGACCATAAGTCAATACTGTTCTTGACTATTTGTACGCCAAAGTATTGTTTAAGTGAGGTACGACCTGCTAATTTCAATGAGTAGTTTTTTTCAAACTATTAGATCAAACTACTGTCAGTCAAAACATATAAGGGATGGACGCCATACAATTTCTGCAACCATGTCTTTTTAACCTTTTTTACCTCTAGAAGCCAAACGGGCACGTACGGGCAGATAAAATTTTTGAATTATGTAAAGAAATAATCAATGAACAGGTTTTGCAAATATGGCAAATATAGAAAAATATAGATTTTTTTTATTTTCCGTCAAAGTTGAAAAATAGTGAAAAAACGGATAGTTTTTAAATAGTGATTTACCAGGAGAAACACAAAGCAAACAGTTATTTTTTTTTATCATTATACATTTAATAAATACATCAATCAATACAAACAAAAAATAAGGCGATTCGTTACCTATTTTTCGTGATATTACACCTGAAATTGCAACAAATTGACTAAAAATTGTATGTTTTTTTGAAAACCGAAAGTCGGTCAACTTTGAACGGCTATATCTTCTAAACTAAAAATGTGATATTACTAAGAGTGGCAGATTTGAAATCGTTGAAAAGTTTCCTATAACATGGGTTTATTCAAAACTTCGTCGGCGCTCATGAAAATTTTGATTTTTGCAACCTCGTTTGCTCTACGGGCGCTACTGTGCGACGTACCGATTCTTGTGAAAAGCATGGGGTGTCTAAATATCATAGTTGGGGGTAGTGCACTATTTAGTGCACTTATTTATTGACTTAAATCAGCATTGCACTATCACTAAATAAAACTGCAAAGAAATTAGTTTGCACTCTTTTTTACCAGCTTTAGTGATGATTGTTATTTTTTAACTACCACTAATAAATTGCAAATTTTTTCAGTATCACTAAACGCAGATTGAATGCAAAAATCTGTACTCAAATCAAATAGTGCAAAATTTGGACATGCAATCAAAAAAGCTGCATACAAATATTGTCTTACTAAAATTTAAATAATGTAACTTTGTATGTGCATTGTTTTTGATTTCTTTTGAGGATATGCATAAGTAAAAAACATTAAAAAAAATGAAATTTGGTCAATAACGGTATAATTATTGGCTTTAATCATGAAAATACAAGTTTTTAATTTTAAATTTAGTGCAACAATTTAAGTTGCACTCAAATGAGTGAAAAAAAAAGTTGCAAAATCAAACTATTTTTTTGAGTGCAAACTTTTTTAACTTCACTATCACTCATGCTTAGTGAGGCTGCAAATTTTCAACTCATAACTCAACATCAACAAAATGATTGCAATATCTTTGCACTATCACTAAGTTTGAGTTGAAACTGCAAAATGAATGCACTGCCCCCATCTATGCTAAATATGTATACTCCGGCCACTGGATCATATACAATGTGTATACTAAATTTATCAAAAAGAGAAAAATTTAAATTTTTCCCCGTTTTTACTTCTTAAAAAGTACCATTTATTTTAATCTGTACCATGGCCATATCTATATGTACCAAATTTATCGAAAAGAAAAAAGTACCAGAGGTAAAAAAAGTATTTAAAGTACCAGATTTTCATCATATTTGTAAATGAAGGCTTAAATCTGTATGTTTACCAAATTTATCAAAAAACAGAAAAAGTGCAAAATGTATACCGTTTTTACCCCATTAAGAGCACTCTTTATTTTAATCTGGACCGTATGTAAACTTTATACTAAATTTATCAAAAGAAGAAAAAGTACTAATTTTTCCCGATCTTAGATTTTTAAAAGTACTCTACATGTTGACCTGAAATAAATTTTACCCACGGCAACGTGATTGTGGCACAAACATACAAACTCACAAATTCAAAAACAAAGTTTGTATATTTATAATATTAAGAGGATTAATTTTTGTGTTATTTATTAATGAAATTAGGACCAACAAATGTTAAACACGTATAACGTTATACAGGCAAACCTCGATATAACAAATACTCACTTTAACGAAAATCCGATATAACGAATGGGCAAGTTTTTTCATTAGCTACCTTATATAACGAACGATCAACTTTTTTTGCTCCCGGTTTAACGAATGGTTAAGAAAAACAAAGCAAAACCAAAAAGTCGTTACAATACCGTTTTTTTGGATGTGTTTTTTTTTTTTTTTTTTTTTGTTTGTTACAAAGTAAGAGAACATGTAGATTAGTTTTAAGGCAGAATTAGTCTTTACTTTCTGTTCTGTTACGAATCAGCTGTTTTTTTTTGTTATTAAAAAACCTGTGAAATTGATTAGATTTTCCGTTCTGTTACGGTCCAATCTGTTAATATCAAAAACTTGTTAAGTAATTGTAAGTGACAGCGTAACAGAGCAGAAAGTAAAGACTAATTCTGCCTTAAGGCATAATAAAAGAGTTTTGTTTGAAGCGTTGTTGAAGTGAAAAAATAAAAATTTTAGAAGAATGAAAAAAAGGTGTAAGTCTTTTTCTTATATCGCATATTGAATATGAATACGCTGATAGAGGCATTTGTTATATTTTTTAAGCATATGAGTGTAAGCATACATTTGCTGTTTGAAAATATTGTCTGGACTAAGCTATATATTACAGATTTTTTTGACAAATAATTTGTCCCAATATCTAAACACGTATGTACTTACTGTAAGTTTAATAAACATGAATATAATAACATAAACAGCTCTATTTAATGGTAAATGTAGCTTATTTTTATTTAAAATTATGTTCGGTATTACGAATCTCTCAGTTTAACGAAAGGGGCTGACATTATATCATTCGTTATACCGGGCTTTGCCTGTATTATAGTTTTTTTTTCTTAATGCAGGCTGTAACTGAATTCTTAAAATTTATAATGAACAGTAAACAACAACGTACAGTGGGAAATTTTGGAAAATAATTAAATTATAAATAATTCAGTATTGTGTAGATGACAGTTAGTCAGATGGAAATTAACTTGTATTCAAGCTTAAATTTTGGATTTGGGTCTAAGATATAGCAGGAGGGTCGCCATATGTTCCCAAAGTAGGGTGTTAGGGCATTGCAAAAATTTCAAATGATCAAATTTTCTTAATTTTTGATTGGCCTTTTATATAATGGTAAACATTCCATTCGAGTTCTACAAAAAAGTTAGCGACAAGCTTAGTTTATCTTTTATAGTTTACGAATTATCTGACTTTGAAAGCTAAACCTTGCTATTTTTGACACACCTTGGTCTATAAGACAGACGTTATACTACATATCGTTAGCTAAAATGCTGAAAAGCGTAACTAACAAACATTTTATTTTACATTTAAAATGAAAACTATAAACATGTCCGAAAAACATGCATTGGTAAGTAGACCATAGAATTCTTAAAAAAAATGTGTAATTTCGCAGTTTTGCTTTTATAAAATAAACATACTTGTAGTTACGTCCCTTTGTTTTTTTGTTAATAAAAGCGTAATTTTTGATGGCAAAACTGTACAATTTTTTAAAGACATGTAGTTTAATGGCATTTATAATAAGTAATTAAACACTTGATTTTGAATTTTTTGCTAGTAACTCCTTTTGCATTTCAGCTAACGATCTATAAAAACAAATATTTTCCTCAAAAAACCAAAATTTCTTTAACTTAATTGGGTCAATATTCCTTTAGTCTTGGACACTAGGGTCGTCTGCATAGTTGCCAGATAGAATTGGTTGAAAATTGTCAAATTTTGAGAAAAAAAAGTCGACCAAACCGTCACATGAACTTGCTTAAATCGCCACACAAGCCATATTTTAACTTTCCGTTTCTAATGAAATTTTAAAAAAATCCGAAAAAAAATTTAGTTTTAGTTAAAGTCTCTATAAAAAAGACGTTAAACTTAATATTAAAAAAAAACTTTGCGGACTTCGGAATTAATTTTATAGACAATATAGATAAGATTCCGCATAGCCGAATATAGCAGTCTTATTTTTTCCTTATAGATAAGTATGTGTACTTATAACTCACTTGAAAAATAGGATAGCACTGTTTCAAACGATTGTAAATTTTTACGCCAAATATTTTCAAGGAAACTAATGGCGATTTCTTTTCTGAGAAAAATATGTAAAACTTTCTAATGTTACCTATAATCACTTGAAAGTGCTACATGTTGTGCATTTTCAATTGAACAAAATTGGCTGCATTGTTTCACAACTATTACAGTTTTATCATTAATGTGCTTCATGAACGATTTTTAAAGCTATTTGAGCGGTTTTTGTACGGTGTTACGGTTTGGACAAAAATATTGACATCACTCGGAAAAATTTTAACTCTTATTTAATTTTAATATGTAAATATTTGTATATTTTGTTATAAAACAATATTTTCACAAAATTATGATCGGCATGAATTATGACAAACAAAATAAAATATTAGTTGTACAAACAAAGTAGTAAAAATCAAAGCTGCAAAACGGGGCAGCATAAGCTACCTTAAGTGAAAGTAAGGGTAAAATATGCAACATGTTTTGCATGTTTTTCATCAACATATTCACAAAAAACTTGAAAATTTTTTCCACAGTTGTATTTTTTGTACAAACGAACACAAAAATCTTGAACATGCAACATTAACGCAACATATTTCTCGAAAAAGAAATCGCCATAAAACTTACGGGAAAAAACTCCAAAATAAAAAATGGGGCAATACCTGAGACAAAAATATACAAAAAAAAAAAAATACATTTTAAGCGTTTTTTGATTTTCTTTTTGAAAACGTTTTGTGATTTTCTAAAAATTTTAAATACCGGTAACTTAATTTGGCTCTTGCCTTGACATACATGCAAACATCAGTTAAACAATTTAAGATCTCACTGTACATTGATTTGCGTATCCTTCGATTACTGTGGTGGAACCAGCTAAACAACAATAACGAAATAAACAATATTACGTTGACCTAGTTTAGCAAACAATTGTTGTTAATATTTTTCATTGAAATCCTTAACGATAATACTATTTTTTATTTTTTTTTTGCAAACTGTTAAAAAAAATACATTTAACCGTACTGCAACTATAGCAAACCTTGTAATCCGTAGAATCATAACGAAATAAACGTTGGCATTAAACCCAGTGTATCGCCCATAACCATCATAATCGAATATACAAAATCAAACACGATATACAGGATGCTGAAATACAATGAAACAGGATTAAAGTGAGTGCTGGAAAATGCAAATATGTATCTGCAATGTACACACATATTTACAAACTTTAAGCAGGAAGTTTTTGCATTAGGGGAAAAACATCATCATTGGACTGCAAATGGATATTTGTATTTTCATCCCTCTTCCCACGAAAAGAAAATTTTAATATTTCATGTAAAACGAGTATTTGATGGGTCAAAATCATGTCATGTCTTTAGTCATTATTTTCATTTTATGCGCCTAAATGAAATGACATTATATGACAGTTTTTGTTAGTATCATGATAACACAAAATAAGCCTGTTGATATGGTCTATAACTAATTTTGGCATGTCACGTGTAAAGTTATATAAATGAAATGTAAAATGGCAGGAAAAAATGCTAAATAGGTGTATTTAAGGTAAAAGCGTATAAGGAAAATTAAAGCATTAAAAAAAATGTACATTTTTTTAAAATACCAGAACGAATTCAGTTGAACAAATTTGTGTAGATCTACCGCAGTAAAAAATATCTGCATGCTCACATTTCTGTGGAGTCGGAATCGCGGTGTTTTTACCGAAAGTTCTCTGTATTCACGTGCATAAAACTTAAAAGAATTTTTTAAATATTTTTTAAAATAAAAATTCTTCGAAATTGGAGACTCTATATTTTACAGTTCACCACGAATAAATCGATTTTAATTAAGTCATTCAGGAACTTAAATTAAATAATATAAAAGTGTATAATAATTTTAACCCTCCATTACTAACCTCTGGGTCGAATCGACCCAGACACGCAAACTTTTTAAATTAAAAAAAAACAAGACGATATTTTAACTCGAGATATATGTGTAATCTAAATTTGTTTATATTTAAACGTTTTTAAACAATAAACATAAAAAATATTTATGATATTATGCATATAAAATTATTTAAAAAAACAGCCTGGGTCGACTAGACCCATAGTTAGCAATAATGTAACAAGGATTTATTATACCGTTATACAAAGGATAAATTTTAGCCATACCAATTTTTCTTTCTAACATTTTACTATTATATTTCAGGTTTCAAATTCATTTTATTTGACGTCAATATCTTAAAAACTCATAATTTTATGCTCAATTCGGCTGGATAACTTTTTTTTTTAGCTATGTTGTAATGAATACAAACTTAATTTCAATTTAAATATATAAGTTGTTTAACACACCATTGTATATTAAAATTTAACAATAAAAGACTAAAACCTACCAAAAGAAATATACGTTTTATCAATTTATAAGTTGAGACGATTTCAATAGATACTACAATTAATGGGTCGATAAGACCCATGGTTAGTAACTATGCGACATGATTTAAGGTTAGTAATGCAGGGTTAATTGTTTTGTTATTTTATTTATTAGCGCGTTCAAGAGTCAAATTGCATAAGCAGAACTTATAATCGGTAATTGACCTAGTTGAAAAAAGAGGGTTGTGGATTTTAAGGTATGTGGTTAATTTAATACACTGGGCTAAATTGCGGAAGTTGCAGTCATTAACTTGTGCTTAGGTAATTTAATGACAAGAACTCCCGGTTATTTTAATTAACATATTTTTAACCGGCAACACTAAAATTGTTAACATGTTGCTATAGTGTTAAGATACAATTCCATGGTATCCTCGGAATATCCAGAATTCTGATCTGATTGATTTAGATGAGCGATAAGCATCTATATATGTGAACTGAACCCGTGATGAAGAAAATTTTTGCCTGGCACTGGCAGGACATAAAACAAAGTATTTGGATAAGATTTGATTAATTATTGTAAGTTCATATTTAATATATGAAGATTCAAGAAATAAATAATGAAAAAAAAAAAAAATGCCAAGTAATTTCCTGTTTTAGATTTTTCATTGAAAGGTTTTTAGTTTCCAAAAATAAATGTAAGTATTTTATTTATTATTAAAAATATTATAAACATAAATAAAATATTTTAAAAATATTGAATCATTTACCCGATGCATATACATTTAGCTTCTTAAGCGGAGCTAGAGTTGGAGTCGGAAACATTATCTTGCCGTATATCACAAACATTTTTTTTGGGAAATCGAATCTAAAGGTTCAAAATTTTTTTTTTGTGTTTGAAGTTTTTTTTTATTAATTTATGTAAAAATATTCAAAGTCATGGAAAAAAAATTTTAAGTTATAGCAATTGTCATGTCCGAATTTTTGTCGCATATGCCACTTTTTGCGAATTACTTTTTAGGAAGTGGGATATACGTCAAATTAAGGTATTAAAAAACTGCATTCATGTATTTCACCAATATTAAAATTTAAATTATAATAATTTTCGCAACGAAAATTTATGCCAGTGACAAATTTATTTAAGTATAGTTATAGTTTTTATATTATATTGTTACGTTACTGCCTTTCAATACCGTTTTGGTTTATTTCCTTTATAATAAACCGTTTCGAGTTCTTTATTGCAACTTTAATAAAATAATTAAAACACAAACACTTTAAACACTATTTACAATTTACTCAACTCTATTTAGTACTGTCTTTTAAACAACCGTAATTTATAGCTTTTATTCACAACCAACTATAATTTTCTCCACGTTATACGTTATTGACAAAGTCTGAACTTAGAATGATCTCTTTACGCTAGTCGCCGCTGGTATTTATACTGCAATTTGGTTGTCTAGAACATTCGAAATGTTTTTCGAAGGTTCGAGGCTTTACTATTCACCACACTTTAATTTGATTTATGGCAGCACTTATGTTTACATAATTTTACCTCTTATACTGAAGCTTTTTTAACGGTCATTTCTAGGGCTTTCTGCACATTGGGATTGAAGTGTACTAAATTATAACAATTTTTAATAACAATGTAAACTAATAAAATTACTAATAAATACAAGTTAACTAATATATTCAACTAATTCTTAACTAATAATTACTACTAATTCTTAACTAAAGTTACTTTCGTAACAGTATTATCGAATTTTCTTATGTATGAATACTTTTTAGGTTTATTATTACCAAAATCAAAATGCACGATGTTTATTGTGAGTCACACCTTAACGTTAACGTTTTTGTCCAACTTAATTTGACCTTTCTTTTTACCAGTGTCAAATTCAACCATGGAAAGGTACAGAATTTTAACTTTAACGAAAATGGGTGTTCGAATAAAAATTAAATTTCGTGCACTTCTTTGGTCAGCATAATGTGTCCACAATCTGGAGAATTGTGCGCAAATTTCAGCAAACCGGCTCTAGCAGCATCATCATAGGGCAGTTAACGTGAATGGTGTTCGCTATCGCGAGCTGTTAACGGACTTCTTGTGGCCAGAAATTGAGGATATGGACCTGGACGATAAGGAGTTCCAACAGAATGAGTCACACAGCCAACGAAACAATGGCTCTTTTGTGCGAGAAATTCAATGGCCATGTTAGTTGGCCGTCACGATCATGTGATTTGACACCGTTGGCCTTCTTTTTTTGGGGATATTTAAAATAAAAAGTGTACGTCAATATGCCAAGAACAAATTGTGAGCTAAAGGATTAGATAATTCGGTACATTAACGACATTAAACCTCAATTATGTCTCAGAGCCATTGATAATATGGACCATCGGATAGAGGTATGCCACCGAAGCCGTGGCGAGCATTTGGCCAATATTTTGTCTCACACACAATTTTCATAGATCCTTCTCAATAATAAAAAATATTAAGATAATTCTTTGCAAAAATTTGAAACAACTAGAGGATGGTACGCCTAAAAAAGAAAAACGTTTTGTTTATGGTATTAGTGGGAATCTATCTATGTTTTAAATTTCATTAAAATCTTTGAGGTAGTTCCAAAGGGGGGGGAAATTTCCCCCACCTCCCCTCGTGGTCCTACTTTTCAAAAAATATCGTACTTATTTGTCGATATAAGTAGTCATCCAGCTATGTAAAAAATTTCCTTAAAATCTGTGAGATAGTTCCAGAGGGGCAGAAATTTCACCCACCTTCCCTCGTGCTACTATTTTAAAAAAATTTATTACTTGTTTGTCCATATAAGTAGTCATCCATCCATGCTTCAAATTTCATTAAAATCTGTTGGATAGCTCCTGATGGGCAGTAATGTGGTCCTATTTTTTTAAAAATGTATTGCTAAAGTGTCCATATATGTATGAGGAAATTTTGGGCGGGCAGAAATTGCCCACAAACTCCCTTCGTTTTGGAAAAAAGTGAAGCCTAAAACCATCCTTAAGAAATTACCTCTCTAATGAAACCGGTTTGAAGCACATAGGTTGGGTGGTTCCAGAGTCTATAGAGAACATACAAACATTTTTTTTTTGTATTTTATATATATTTTGTATTTTTGTATTTTATATATATATATACATATATATAGATACACCGTGAATTATGGTCGGACCCCCCTGAATAATTAACTTTTAATTGCTTAACAATAAAATGAATTTAAGCAATACAGCAATTCCATCAATATAAATAACCGTTATGTACTACATCCAAAATAACTCTTTACATATAAAACGAAAAATGTTAAAATAACAGTTATATTAATAAGATAGTCCCTTTTTGTAACATGCCTGATATACTTGGTTCACATACAAGATTTTTTTAATTGCAAATTTTCATATGCTTTTTGTTGTATATCCACAACTATGTTACATACGACATTTTAACGCATAACATTTTTCGCAAAAGTGCTTCATAATATCTCATTAACCATAATGCTGGGTACACACTATGCAATGCATTTACGCAATCTAGCAAATTAAATTAATTTTCATTCATTAGATTGCATTGATGTAGATCGCACTGTCTGTACCCAGCATAAGAGATAGAGACATGAGGATTGCGCACATCGATAGATTGTTAAATTAACCACAGGAAACGGTCTTATCTCATTTTTTTGATTTTGTGATATACGAAAAGATAACTCCGGCACTTCGATATATGAAGAGTGTTAAGCGATCGCCTTATACTTTTCCGTTCTAATGAAGTCCGCTAGTGTGCATGGTCGTTATTATTCCTCTGAATTTCGAAAAAAAATAGATTAGATCTTATTGAAAACCCAAACAATACAATACAATTTAAATCGAAATTTCGGTCGATATCGAGTGCCGTAATTTTTCCCCTCAAAATTTATCAGAATTAACTTTTTGTGTTCAAAAAGCCATTATATTGTCGATATATTCTGATATAAACATAATTTTGAGGTTTTTTTTTATTTATTTATTTACGGAATATTCATATAAAGAAATATGAACTAGCACGTGCACGAAATTGACACTTTTAATTTAAACAAGCTGGGAACCCTACCAGTTAAGCCAATGAATTCAATGATGCTTGTAATTTTTCGGAGTTTACGCTCGTATTTGCTATATTCGTAAAATAATTGTTTAAAAAGAGTTGAATTGATTTAGATTAAACAATGATGCTAAAAATATTTAAAATAACTTTTTTTTGATTTTAATCACGAATATCGAGAATACGAAAGCTAACTTTAAAAAACTGCTATCAGTATTGAATTAAGCATAATTTAATAAGCCTAACAGTGCAATTAATCAAATCATATTTTAATACTTTATGCCAATGCCGGAAAAAAGTTTTCCTTTTGACGGTTCAAGTTTACACAGATGTTAAGCGCTATCGGATAAATGCTGTAGTATCTCTTCCCCTTAGGGTGGGTAAAGAGCTGAGCCGAGCCGACTGACGCTTATTGCGAGAACCAATGCGAGAAAACTGGTACTGTACAAATTAGTACAAATAAGCGCGAACAGGTCATAGTGGCCGCCGTGCTGGTCAGAGCGCAAAGCTGATTAAATGTGAGAAAACAGTTCCAAAGCGTATATCAGCGCCGAAAACATTGTTTATGTTATGTTGTTATGATTTCAACTTGTTTGGAAAACATTAAAAAATTACAAACAAAAATTTAAGAAGAAGTAAATAATGCAATCCAAAACTTAAAAAAATAATAAAAATTATAATTAAAAAATAAAATAAAAATTAAACAAAAAAATAAAAATTAAACTAAATAATAAAAATTAAATAAAATTATAACACTTCAATTTCACAAACATGCATGAACAACAAACCCAAATGCATGCAAACATCATAAACATAAATATTAGATAAAATATTAGCGCTGATTCTCGCATCCACTATGCACACTCAAACTTGTTTCTCGCATGAACAAGTTCTCGCAATAAGCGTCAGTCGGCTCGGCTCTGCAACAAACGGCCACTCTGTACGCACCCTTAAGCGTGGCTACCAGTATTTTAGATATTGCAAGCTTGTGGATTTGGACGCAATTTAAATATTTTATTAAATACTTTGTGATCATAGTTTTAACTGATGGCTCATTACGGTCTTTGTGACTGTTCGAGCTTTATACATACCAGGGAGGGGATGTGATGATTCGCAACATTCTGTTTTGGCTCCTTTGGCAGTATGTACCTTACAACTGAATGATATAGGACCATATTGGCATTGAGAAAGAATTGTAAAGTAAGTCTTTACAATCTGGACTAAAGGCAGAATTTCTTTAAATTAGCCAATTTATTTGAATGGCTTTTAGTTTAATTTGAGTTACTTTTGCCTCCTTATGGCATTTACATGTTAAACATGGATCAAGATGTTAAGCGAGATACAATGCATGTCGAGCTATTATTTGGGTAGGGGCTTATGTGTTACATTAGAGTTGAATAAATTTTTCAAATGTTCATTTACGTATCCCTTTTATTGGAATTTAAAAAAAAAAAAAAAAAAAAAAATTATTTCATTTCTATGAGCTAAATTTCAGTTATGTATTTTATAAAGCCTTTTTGTAATAGTTCTATTCCTTAAATTTTTTTTTTAGGAATATAATATAAAGTAACCTACGAAAGGAAATAATTCCCAGTTTCTATTTCAAAATTATTACAGTTACTGTATTTGATTGATTTTACGAATAACTTTATTTTTTACCATTTATGTCTGTTACTCAAAAAACAAACTACCAAAAAAATATTGTTTTTCCGCACTTCCCAGTAAAAGCTTTGCCTACTTTTTCAAAATGAATAGCTTTTTTCACTCATTATTAAGTAGCTTTGTTCTACATAACTACTATAACTACTTATTTTTTAGATGTATATAGGTAAAATGACTTTTTTAAATTTAAATGCGTTTATTTTGGGACATCCCTTGTAAAATTCATTGATTTTTTCAGTAGAATTAGAATTTGTATTTTTACTTTTTCCTGATTACTTAACAATTTATTTTGTAGGCGAAGTTTTTACTGGGATATTACATACAGATGTACTAAATTAGCGTTAGCTTAAAAACTTTAAACTTTTTGTTTATTATTTCTCTAAAAATTTTTTTACTGACTGTTGTCTTTTTTTTTTACTAATGTTAGTGGGTATCATCGATTTGGCAAGGACGAGTAAGTTCTTCAAACTTGTTACTGTTATATATTTAACGCATTTCGTATTGACCATAAACAAAAACGTTTAAAAGAATTTTTTTAAACTAAAATCGATTTCGTAGTCCATTGCTGTATAAAACAATATTTTATGAGATAGTAAAAATATACTTAAATTGTATTTAATGTCTGGTGATAGAAAATATTAATTTAATAAAAGAACAAATGTGTTACATGACACCGATTTCGCAAAAAAAAAATATAAAAAATAAAGTTTTGTCAGGCTCTTAACAAAAGACATTTAAGACCTCAACATCTGTTGTTTTGATGTTCGCTATTATTATCATGAACAAAAAAAAAAAACTATCCGGGGTTTTTTTGGTATTTTACTTTGCCTTCATTTGCTCCAGTTTCAGAGGCTATAAACAATACAACCCACACAAATACGAAACCTCATAAACCCCATCTTTCACGAGCATCAACATCGTCATCAATATTAAGTTTTACGAACATGTTGGATGCCATGAAGAAAATGTCAAATTGCAAATCAATGCAAATTGTTACCAAATCACTTATCAAAACTACACACAAACATACACTTAACAATGAACTGTAAACTGTAACTACTGCTGCCCAGCGGGAAAAAGAAGCAGCACGAATGCCTTCTAGAAGGCCTCTGCACTTCTTCTTTTGAATATATGTATGTACAAGGCATGCTCGCTCCATTCCATACTCATATCATTTTTACACACGTTTTCGTTGCAGAGTAAGCCTTCCGCTCTCGCTTCTTTAGCAGCTACATAAGAATGGTAACGAGATAAAAAAAAAATTATTTTCTTTTGCTTTGGAAAAAAACTAAACAAAAAATTTTACTTTTTCTCTTCTTCCTTCTCATGAATGCGAATGTGGAATGTGTATCTTATCTTTTATACAAAAAAGCCAAGGGTTTCCATGAGGCGTTATTTAGCAGTTAGATAAGAATGGTAGTAATTATATCAAAAAAATGTTTAAGCAGGCCTTTAGAAAGGCCTGAAGTAAGAAGGTCTTCTAAGTTTTCCCGCTGTGTGGTAGATGGTACCGCAATATTCAAATTTAATTTATAAATTTTAGTGCACATCACTGTTGCCAATTTGAGCATATTTAATGCTGGATCTAGCATTTTAATTTTTCAAATTCATTAAGCAAGAATTTTTTTTTAGCTTTTTTAATTTAAGTCATAGATTTTTAGTTTTCCATTAATTCACAGCGTTTTACTAGATACCAAAAATAAGAAAATATTTATACTGTTTTTCCGATACAAAATTTTATTTATCCAGTTCCCAAGCTGGTTTATCGTTTAAAAAATACGATTTTTGTTTTTGCACTTGTGAATAGAAAAATGTGTTGTATCGTTACTGTGTCGTATTGCTACATGACAAAAATGGAAAATATAAATTCAATGTACATTGTAAATTCACTTCGAGTAAACTATTTTAGAAGATTAAAAAATTTCTTTTTATCAAAAAATAAAAAAAGGTATAAAAAACAAGTTAGAGTGCTATATTCGGCTGTGCCGAATCTTTGATACCCTCCACCGACAGTTCGAATGTTTAAGGAGTAATATCTGTATGATGTCTTTTTATTATTATTATCTTAAACTGTGACGATTTGTTATTAATTATGGTTTTAGGAGACTAAACTGTTTTCCGGGAGTAGTGTTTATATGGGGCCTAGGGTAAATTATGGACCGACCTTCGCGAAATTTTACAGTGTAATTTCTAATCGAATAAAACGGACTTGTGCAAAATCTTATGTCATTCCGTGCATTTTTGCATCATTTATGTTAGTTTTTGTAACAAAATTATCAAGTTTTTGAAGGTGGTGGTTCCACATTTTGATTCATAGCTCTGGTCCTACTGAACCGATTTTGCTGAAATTCAATCCCAAACTGCTTAGGATAACTACAAGCAATTTGACACCTAGTTTGTTTATTTCTTTTGAGTTTTTCGAAAGTGAGCGTGTTTTCAACAGACGGACAGACGGACAGAAGGACAGACGGACAGACGGACAGACAGACGGACATGGCTAAATCGACTTAGAATTACTCAAGCAGCCAGAATATATATACTTTATGGGGTCTGAGATGAATAATAAAAAAGTTTCACACGGAATGACAAACTTAGTATACCCTCTTCACAACTAATTGTGGTGGAGGGTATAATAAAACTTAGGACGCAATTATTTTTAAAATTTTTTACTTCATATTGGTTAGTATGCCATAAGCCAGGTATGGGAGTTTTAATTTGAGATGAAACTCTATCAATGTATTAAAATTATTTAAAAAAATAATGGAAAATAAATAAACACTTTTCCAAACACACAAAAATCAATCGTATAATAAGTCAAAACTTTTGCATGAAAATAACACACAAAAAATATTATTTTATTACACGATTATATAACGAATACGACGATACTACGAACTCGTAAATTAGACAGTTGTTATTTCACATATTTTAAAAATTAATTGTAAACGTAATGGAAACTTAAATCATTTTTTTAAATTCAACGTTTTTGATTTGGTTTTAAATATAAATTTTTGCATCTATTTTGATTTGTTTTTAATTTATTTTTATAGTGACTATCGAAACATGTCAGATCAACCTGCCTGAGCACTTGGGTTGAATCCTGTGTTCAGTCCAGAATGAAAAACTATAATAGATTTTAATTAATTTTCATGTTTTAAAAGTTCCTTTCTTTATAAAATAATTTAATAAAAACTAAATTTAATGAGCGTTATTAGCCTGATTAAATAATAAAAACAATTTTAATTAAAAACCAGTTTAATTAAAAACAGTTTAATAAAATAACCACAATAGTAATTATTGTTAAAAAATAAACTGATTTGCATACCCTCTACCACAAGTGGTGAATTAGGGTATACTAATTTTGCTATTTCGTCTGAAAATTTTTAGCCCATTTTTCGCCGCACCAAGTTGCATTGACTCGGTACCCAGCACAGGCTCACCACATACTCTCCTAAGACTTATTTGTCAGTTATAAACAGTGAGTGCTGGTAATTATAGTTACCAGTCGGCGAAAAATTAGCTTATATTCATTTCGAAAGACTCAACAGAAAATAACAATATTGGTGGCAACACTGGCCCACATATACAAATACTTATTTAAACATATAATTTTACAAATACTTAGATTTATTCTCATGTATGAATATTATCATGAATTGTTGTGTTTCGAAGTTGTTATCATAATCGCTAGTCGTATCATCATTATGAAATAAAACAGCAAAAACGTTGAAAAAAAGATAAACTGATTGAATGGACAAGTATGTGAATACCAATCAGTGTTTATCATTTGAAACTACTTTCGAATGCGTTCATTTTGGGACATCCCTTGTAAAATTCATTGGTCCTTTCAGTAGAATTGTAAGTAGTGCTTTTATGTTTTTCTGATTACTGAATACATTATTTTGTAGGCGAAGTTTTTGCTGGGAGATAATTTCGTTTACTTTTTTTTATTTTTTATACTTTTCTTATTTTTATAAACATAATAACGATAATTAATTTTTTTCGCATCGCTACGGGAAATACTCAAATTTGACGTTATTTGCGTTGATCTTGTTACCTGTCAACTACTAGATAAAACGTTGAAGACGAAATTTTTTAAGAAACAAGTAAGAAATTATATTCATTACAACACAAGGCGATTTGGGAAGCTCTAAGATGCAAAGGACTTTTCGAGAAGTTAACTATTCTCATTAATGAGCTATTCAACAACGCATTTTGTTCTATGATCCATGAGGGTTGAGCAAGCAAACCCATCAAAGTAAATGAAGTTATGCGTCAAGGTTGTGTTTTGTCTCCACTACTATTTAACATAGTACTTGACGTAGTTATGAACCACTGTAAGGCTATGAATCATGGTATTTCGTGGGGCCATCAAGGAAGGTCTGCCTTCTTTTCCACCGCTTTTCTACCATTCAATCCAAGACTGAAGCCTCTGTTGCACGTGCGGCCAAAGCGGGCTTACTAATTTATATCAACAAACTTAAATTAATGCGCAAATATTTTGTTATCTGGGGAGTATAATTTCATACAGAATAGAGTTTGTAAGGCAAAGCAAGAGATCTCAAAAAATCTTAATTCACATCAAAATTTGTGCTTCTATATGGTATACATAGGGTATTCTGGCCTGCCATGATTTCAAAACTGGATTTGTTGAATTTAACTAATCACATTCCTTTAGGTACACACAGAGAAAGAGCATGGTTGAAGTATGGTTAAAAAAGACATATTATGGTTCTGCAATGGCAACAAACAAACTTTTTTTTAACGGTTAATTATATTTTGTTTCTATTTAACAATAAAGTGTTTACCTCCCTTGAAACTTCAAAAAATGGTTGAATTTAACAATACAATGTTTAAATAAAATAAAGCTACAACTATATACTACTATATCATCACGGCAACCATATTATGGTTAAATTCCTCCATCCAAAAGCTATAACCATGTTATGGCTGCCTCCAAACATGTTATGGTTAATATTAAATAACAATAATATGTTTGAAATTATAATCTTTTAAAACATTGTATGTTTAATTTTAAATTTAAAATAATATGTTTAAAAAGCAACAACATTCTGATCGTTCGCATTTTACAAAAGTTGCTTGGTTTGCTAAAAATGTTCATTCATTTTATTTTAATTTTTGATTGAAATACATAAATTTACGTAGAATAAACTAGTTTAACAAAAACAAGTAAGAAAGTATAGTCGGTCAAGCCCGACCATATGATACCCTACACCACAATATTTAAAAACACACCATGCTTATGAGTCCATATAAATATGGATTTATCTATGTTTATAAACTTCATTAAAATCGGTTTGAAAGTTTGTGAAACTTGAAAAACTGTATAGCTTATTTGTCCATATAGATATGGATCTATCTATGTTTTAAATTTCATTAAAATCGGTTTGATAGTTTCTGAGAGGAAGAAATTTCCCTCTATCTTTCCTCATGGTCTTACGATTCGGCCCATTTTTAATAGGCTTGGCCCTTGTGCCAATAAAAGCCTATGCCCCAAATTTGATCAAATTATCTTCAAAATTGCGACCTGTACTTTGCGCACAAGGTTTCATGGACAGCCTGCCAGCCGGACGGACACCGTTTCTTCGCCTCAGAAACAGATTCTGAGTCGATCAGTATACTTTAAGGTGGGTCTAGGACCAATATTTTAAGGCGTTACACACATCAGCACAAATGCATAATACCCTCTCCACTATTGTGGTGTGGGTATAAAAATGGATGAAATAAATAATCATAATATGGTTTAATTTACCATATTATTGTTAATTTTGACCATAATATGGTTACTTTTGTCAAAATTCTGGGAAATTTTGACCATATTATGGATGGTCCAAATTGTAGTGTAACCAAATATTTAAAAGATCTGTCAAGTTACATATTTTCTAATCTTTTTTTTTCATTTGATTTAATGGAGCTTTTTGAGAATATTTAATTTGGTGATGAGAATTTAAATATTCTCAGTCCTTTCGATTCATAATAGTTCGTTTTTGCTAGCGGCCATGTTACACTCCATAAAAATAGCAAATGTATATTAAATAGCAAAGACTAGAAGCATTTTTGCTTAGAGACAAAAAAAGAAGAGAAGCATGTGGATTTTATGGTTTTTGATCAAAGCATACATGGAATAAGCGAACGACTACAACGGAAAACATAGTAACTCTAATGTATGGAAAATCTCTCGGCAGACAAATTTGCAAACAAACATATAAAACATAAATATCGATGCTGCTTCTGCTGCTAAATTTGAGCATTTTAAATTGTTAACATTCTATAACATTTATTGATGTTGCTTTTGTTGTTTACAATAAATATGCATAAATTATGGGAAATCCCAACATTTTTAGAAACACGCCACAAAGTGTTATGGATATTTTATACAAATGAATATAGACATGAAAAATGGCATGAATGTTTTTTTAGATACCAAGGAAAAATTGAATAAATATTTCATAAAAGTCATATTTAAAGAGAAACAGGTAAAGGGTGTTGTTTTAAGCCTTTTTAAACATGAGACAGTAAAAAGTATGACCAAATATTTAATATTTTTTGTTCGATAGATCATGGCTTAAACATGACTTAAATAAATAGTTCAGGGCATGTAGGCACTGCGTCTGTTCTTGACGAAGCACGTTCTGGACATCCAATTTAAGAAAAAATAAGGTCTAATGACGCCACCAGGGTGTAGGCTGCACCAAACGCTGCCTTTTTCTCGGTGAAATGGGGGCTGTAGGGTCTATTGCGGCCTCTTCTCACTACATATGCATCAACCCGTTCAGCCAAAATGAATGAGGCTCAGTCGTCTATAAGTGGCACAAATTAATTACTAATTTTCAAAGCAGGTTTGGATAACTTTACAGCGTTGTTGAAGCGTGAATCTATTCATGATAATTTGCCAGAGTATACTTATCGTAAATATTAACAAATAAGCGCAGCATGACAATTCGTTTGACAGCTAACCCTTTCGTAAGTTCTTATGGGCTTCAAAAAACACCCTAAATATTTTGTTTCTAGAATAAAATATTTTAATAGGATAAAAAATGTTTTTTAATAAAAGATTTTGCAAATTAATATCAATAAATGTTGAAAATGGCTTTTTTGTGGTAAATTGAAATATTTATGGTCTTTTTTGAAATTTTTTACAGAAATAATTTTCCATAATGTGTTTATGATCTTAGACAAAAACATATTTTTTTGCTATAAATCATGTATTTCATTAATATAAAAGGAAATCTTTAATGGTTTATATTAGGGAAGTAACCGAAACCGATATATCGGTTATAAGATGTTTTTTGTGAATTTAAATAATTTTGCAGAATGTTTTGGGTTACTTCGAAGATGCTATAAAATCCATAATAGCCCATTTACTCTACATTAAAATCTAGTACTTAAGATATATCGAGCAAAATCTAATTGTTATACCCTCCAGCACATCTAGTTGTAAAGAGGGTATACTAAGTTTGTCATTCCGTGTGAAACTTTTTTATTATTCATCTCAGACCCCGTAAAGTATATATATTCTGGCTCCTTCCGTATTTCTAAGTAGATTTAGCCAGGTCCGTCTGTTGAAAACACGCTCACTTTCGAAAAACTCAAAAGAAATGAACAAGCTTGGTGACAAATTGCTTGTAGTTATTCTAAGCAGTTTTGGATTGAAACCCAGCAAAATCGGTTTAGTACGATCAGAGCTATGAATAAAAATGTGGAACCACCACCCTAAAAAATTGATAATTTTGTTACAAAAACTAATATAAATGCTGGAACAATGTACGGCATGATATACGATTTTGCAAAAATTCGTTTTATTCAACTGGAAATCACAAAATTTCGTGAAGATCGGTCCATAAATTATCCCAGGCTCCATATAAACCCTTCTCTCGGGAAATCGTTAACTACGCGTTAAACCGTGACAAACAATGCTATCATAATAAAATTTGGTAAGTCACAGTTTGATAGGACTAGAAATCACACTGTAAAATTTCGTGAAGATCGGTGCATAATTTACCCTAGGCCCCATATAAACCCCACTACCGGAAAACAGTTTAGTATGCCTTAAACCGTAAAAATAATGCTATCAGAATAAAACTTAATACTTCTCAGTTTTATATGACTAGAAGTTACACTTTTAAATTTCGTAATAATCTTTCCATAATTTACTATAGACCCCATATAAAGCCCACTCTGGTAAATTTCTTAACTACGGCTTGCAGACATAGATATTACCTTCATATAGCTAGAAAAAATGTCAGGCAATTTTGTGATATACGGTCCATTATTACCTTAGATCCCATATTTAGCAGCCTTCTGAAATTCACTGTAAACGCTTAAACTAATTTCACCACTGTATTAAAAATTATTCATTAATACCAGAAATCACTCTGCGGAATTTTAGGATGATTGGTTTATAACTTACCATGGTTCCAATATAAATACCCCTCCTGAAAATCATTTAAGTTCGGCTTAAACTGTTACGAATCATGATATTTTACTCAAGATTGTCGGACAATAATATAATACAGGTCTAAACCGCAACCAATTTTAATGCTGATGTCTGTTTTTATAAAGATAAATTAATAATAAAAAGATATCATATAGAACCTACTCCTGAAATACTCAAACTGTTGGTGGAAGGTATCAAAGATTCGGCACAGGCGAATATAGCACTCTAACTTGTTTTTGACTAGATGTTCCATACAAAACAAAATTTACTTCCGGACTAGATTGTGACGAAATCTATTCAAAATCGATGATAAAACTAAGGATTTTTCCATATAGATCTAAAAAATACTTCCATGACAAGAAAAAATTACATTTTAATAAAAAAAACCAAGTGATTACACTGGGTCTACAACTGTAAGTATATCTTATAGAATATTAATACTAACGATTGCAATTGACGTTTGCTGATATAAAAATCTAATATCATAACTCAGGTGGTGACTTAATGCTAAGATCCACCATGGAATAGGCGTTTGGGCTGGTACCCATGCAAATTTTTCTACATCTGTATTGTTAGAATACATTTGTAGCTTTTTGTTTTCCAGCAAGAATATTATGTTTAAATATTCGTTATGATAAAAGAAGTCAGTAAATTTAACTGTTCAACAGTTTTAATACGTCGTAGTGTTATTTGGTTGTAATTTCACAAAAAAAAGTAGTTTAGAAAGTTACTAGACCACACCACGACTTACACGCCTTTTCACTGCCTACGCTGCTGTCAAAAAAGTAGAATCTGTGTAGTTATATGTAACAAGTTACATGCACAAAAGCATAGGAAACATTGAGGCGTTGAATGCGAAATGTACACAGAAAAAAATTGTGCACCAGTAAAAGCATTAATCAAAAAAAAATCAGTTTTAATTAAAAATTTAATCAAGTGAATTAAACGTTAAATCATTAGAACTAGATTTCGTTCTAATGTAAATGGCCTATAAGAATATTTCGCCAAGATTTTCTTAAATGTAGGTATCTCTCAAAGTTTACAGATTTATGATCATAAAACGACAAAAACTTTTCGCTGTGCTCTCCAAAAAATATTGCCTTTTAACCTAATTTAACATGAAATAACAACTCAGTTCGAAAGGTTTGAACAAAATGTTTGAACTTTATCTTTTATTTATCTATTCTCATTATTTATTTCTCCAGAGTATCTCGTTAAAACATTAGCTTATATAAATGTTTGCTTTGCGATTTATTCAATTTATACATCTTCATTTTTATGATTTATAATCAAAAAAATAATTTTCTTAGTTTTATATCTATTCGTTTTTTTTTTTAATTTAATAAAAACAATTTATTATGTATGTGACACATTGTTTTTGACCTTATTTGATGTTAAGTAAAAACAAAAAAATACTATAACTTTTTTATTAACAGAAAAACAAACAAAAAAAAAAAATAATATTATAACTCACATACAACACTTTCCAACAATCATATTTTTTATGAATATACATACATCAATAATCATTGTTATTGTTGTATGTGTGACTTAGTGTGATTAATCAAAAGCGTACGCAAAAGAAACTCAGGGATGAACAATTTCGGTACTGTTGCTAATTTTTTTAAATTAAATTATAAAATGTTGCAAAAAAGCCAAAAACCGAAAAATTTCCTTAAGGAAAAAAAATATTGCTAAATCGAGTAAAGATATATAGGGAGATAAAACCTGCCGAAATAAAAAAATGGAAACCAGAAAAAAGAATCCATAATTTCATACTCAGAAAAAAGCATTCAAAATGAATATCTTAAAAATCTAAATGAATCGATCTGGCTGAATTTCAATAGCAAACTATTTCGGGCTACCCGCGATATAAATTAATAACAACCTATTTCCCATCATATCTGGGGTCTTTGGAAAACCCATTTCAACATGCACGGACAGACTGAAAAACTGACAGAAGGACATTGCTAATTTTATTCCTCTTCTCATAACTCTACTTTACAATCAATTTTGTAAAAGTAACATTTTAAGTGGCAAACTTATATAAAAAACGAAGCTATTTTTTATACCCTTTCCAATTGTACTGAAGGGTTTAAAAAACAAAAATCCCGTCAATATCTTTTTATGTGATTAAGGCTATTTTTGCATTTTTTCCATAAAATTTCAAGTTTCTTGAAGTTTTTTTTTTCGATTAGCAAAAATAATCATGTTAGAAGAACTGTAAACATAAAACCAAAGAGAATTGAAAGAGATTCGAAAAAGGACAAACAAATTTGCCTAAGGTCTACGGTTTCTACAATAACGCAACAACAAAAATATGTATAAAATTTAAAAAAAAAAACACAAAAACCAAAACAGTTCAAAAATACACAAATGTAAGAATAAGAAAAAATGTTAAATCCCCAGTAAACTAAAAAAACGTTTCAAAATTTTAATTCCAGAAAGTCCCAAAATCGCAGAAATACACTTTAATATGAAAAGGTACTTAAAGTAACGAAAAATAAAATTCGTATCACCTCAATTGAAAAAAATGCAAAATTAAAAAAATCGATTAGGGTGAAATAATGGACCAAATCGGTCAATATTTCAATATTTAATACACTCTATGCCTAAAAAATATCTAAGCCAATTTACCCTTCTAGCTCAAATTATTTTTTTGGGTATTTTACTAAGATTTTTTTTAACGTGAAAGTAAAATAATAAAGATTAAAAATTACAAAAAGACTTACATTAGACTTAAAATTAGAGATAGTTTTTGCTTATACCTCAGCTATTTGTAGACCAATCTGGCTGATTTTCAATGGCAACTTTATGTGATGAAAATATATAACAATAAAGTCCCATCACATCTGGGGCTTCCGAAAAACATTTTTCAATACTGTATTCACTTCGCGTCTCATAAAAGCCCAAAATATATAAGGAATATTGAAGAAATTATACAGGGAATTAGGTGGGGGAAAAAACCAAACTTAGAAAATTGTGGTAAAATTGGGAAATTACTAAAACAAAGTTAAGAAAAAAGCCAATCTAAAAAAAAATTACATAAATTTTAAAAAAATACCAATTTAAGAACAACATCACAAGTAAATTAAAGTGATACTTAAAGATCCTAAACGTTAAAAAGGTTTTAATAAGAGTCATGTTAAACTAAATTCCAATAAGAAAATCAGAACGACCGTGAATCCACACAAACATTTCTTAAGGTAACCATCGTCTACACAATATTATTGCGTACACAGACAACAATAACAATTTATTTCAGTTACAAATTTTTTGATAAAAATTAAAAAATTAACTAAATTTGCACAAGCAAACGAATTAATTTGTATTAATTAAATATTTTTTTTTAATTAACAACATTTTCTGCAGTATTGTTGTAAATATAAGTAAACGCTTAATTCACTTGTTTAAATCTTTAATCAAAACTGATTTTATTTTTGATTAATGGTTAAATTGAAAAAAAAAAAAAAGTTGGCGTAAATTTTTTCTGTGTACTTTATTGCTACTATTATAGTCGTTTTGCTTCACACTGTACTATAAGTTGCGGCCCTATGTTCCTCATAAAAATAACAGGAAACAATCGGGTATGTGATGCAAATCGATCAATTTCAAAACGATCGATTTTAAAAGGTATGATGAATTGCAGGCGATTTTAAAATCCTTTCCGCATTCAAAGTCTTAAACACAATTCAATTTTTATACATTTATAATATAAAATTTAAAAGAATTTTGACAGGCAGAAAAAAGAAAATGTATAAGAAATTTTTAAAAGATATTGAAAACGATTTCATCGTTTTATTTTCAAAATCATTTTCTATCACATACCTGAATATAATATATATACAATCACCCGTATTCAAAACAAAAATTTAGTTACTGCATATCCCCTGATTAAGGATTTCTTATTTAAAACACTTTTAAATAAACTATGATTATCGATTGATCAAAGACTTTTTAACTCCTACCCAGGAAAAACTTTTTGATTTTTAGTAATAGGTGGTAGTTATTTCATACGTTACCTGGTAAGTAGTTGTCATTACAATTGCCATTATTTTGAAGACTTTAATAAGTACTTACTAGTAATGACCACAACAACTACTTATTACTTCTAGTATTTTCACTACTGAATATTTGCTTACTAATAATCAGCTCAATAACTACTTATTAGTTGTGTTGTTTTCAGTACTGAATATTTACTTACTGGTAACGCACTCAATAACTACTTATTAGGTCTATTAACTAGTGATTTTTTGGCTTCTGGTAAGTATATTGTAAGTACTTACAATTTAACTTACTAGTAGTTAAATAATAACTAGATATTTTTTGACTTCTAGTAAGTGTATTGTAAGTACTGAATTCTGTGGACACCTCGAACAAAAATAAGTAGTTATTCAGCCGAAAAATAAGTAGTGTTTATTTTCTCCAACATTATTCGCTAACTTACTTGGTAAGTAAAGTTTTTGCTGGGTAGCTAACTGCTGTCAATTTGCAATTTCTGTCAATTGAATTAACCTAAAACAGAGATGTAAAAATTTTTCTTAATCGGGCGATATAAAAGTGTTTTGAATAAACTCATGACTAAATGGTGATTAAGCTTAATTAACATTTTAGTTGCTCACTCGATGAGCGGAGTATAATCGGAGTACACAAATTTTCGTTTTGAATACGGTTGAATGTATTTACAATTAGTTGGGCAACATGAAAAAATATATGTATTTGTAAAAGTAAACAAAACCAATGCACACTTCTTAGTATTGTACAATGTTGACAATACTTTACTCAGTATTTTTTTTTTGCCCAAAAATCATAAGAATTTTGATTATATCCAAAATAGTGTGCAACCTACTAATACAAATATACGCACAGCCACTTTTACTGCGTAATATCAATTATTACACACTAATATTACAAATGAATGGATACTTTTACAGTTTATACAAAATTTTTTTTAAAAATATCCAATATTTTATTCTGAAGAATGTCGTGGATATTAACAAGTTTATACCACAGAGACAAGATGGAAACATTTTTCCCATTGGCAAAATTTCTAATTTTAATTTTTGCTTCTCTGATGAGCTTTCATATAAAATTATTTTAATGGCTCTTGACACTAACATTCAACAAATTCCAGTCACATATAAACTTAACAAGTTTATATTACCAAGTCTCGGAGAAAGGATACGTTTGTATGTATGTACATGTTTGTATCCATTTGTAGTATTTGATAATAAATTTATAGATGTTTGTATGTGTAAGGAAGACTCCTAGTTGATTTATATGTCAGTGATGCTGGGTTACATACGAACGTGATTCGTAGTTAGAGTTTTATAAAGTTTTTTATTTAGCGATGGCAACAGCATGGTTGCCATCAGTGATGTCAACTCTTGGGACATGAAATGTGTGGAGATATTTGGAAACGGTCTAAAAAGCGTTTTAGTACATAATCGTCAATTTTTTCAAAACAGCGCAAGAAAGGACTAAGACAAGTAAGTAAAACCCCAAAAAGTTTAAACTTAACAATTTACTAAATAATAGTTTTAAGTAGCTTTAAGATTGTAACTCTTTTGAAATTTTGCTATATAAAATCGTGCCAAATTTTTATTATTTTTATTTATTAAGAGCTCTAAATACAATTTTAATTTATTATTATTATGACATATTCGTAGTTAACAAATCATGAAAAATCGAATTTAGTCAATTCTCAAATAAATATTTTTTACAAAATTCTTTCACTGAGTTCTATTCCTTGCTATGTATCGAAGCTGGTTAAATGATTTATTGGTCTCGCTGACAACTGTTTTTTTTCCAAGTCGCTCTAGGCCCTTCATCGCAACGTGGTCCCTGAGGATTCCATTCCAAGGAGAGTGTGTAATTTTGCTTTCTTCTTTTTTAACTGAGTTTTTAGAGTGTACTCGACTGAGTACGTCTTATGTATAAAAATTTTCAGAATATTCAGCCTTATTTCGGTTCTCGATGTCGAAAACGACTCAGTAGTAGATTAAAGTAAATTAAATTAAAGTTCTTTAATCTACTACAAAATTCGACTTACTGTGTTACCGACAACGAGAACCGTAATAAGGCTGATTGTCTTTCAATGCAAAGTATTTTTAAGCACTTCTTATACTGCCCACGTTTTTTTTTTGAGGCAAAAAATACACAGCTGATGGTTTTATAGTTTAGTAGGATAGTGTCCAGCCCCATCCAACGCAGTTTTTGAAGCCGAATCGAACTGGCTTTCCTCAAATGAATTGCTTAGCGGGATTGTAGCCAAAATGATTTAACATTGACTCGTTTTCAAGGAATCGAAAGCCAGTTCGATTTCCTTTCTTCCAAGGTTCTTCCATTCGCAAGATCTGGAATACTTAAGACAGTTCTTACAATTTGATATTTCCTTTTAAGGTACTTAAAAAAGAGTTAAGTTGGCATTACTGGTTACCATCACTCGAAAAAAATTAATGTTTGTTATTGTAAATTTTTTTCTCCGTCTCTTTACCATTCCTCCATTTCTTTGGCTTCCTTTTGAGAGATCTAGTCATAAGCAAAAAGTTAAAAAAAGCGATTGAGTTAAGCGCCAGAACAATAACGCACAAAATAAAATCCATAAAAACATAACAAAATTATCTTACTTTTTGTTAGTAGGGGCGGATTCTGCTAGGGAAGGGGGTTGGTTGGGTAGTGTGTTGCGACTATAAGTCATAATGTTATTTTTTTTTCTCTCTCTCATAATTTGGTAATTCTTTTGTGTGTTTTAGTGGAAACATAAAATTAATAATGAAAATGAAAAATATTTTTAATTGGCAAAAAAAAAGAGAAAACTTAAAGCAGATAATAAAGGATTTGAATATGAAAATATTTGTTTGAAAATGTTTAAGTCTATCTTATTATTTTAATCTGCTGTTATTTAATGGAGAACTAAACTCCATCATTTTGACTTTTCATTTTATTTTATGAAAATCTACTAGAGAGTAATTTGTATAAGTAAATGATGTTTAAATTAGGAATTTGTTTTTGATAATTCTTAAGTTTGTCTAGCATAATAACAAAAAAAAATGCAACCATTTCTGAAAATTTTTATCATACCCCCTACCACGTTAAGTGGTTTATAAGAATATGCAATAAGTTTATAATTTTATGTGTAGCAGAGATATGCATGAATGCTACTCAAATAACAAATTTATGGTTTTTTTAAGTGCAGAGTGAGATATCACTAAACAACAAGCAACCGAATGATGTCAATGCATAATTCACTACAACAAGCGTTTTGTTTTCAATGTGCTTGCATTTCCATCCGTCAGTTTGTCTTTCGAAAACATGCTCACGACCTATC
Organism: Pollenia griseotomentosa; assembly: GCA_963931875.1. Lineage (NCBI taxonomy): Eukaryota > Metazoa > Arthropoda > Insecta > Diptera > Polleniidae > Pollenia > Pollenia griseotomentosa. Next base: position 41,895,098 of record OZ007563.1, read on the forward strand.
AGAAACATTTTGATATTAAATTAAAAAATAGCTTTATAACATAAATGTATGGACTTAATTGAGGCCCAACCTCCCCACATAATTTTATACTCGGTTTACACAGTATCGTTTAATTAGAACTACGAAAGTAAGTTTTTTTAATGTAGCAATTTTCTTTTGTTATAATTTTGGTTCAAATTTAAACCTTTGTTTAACCCTTAGATGTCAACCATGGTCTGGCCAGACCATATTTGATTTCATATGCAATATTTTTTTTTGTAGCCAAAGTTTTAAGGAACGAAGGCTATGAATTCTACAAGTACGTAAGTTGTCCTGAAACGAATAAAACAAATTTGGAAACATTTGGATCACACTTGGGGCACAAGAACCCTCCCACAAGAAAAAGTTCGCTAAGTGCACCTCATGATCTGGCTGGACCATAGGTACCTTTAAAATACGTTATAGGACCAAAAAACCAACTCGCAGTCCGATTATGTACAAGCGGTACCGTACCCGTCAAGTTCAACTTATTACCGTCCGTTGTTCGTTATTTGTAGAACCAAAATCAAAGCTCAGAGAAAAACTCGTTTTTGCTGCGGTAACTGCAACAAAGCTATGTGCCTTCAACATGACAGAGAGACAAAAACGTATATTTGCAATGATTGTTTGACAGAATAATTTATATATTTTACAATTATATTAAAAAAGACTGATTTATTTTAAAGTAACACAAAATAAGTACAAAATTTAGTTTAGCTTACTTATTTGGATGGGGTTTTCAATCGTGGTCTGGCCAGACCATGAGGTGCACTTACCCTACAGATAATATTGGACTACGTGGTCCATTGTGGCTTAAATGGACTACTTACAACATGGTCCAATGTACTGTAGTATAAACCATGTTATAAGAAATTAACATGCAGTGCTGCCAACAACTGCATGATGTATACTTTTCTATAGTTTACAGTATTACACATTGGCCCTGATGGTGTCTATTAAAGTGAAAGAGGAAATTTTTGTAAAATTTGTGAAAAAAGGCATGACATATGATACAATATTTTAGTTATTAGGTTTTTTTTTCTAAAACGACAAATTAATTAATTTAACTTAGGTTTTTTTATAAGGATAATTTAAAAAAAATATAACACTAATTTTTTTGTTAAATAAACATTTTCTTCAAAATAACACTACATGCAAACTTAAATCCTTCACCGTATACATACATATATAAATATATTATATGGGTGAGAAAAGGATTGTTTTTTTTATTATGTTATTTTAAATAAACAAAAATAAAAAAGCTTAATCGTAAAGTTATTTTTAGTCATTCATTCAGTAGTGACATGGAGTACTTTTGAAACTACCCCTTTAGTGTACTCCATACTGTAGTGACATGGAGTACTTTTAAAACTAACCCACTTCAGCACTCCATGGAGTAGTTTAGGGACTACTTCGGTGGGTTATATGGTCCCGTCCTAGGACATCGTAATATTAAATGGACCACCTTTGACCCATATATTTGGAGTAGTTTTGAAGTACTCCTACTCCTTTATGGACTACTCTTTACATGCATGTATGGTTGTAGAACATCGAAGTGTAAAATAACTCTCCATAGTTTTTTCTAATTTTTAGTGACTTTTATTTTTCCATTTTTGTGTTTTTTTTTTTTTTTTTGAGTGTTTTCAACGATTTGTCCCACTTTTGATTAAGGATCTTTATTTAATTGATCTTCTTATTAATTTTAATTAGGCTCTTTATTATTGCAACAATTTGTCACCCAGGCCTTTTTATAAATTATGATCGTCATGATTTCTTTAAAATATTTTTCTTTTTTTTTGTGAAATACCATAAATGAGAAGGTCCATAACATTTTTTTAGATAAACGACAAAATGTAGTTTAAGTAAGTAGCACATAATTTTTCTTAAAAAACAATTATTTAGGGATGATTGTCTACAAAAAATAATACTAATCACAAATTAATTATTTTATTTGACAGTTTGTTTTAAAGTTATTTAGAAAGCAACTTTGGAATTACTGCGTTTTGGTCCGAATCATAGTATTTATTTCATTTTGCTTTGAACTGTATGAAAATATTGCGTTTTGATCTGAACTAGGGCTGTATTATATCATTATACTAGCATATACCCGCTACTTCGTATTTTTATGCAAAAGTTTATTTTTCTAGGTTTAAATATTTTTAAATTCTAGCATTCAACCCGCTACTTTAGTAGAACCAAAAAGCTAAAGAAAAATATCAAATTTCCCGTATTTCCTTTTTCGAGTACTACATTTTTCTCCTATTAAAGTATCAAAAATTTCAGTATTGTAGTGGCAGCCCATAATTTAGTACGAATATGTCAACGAATGGAGGAAAATGTTTTGTAAAAAATTTACCAAAAATAGTTACGATTTTCACCCTTTAAATGTTTGAATTTCGAGAAAGTACCAAATTCGTATACGTATTTTTTTGATAAGTTTCGAATGTAACAATATCAAAGTTTAAACAAAAACATCAACAATAAACAGTGAGTTTATCTCTTCTTACATTCCCCACTACAATTGATTGGAATTCTTCCAACATTAATTGTAGTTGTAATGTTGTAGTTGTTGATGTTTTTGTTTAAACTTTGATATTGTTACAAGTAGAACTGTTGCTATAAGTCTTATACGCTTAACAGTTTTATTTGGTTTAATATCTTTAGTTTTTCCAAAATCTTTATGGATGAAGTTTCCTGATGATCTGGCCTAAGCAACCAGTGAAATGCGCATAGGAATAGCTTATCCCATCAACAATAAATTTCAGTGTTTTTATCAAGAATAAAAACTGGGAATTAAGCACGAATAACAAATCTTTTAAGTTAAAATTTTGTATTCCCAAGAAATTACTTTTGATAATCACAAGCATAATATTTATATCACTTTGTTGTTTCCATCCAAGCGAATTTATTAAGTGTTTTAGCAAATATTGGAAGAAAAAATTAAAGCGTTTTTACAAAACTAAAGCCCACACCCTACCCTACACTACAGTATATAAAACAAGTTTTGGTATTGCTATCTATTTGGGACCCATGGGCAATCATGGACCCGCCTAAACAAAATAATGTTATGTTACTGCCACTGCTGATTTGTTTGTTGTAAACAGTGTTGCCAGAAGTAGGGGAAAATCCCTACATGTAGGTATTTTTTATACTAAAATAGAGGCGTAGGGAAAATCGGACACATTTTCTATAATTACCAAAATGTAGGGATTTTTCGTCATATCATCATTATTTATAAAATAAATTCAGAAAAACGTTTTGTAAGTTATATTTTCTTGTCCAAAGCGGTTGAAAATTTTTTATTTTCACTAAAATCGCTTTAAAATATATTTCCAAAGTTGTTTGTGGCTTACATATTCAAACAAAATTTATTTTTTATAACTTATGTGTTTTCTTCTATTTTAATGATAATAATGCGTAGAGATTTTTGTAGGGGAAAATCATATTTTTTTTAGCAACACTGATTGTAAACTTCACGCTATGATATTTGAACACATTTCATTTAAATGTCAAATTTTTGTATGTATTTGTTGAGTGACTTTTTCGTAATTTTTTTCTAGGCGGTTTTGTTTTGCCTAAATTTATTTAAATAGGCTTGAAGCGGCCATTTTTGCTGTAAGTTTCAAGTTGATATTGCTCTTGGTGGCCAAACCAAAAAGAATTTTAACACTAGAGTACTAGAGTACTGTTTTAAATTTGTAAATTGTTTAATAAAGTTTTTTTTATGTACTTTCACTAGAAAAAATACTCTTTGTTTACAATCTATGTATATTAGATGCCAGGAGCCTGGGTCAGATTCCCCGCCAATATGTTATGTAGTTAAGATTCATGTAAAAGTTCTTTGTGCAGATCATTATCAATAAGAGATTTTCGGATGGCGGTTTATATGGGACCTAATTTTAGATCTACTAGGAGCTATTGTCAAATATAGACCGATGCCAATAAAATTTGGTAAGATAAATTTGATGGCAATAAAATAAGTTCGGGTCAAATTAAATCTTAACACCAACATAATAAGATGGATTTTGGGCACAGAGACCTTATTCCGGAAGGAAGCTTGCATGGGGACTAGTAAAATTATACACCGATTTGGCCTGTTTTCAACAGGCTTGGTCCTTTAGAACCCATGTACCAAATTCCATTGAACTATCTCCAAAATTGCGACCTGTACTTTGCGAACAAAGTTTACATGGACAGCGAGCCAGCCAGCTGGATGGAAAATGTTAATTCGACTTAGAAAGTGCTTCTGCGTCGATCGGTGTACTAAAAGGTGGGGCTACACCAACATTTTAAGGTGTGACAAACATCATCACAGAAGCATAATACCCTCTAAACTATTGTTTTATTTACTAAAAAATAAATATTTTAAAAAAATCTTTGGTTTTTTTTTGATTTTTGTCCTACAAATCATTTTAATTTAATCACGTCTGTAGACCTTAAAATTTTATTTAAACACACAACTTTCACTTTAAAGTCATTGTAATTCGTACGCGTGATAAATATTTAAACTAGGCACAATCACTGTTAAAGTTCCTCTTGCATACACTTCCACATAAAATCAGTTATTTGACCTTAAGGCAATACGTTTGCTGATACCGTAAACTTTATATAATTAAATTCATTAAAGATTAATTAATTTAAATTTAAATATTCACTTGCTATTAATTTAATTTATAGAAATATTCACAAACACGTTTTCATTAAAGTTTCGCACTTTTATCAAACCAGAACAAAATGTATCGTATTCTTCTGCTAAAGGAAAAAAGTTACTTAAAAATAATAAAAAAAACATCCGACTGATTAACCCGAATTTTCACAGGATTAACCAGAACCCATTTAAAACATTTTCATTATTACTTGCCAAATGATTTTTTGACCATTTTAAATGAATAGGTTTTTGTTAACCAACCAGTCCTTTTTACAAAAAAAAAAAAACCTAAAACAAAGAGAACTAAATCAAGCCAAATAGGAACAAAAAATAACAATCTTGGCAAAAAGGTGAGATTAAAACCAAAAAACAAAAAGTGGCGTTTAATTAAATATTTACCAAGTCATAAGTAGCAATAAATGGTTTTTTAAATCCATGGGCCATACTTTGGCAAACACTTTGTATTCTTAATACGAACATTCTTTTTGATTTTTCTTTTTTTTTGTACTTAAAGGTTTTTCTTTTTTCATTTTACTGGTTTTAAATAATTCCCCAGTGGCATGAAAATAGACCTTTTGCCTCTTAGGCTGCAAATCAGGGTTGGCAATGTTTTTTTTTGTACTTTTGATTCCAAAGAGGAACAATTGTACACCAATAGCTAATTAAGTACAGTTAGAGAAAACTTATTTTCTCTACAATGGACGTTTTACCATGATGTCTATATGTACTAAATATACTTAGTAACCAAATTTTTCATTAGTCCCAATAAAACTATCCTAACTTTCGACTTATCATTGTCGATCTTATTATAAACCACTTAATTGACATTATTTGTAACACTAAGTCTGGGTTCACACTATGAAAGCATTCTTTCAGAAATTTAATGCTTATGGGCGAGAGGTGAGAAGAAAAGCATGTTCTCTCCCCTCTCAGCAATAAACTCAGACTTTCCGAAAGAAAACTTTTATAGTGTGAACCCAGACTAAGCTGTTCTTCAGATAGAGAATCATGAACTGCAATATGGGTCTTAAATAATGTTTTCGATATACTCTAAAAAAGTTGGGTCATATCTCTTTCATGCAAATTCCACAGAAACGAGAAGAGGTAAAATAAACACGTCACGAGAGCTCATAATACTCACACAAAAACAATAGACATTGATTTCAACTTAAAAATATATGATATTAATTAAAAAATTAATTAACTTATAGTATCAATTAAAAGTTTAATTCACTTGATTACAATTTTAATTAAAACTGATTTAATTTTTTAAAAATGCTTTAATTGGTGAAACATTTTGGAGAATTTTCTGTGTATTTCAGAGGTACAATATAGAGGAAACCAGTTTAAGAAAGTTGCGAATTTGATAAGTATAGGGGATGTTTGTAATGACGTTATTTATTACAAAAAATCAGCTGCTTTATATTTAGAGGCAGAACTTTAGCACGCGGCGAAGTGCTCGATCGTTTTATGTTTATCTGTGAAGACCTGGACTTTACATATCTTAGGAGAAAATAATTTTATGGCCAGCTTCATTTCGTTTTTGTGTTTTGGCACCAAAAAATTAATTTTCCCTGTAATGCGTTTAACAATGCACCAGCCAATCGACCACAAAAGGATGGGCTCTTGAGGAAAAACGTGTATTGCAAACGAACGTACGAGTTTCGGGAATCAGATCCCCAATTTCATCAGAAAACATCCCACTGAAGTAACGATAAAGCAGGCAAATACAACCCACATTGTGTCGGTGCTCAAGGGAGTCAATAGAACTGAATACCCTACTGTCACCAATGAAAACCTTCGCCCTCTCCTGCACACGATCGAAAAGCTCCAAAATAGAATTTCAAGCACTAGATAACACTAGGAGTTGCATAAATAGGTAGGACATCAGAAAGAGCGACACCATGAATATATCTTTTTTCCATCGGACATCACATTGTATGTTCATGCACAGAAAATTAAGATATTCTGATTCTTCAATAATTACACCACCCATATATACATATGAGACACCTTAATCTGTCGGGCGTTTATGCGTCAGCATGCAACAATGGGTCTTTCCTGCATTAGAATCGAAATTATATGAAGGACTCTACCAAGCGTATTATTCATGTTTTGCCTCATAACAGCAACATCAGATACACTTGGTCTATAATCAAATGAATACGAATGGCAAAGGTTGCTGTCATCTGCAAATGTGCAGATTGGGTTGAAAGCTTGACATAGGAGGTCTTTAAGAAAAATCAGAGAAAGAGTAGGAGAAATCGAGTTTATGGTAGTTGGCACGTGTAGTGTGACGTTGTTTAATAAGCGACTGAAATCATATTTGGTCAATAATAATACCTTCTAAATGAGGCAGGATAAAGTTCGTCAGCTTGTCTATATTCCGTTGGCTATAATTTGTTTTTTAAGAGAAATGGACTTATGATTTTACCAGCCTATAAACAGAAACACCAAACAGTAAGTTTTTTTAGAAAATGTCTTAAGAGGATTATCATCGCTGCAAATATGGTAATTCTGTTTATTGATATAGCCATTTACCCCTGCGTCAAAATGACGGCGTGCAACTTTATTTTCGAATTTAGAGTCCAAATACAATGTAACGATAATTTATTGCGGTGCGATTTTTCATACGATTTTGAAGTAAAAAACCGCAGTGCGGAACGGCATAAAATTAAAATCTATTTTATTTCATTGCGGACTTTCTTTCTCTCTCAACAAGGCGAATTTTATTCGCGTTGTCTCTCAATTTTTGATACTAGTTTTCTTTCTGATGTTGCCAAAGTTTTTGAATAATTGGCTATGTTCACAACATTATTGAAAACAAACAACATGATAAAAATGTATGCACAAATAAATTAATAAAAATTTAAACAAAAAATGACAACTATTTCCGTCGCCGTCTTCCGTTGTATTATGTTTATTTTTCTCTCCCGCAACGAGAAATCGCACCGCACCGCAAACATTGTGTTTAGACTCTTAACCCGGTATTTTCTGCTTGTTTTGGTCCCATTTTTACGTTTTAGAATTAAAAAAAATTTATAAATTTTTTGAAAATTGTTTAAAAGAAAACCAAATATAAAAAATAAATAAATTTTCTTGCTTAATTTTGCTCACGACTTGTTTAATACGCTTTCGAAATAGGTCGTAATTAAAATGACGACTGAAGACGTTAGTGTATTTAAAAACAGGATGACGTTCTAGGGTTACCAAAAAGAGTCATTACTGAATAAAATTTCAAACAAGATTTAACCACAGTTTTCAAAATAAATCTGTGCATTTTCAAAAGTTTCTCTGGCGTGAGGCTATTTCTTATAAATTTCCTAACCATACTAATTTTAGAAACAGGGTTTCCACCAGCAACATTTAAAACTATACTTGAGATAATGCAAAATTGCCCAATAAAAATGAAATTAAACCTGATATAAAATTAAGAATGTTTAAGAGTGTTCCCTTGTTAAGTTCCATATGCAATTATGGACCTATAAAGACAAAACTATGTTACGCCGAATATTATCAAGGTAACTACATCTATTTGTGATTTTTTCGTCTTAAAGTAATTTTAAGGAGGGGGCTTATATGACCTACGTTCAACGCTTGCACAAATTTTGTTATAGAATAGAAGTATTTATATATGGGGTGATGCCAAAATTAATCTTGTAAGATCATTTTTGTTAAAATAAAATATATTTGAGCCAAATTATGTCCAAATACCAACATAATACGATAGTTTATGGGCCCAAAGACTATATTAGGAAAAAAGTTCGTATGAAATAATTTTCAAAAATTAAAAAAAAACGTATGCACCAAATTTCATTAAATTATTTTATAATTCCTACCTGTATTTTGCGCAGAAGATCTATATGGACAGACGATCGGTATACAACTACAAATATTTGTGTGTGTTTCACACATCAGCACTCATCAAAATGGTTCAAAATGTTCATTGCCGTTCCCTTGTATACCTTATTAAGCCAAAAATTCCTGTAATTGTTTCAGATTCCTCCTGCGGGGTTTTGTTAAATAAATACAACCTTTTTTCAATAAACTTCGGGTTCTAAATCACTATGAAGCTCATATTTATCCAAATCTAGTACTCCATCTTGCGCCAAACACTCAATCTTTTGCTTGATAAACTATGGAATTTAATTTTTTAATTTTTTATTTGTTTATATTATTTGTTTTAATGTGAAAGAATTTCAAATTACGCCGAATCTACACCTCAATGAATTACCCACACTCTACCCACGAGAGTAAAAACTACACCAAATTCGGGTAATTACACACAAAGTGGCAACACTGCTTAAAACAGCCGAAACTGTAAAATCAGCGTTAACAGAAGATAACGCCGCCATTTTAATACTCTGCGCCTTTAAAAAAACAGTCAAACAATATTATAAAATCAAATAAGAATAGTTTATTCGGCTGTGCCAAGTTTTTTAAGCCCTCAGCCAATTATTATTTTTTTTCGGGAGTGACCTTTAAAAGGGATTTCAAGGAACAATAATTAAAGGTGGTCGAATCATAATGCACAATTGTGAGTCAAGTTGTTTACCCATCTTAATTTGACATTCCCTTATTTCAGTGTTTGATGAATTTAACCATGGAGAGCTACACAATTGAGCAGCGCGCTAAGATTGTTGAAGCCTTTTACGAAAATGGACACTCAAATCAAAATAGATTTCGTTCACTTCGTGATTTTTTAGGTCAGCATGGATTCGTTCACAAGCCGAATTTGGTCAAATGAGAATCCACGAGTGATTGTTAAAAAGCCGGTGCATCCACAAAGAGCGACTTCTTCGAAAATGAGGTTGGCCAAGCAGTAACCGTGAATGGTGTTCGCTATCGCGAGATGAAAGCGGACTTTTTGTGGCCAGAAATTAAGCATATGGACCTGGACGATATATTTTCCAACAGTATAGTGCCACTTGCCACACTGCTAACGAAACAGTGGCTCTTTTGCGCGAGAAGTTCAATGGCCGTGCTAGCTCACGTCATGGCGATGTTAATAGGCTGCCACGATCAAGCGATTTGACACCGTTAGACTTTTTTCTTTAAAAAGTGTATGTCGATCCAAGAACAATTCCAGACCTAAAGGATGAGATAATTCGGCACATTAACGTCATCGAACCTTATTTATGTCTCAGAGTCATTGAGAATATGGATCATCGGATAGAGGTACGCCACCGAAGCCGTGGCGAGCATCCGGTCGATATTTTGTTTCACACATAATTTTTATAGAGAAGGATCCATTATGAAAAATATTGAGATAGTTCTCTAAAAACTTTTTGTTTTATTTACAATTAACATCGTGCGTTCTGGTTGGACCGCCCTTTAATTTGCATGGTCTCGTCTTGCCAATGCCATACAAAAATTCTTTTAATCACGCTTTCTATTCACATACACTCAAAATATTATGTAGTTAAATTCCAACGAAAATTCATTTTAAACAACTTAAAATTCATTTAAAAAACGGATTATTTACATTTCATTTAAAACAAAAGAATTTTACATTAATTTTTAATTTTTTTTTTTATTACACAGCGTATGGGCATTTCCGTCAAAAGGTCCACCGTGACCGAAAATTCAAAAGTTATTAAAAGCTCATTATTTTACGAAATTGTTATAGAGATACTTATATTTAGATTTTACTAATTTTATAAATTTACCCATAAATTTGTTCATTTAGAAAAACAATCAGACTGCAAAGTTGTGCAAACGTAATTTCTTATTTGTGAGAATGTTTTATTGCATGTTTTCTTTAATATTATCTTCCTTAAAAGAGGTGATATTTGATGAAAATTATTCCAAACAAATTTTCTTACATACTCTGTAATCTAAGGAATAGTTCGAAGAGAAATATGTTATTCGGATTAAAGGTAAATTTTTATTTTTTTTAATCATTATTCAGTAAACTTATTATCGAAAAAATGTCACGTTCGAAATGTCACGTATCGAACCAGATTTTGGCTTAAACAAAAAAAAAAAAAAAAAAAAATACAGATGATTTTGGAATCAAACCAAAGACATTAAAATGTTACATTGCTACGTAAAATTCTGAAAGTAGTTTGACTAAAAAATTGTGCCAGGTTTCGCTGAATTACGCCTTTTTATACATGGCCAAAAAAACTACTTCTATTTTTTTCACGTTCGAACCGCTACTTCTTTTGCCATTATCTTTGACCCAGAATCGCGCCATCCATAAACTTAATCATCGATAATAGTACTTTCTTAGTGCTATAATTTAAGGGTTAAAAGAACGTAAAAATATTTGTTGTTGAAAATGTTATAGCATTTTTTATGCGTATGACTGTCACGTTCAACACTTTAGAATTACCCATATTCCTTAAAATTGAATAGTTTTTACTTTAAAAAAATATATTTTAACCGACAAAAATCAAACCACATAACAAAATAAATACGGAAAACATTATTTTTTGGTAGTTTGTTTTTTGAATAACAAACATAAATGTTAAAAAATAAAATTATTCGTAAAATAACTATATTTTTATTAAATTTTAACAGTACGGAAATCGAATTTAATAACCCACAATAATTTTATAAGTGTACGTGCTTAGCGCTCTTCAGATTGTATAAGTCCTGTCGTATATCTTCTCAATACACTAGAGTGTCTCGATTATGGAACGATTATGGATTATGGAATAAATTAAATTATGGCTTTTTTTTAGTTTAATTTTAAAAATTTTTATTAAATAAGCAATTTATAATATTTGCCATCCCTGGTCTATCTAGCGTACAGTGGATATGTTGGGTGCTGCGATGGTACTATAGAAGTGTGTATGTTTGGCTGACTATTTTGGTTATAAACTGCCCTAAAGGGGTGAGCAAAGAGATTTTTTCCAATCAGTAGGTTTTTTGTATTTTTTTTTATTCAGTTACGTAATTTCTTTTTTATTGTTGCTGTAAATATCGTTGTCGTTGTTACAAAAAATTTCTCTAGCCACAGTTGGGGTTTTTCGTCTATTTTTTCACTCATTTCTGTTATCTCTTATTGAACCTTTTTTTCTTTCTTTATTTTGCTGTATTCTAGAAAAACCATACAAAATTTGTAAAAGTCTGTAAAAAAAAGTATGAATTAATGTTTTACACCTAGTCCTCGTTTGGCTTTTATTTATTATAAATTCCTTTTGAAACTGTTAGATTATTAAGGAGTTGGATTTCTTTCAGTACGATAACTAATCTTTACTAAAAAGAAAAGAAAATTATTAAATTGTCCAAATTAAGCTGAATTCCAAAAAAATTGCTAAAATGATAAACACTTTAAAATGGCATTAATGATATCTCGGATCGTTCTCTTCTAATGTCTAATTTTTTTAAAGTATTTCCGTGCCATTGGAGTACAACATAGCCACCTTATTTCTCGTTAAGATTTACATAAACTGACTGCCTAATTTATAATTTTTCGCATATATTTTTAGAGTTTTACAATTTCTTTAGTTTTTTTAAGTTCTTGTTTAAGTCTGTAACATGGTTTCATATTTTACATTATGTTAGCTTTTGTATTCATTCAGATTTTTAAATAAATACTATCTGAGCGCCCCGGCTTCGCGCGGAAGCTATTTATTAATAAGAAGTGAAAAGGGGAGAGTGTGTTAAAAATTTTAGTTCTTCGAGTTTTGCTATAAATTTTCTCATACTTAGAAAAATGAGAAGTGAAAAGGAGACAGTGTGTTTAATTTCATAAATTCAATGCAAACGTTTTAAAAAGAGATCAACGAGTAATGGTAATAGTTCGGTATATATCCATTTATTCAAATACATATTTTAAAAAAGTTGTTTTTTAACAGAAGTTCAATGTTTTCATATTAAAAATGTCAAATAGAAGAAGAGTTCTTCGAGTTTGTACTTAAATTTTCCCTTATTAATAAACATGAGAAATAAAAACTTAAATTTTCCGTGTTTTACAAGGAATTTTTTTAATTTATTTTTCTTTACAAACTATCTCCTGAAAATTTCGAATCGCATAGAAAAAAAAATCAGCTAAATCACTCCAGCCGTTCTCACGTGATGCGATTACTTACATACATGGACCGTTTCATTTATATATATATATATATACATATATATAGATAATTACAAAATGTCTTATTTGTAGTATTGAAAATGAAAAAAAAATTACTGAAAAAAGGGCTAAAAGAGTTTCACAGTCCACTTAAAGATCGAACATTAAAAAAATAATATCCACGATACGATTGTTGATAGCAAATTTTTCGATCAGATTTCAAGAGGCGATGTAATTACTATGTGATAAAATAATAAAATGGGCATAATTTTAGGGCGTGAGAAAAAAGTGCGTATTTAAATAACTTGACTTACAAAGTTGCAGAAGGTTTTATTTTCTTGTTATGAAAAATTGGGCATTAGTGGGGAAGGAACCGAGATTTCTAAATGCTATCTAGAATTTGACCTTAGATTAAAAAAGTATAGAATACAGAAATGAAGCTATATTCTAGTCATTAACAATGATATCCGATACGATGAAATTCCAGAAGGTTTTATTTTCTTGTTATGAAAAATTGGGCATTAGTGGGGAAGGAACCGAGATTTCTAAATGCTATCTAGAATTTGACCTTAGATTAAAAAAGTATAGAATACAGAAATGAAGCTATATTCTAGTCATTAACAATGATATCCGATACGATGAAATTGGAATTTAAATGGCAATGCTATATATATAAAACAAAAAGCGCTGTATTTAAGGGCGTGGCAAAAACAATTTTCTTTAGTTCTTTAAACTTAATAAACCTTTAACTGTGGAGGTGGTGCTAAATTTTACCCTCTCTTTATATTTTTCTAACATACTCTCTTCCGTTGAGTTCAATCAATTTTATTCTCTTAGAATATTCTTATATCGTGATCCTTGTCAGCGCTGCCAGAAGTAAGATTTTACCTTATTTTTTAAGACATTTAATGGAAAAGTTATGTACAATTTACAATTTGAATTTTTCGATATTTTTTTTTTTTGTTTATTTTATGTATTAAATAAAATATGAACTGTTTTTATTTTTTATAATAAAAAGACTACTTTTTACCAAAAATAAGATTTTTTCTTCTAAAATAAGATTTTTTTTTTTGGTGAAATTAAGATTTTTTGTTGAAAATTTCTGGCAGCCCTGATCCTTGTTATTCACTTGTTTATTGGCTGAGCTAGACTTAGCACGAGCGGAGCTACACACATGCTGGTGTAAAAATTACCACTCGTCATCATTTACGTAATTTTTTGTTTGAAAATATTTTACCATCACGTCAGCGTTAGCGTAAGTTTTTAGTAGAAAACCAATTTACCCCACATCAAAATGAACGCAATATTTTCATGGAATTATTTTTACCACTCGTCCGTTTTCTTGTTCTTTTTGACAGATGATGGGTATAATTAAGCATTCTATTTGTACCAAATTTGCAAAATTTTACACTTATCAATATTTAGATATACAGAATTGTATTTTGTGCCATGACCACTTATCCAATACCGCCCACTTTTTGACTGATGTTGCATATTGGTAGCAAGCTATTTGTTCCCAAAATTAAGCTGTTACCGTTTGGGCAATTTTATAATTTTCTCTTACCGTTCTTTAGATATAAACTAATCTGCTTTATGCCACGCCAAATTCTCCAATCCATTTTTGTAGAGAGGTTGTGTATTGATAACACAGCTATGTGTACCAAATTTGAACAAATTTTCTCTTACCGCTAATAGATATTAAAAATGTATTTAATGCCACGCCCAATTCACTAATCCCACCCACATTTGGTGGGATGTGTATTGCTAACCAAGATGCTTGTACCTTGTTTCGACACTTTGACTCTTGGCATTCTTCAGATACACAAATATCTATAAGGTTTCTGTTTGGGAGGAGCCACGCCCATTTATCCAGTCCCGCCCAGATGTGATGTTTTGATAACCAAGATATATCGACCAAAGTTGGAAACTTAAGTTCTTGCCGATTTGTCTGCAATGTAGTAGGCCAATATGTATGGGATGCAGATTTTGATGAGTAAGAAACCTTTAAAAAAGGGTTGACCTGTAATTTCTACACATAATTATTTTTTTTCATGATCTCTTTAATATCTTTAAGTGTATATATTTGGATGTGCAAAAATGCCCTTTAAGGTTTTTTTTTGTTTTTTTTTATTCATATTTTTTTTGATAAGTTTTTGATGTATCCTTTTTTTATATTGAAAAAAAGGTTTGTGAAGTAAAGTACCTGTTTTGTTTAAACAAATAAAAATAATTTTTGGTTTCTTTATTTTTTGTAATTTAAAATGTAGTAGTTTATTTTTCAAAAACAAATAATAATCAAAAAATATTTTTTACTAAGTTTGTTCAGTAAAATTTAGAGGGGCAAAATTTACCACCACGTCATAAGGTATGTTCCAAAATGTCCCTTTTATTCTAGGGCGCATCAGATGAAATTTTTTTTTTTTTTTGGTTTATATTGGCTTCTACCTGGGGCCAAATTACGGCATTCGATATCGATCAAAACTCCCAATGAAATTGTATTGTAATTTCGATCCATATCGAAAGCCGTAATTTGGCCCCTGGTTTAATATAATATGTATGTGAAAAAGAAAAAGGGGCTTAATTTGGAGGCGTGTCATTAAGGTGAGCATAAAGAAAGCTACACTTACTAAGTCTTAGAAGGACTTTTTTGACCCGTGAAACAAATTTTACATTTGTGGGAAGGAAGGAACCGAGATGGCATAAGTGGTGCCCAGGATTTTAAGTCGGATTGGACTTAAAATAACAGCGCTACATATCAAAAACCACAAGGGCTGTATTTAGGGGCGTGGCAGAAGTTTTTTTTCCTGTTTTAGAGACTTCATTGACATATCTTTCATTCTAGGGGATGACTGGCACAACTTTTTTTTCGACCCACCTTAATATACAGACTACATGGTTCTTTTGGCTGACTCGGAAGAAAGCCAACTTAGAAATACTAATAGATGAGATTAATAGATAAGGCCTTAGAATCAACGTGAAGAAGACTGAAATCATGAGAATAATCGAGAAAAGATGGGACATAGCATACACATTGGAAATGAGTTGCTTAGGCAAGTAGAGAATTTCAAATATTAATGCGCGATAATAAATGAAGATGGCAACCCGAATAAAGACTTAAATTCTAGAATAGCAGCGACGTGCACGCTTTACTATGCTTTGATTGAAAACTTTATAAACAAACCCGAGGTATCAAAGAAGCCCAAAGTAGTTTAACATAAATTTTCGTGCGAATCGTAGACCCATACGAACATACGAAATTCGCTTACAGGCAACACAAATGAAAAATTTGCGGAGAGAAGCTGGTAAAACTAGAAGAAATAGGGTAAGAAACAACTTAATATGAGGCAGCTTACAAATGAAACCTGAATTACAAAGCCGGATGGTATGGTAACATGATATGAATGAAAGGTTCAAGATTTTCAAGACAAGTTTTCCAGACTTGGGAAGACTCAATGAATCACTTCTTCAAGAGAAACGATATAGATCCCAGAACAGCTTGAAATATGGCTCAAGATCGAAGCAAATAGCGAGCCCTTTGTTATACCCCTAGACTGTTAGGAAGAAGAGGTCAGGAATAAGTACGTAAGTAGATTTCAAAACGTTTAAAAAATTGGAAAAAAAATATTGTTTTTAAACTATTGCAAAAATTAAAATCAAAACCGTAAAAAGCTGACATGAATAAAATCCGTTTTCAAAAACCTAAAAAAGTAATAAAGAATTGTCTCCGTATTTATAAACGTTTATTAGGAAACATTTTCATAGAAAATTTGGAAAACAAAAAAAAAACAAAAATTAAAATTTCTAAAAAAGCCTAAAAGCCCAGCCATAATATGCATAAGCTAGCTTAAGCTGCTGTCAATAAAGAACGAAAAGTCCGTCAAATGCATTTAAAATAAAACACAAACAATATCATCCTCCGTACGGAATGTGCGATTAGATTCGCATTATGCTTTAGCAAATGGCAGTTTCATAAAACTTAACGAAAAGTTTTCTGAAGGTTAATACATGACTTACATGTATTCGCACAGTTGCTTAAGCCAGCTCATGCTCATTTTGGTTGGGCCTGAAGGAACTTATTTTTTTTTTTTTTTTTCATTTTATTGTACAAAAATTGTAACAGAGAAAAACTTTTATTTGACTTTGTGAACTTTACTGGACATTAAAGTAAATATTCAATATGACTCTTTTTTATCTTCATGTCTGCCAAGTATTCACATGCACATAAACCTTTTCTGCCCACCAATCTTCCAACACACACATACACAGTTTCCATACCGCTCCCAAACATCCTTCCTTATAAAAATTACAGCAGCAGAAAGAACAACAAAACATTTAACAAAGGATTATTTGCTTGAAAACTTCAACAAAATTACAATATAATTAAATTTTAGTAAAACACAAAGCAAAAAGGAAGAGAAAAAAAAGTTCAAAAACAAATGAAAATAAACCTTAACAAACTTTAAAAAAAAGAAGAAACAAAAAATACCGAAAAAGAATGGAATGTATCATGACAGAAAAATTTTCCTAAAGTTGATAAAGTTCATGATGTAAAATTTCAATTGCCACAATACGAGAGTTAGAAAATAAGAGTTCGAGTGTATTAAAGAAAGAGAGACAGCTGAATCTATTCCCATTCAAATGAAGACATTCTACAGCGCTCAAATTTAGGCACTCACACACAATGGACATAATTACCAAAAAAAGAAAAGGGACCGTAATTAAGCATTAAGACGGTCAAAGGCAATAATGATTGTCCTTTTTTTGGGAGGGGAGGGGGAGGCTTAGTGTTAGAAGTGTTCTGGAGTTTAAATCTGAAATCATTAATTTTATTAGGTGTCTTAAAAACGTCGAAAGATAAAAGACAATGTTTTATTGAAAAATGTTTTCTTTTTTGGGTTTTATAGTAAAATCTCAACTTTGTACAAAATCTGTTTGAAAAGCTTGAGGCTTGTTTAGATTTTTTTTTTTAATTCCTAAATTTAAGTGTCTTTATGTCAACAGAAACAGTAAAGTTTTAATTTGTATTTTTCATCATGTGTGGGATGGAAAAAAGAAAAGTTTTAAGGGTTTTTGTAAGTGAATAGAAAATCTGCTTTATGTGTTAGTGTTAATGATTGTCACTAACACCTTTGAGCTATAAATTGGCAATTAAATGGAATGATAAAGGTTTATTATGGTTTAAAAAATGTTAATTATTTAAATTGTGCAATTAAATGACGGAGGTTTTCCTAACATTTTTAAATTCCGGAAATGTGGACAAAAATATTGTAATATCTTTTGGTTCTGGGAATGTTACTTTTTAATAGAAAAACTACAAAATAATTTTGTGGGTTTTTAAGATTTTAAATGTCTTTGTAAATTTTCAACTTTTTATACCCTCCACCACAATAAGTTGTGAAGAGGGTATACTAAGTTCGTCATTCCGTGTGAAACTTTTTTATTATTCACCTCAGACCCCATAAAGTATATTTATTCTGTCTCCTTGAGTAATTCTAAGGCGATTTAGCCATGTCCGTCTGTCTGTCCGTCTGTTTAAAACACGCTCACTTTCGAAAAACTCAAAGAAATAAATAAGTTATCCTAAGCAGTTTGGGATTGAAATCCAGCCAAATTGGTTCAGTAGGATCAGAGCTACGAATCAAAATGTGGAACCGCCACTTTAAAAATTGATAATTTTGTTACAAAAACTAAAATAAATGATTGAACAATGCACGAAATGATATGAAATTTTGCAAATGTTCCTTTCATTTGACTGGAAATCACACTGTGAAATGAAGATCGGTTTATAATTTACATTAGGCCCCATATAAACCCTACTCCCGGAAAACTCTTTAGTACGCCTAAAACCGTTATTAATACTGCTATTATAACAAAGTATGGCACGTCACAGTCTTTTAGAACTAGAAACGATACTGTAAAATTTTATGAAGATCGGTCTATAATTTGCCCGAGGCCCCATATAAACCCTACTCCCGGAAAACAGTTTAGTACGTCTAAAACCGTAATATATAATTCTATCGTCACAAAATTAGGCACAATACAGTTTTATAGGACTAGAAATGACGCTGTGAAATTTCGTGAAGGTCGGTACATAATTTAACTCAGGCCCCATATAAACCCTACTACCGGAAAACAGTTAAGTACGCCTAAAACTGTTATTAATAATGGTATCAGAATAAAATTGAACACTTCACAGTTTTAAAGGACTAGAAATATCACTAAAAAATTTCGTGATGATCGGACCAAAATTTACTATAGGCCCCACATAAAGCCCACTCTGGTAAATTAATTAAATACGCCTAAAATCGTAGCAGATATATTTATTGTGGTAAAATTTCTTCTAAATTAGTTTTATCTGGCCAGAAAAAATGTCATGCAATTTTGTGATATACGGTCCATAATTTACCTTAGATCCCATATTTTGCAGCCTTCTAAAATTCACTGTAAACGCTAAAACTAATTTCACCACTGTATTGAAATTAATGTTTTTTAATACCAGAAATACCTCTGCGAAATTTTGGGATGATTGGTTCATAACTTACCATGGTTTCAATATAAATACCCCTCCTAAAAATCATTTAAGTTCTCCTAAAACTGTTACGAATCAAGATATTTTATTCAAGATTGTTGGTCAATAATTTAATATACAGTGTGAAGCATAAATCAAGGTACCTCTTTTGAAATAAACCAAATTTTTTTAAATACAAGTAAGAAAGTTTCTGTTATTTATTCCTATTTTGTTAAATTATTCATATACTACAGTCCAGCAAAATTATGCACTCTTATTCTAAGAAACAGCCATAAAATATCCTTAAGTTCCTGGCAACTCCATAATTTTGCACAGTCTTGGTACCCTCTAAAGTGATCTATGAAATCTTTGGTGCATTTTAGAAGGGTCATTCCTAATTAAAGACACTATTTTTCTTTCTTCTCGGATATTACGCTTGCGAGGACGCCCAGATCTGGTCTTATTTTTAACTCGTTTTTCTTTTTGAAAGCGATTTATTACCTTTTGTATTGTTGACTTATTTCTATTAGTTATTTGAGCAATTTTGGAATATGATTTTCCCAATCTAGAATTATTAATAATAATATTGAGCTCCTCAAACGATAGCACCTTGCGAGTTATTTTATTTAACACTTTTTTCAATAAAAAAACCAATTATTGCTACTGATATCAACAAGAAATAACTCTTATTAATGTAGAAAGAAAAAAACATTTAAAATCATTGAGATGCCAATACTTAAACATAGATCACTTTAGATGTGATCTGCAAAATTATGGAGTTGCCAGGAACTTAGGGATTTTTTATGGCTGTTTCTTAAAATAAGAGTGCACAATTTTGCTGGACTGTAGTATATGAATAATTTTACAAAATAGGAATAAATAACCGAAACTTTCTTACTTGTTTTTAAAAAAATTTTAAAAATTTGGTTTATTTCAAAAAAAAGGTACATAGACTTATGCTTCACACTGTAGGTCTAAGCCGCAACCAATTTTAATGCTGATGTCTGTTTTTAAAAAGATAAATTAATAATAAATAGACATCATATGGAGGAGGGTATCAACGATTCTGCAAAGCCGAGTGTAACACTCTAACTTGTTAATATACAAAACTATATTCATTTCACTATTGTATAGACATATTTGTGAAATTAGTTGCAAATAAGCGCAAATAGAATTAAAGCCAGATTCACAATGGAAACAGTATTCTCATGGGATGTTCTTAATGTTAACAACAATTTTGTTTTTAAACGCGTTAACTTCCAAGAAAAGAAATATCTGCAAACAACGTCCCAAACAATATTATGGATAAATTTTTATTTTCAATACATACTTGTCCAATTCACAAGCTCTGTATGCCTTATCGTTTAAAAAATACTATTTTTGTTTATGCACCTTGGAAAATGACAAATTTGTTGTATCGATATTTTATCGTGTCAAGAATAGAAAATATCAATTCAATTGTACATTGTCCATTCACTTTGAGTAAACTATTTTAGAATATAAACAAATTTCTTTGTACCAAATAATAAAAAAACATTGAAAAAAAAACTAAAAAAGCAAATTTTTTTAATATATTTACTTAACTCTTGGTTTTAATTTATTTTATCGTCTTCTTTAATAAAATTAGCCATTCACATTGGTTGATACCACGAAATTAAGCCAGGAGTTTTAATTTGAATTGAAATGGTAATAAATTTAAGTTGATAAGCAATTTTAATTAAAATAGTTTAAACAAATAAATTTAAATGGTTCAAATATTTATATCGCGTTTGTTCAACAATAGTGAAGTTACTCAAAATTTTTATTTTTTCACTTTTTGAAAGAAATTGACACGTAATATTATTCGTCTATTTTTTTTTTTTTTTTTTTTTTTTTTGTAATGAAACGGTTGGTTTGAAATTTCGTTTTAATATGCCTTTAATGAAACTTTTTTAAATTTTAAGTACTGCTGAACAGGAGTGATTTATGACTCATTCAGAAGAATTAACAAATCGAACATTTCCCGGCCTGACATAAGTACAACATACAAAAATCAATTGTTTAATGAGACAACAGTTTCTTATAAAAACTACCAACAAAAATATAAAATATTGTATAATTAGACGATTATACAATGAATACGACGATACTACGAGCCTGTGAATTGGACAATTCTTAAAATTTTCATGCAAAACTTTTTAAACTTTTTATAAACGCCAGTGCCAGTTTAATGCAAATTCTTGCTGTAGTAGAAGAAGCAGACTCAATTTTTTTAAAACACCTTAAGTTACATTCAAAGAATTAATATGAAGCACCTTTGAAAAAACTAAGGCAGATGAAAAACGAAGGAGAAAGCTATGTACAGACGTTTGTCAGATCTTACAATATTGTAAGCAGCGTTGCCAATAGAAATATTTTTCTGACAATGGTGTCATTGTAATATGCATTAACCCTTAAATCAGACTTGTGTAAAAACCATACAAAATAATCCATTTTTACACGATACACCAAAAAATTGTTGAGGTACACTAAAGAAATTTCTTGACTTTGTTAGCAATATCAATTAAGTACTGAAAACACATTTTTTGATAAAAAAAATAATTTTTAGTAAGGAAATACTTCAGAACTTACGTAAGTTACTCTCGTGTGTGTTTTTCCACACATATGTATGTAGTTTCTATGTAATTCGCCCTAAAGACAACATTTTCTGGCGGCAAGTGTAAATATTTTTGATATTATTGCGAACTGCATCCAATGTATGTTTTATAAAGTGAGTGCTTATATAAGCTTTGTATAGTTTGTTTATTACTAGGGCAACTAAAAAAAAGAAATAAAAACAATTTTAAGCTCTTTAAAAAATAAGTTGTTAAAATTAAAAAAAAACAATTTAAATTTATTGTTTATATTCCACTTTATTCGTTAAATACGTTGTAACAGTAAATTATAAGTTGATGCAATAAATTCTCGAAAAGAAAACTATGTCTATTTGGAGTCAGCAAGTTCTTGTACATAGAAAAAGTTCTTTCAACGTCTACAGATGTTAAGGGAGCATATTTAAAACTGATTATTCGCTCTGAAGTATATTTTAAACGATTGGACTCACAATTCCGCTTGCCTCCCAGAATATTCCCAATTTCTTTTAGTACCGAAAATCCTTAATTTTTTAATAAAACTGGCTTAATTTTTTTTATTAACGTTGTCTCCTATATCCATTGGATCGCCGGACAATTTTATTACGGTGTCCATAACTATCTTCACGTGGAAAACCAATGAAAGATATTTTGTTTCCAATTTTGTTACAACTTCGTGTAAAAACCCAAAATTTGCAGAAATGGACAATATTTGGTTCCGCAAATCACTTTCATTTCAATATATACAGAGAAACTCTTAATAGCTAAAACTATATTAAAAAAAAAAAAAAAAGCATTACTGTACCAAAATCAGAGGGAAGGGGAACTCCTAGACGTTCCTTTATACAAAAACTATATTTAAAAAGTAATAAATAACTACCGCAGTCAGGCAAGGAATTATTTCCAAGACAGCAAACGTCCAATGCATGAATCGATTCCTGTAAAGGATGCCGAAGATATTTCCCCTTCAGGACGTTTAACTCGGCAAAGCCCAGCTAATTCACCCAATCAGAACAATGTTCATATGTCCAGAGGGAATATAAATTCCAGAGTTTCTGTTGATTACGACCAGATAAATAGAGTGATCGAAAATAATATTACTCGTATACTAAATAATTTGCACAAATACCCAGACTCTGCCAATTCACAATGAAAATAATAACCTTGAACGCTGTCATGTTAATTCCAACAATTTTGTTTATAATACGGCGAACCGATTCAGTGCATCCTCGGTGTCTAATTCAAATAGTCCTAGCTACAACATGGATAAAGTTACCTCTATAATCTCTAGTTGGAATATCAAATTTGATGGCTCGGCATCAGGCGATTTTACTCCCACAGTTAAAAATTTAAATATCCTTTTAAATCGTAAAGCCAAGGATTGGTACTGGAGATACAGAAAGTCAATTGATTCGTTTAATTGGGAGGAATTTTGTGAGGCTATTAAGTGTCAGTATCGTGACTTCAAATCGTCTTTTGATATTAAAGAAGTGATCAGAAATGGAAAGGAAAAGGTTGGAGAAACCTTTGATGTTTTCTACGATTCTATTTCATCCGTTATGGATCGAAATCTAAGAAACCTAAGGTTGGATATCCAACAAGATTTAGTTTATGTACCGGTGCACTCAATTCCTCATTTGAGAAAATTAGTGCAAACTATGTTGGTAAAAACACGTTACAGAAAGAGTTTTATTCTATGAAGTGACTGTGTAGCTGAGGAATATGATCGTTAGAATACAGCTATGGAATTTACGAGAGAAAAGAACTTTAACAAGCAAATAATAAAATACGTTGATAAAAAGGCGCAAAGCTGGGATCCTTCTTTTGCCGCAAATGCACCAATATTACCCAATTTTTATTGTGCTTTATTGAAGCACAATAATAAAATTGCACCTATCAAATATTCTGAAATTACACGATTGGCCTGTTTTAAACAAATTTAATTGCTGCTAGTTGGTACAAAGCGAAATGGTTACAACAATTGCAGCAGCACAGTCACACGATTGTTCTTACTTGACCACTGCGAAAACAGCAGTTGTGGTAGCTTTTTTATTTGTTTGAAAGTTCTTGTTGGTTTGTTAATTAAATAAAATTAAATATGTATCATATATGTATGTACCAGAGAAAGCCAAAAAGTTATATTTTTAATACTTCTAACCTATTCATACTCCACTGAGCACGAGTACAGACAGGTATGAATACCAATAAGTATGAACATAAATAAGTTTGTATAGCAACCGGTATGAGTATGAACAAACAGGCATGCGTATGGATATTAGTATGAATGCGTATGAGTATAGGCATGTATCGATGAGTATCGGCAAGTAACTTCAAAAACTCGTATGGTTATTGTAAAGCAAGCAGTGTAGCCAGGACCTAAAAATATTTGATGCAGAAAATATTTTTATATTTTAAGTATTTTTCAAAACCAGCAAAACAAATATAGCACTGATTAAATAAGAATTAATTTATTTATGTAAAAGCTAAATTAAAACATAAATATTTTCTAATATTATATAATTATGCTTCTATTAACAATAATAAAATATAATCTTTTCTACGAAAGGGGTTTTTATAAAGATAACCGTGAGTATCTTGTGGAGTTGTTTTTCCACCATAGCGTGATGTTGTAGTCTTCTGTAAGGCTAACATTTTCGTTGGCATACTGATCGACTTCAGCCTTTAAATTTTAAACGTCTTAAAAATGCAACTGCCAACAGATAAACATCTCAAAGTCATACTATGTATGAATGAATTTACCTGTGATATCTGATTTCTTAATTCCGAATATTAGATTTATATTTTTTTTTTTTTTTT
The DNA here is from genome assembly GCA_963931875.1 of Pollenia griseotomentosa. Classification (NCBI taxonomy): domain Eukaryota; kingdom Metazoa; phylum Arthropoda; class Insecta; order Diptera; family Polleniidae; genus Pollenia; species Pollenia griseotomentosa. The sequence continues at coordinate 41,919,721 of OZ007563.1, forward strand.
GGTATTCGGCAACTTTTTGTGTTTTTATTAAGAACGATTCAAATAAAACGACGTATTTTAATTTGCATCCATTTTGTCATTTTTTTGGATTTTCTTAAAAATAGTTTTTTGTATTTATATAAGAACGCAGATCTTTATATTCCGAAGATTTTTGTAAAGTCTGAAATAACAAAAAAAGTTCTGGCAACACTAATGAAAAAAAATTAATAAATAAAAAATGTTTGAAGTCAATGATATACCTATGGGTTTATGTGGTTATGTGCGAGTATGAAATACAATAAGTATGATAACATACATGAATGAAATCAAATGCGCAGGGATATACACAAGTATGAGAATAAATAGATACGAGTAAGCACAGGTATTGAACATTTTCGATATGTGCTAGAGTACTTTAATTTTTTTATACCCATTGTCTTTCTCTGGTATGTACTTAAACAAATTTTTGTTGAATATTTTTTGTTTAAATTTTTTAAGAAATTCCAAAAATTAAGTCGTTCAACAATTTCGTATGTTAAGGTTCGCATAGAAATATCTTAAATAAAAATATTCGCACTGAAGAGCTAAATATGCATACATACATATTTTGTTTATAGCAATAATATAAAGAAAATTTAAATGCATTATAAATAAATACATATTTATCTTCATTACCTACTAAAAGAAACACAAAAAAGTAAATTTATTAAAAAAAGGCAAATATTGGCGCGTATTGTGTTGTTTGATTGCCGCAGAAGAACACAATAAATATTGGTGCATTTTTGTTATTTTTATTGACGCGCAGTTGCATAGCAAACAGTCACACGATTGCCGCACCAGGGTTGCATTTGATTGGTATAAGTAAGCGCAATATTACCATTTGGTTTTAATTGGGGTGTTAACAAGTGTGAAAATTGGTGCATTGAGGCAATCATGTGATCCCAGCTTAATACTTAAAACTTAAACACATAAAAAATATATACAACAATATAAAAAGTACGTTACAGTACCGCTAAGAAAAAGTAACATAAAAATCAAGTTAGAAAGTATCCCATTGCAAAGTAATGCGTTAAAAAGCTAATATAACTACTCTTCACTACTTCTATATTGGCATTTTAACTTATTATTTTAACACGGTGATGTCATTAGAGGCAAGTACTTACCACCCTCGCTTACAAATAGAGAGTTAAATAAGTCATTACCACATTCGCTTACAAATAGGGAGTTAAATAAGTCCTTACCACATTTCCTTACAAAAAGCTAGTTAAATAAGTCATTAAGTTTATAATACAATATAGATATCAATTGTTATTATATATATATCCTAGACGATATCGTTATAATATCGTTTGGTTGATTTTTTTACCTAGTTTTTATTCAAGTTTTTAATTTTAAAATATATATCAAAATCAATTAAGTATTTAAATTTTTCATATTCAAATCAATTACAAATAATTCTTCACTTGTACAAATAAAATCAATTTGTATTAGATTTAAACAAATAAAACCTTTGATGCATTTTATTATGAATTAATTATAAATTTCGTTAATCAACTCATAAACAAGTACTCATGTATCAGATTATATGCCAGACATTACTAAACTACTTCTATGTAATGCAGTTGGTAAGAAGTAGGCATTGCAAAGTAAGTTGTTCAGTAATTGCAAGTCATTACTAAGTTTTTGCTGGGATAGTCAGTCAAGTGCGACCGTATGATACCTCAGTATTTAAAAAAAAATTTTCGAGAGTGTATGGCTATATGAGTAGGCATCTATCTATGTTTTAAATTTCATTAAAATCGGTTTAATAGTTTCTGATAGACAGAAATTGACCCTATCTCCCCTCGAGGTCCATATAAATATGGATCTACCTACATATATATTTTATATTTCATTAAAATTGGTTTGATAGTGGTCATTAAGAACCTATTCCGGAGAGCAGCTTGTATGGGGGCTATATGATTTTATGGACCGATTGTGACAATTAGAAGCAATGTACGAAATTTCATTAAATAATCTTCAAAATTGCGAACTGTACTTTGCGCCTGCCAGTCGGACGGACATCGTTAGATCGACTTAGAAAGTGATTCCATAACGTTGTACGATTTTTTTAACCAGAGTTGTTACGGCACAAGAAGGTTGATTTTTTCAGTATTGCTAAGAAAAAAGTTGCACATCAAAAAAAAAAAAAAAAAAAAAGATATATAATGATTTTTGCAAAAATTTATTAAATAAGTTTTTTTCGTATGAAGTAATGAAAAATATTGCAAAAAAAGCCGATATTGCCAAAAAAGCCCTAGCAAATATAGCAGCTCATTTTGTTTTTTTTTATTGCTTTTTTATGATCTGAATTTGTGTTCAATCAAAAATATTCTATCTTGTAAACCAAAAAAAAAAGCACGAAGTAAAAAACAAGCATTTGGTTTTTTTTTTGGTTGGCCTATTGATCACCATCATTAATGTTACGTTAATCATGACTTTGACTACAAACCAACTATGGCGCCACAGCTAAGTAGACAGACATTGAATGTGTGTGAAAAATCACACACGAGGGTAACAAAAGTAAGTTTTTTGAGGGTGATTTGTGCGTTAATTTTACACATCTGGAAAATAAAAATGAGCTTAAAATGTTCACAAAGTTGCAAGACATTTTTAGGCAATTTTAATGACAACATTGTAAGAGCTGAACACCACCTGTACGAAGCTTTAGCACTTGAAAATTAAACAAACTTAAGTATGACTTCCAATTTGCATTGCTTATACACATTCACTTGAGTTAAGTTGAATCTTAATCAACCTCGTCATAAGTGTTGTTAATTGTGAGTACGATGAGCATCATCAAACTTCTGATTAGATATTAGGTTTGATAGCATTGCAATAAATATTAATGTAATGCGTTTAAGTTTAAGAAATTATGAATCATGATTCAACTCTACTCACATTTTCAGTACTCATTGCAGATCTCTGGTAGGCATAGTCGCTGTTCTTGACGAAGCGCATTCTGGACATCCAATTTTGAAGATAGAAGGTCTGATACTGCAAGTAGCGTGTGCATTGTTCTAGAATTATAAAGTCTATAAGGTCTGGTGTGGACTCGTTTCACCCCTTTGTGTAAAAATGTTTTTAAACAAACCAAAAATGCGTAGCATCGCTATGTGCGGCATAAAAATCATGTAACCGTCTGTCTATAAGTTACAAGAATCTGTGACTGATTTTCAAAGTTCATTCAGATAATTTGGTAGCGTTACTCAAGCGTAAGTTAATTCAATGTAATTTGTAATAATTTGTCTGAGTATACTGATCACAAATGTAAAAAAGCGCAGTATGACTGTTCGCTTAATCGCTAACCCTTCCGTAAGTTCTTAAAAATACCATTCAGCTTGAAAAACTTCCTTATTTTTTTTATTTATTTTTAGAATAACATATTGGTGGTGTAGGGTATCATAATGGTAATACATAAATGGTTGTACTTGTTTGAAAATATTTCTTTGCTTAGTTTTATTGCAAATATTCGTTAAAATTTTTACGTATCGTACATGTAAACATCACTTTCCACTTTCCCTTAAAATATAAACAACACTTTCCTAAAATCTTTATATTTTGGATAAACTCAAAGATCCCTGGTATTACAAAAGTTGCCTTAAGCTAAAAAAAACATTTTCAAAAGATTCACTCATGCCGTCCTTAATCGAATTAAGATTGTGTAATCAATTGGATTTTAATAATGCCAGCAAAAGATCAAAAACTAATTTCCTTTCCCCCACCCCCGCCAACAAACAAAAACTTAAACCTTTCTTTTCTATACACTTGAAACTGTTAATTAAAAATTTGTTGTACAAGTATTTTGTAATATTTTGTAATTTTAATATAAATCTGGTTGTTGGACATTCTCACGATAAACAAAGAACCCAAATCCAGCACAACATGAAGAACACACGAACACAAATAGAATATGATTATTAACATTACTTTCCTAATTTCAATAGAAACAAATGAAAGATACAATAGCGGGAAGAAACGAAATGTCTAAATAAAATTTGCTAAAAGCATTAAAGGAAAGAAATGAAGAAAAGATAAATAACGAGTAACGCACGAGTAACACAAGGAAACTTAATTAATATTTTATTATTTACACTTGGCAGGCAGTCAACAAAACTTAAATCTCCCTGCTTAACTTAATGTTTCTTTTAAGGTTTTTGTCACTAAATCTTGTTAGATGGGCGACAATTTACAAGGGGGCGCACAGTGCTTTGATCCTTTATAATAATCGGACATAAATATTGGGTGTGTTACTTTTGCATAATTGAATAGTTCCATTGAACCTCTGCTCAAGACAACGTAAACAATGTAATTTTCCAGCACCTCAGTCTCCTTAATCTAACATTTCCTAGGCTTAAATTTATCCTTGTAAACTTTTTTTATACATTTTTAACAAAGAAAAGGAATGCCGGTGAGTTCTCCAGCCTCACCAGTGATAGCTGACGTTGTTATGGAACAACTTCTGGACATATCACTAGATAAAATGGACGAAAAACCGAGGATAATGTTGAAATACGTAGATGACTTATTCGCAATATTAAAAAAGGACAGAATAAATGACACCATTAAAAAACTAAATTCATTTAATGAACAAATACAATTTACCAAGGAGGAGGAAAGCCATAACCAACTACCATACTTAGACGCGATTACCATAAGAAAAGGGAACCATTTAAAAGTAAACTGGTATCAAAAACCAATAGCCTCGGGACAATTGATCAGTTTTTATTCCAAGCACCCTAGAGGAATAATTATAAATACATCATCAAATTTCATACGACGAGTTTTGAAAATAAGTGACACGGAATTCCATAAAAATAATATAGCAAAAATAACTAATATTTTAGAATGAATGACTTCCCAATAAAGACAATTAAAAATCTTATAGAACATGCAAGAAACAACAGGCAGCAGGAGAAAAGAGAACCAAAAATATATAAAAGCGTATCATATATTTCTGGACTTTCTGAAAGATGGAAAAACTCTGATATTTATGATGAAGAACATTCTGAACTAGCATTAAGAACGGACAACACTGTGAATCAGTTGTTTAGTAAGACAAAATCAAAAATTAAAAAGGAAGAAAAGTCAAATTTGGTGTATAAAATTCCGTGTGGTACGACAAAAACAAAACTTAAGACAAGAATATCTTCGATTCATCGCACAGATTTCTTATAGAAATCTATGGGATGTCCTATAGAAATATGACCGATAGTTAAACGAGCCTTTTATAAAATTAATGTTTTTTAATTATAATTAGTTGTGTGGTTATTTTGTCGAACTATTTAATCCAAATTTTAATATTTTTTAATCAGGCTTAAGTTCATCAAATTTAATTTTTCATAAAATTATTTTTGTGAAGAAAGGAATTTTACAACATGAAAATTAATTAAAATTGTTATTGATAATTTTTCTTTCTTGACTTACCTGAGATTCGAACCCAGGCGGCTAGTTACCCTGACATGTTTCGATCACAACCACTTAATCTCCTCAGAGCGATTTGCCGTCGAAGTCTTTAAGAATGAAGTCAGATATTTGCAAGAAATATCTGATTCAGACAACGTCTGAGTATTTTGCTGGCTGGCTAGATTTAGTTAAGAAAATCTTATAGCAAGAGAAACAAGTGCTTTTGTGAAGTTTTGTTATTATTTTTTTAATTGTTTACATGTAATTATCTTTGTTAAATTATGTTTTGTTTTTTGTTTGATATTAATAATAATTATTTTATGTATTTAAATATTTAGACCCCTGAAGATGGTTAGCGACGCTAACCGAAATATTGGGAATAAAAATGAAAATATAAAAACAAAGATCACGAGTTTTTAATTTTTATTTGGTTACTTAGACCTGCAGCCAAACAAAAACAACTTATAAAAATATTTTATATTAATTCGAATGTGTATTCCAAGTCAAATTACAATTTCATAATTCTATAGTCTTATTCCTTGAATATTTTCCAGGAATATTTTCTATGCGCTCAGAATTTTTTCTTGTATATTTCTTTTAGGAAAGTGCATAGAAAATATTAAAGGAATAAGACTTAAAAAAGTATGAAAGCTCTGTGAATTGCAATTTGACTTAGAAATCGAATGTGTAAACTAGTATGAAAATTTATTCAATAAATGTTACTCACAATGATAAATGAATTCCCAGATTCTACTTTTTTGGGAAATTTATTTGCTTTTTTATTTCTACTAGTTTTGCAAGTTTTTTTTATTGTTGTGTAGAAAATAGGCTTTCTCAATTTGATGAGCAACAATATTTGCACCAATTTTCTCTGCTATCTCTAGCCTAAGATTACCAGCACTTATTACTTCCTTATCTACAACAACACCGTTTCTGATTATTTCTGACTCTTCTATCATTTAAAACTTTTACTGAAGATTTTATATTACGTATTTAATCACGTAGTTTAGAATTTTCCTTTTCTATCAGCGTTCTTTTCTAACTAGGAAAATGCACAAAACCGAAACAAGAGGAATGGATGACCGATGAAATTGGAGAACTTCAAGAAGAAGGAACACAGAAAGAAAAACACTCGGGATGAATCAAGTTTTTTATGATTACTTTAAGTACGAGTCGTACTCAAAAATTCAAGTACGAAAAACGTACTCAAAACAATCCTAAATGGGATTAATTTCGAAAATCAATCCCGGAATTTCTTGAAATAAGTATAAAATTCTTAAATCAAGTAAAAAAAGATTAAACTTTTCGTTGTGTTGAACCCTCCATACACATTGAAAAAGGCCTGGCCAGACTCATGTGTACCACGAAGGGCTAAAAAGAAAATTAGAACTCTTGCTTCTCATTAAGTTTATAGTTTTGGCTAAATATGTACATAAGATTTCTAAAGTAAAACCCATTTCGGGCATGATGTTGGTGTTTTATCATTTTGTAAGGTGTAATACGAGCAAGTAAATCAATCATAATAATTTTGTTTCTAATTCAGGATAAAATCAACTTTATAATACTTGAATCAAGCGTATTTTGAGATTGATTCAATCTTCGTTTTACTTAAATCAATCGTATTTTCGGATTATTTCAAGTACGAAATCTGGATTGAATATGGATAACTTAAGAATTTTGCAATTGAAAATCCGTACTTGAATCTTTCTGTACTTGGTTCAATAAAATCCATACTCACCGTACTATAAATACCGTTTCGGATTGATTAGGGTACGGATAGATTGATTTTTCTTTTGAGTGAAGTCAGTATAATTTCCAATTACCTACAGATCTGGTAGATAAATAAAGAGATTTAAATGGCGATATCTGACGTAAAGAATCCATCATTTATTATTTAAAGATTACCTTATATCTTCCTTTAACCATTTTTCGTATTTCAGCAGGATTGGAACACCAATCTCTAAAAATGAAGTAGAATATTCAATAAATACATTAAAGGACCAAAAGGCACTAAAACTGGATGAAATCTTGAAGAAGTCTTGAAAAGTATAGATAAATAGAATACTGCAGTGCTTGTGAAACTCTTTAATCACATTTATAACAGAGGGTCTATACGGATGATTGGCTAAAATCCATATTTATTGCGATACCAAAGAAAAGCAAAAAATGCTAAGAACATAGATTAATTAGCTTAATGTACCACGCAAGTTACATATACAAATAATAAAGTCGACGAACTTGCAAATGATGATACAATTATAGACAAGTTCGACGACTTCCTAAATAAAATAGGTCAAAATAAATAAACAGAATTGCGAAATCAATTCTGTTAACTAAACATTTTTTAATATTAATGATGACTACTAATAATTTTGAAATAAACATAAAATAGGTCAAAATAAATTGTGAAATCAATTCTGTAAACTAAACATTTGTAATATTAATGATGACTATTAATAATTTTGAAATAAACATAAAATAAGTCAAAATAAATAAACAGAATTGCGAAATCAATATTAATGATGACACTTAATAATTTCAAAATAAACTTATTGATTTCGCAATACCACAATAGAATAATTAAGTTAAATATTAAGAATTGTAAAGAAAAAGAGTTAGTCTTGCTCTCCCTTCTGGTCGTGATAAAACAAAATTAAATAAAACATTTTAAAACTAAACAAACACTGTGTTTTTTTTTGCACACAGCTCGGACAAAAAAGTTAATTCGCACTTAAAATATGCCTTCGCAAAATACATAAGAGAATACATATGTATATGCTAAATGTGAATCCGCTATGGGTGAGTCTCACTTTGGTTACAAAGAGGGATTAGACACCCTTAGTGTCCAAATATTGATACAAAAATGACGAGCGGTACAGAAGGACATCTTCATATGCTTTGTTGTTTATGAACAAACTTTCGACACTATCCAACGTGACAAGCTAATGGATAATAGAAGTAATTAGAATAGAATAAAAAGAAATGACATGCATAAAAAATCTGTATTAGAACCAAACAGCGCGAATCGTATATTGTGTTTATTGTCACCACTACTAATAAAGCTTAGTTTAAGCATTGAGGAGTCCATGTCTCTTGGTGTAAAATCCCCTGGGGGTATATTCAGTTTGGTTTATGCCGATAACCGACTAGGGCCTGGCAACAGGTCGCGCATCTTAGAGAAACCGTCGAAATGTATCAGATTTATTTTTTCGTTTTATAGTCGTACTTCCATAGAGTCCTTTCAGAACAAGCTAATAGTAGTGGGCTAGAGGTGCATGGCAGCTTATGCTGTGTCGATATTCTTTTCTCGGACGTTGAAATTAAATCAGCGTAAAACAGGTGAATGTAACCTGAATTGCTTGTAAGGTTTCGATAGATCTCAAGGGGGTTCGAAGTTATACTTTAGTAATAAACTGCCCCCGGTAAGTGTGAGCAGCGATCTGACTATTGGTGAAGTCTCCGTTAGTATGCTTCGTGCGAGAAATACTTTCTGTCTTTCATCTTTAATAATTCGTATCTAAAATAATCTGATTAATTTATCTCAAACTATGCTTGATTCAAGAATTTCTAAGACGGTTTAATCTCGATTCGTGATTGAAATAATCCGAAAGTGAGATTAGATTGATTCTAACCTAAACACTTACCCCCACAGAACCAGGGAGAATATTATTATTTTACTTACTCTATATACATGTTTATTTCACTTTTGCTGTATTCCGCCCTTTGTTTACAGAAGAATTCTCAATTAAAAGACACCAGCAGCACGCCCTATATGATTTTCATAATCATTCTACTTTAAACACTTAATGTTTTTAACTTAATAAATTAAACAAAGATAATATGGGAATTATTGCTTCTTATTTTACTCTTTAAACACGCAAATAATTGAATTTTTTCTTCTTGTAGTGCTTATGTTGTTTCTATATAACAAACTTTTACAAACACATGCGTCTACACGCATATTGGTTTTCGAAAGTTATCCCATTTTGGATTGTTTTAAGTACTTTTAAGTATTATCCGTACTCACATTTTTGAGTAGTACTTGTACTAAAGTAAGAAGAAAAAACCTAAATTTAGTACGAGTTTTTTCTTTCTGTTACATTCACATGGAAGCTGCATTTTTCACCCTTGTAAGAAAGTTCGTTCTGCGGATGAGCTTAGGTGCTGTTGCTTTTCAAAAGAAGCTGCTGGGATTGATGAATAGCAGTATGATTGAACGAAATATTTCAAAAAAACTTGGCTATGCTCCGAAAATGTCGAGTTTTGTGACAACAAAGCATCATTTGTGGAAATTTTTGCTTTACTTCTTTAATTAAAAAAAAAAAAAAATCAACTGCAGAAGTATTTATTTTAAAATGGATGATCACGACGATCATGACGAACTGGAGGTATTTCACTATAAAGATTGTAGTCAAACTCAAGAAAAAAAATCGCCATTTGAGCTTCTAACAAAAAAAAAAAAAAACAAAAAAAAGTTTGCAATCAGCAAAACGTTTTCCGTAAAACTGAAATGGGTGCATAGAGAAGTCGAACAACGATGTTGATTGTCCGAAATGCTGCTTGAACGCCAAAAGAAGGTATAAGTTTGTCATCGAAAATGATAATAGTGATCCATTTTTTACATTTTATCGAAATCGGTTTTTTTAAAACAATAACAGTAATCTTTGCCTTACCAGTACCCTAAAGGGAAGCGTGAAAGGTCTTCGATAGAAGAGACTGGTTCTAGTTCTAACGCTTTTTATGAATGCGACCTGTCACTTTTACATGGGGTTGTCATTAGAGTGGGTCATCCATTTAGACAAAACAGACATCCATTGTCTATGAACGTGTTTAGTGTGAGTTACTACAATTTAGTATTATTTCAATACAATGTTGTATTATTTTAATAAAACAAGTCCTAGAACTAGATTTAAGAACCAAATTTTAGAAAGTCCCAAAAAATTTATCAAACCACCGGTGACGACTGTACTGTAATTCATTACTTTTTCTACCTTTTTAGTTCTTCATATACTAGTTAAATGATACGTTCTTCTTACACTGCTCATGAGTTCTTTCTTTTTGTACTTGTTCTATTTTCACAAGTCCTAGGAAAATTGACACAAATTTCCCGCAGGGTACCCAGCTGGGTGACCATTTCGGTTTTATTTTGTTAATAACTTCCTTTAATTTGCTTCAGTTAAAAAGAAATGTTTACTCCCTAAATAACCATATGTGTAGTACCAACCGGCTGGGTGTTGTTAACCGATGTACATACCTTTGGTAAGGTGAAGGTTACAATATACTTTCAAAATGTTGGCTTCACACTGGGTGTTAGAACAGTTTCAAAAAAGAAAATAATTTTACAACTGCTAATCTTATAGCACTTGAAACTAAAAAACAATAACACAAATAATTTAACGTTAAGTAGAAAGAATTTTATTTGAAAGCAATTCATCGACGGCTTAATATGCAAAACTGCTAAATCCATTTTTTAAGCAAATTGAGATTTTGATGCCGTGTGGTAAAAGTGTAGTTTTTCTTCAATTTGACTCTTGAAGTGAGTAAAAACCAACTATATTTATGGTTTTCCTCTCAAGCGGGAAACATGAAATATAAAAAGTTTTTTTTTCTATCCTATAAAATGTGCTAAAAGGGAGCTAGAAGGTTTGCATATTAGTCCTCGTCCATATTATGAAAAATTTGCAGCAGAAACTTTTTTTATTTCTCTTTTGAAATTGCATTCGTGTCCATGGGAGTATATCTTTTGTTTTGGAGCATTTAAGCATTTTGTATGGCTTTCCATTCGTCTTTCCCCTTTCATCTTCAAACTCAAATGTTTCGCAGCAAAAATGTTTAATTATATGGACGAGGACTAAAGCCGACAATATTTTTTTTTTAATTCTCTAAGCTAAGCCCGCGAAGCTCTACGCTTGTCTGCAGGAATTAGGGTCTCTGGCGGGAATTGAACCCGCAACCCCGGCGCTGATAGACTAGCTCACTACCAGATAGCCTACCGGGGCACTTGGCATTAACAATAAAAATAAATTTTATAATAATATTATTAAAACTCTTTAAATTTCTATCTTAGCTTAACCGCCCTTTCTGGTGCAGCTTAAAAGAATCAAATTAAAGAATATTTTTTAAATTTTTTTGAGCCGCATTGTTATATTACAGAAAAAATTATATATTTCATAACAATTTTCGTAAGCAAGTTTGCAGTTATAAAATGATTTTTCTTACCTATTAAACAACGCACTGTGGGACGCTTTCTTCATAGGTGGGGTTGCAACTTTTCTTGTCTCCTTTCTGTTTAAGCTGCCAAGTAGAGTTTGGCATGTAAACAAAATGACTGAATGTACTTTAGGTATAAAACATTTACATCCTTTTTGAACAAAAGCGGATGTGCTCAACATAAAATTATGTTTAACCGGAAACAACACATAAACGTGGGTGCAGAGCAGCAAAACTTAAGAGATGTTGAAATAAGTAAAAAAAGGAAAAAAAAACTGCCATCAAAAGAAATTTTTTTTTTTTTTTTTTTTTTTTTTTTGTAGAGAAATTAAGAGAATAGCTTAAAGTTTAACCCTTGTGTTAATACCCGAATACCATGGTACCCACCTAGGTATATTTACATGAAAAAAAATTATTAAGAATTACAACTTTTCAGATTATAGATTTATTTTTTTGCTCCTTTAATACTCCAACAAACTTTAACCATCGCAACATCCGCACCCGGGTACCCCGGTACCCAATACAATACAATACACTTTATAGGAGAACACAAACACGTTTTAACTGCTCAAAAAATTCTATAAACTATATTCTGTGTTATACAATAACTTAAGTTTAGTTTCGTAAAGCGTTATTATTATAAAACGGGGAAGTCTCATTTACATGTCATGTATGATAAAAAAAATGTTTAACTGTTATACTAAAAAATACTTTCCTGAATAATAAATTTGAAATTTTAGCCGTTATGCAAAATCTAATTTTAATTTAATTTTATTTCATTAAAATATTGATTATTAATTCATTATAGTATATGGGTACCCGGGTACCCCGGGTGCTAAACAATGTGGATAAAGTTGGGCTTTAACACAAGGGTTAAGAAATGTAAGTTGAAAACGAAACTAAAAAAAAAAAATTAAAAATAAATGTTACTAAGTAACCGTAAAGTATAATGCTGCATAAAGTTTTCTTAAGACTCCAAGCAGACTTTGAAATAAGTTTTCTTTTATTTTCTTATTCTTCGCTTTTTTAGTGTTTTCAAACTGCTAAGAGTTCACATAATATTTACTCCGCTTTAAATTTGATAAAAAGATTTTTAATTAAATTAAATTTTATTTTTTATGCCCATTGTCATAATATCTTATGTCGGAAGTAGTAAAAAATTACAAAGTTACTTATTGTTAACATTTTAACAGGTAATATCTATTAAAGTTAAGTTTTTAATTATTAATCAACACTTTTTCAAATTCGATTTATACAGTTTAAAGTTATTTTTGACTTTTGCATAGTTTCAGTTGTTCTAATATTTCAATATTATATTAGAACAACTGAAACTATGCTAAAGAAATCCCTGATGTTCATGTTCAAAATTCATTAAGTTTGATATGCAAATGCCTGCAACTTAAACACACACACAACAAACAACACAAACTTCTCTTCACAATACAAATAGTTTTCGACGAACTTCATCAATATATGAGTATTAGGGTGACCCTGAAAGTAGTTCGAAAATTTAAGAAAACCCGCGAATAGCGTTGTAAGTGATTACTTTTTTTATTTTGTTATCAAGAAATATAAATTTTAAAGAACATGCCAATATACTGTTAATTTTTTTTTTTTGTGGAAAAACTTTTCATATCCAAATGACAGACAAGGCGCGCTACAAGTAGATTCGATAGTGACTCCAATACTACACAACTCGTCAAAAATATGCCTTTCAATTTCCAATATGTAAAAGGAATGTAAGTAAATAATCTTTTAAAGAAATCGAAGTTGACTTAGAATAAAAGTAGCGTAATCGCATATTTTGCAAATATTCAGGACTTAATAGCATATGCGTTTTTTTTTTTTTTTTTTTTCCTTTATTCATTCCACTTGGGAACATAGGGCTTCTACAAGATTATTCCAACTTAATCTATCATTACATATAATTTTAATTTCATCAAACGTTTTATTTAATATGTTAAGTTCTTGGTTAAGTGTTCTGCGCCAAGAGTTTTTTGGACGACCGGGGCGTCGGCTGCCTTGAGGATTCCATTCTAAAGCAGTCCTCGTGATGCTGCCGTTTGGCTTTCTTAATGTGTGTCCTATCCATTTCCACTTTCTTTTTGTTATTTGGCAATTTATAGGTACCTCGTTCGTCAATCTCCAAAGATCGGCATTGGTTATTGTGTTCGGCCAAAAGATGCGACAAATTATTCGCAGGCATTTATTTATAAAGACCTGTAGTCTCTGTGCTATGACGCTTGTCATCAGCCAGGTTTCGCTACCGTACAGAAGAGTAGATTTCACACATGCGTTAAATATTCGAATCTTTGTCTTCTTCGAGATTTGGGGTGACCGCCAAGTTCTATTCAAGCGGCCAAAGGCTGATCTTGCCTTTTTCAGCCTGTTTGTCACATCTTCTTCCACGCCGCCGTCTATCGACATTATACATCCTAAGTAGCAGAATGAGTTAACATATTGTATACGTTGGTTTTGTATTAGAATGTGGTTGTTGATTGTGTTGTTGATTCGCATTGCATGTGTTTTCGAAATGTTTATCTCTAATCCAACTTCTTTTGCCAGTGTTTCCAGATCATTCACTTTGCTCTGCATGTCGGTAAAATTGTGTGACATGAGGCAAATATCGTCAGCGAAATCCAAATCATCAAGATGTCTTTGGAAGTCCCATACGATACCCCTTTTTCTCCTGCAGAGTTTTAACATGACTTCGTCTAATACAACAGCAAATAGTAGAGGAGATAGTGGGCATCCTTGTTTCACTCCAGCGTTTGTCTGAAAGGATTCACTGGTCATGCCATTATGCCGAACTTGTAGAGTTGTGTTGTCGTACATGGCTTTAATTATGTTTATCAACTTCACTGGTACCCCTTTTGCTGTTAATGCAGCCCATATTGCGCTTCGTCTTATGGAATCAAAAGCTTTTTTGAAATCAATAAAAACTAAATACAATGGTGTGCGCCATTCAACCGATTGCTCTATTATAACACGAAGAGTGTTGGTTTGGTCTACACAGTTACGATGAGGACGAAAACCAGCTTGTTCGTCTCGTAATACCTTTTCAACATGCTGCAGTCGGTTGTTTAGTATTATCGCAATAACCTTATATATTGTGTTAAGCAGTGTGATACCTCGCCAATTATCACACACAGTTAGATCGTTCTTTTTCGGTAGTTTAATTATTGTGCCTTTAGTCCAAGTACTAGGAAGTTCTTCATTGATCCAAGCCTCGCGTATATATGGGTATATTATTTCTGCAGCTATCGTTGGGTTCGTTTGCAGTATCTCTGGAGGGATACCATCTTCACCCGGCGTCTTGTTCTTTTTTATTTTTGAGATAGCGCACGTAATTTCTTCGATGCTTGGGTTTTCTGTGGTTATTGCGTTGTTGATTATTGTATGTGAATATGTGATATTCTGAGAACTTTCCGGAATTTCTTCATAAGTAATGTTACTTATTTCCTCGAAGTGTTGCTTCCATCTTCGGGTTTGTTCTTCAGTGTTTGTAAGAAGCTGACCATCAGAGTCCTTTATAGCATGGTTTCGATTCATATTTTGATTTGATAGGCGATTTATTATCTGATGTAGCTCTTTCATGTTGTTTGACCCTGCAGCTGTTTCTGCATCACTGGCGATAGATTCTAGATACTTTCTTTTATCGTTTCGGGCTGCTCTCTTTACGGCTTTTGCCACTGCGCTGTATTGTGATTTATAGTAGGGATTTTCAAGTTTTTGTTGTTTCAACCGATTTCTTTCTTGAATAAGTTTCCAGGTGTTATCGGATAACCATGATTTCCTTTCTGTCTTCTGTTTATAACCTATTTTATTTTTGGCAATATCCCTAATTTTGTTACACGTTACTTCCCAGGGAATGTTTTCTGATTGAACACACTCCCTTAGTTCTTCTCCAACTTCGTCCCTTTTCTCTTTAACTCTCAATTTGTTGACATCAAAGCGTTTGTATGTTATCTGCGGGTTTCTTTTATACATTTTTTTAAGTTTTATTCTTATTGTAGCTACCACTAACTCGTGGTCGCTGTGCAAGTCGGCACCTCTTTTGGTGCGTACATCTATTAGAGACCCTCTCCATTTGCGGCGGATACAAACGTGATCTATTTGATTACGTGTCTGACCGTCTGGGGATTCCCATGTATATTTGTGAATATTTTTGTGGGGAAAAATCGAACCACCGATCACGAGTTGGAATGTCTGACAAAATTCTATAAACCGTTCACCATTCTTGTTTCTAGTTCCCATGCCCTGTGTTCCCATGATGTGGGTTAGGCCATGGTTGTCATTGCCGATCTGGGCATTAAAGTCACCGCTTAGGATAAGTATATCACGGTTTGCTATTCTGTTAACAGTAGCTGTTAGTTGATTGTAAAATTCATCTTTTGTTAGATCGTCGGCATCCTCTGTGGGTGCATAGCATTGAACGATGCTAATGTATTTTCCAACTTTACTGAAAAACCGGGCTGTAATAATACGATCTGATATAGGATTCCATGAACTTAGAGTTGTCCTTAGCTCTTTGGATATTACAAATGCTACCCCGCTTTCTCTCCTGCTTACCTTGCCGCTATATAACACAACGTTTCCATTGGCCGATGTTATTTGACCATTTCCGCACCATCGCATTTCACTAATACCTAGAATCGCCACATTAAACCTCAACATTTCTGCCTCTACTTGTGCTAGCCTTGACGCTTCGCTAAGCGTTCTTACGTTCCATTGTCCAATTCTTATCCGTTTTCGTGTGCCAAATGTTGTCGTCGATGTGTGGGGTATTGTTATTATTTCTCCTGTAGTAGTTTCATTAATCGTTTGAGTTTCGGACAAGTGGATGATTAGTCCACTGTGTCCTATGATGGTGCTGGGGCTGCCAGCTTAAAGCCGCCATCCCGACTATGTTGAAAAATACTGAGCTTCAGCGACTATTACTATTACGATTGTCGCCTAGTTGCCTGAGACGCACTGGTGATAACATGCCATTCAGGTTACACAGTATTTTACGCCTTCTCACTTTGGCTGCCAACAGACGGGTGCCTGTATGACATTACCAGGGAACACTTGGTATAAGACCGGAAGTCGTGAGCTGCTTGGGAATTTCAAGCAGAGGAATCGCTTCTTGCTATCCCCAAGTGGATAGCAGACAGAGAGCTTTGAACCTCTGTGAAAGACCCCGTCCCCCATATGCGTTATTTAATGTTAAATCGACCAAGTGTGGGACCCGACCCACAAAAATAGAAGACTAATAATATTTTGCATGGAGGTTTATATGATAATAATAAACAAAATTTCAAGTTTTGAAAAAATTCCTTCAAAGGATTCATGTACCTCCCATACATCCTTAAAAAAAAAAACAATTCGGCAACACTTTTTATGTTGAATTGTTGAAAATTACCAAATCTATCTAAATATAATGTTAAAATTTATGTTCTTAATTTTTATTAAATTCTAGCAAGGATTTTTCAATGATACAAACGAATTAAATATTTCATAATTAAAACATTTCATACAAAAATATAAAAAAAAGAACAATTTGGTGTTCCGGAAAAAACACAATAAATGACACTTAAACTCAAAATGTGGTAAATCAATAGTAAGGGCAACGGAGCATATATTCTTTAAAAAAACTGAAAAAACGGTGCACTCAGTTTTTTTTTTTTTTAATTTAAAGTAAATATTGACGTAAATATTGACTTTCATATTTCTTGCAAAAAACAACATGCATTTTTTTACCGCTATATAATAATGCCTAATAACGGTTAAGATATTCTTGAAAATAATTTATTTAGAACTTTAATTTTTAAACACAGTACAAAGAAAATAGGATAATTTTATCGTACAGAAAAATATTTATAGCTTTTAATCTAAAGAGCTAAATTATAAAAAATAATAAATAATAAATGCGTTTTGGGCCTCTAAAGAAGCTCATATATCTCTTAGTAAGAACTAAAATGCAGTAAGTTTCTCTTTTGATTCTTAATGGCGCACACTTAGTTCATTAAACGGCATAGAAAATTGAAAAAAGTATTCACTCTGTTTTTTTATTTGTCTATCAAAAATTTTTTTTACTTTTTTTTTTAGTTACGGCAACACTTTTTTAAGATTCATCCCGAGCATTATTAATACATACTTTGAATAAAGTGTCGCCTTATATCAAAGAAGAATGTCTTTTCTAACGAATACTAATTTTAAAATTGTGATACTTCTTTAAAATAAATTTTTAATAATTGTTTTCCTACACTGAAAGAAAAATGCATATATTTAATGAATCGTTTTCATAAAAAAAATTTCACTGATTAAATGAAAATTTTCATTGTCCAAATGGAATTTCGTTGTTACAATGAAGTATTTTCGTTAAAATCGATTCATTGGATTTCGTTATTACGTTAAAAATTTTTATTGGATAAATGTTTGTTTGTCCAAGTTAAGCAAAAAATTTTAATTGGGAACAAAAAAAAAAAACAATATACAAACATAACTATATTCATAAATTAATACAAAGTTATAGTTTCCTTAAAAATATGTTTAATTGTTAATTAAAAAAATGTAAGATAAAATTATTTCTTACATCTAATTTAATATGCCATTTCAAATAGCTCTATAGTCTCAATAATTAGCAGTATAAAAATATTTCGAAAAAACATGCCTTCATAAATTTGAATTTTCATTATGACAATGAAAAATGTCATTATAGTAATGAAACAAAAACTTTCAATCCATAAATACGTACGTTTTTAGTTTTCTTTAATATGTACATACCTAAATACATATAGTATGTACTAAGTAATGAACAAATAAATGTTCTCCTTAAAAAAAAACACACCCTTATTTTAAACTGTTGTCAACCAAATGATGTATACGAAACAGCTTGTTCTCTCTTTATGTGGTCTTTTTTTATTATGCGTTAGCAATAAAAATCAACGTTGTTATTGTTGTTATGTTATGACAATTTATTCTCATATTTACGCTCTTAATTGCGCAATGGCAAAAAATATAGTTTTTTTATTCAAGGCTAGCTGGTAGTGAGCTAGTCTATCAGCGCCGAAATCGCGGGATCGATTCCCGCCAGCGACTCTGGTTAAAAAAAAAATTTTAATAAGAACAACTTTGATTAAAAAAAAAAAAAATTCAAAAAAATTAAAAATAACAAAAAAAGTCTATCAGCGCCGAGGTGCGGGAGCAATTCCCGCCAGCGACTCTGGTTAAAAAAAAAAAAGTTGAATAAGAACAACTTTGATTAAAAATAAAAAAAAAAATAAAAAATTTTTTTACTTTTTTGAAAGTATTCATCCAATGAATAACATTCATAGATCTAATGTAAGGTTTCCTTAAATACATTTTAATGAATCAGGTTTTATTGATCCAACGAAGCGCTGCATAGGTTCCTTTTTAATGCAATTTTTCATGGGATTAATGTCAAAATTCATTAGTATTCTGAATAAAATTCTTTCAGTGTAGTATATGAATTAAGTTTATTTTTTCTTGTAAAATTTGATTAAAAATCAGGACAAGTTTAGTGACCTCTAGCAGCGGCGAAACGCATTTAACATAAAAAAGGTTATTCCTACATGTAATTTATTTAGATACGAATACAGTACAGTAATTTTTTTAAATATTGGAACAACATTGTTTCACCTTATTTTTGTATATGGAACAAAGTACTGTGCGTCCTGTTGAAACCTCATATTGTCCACATCAGAGATCAGCAATGAGTAGTGAAAAAGTGAGTAGAGCTAAATCATGACTCATAAATTCTTGTACTTATACGCACTCATACTTATTCCAATGTTATTCAAGCTCATATTCACTCAGAAGTTTTATTTTACTCATCGTACTCATTCTTAGCAACATTTGTAGTGGTTGATTTTAGAACAGCGGTCACCACAAAGAGAGACAGTTAAAAATGTGTATGTAGTGGTGAGTTCATATTGTGTGCATTGAAAAACACCAATTCTAGAAAAGAGAGCAAAATAAATTTACTCTTTTGAGACAGTAACTATGTGTTTTGTTTTTGTTTTTTGTCGTTTCGTTAACCTTCGTGTTGTGTGTGTGAAATTCACGAAAAGTGCTCGGCCCCTGGGGGCATAGCGTGATGATCGTTGTTTTAGAATCTACTTAACTCATTGTGTATAGACGAAGCAAAAAACGAGGCTGCCAGATTTGTCCCCGAATTAGCAAAGTGACGATTTGGCAATTACAGTTTACTAAAGTATTTATAAAGTATTTTCCTGAAATTATAAAACAAACTGAGGTCATTTGTGAGTATGCGTATAATGTCGACGTCGCACTCATATTAATTTCTTTTGTGAGTATAAGTGTATCAGAGTAATTTAGTTTAAATTATGTCTACGCACTTATACTAACAATTTTATGAGTCAGTATGAATAGCAAAAAAACCGATTCATTGCTGATCTCTGGTCCACAGCCGTATCTTTCAATTCGGGCCATAAAAAGTTTGTTATCATCGCACGATAGATTCACAGTAACTGCCTGACCTTCCTCGTTTTAGAAAAAATACGGTCCGATTATGCCGCCAGCCCATAAACCGCACCAAACAGTCACTCTTTGTGGGTGCATTGGTTTTTCGAAAATCACCCTTGCATTATCATTCGCCCAAATGCGGCAATTCTGCTTATTGACCAATCCACTGAGGTGAAAATGTGCCTCATCACTGAAGATGATTTTATTCGAAAATTTTCATTATTAGCCTGAATAACTGTAACGCGTTGCTCAACTGTGTTAAGTTTATTAAAATTACAATAAAAAAAATCAGCCAAATAAAAAAAAGGTTTTTGACTTAGTCCGTTTTTAAAATTTAATATTTTGCAGATATTACATTTTTCCAAAATTTTTTTTTATCTTGAGTAAATTGTCTGTAGCCCCAAGTGTTCTCTTTAAAATGACATAAAAATCATCTTCATAGTTAAAGTAGTGTTTGAGATATTGAAGAAATAAGCTTAACACATTTGACTAATTCGGTGAAATTATGACAATTTGAATATGACATAAATTAAAAAAAAATTTTAAATTTTCTTTTCGTTCATATATGTTCCTTATAGGATAAAAGAAACCTTCTCATCAAATTTCATTCAAATCTAAAAGGGTCGGGTTCCACTCTTGGTCGATTTGACATGGAGTTACCCATATAACACTAAACGTTTTCACAACTTACCGATAGCTAAAGGTAGGATTTTATCGGCCGTATAAAAAGTGTTCCATTATTACAACGGGCCTAAGTATACTATTTACTGTGAAGATATATAGTGGCCCCCCTTAAACCGTTGTTGTAGTCCTAAGATATTTATTTAGCAAGAAATTTAATTTTTATACAAAAACGGGGAATTGGGGAGCCCCCTAAAACTATGCAATGCAATATTGCAAAATTTGTAAGAGTTGCCAAAAGCTGTTATGAAATTTTTCAACTAAATTTAACCGAGTAGCCATCAATAATACATGATAGAGGAATAGTAAGTAAAGTAAAATAACTATGAATATAAAACAAATTGCAAACCAAAAGGAAAATCTTTGCCAAATCTGACAGATACCTAATAAAACTAAGCACCTACAGAGATGTAGATAGAACATGGCAACACAGAAAATTGCTGACTACAAAAAAAAAAAAAAGTAAAATGGGGATAAACATATACAGCCATAAAAGCACAAATGATCTCTTTTCTGTTTGTGAGAGATTTTTTATTGCAAATGTTTGCTTTAGGGAATGTTTAAAAAGTTTCACCTGCAACATCCGTTTTAGATTTCCTTGGATGTTAGAAAAATAATAAAAAAAGAAAAAAAAAATGAATGAAAAAACATCAAAATAGCAAAAAAAAAAAAAAAATCAACAAACGGAAACTTGTACCAAAGTATACATGGGTTAGTTAGCTGGGTTATAAGGTATAAACTTTATGCTCTTACACATACAGGCACATCCTACACATGTTTGTGTTGGTGTATCTCTGTGTGTGGTATAAACATTTTATATACAAAATCTATGAGTTTGTTATGCATGTTAAAAATTGAACTTATGCTTGTGTATGTAGACAACACCAATGATTATTATTACTACTAATATCAAAAAGTGTAGTTGGAAAGTAACCAACATTAAATTCCCATTAAAACTTAAAGGTTCTGGTTTCAGATTGTGCTTTTTTTTGTGCTGCTTCTGGTTTTATTTTGTTGCCTCTTCGTTTATTTCGTGAACAAATAAATATTCAAACTTTAAATGTACTAAGGATGTGGTTTTTGCAGCTGGAAGTCTTGTTAAAACGGAACTTGCCGGTTGTTGGGCAAGTTGGTGGTATGGTGCAGCAATGCTGGTTCTACATTCAGCTCCAACTTAATAATAAAGTTTAACTTTTTTGGAGGTTTTTTTAGGGTTGTTGTTGCTATACATAATGCATATTGAGAATTTCCACAAATATTTGTCAGATTAAAAATTTTAAAGAAAATATAGTTGGTTTGTATTAAGTTGAAATTAAATAAGTTTTGGTTGCTTAGTAATAATAATGTCAAGGCACTATCTTTAAATGGTTAATAAAGCTTTAGGTCTTAGATTTTTTTTAAGGAAATGTCAAAACTTTTTTTTAATCATAAAGTGTGGTTTGACAGGGGTTTGCTAAGAATTAAGAAGAAAAATAATGCTTTTAAACTTTATGACAATGACAAGAGTAAAATTAAACATAAGATTCAAAAATCTTTGTGTAAACTTTAATCTTAAAAATATTTTTTCGTTGTTATTTCATCGGTGCCAAAAAGTACAGAATACGGGGATTAAATGCCAAAAGTACAGGTTTATAGAAAACAGTGTTGTGCTGGTACAGTTTAAATGTTTATGTTTCAAACAATTTGTTTTCTTTGTTCTGATGAAACATTACTTAGAAAAGATTCTTTGACTTATTGTTGACGTTAAAGTCATTGAAAGTAAAGCGTTATAAAGCATATCCAATTTCTCTGTTCTTTTAGTAGGCTTAGTAAGGTAGTCGTCCATTATACCACTTGAATCTCTTAATGATTTTTAACAATTTTAATTATTGTGTTTTGTTATGTGTGTATGTAGACCTTTTCACTTGTTAAATGTGTTATGTTTATATTTTTCGGCTTGAGGTCTGTTTCATAAAATAGAATAAAAATAAAATCTCTTGTTTTGTTTTAATTATTTTTTTTTATTTATTCTTCTTATTATTTTAATAGTCTTGTTAGAAGGCTGTTTTCATTCGTCTCAAAAAAATCATCTTCTTCATCTAAATCGTTTTGGTAAAAGTCTGTACTAAACATTTTTAAAAATAAATTATTCGCAAGCTCATTAGTATCAGTCTTTGTACTTTATTTTAAAAAATTGTTACTCGAAGGAAATGTACTTGAGCTAAGAAAAAATAAAAAATAGTATTTAAAACGTACCTTGTTTTTTCCATAAAAGATTAAAACTAAATCTGTGAAAAAATTTTCGATTAATCGATTATTCGACATAAATTATTCCAATTATTTGTTAATCGAAAATTAGCGGGGGGTGCTTTAAAACCATGGGAGATAAGGCCATGATGGCTTTATTGCTCAATTGAATGGGAGATAAAGCCATAATGGCCTTATTGCCCAATCATTGAGAGGTAAGGTCATATTTAAAATTTTACGTAAGGGGAGATATAGCCATATTTTTTTTTCGCAAATGACAGTTAAAGTCATATTTTTCCAGAATATTGTTACTTTACTTTAGTGTTTCCGGTAAAAGTCATTTTTTTATTCTTGTGACGCACGCAGGCGAAAACCCGTAAGCGCGGCCGCAGGCCTCCACGCAGAAAAACTTTAGTATGCGAAGGCAGATTCCAATACTTAACTTTAGTAAAAGGGAAAATCATTACCTTTTAATTATAAAAATAAGAAAACTATTAATCAATGTAAAATGCAAAAGTTCTTCAAAACTGA
Source organism: Pollenia griseotomentosa (assembly GCA_963931875.1). Lineage (NCBI taxonomy): Eukaryota > Metazoa > Arthropoda > Insecta > Diptera > Polleniidae > Pollenia > Pollenia griseotomentosa. The sequence goes on from OZ007563.1 coordinate 41,943,283, forward strand.
AATGAGAGATAAAGCCATTTTCTAAAATTACTTATGTGAGCTAAGGCCATGATGGCTTTATCTCCCATTCAAATGAACAAAAAAAATAAAAGACTTTATCTCCCTTTTGAATGAGAGATAAAGCCTTCATGGCCTTATCTCCCATGGTATTAAAGCACCCCCTCAAATTAGCAATTTTAAATTACTCGAACAGTTAATCGCCAAAAATTAATCGATAAACCAATCAACGGTAACCGTTTGAATACCCTGTTATATACTTTTTCGATTTTGACAAATTTTTCATTAATACACATCTCACTTTGAGTTTATATCGATGTTGATTTGCTTGAAATCCGAAATGCTTAAAAACAACAAAATTTCGGTAATACAAAGTACTTATAAACTTGTGGTTGCCTGATAACGGCCAAAGCTTTTACTTGTTAAACAAGGTCGGTATTATCCCAACAATTGTACTTGACAGACCCCAAGTCTCAACATCCTGAGAAGTTTTAGAAGAGTTCAAAAATAGCTGAAATAAGTTCTAAATTCGATAATAAATAAAAATAAGAACATTTTTTAAAAAAAGCTTTTCTTTACCTTAATATATTGATCAGTTGTGAACAAAAAATGAATATGAATACTAAAAACAGCGACTAAAAGTCAAAAAATAAGAACATTTCAAACCACATAAACTTTTAAATCAAAATGGAAAAAATCTCACACATCCCTTAAAGAAAAGCGTGGGGCGCCCATTCGAACCTGATTTAAAAAAAAATCACTGCCGTGAGTACATTTTAGTATTTCAGACCGAAAGAAATACAACCAATCATGTTTAAAGCTACGAATTTTCAATAATTGAGCATTTTGTTTCATAACAACGCGCCCCACGCTTTTCTTTAAGGGATGTGTGAGATTTTTTCCATTTTGATTTAAAAGTTTATGTTGTTTGAAATGTTCTTATTTTTTGACTTTTAGTCGATTTTTTTAGTATTCATATTCATTTTGTTTTATTACTTTTTAGTAACGAATAGCTTTAATTAATACATTACAATTTCCATGCTAAATAAGAAAATTTTTTTACATGTTTTGTATTTTAAATTCATATAATAAAAAAAAATTTATCTTCATATAATAAAACTTTACACTTGTGGATTAGTATTTACTGTTATGATAAATTTCGCTGTCTCTCCATCTCTTCCAATGCTTTAATATTGCACGGTTTAGACCCTGTTGCTCGATCGTAACAAACGATATATCATTGTATAGATCTCGGCGAGTACTATATTTCCTTAAAGAAGTCGCTGACGTACGAAAATAGTTTTAAATTTGAAACAAAATATTTTCAATATTTAGGGGTAAAAACTGCTGTAATTAGAAAATTTTTTTAAAATATCAAAAGTAATTTTTGGGTATACAAAATTTTAATTTAAAAGATTTTGTTATTCGTGCTTAATTCCCAGTTTTTATTCTTGATAAAAACACTTGAAATTTTTTTTTAAGGGGTAAGCTATTCCTATGCGCATTTCACTGGTTGCAATTAATGTTGGAAGAACTCCAATCAATTGTAGTAGGGAATGTAGGAGGAGATAAACTCAATGTTTATTGTTGATGTTTTTGTTTAAATTTTGATATTGTTTCAAGTAGAACTGTTGCTTTTGATTCTTATACACTTAACAGTTTTATTTGGTTTAATATCTTTAGTTTTTCTAAAATCTTTATGAATGAAGTTTCCTGATGATCTGGCCTAAGCAACCAGTGAAATGTGCTTATCCCAAAAACAATAAATTTCAAGTGTTTTTATCAAGAATAAAAACTGGGAATTAAGCACGAATAACAAAATTGTTTTAAAAATTTTTTTAGCCAGGATATAATCTATAATTTTTTTAACCGCCTTTTAGTCAACGCAAATGGATGAAACATTGCAGGCATTCATACTCCAGATGACAATACACGAATACATGGGCGTAGCCAGGATGAAATCTAGTGGGGGCAGAATTTTTTTGTAAAATGCTTTTTTTAACCGCCTTTTACTCAACGCAAATGGATGAAATATTAAAAGTAAAAGGGGGTTAAAAAAGCATTTAAAAAAATTGTGCCCCCCCTAAATTTTATCCTGGCTACGCCCATGTATTCGTGTATTGTCACCGGGAGTATGAAGGCCCGCAAAGTTTCATCCATTTGCATTAGGTAAAAGGCGGTTAAAAGCATTTTACAAAAAAAAAAAAAAAATCCTGGCCCCCCTAGATTTCATCCTGGCTACGCCCATGAATTCGAGTATTTGATTTTCCGAAGTGAAGCTAAATTAAAGCATTTAATAAAAAAAAATATTTCGAAGATTATCAAGACATAAAGAAATGCGCACTGTTTTTAACTAAATACATAAATTTTAATAACAAAAACAGATACTGGGAACGTTTTTTCATGCGTGGCTTTTCATCCTCAGCCACTCAATGTTCTATTTGAACAACGTCAACACTGAACTACCGCTATGTATTTTGGTTTCTAAACTATGCTCACCGTAGGTATAACATAACCACTACCCAGCGGTAAACTTTTGGAGGCCTTCATTTTTAATGCCTTCTGTAAGACCTTTCTAGACCTTTTTCTAGATCCAGTACTCATGCTCGCTTGCCTTCTCAGAAGGCTTATGGAAGGCCTACCTTCTCCCTTCTACATTTTGTGCGCCTTCTACGTTTGTAGCAACAAAACTGATTAACCGTAAAAAAAATAAGCACATTCTAAAGACAAAACAGCAAACACTTTAAATTAAAAATGGAAAACAAAAACAAGGAAATAAATTTAAATTAGTTTTCCTTTAATTATGAGACGAAGCGGTTATGTGTTATGTGAATGTTTTACGTGGTAACCAATAACATTTTTATTAAATAATCTGGTCTACTAAAGAAGACCTCTAATCAGGCCTGCTGACGAACGAAACGCAGAAGGCCTTGGCAGGCTAGGACATCGTGTGTAAAAAATGTATGAGTATGGAATGGGGTTGTAAGGTCTTGTGTCTGAGAAATAAGGGCTTCCAGAAGGCCTGCTTACTACTTATTTTTACCGCTTGTTGTGTGTGAGTCGGTCTTATGTATGTATGTATGAATAATATAAAAAAATGAATTAAAAAAACAATATGGAAACTTTTTTATTACTTTTCATTGCGCACAATAAACAAAAGTTTTCGAAAAACTAAAGATTTTAACATCTATTAATTATATTTGTAGAAATGCATTAATAATATTCTCAACCATCATCGTAAAGAACTTTTTAAATTTAAGTTTAACCTACTTTGAGTTCTTAAATTTCTATTCTTGTTGCAATTGTATTGATTTCAAATAAAGTACATTTGTACGTATGCAGGCACTTTGAATTGCAGTGTTTCTTTGGAACACAATATACACAAGTGAAATTTACAGTTTGTGGAGGTGTGAGTCGGTGTGGTTTAACTACATGCATTAAGTTGCTGGTGTAAAAGATCTAAAGGGATTGAAATTTCTGTGTTGTTGTAAATTTGTTTAGTTGGTTTGAAATGAAAGGTTAACACAAAGCAATGTGAATAATTTTGGGGGGCATTCTTAATAAAAATTTTGAAGGGTGTTATTTTTAAAAGGCTTTTTCTTAAAAAAGTAGCTTAAAATTTAAACAGCTACTGAAAAATAATGCTACATTTTTTAAAAAAAATTGGTTTAATGTTAATGTATATGAGTTGGCTTCAAAGATTCTGACTCAATATAAAGTTTGTTACCTATTTTCTAGTAGAATGTACCCGCTCTTTTTGCTTACAAATGCTTGGCATGCTAGACGTTTCATAAAAAAAACACACACTTCTTCATTTTATTGTTTTTTAAAAATTCCAACAAGATATTTTTTATATTTCACAGAATATTTTCTTGCTGCGAATTCTTTCACTTTATTGGTAGCAGTGGATTTAAGTAGTCATTGGTAACGTATGATCAACAAATTTATAATATTCTCTTGGAAATAAATTACTCATACGTCAGTGTCCCATTTTGTGTTCGGTTTCCAAGGAAATTTATTAAAGTTGCATGTGTTTTGCTTGGCACACGCTTAAATTTTTTCTTAAAAACGCATTCTAAGACACATGTTCTTTGTAGAAAAGAAAATTTATTAGATTGTTTTTTATCATATTTTTTTTTTTATATATTTTATGGAAAAAAATTAAGCTGTTCGTTCTCGTTTATCTTTATTAAATTTTTAAGTTTGTTTTTATGAATTTTTTAATATAAATACCAAATAAATGGCTAAATGTGTCATGATGAGAAGAATTATTTAAATCAGTAAAATTATTGAAATATGTAACTGAAAAGTATTATTTTATTTTAATTAGAAATTAAAAATGATCATAGATTTGAATGGAAAATTGGTGGGTTTTTTACAGTATTTACATATTTTGCTCAGTTATTTACTACAGAATTGAATAAAATTAAAAAAAAGAAGAAAAAACTTGGCATACTATGCCTGATTGGAAGTTATTTAACTGTTTTATATCATCATCATTATCATATACATATATTATTAGGCAAGTCGACATCTTTTGCACCCTTTTGCGCAAACACTATACATTGGAATTGAACATTGGTCATTCGAAAGATATTTTTTAGACTGCGGCAATATACATTTTATTTAAATCGGTTCAGCATTTCTGGAGTTATAGGCGTTAGAAAGCAGGGACCCAAATAACTGTTATTATTTTTTAAATATCCATTATGTTATGGAAAAAATAACTGAAAAAATATTGGTCCTGTAATAATTATTATAAATTACCCAGAAAATTATAGTTCTGCCATAAACATTATGAAAGATTATTTTTTTTTTGGTCTTTGGTAACCATTATGAAAGATTATTAATTTTTTTGGTCTTTGGTAAACATTATGAAAGATTTTTATTCTTATTGGTCTTCTATAACCATTATAAAAGATTTTTATTTTTCTGTCTTCTATAACCACACTACAGTTCGAAAATCTAAAGATATTTTTATAAAATTTCGCACACTGACTTCTATTTGCACAAGGACGAACTTTTTTTTAATGATTTTGGTAAGGATCCACAAATTTTTTGATATCTTTCTCATATTTAGTAAATAGAAACCAATTATGCCACACAATTATGGTGCTGAGTTTAAATAAAATCGCTCCAGTTTTAGGCATATTTTTCCGATTTTTTTTTATTCTATTTATATACCATTGAGTAGTCAGTGCTGTTGGTGTAGTAGCTAAGATGTGGACTCTGAAACCGATAGGACCCGGATTCGATTCCTGGCTCCAGCGTCCAAAAAAAAAATACATTTTTCAAAAAGAAATATTTATTTCTTAACATCCTCAACTATCGGTTGGCTTGAGCGAACTAATTAAAAGTAATTTCAAATGCAAATATTGCTAGTAATACAAATGTTAATAAAAATGATATGAAGCTCTTTTTAGGAATGACTTTTATGAAACTGTTTCATAGGTTCTATAAAATGCTTCATTACCTGACGATTTATTGTTTCTGTAAAGAGTTTCATTAATTCCATGAAGCTTTTCATAAACATTGACTGTAACGAAACCTGTTTCATAGATTTTATTAGGAGTGTCATTGGCTGAACTCCAACGAATTTTATCATAAAACTTGTGTGAAATTCGATATGGAAGACCGAAAAAAACAAAAGTCTTTTGTAATGGTTACAGAAGACCAAAAAAAATTTAAATCTTTTGTAATGGTTATGGAAGCCCAAAAAAAACAAAAACAAAAACAAGCTATAACGGTTATCAAAGACCAAACAAAAATATTGGTTATTTGTAACAATTATTCATAGAGCAGGTTTTAAAAATTCATGATAAATTATTATTTCAGGATTTTTTTCAAATATTGGTTATAACTGTTATGTCCCTGTTAGAAAGTGTTACTAATACATAGAAATAACTCACATATGTGTGAGCAAAAAAAATAATGTAAGCAAATATCAGTAAAACCTTTTTATTCTTTTTTTGTATTTACATCAGTGTGACTATTTTGGCATTTTTGCAGCTTAATTTAGCATTAAATTTTTTTTTTATTTTTGGGAACAATCGTGATTTTTTCAAGACGAAGTCTTGACGAAAAGAGTACGAAAAAACAGAGGAAGGCAGGCAACATTTAATAAAAAATTTAAAGTGATAATTACAGCAAATTTCGAACCACCAGAACCACTGGTTAGAGATTGATGTTTGACTGTTGGCTGGCAGGCACCGCAGTGGTGCAGAGGTTAGAACTCAAAGAATTCTGATGAAAGCATGTGGTGATTATTGAAACATGTAAATTCAACCCAGGTTCGAGTCCCAGCTCAGCCAAGAAAATGATCAATAATTTTTAATAAAAATTTCATGTTGTAAAAATTCCTTCCTTCTGTAAAAATAATTTAATGAAAATAAAATTTGATGAACTCAAGCCTATATAAAAAATAACAAAATTTTCTTAGCATTATTTTGAAAATTGGGACGAATAGTTTTTTTTGATTTTTGATTTACGGGTTCTATGGTTAAATCTAGACGTACCAGTATACCAGTATACCATTCATATAGTAGCTGCTATATAATTTATCGCCTCCAAATTTGCTATTAATTCTAACATTTCTAAGAAAGCTATGCCATTTAAAGCTTTCTTGGAGCTATGGTCAAATGTACCGATTCCAATCAAATTTGTTAAGATGATAAAGTTTCAAACAAAATATTTTTGTGCCCAATTTAATTTACATACTAATATAAAAGGATGGTTAATGGATAATACATTATATTCTGAAATGATATTTGTATTATTTTTGTTCAGCACAAACGCATAATATCCTCTCCACCTTTGATGGTGTGGGTTTAAAAACAACAACTCCAAAAAAAGTTTAAATTTACAAATTATTAAAATCTTTATGTTTCTAACTATACCCATAAAAAGTTTATTATGTGATCGTACTGATGTGTGATACCAATAATAATAATATTTGTTCAAGCCCCACCTTTTTGTGTACCGATCGACTTAGTTCGTTTGGCAGGATAGCTGGCAAACACTTGTTTTTATTTATTTATATATATACGTAATAAAAAGGTAAAGTTTGTCTCGCAAAAAAATAATTACATCTTTAGAAATTATAACATTACAAATAAAAATTTATGATCATACAATTAAAGAAATTAACTATATAGTCAAAGTATAAAAAAGATGAAAATTAAAATAGAAAAACTATTCCAGAAGCATTTCAATATTATTAATTAGATAACTTTTTAAACTTTTCTTAAAAACTGATAATCGATTCCAGTTTTATTTTTATTACACTTTAAGCTACCAGCATATTCTATTCTATGTTTAGTTTTTTCGAGTCTACATCTAGCTTCCCAAAGATTTCCACCACTTCTTGTGTTAAACACTTAACATCAACAAAATAACTGCGATAATTTCAAATTGGGTTGAATTTGCAAAATTAGTGCATTACCCCATCAATGGTTTTTTGTATTGATAACAATCCTTCTAACATCCCGTCAAAAGATTAATGCTATTTTCCAATTAGTTTCTGATTTAGACGATAACACAGTGCGGCAGGAAAAAAACCTGGGTTGCGAAACCTTTTTTCTAGTAGGTCTTGTCGAGCACAACAAGACTATGTCCTTAAAATTTTGCAAACACCTCCAAAATTTCGAGTTACGGGTAAAAAACCGGATTTTCGTACCTTTTGCACTTATTTGCCAATAACTTTTTTCAATATCCACCGATTTCAAATTTCTCAGCGGATTTAGAAAGAAGAAACTGATGCCTTTCAAAAAAAAAAAAAAAAATAATCTGAGAATTTTTTATTTCTATAAAAAAATATTTGAATCTACCTCATTATTTAAAATTTTTTTTTTATAAAAAGTAACTTATAAAAAAACATAATTCTTAGATTATTTTATCGTATCCCAGGTTTTTCGGTTTAATTCTTTTCTGTTACACTGTGTAATTGACTTTTTACGTTTGAACTTTTATATTGGTTTTTTTTCATACTTACATCACAAGGCACAACAATTACAACTAACTTTGAATTTCGATCAAATTATGTATTAAAATCATTATTTTTTTCAATTACGCATGGATGTGTGGGTATTAGAAAATCCATAAGCAGTAGTGCGATTCACTAACTTTTAACGATCCGACAATTGTTATATTTGTCTACATAAATATTCGCTTGCAGTAACGATAGTGTGATTCAGTAACTTATTTTTAACGATTGTTTACAGCTGTTTTTTTGTAACATCTCTGTCTACAAAATGTTAAAAAAAAACGAAAAGCACAAAAGAGAATAAAAAAAAAACAAATGAAATTGTTATTAACCCACCGTGTTACACATGTTTTTTATTCAAAATGCATTGAAAAAGGTCTGGCCAGACTCATGAGTAAGACGAAGGGTTAATTTGTGGTTTTTATATATTTTTTGTGAACTTTACATTTAGAATTTTGTTTTTGTTCTTAATTTGCTTTTTTTTGTAAATTTTAAATTTAAGATTTTGTTTTTGTTCATACATTTACATATGAATATATCTTTGTATGTATGTAAGCTATTTTAAACATAAAATACATTTTATCGATTAAATAAACACAATCTAATTATTGTCGCTAAAATAACGACAAAACAATTGCTTAAGTTAACAGCTGACTTTAAACGACAGCGAATATCGTTAAAAATGTTACTGAATACCATATTCGATAAAATTTCGTTATATTTATTTTATCGATACGATTATCGTTAAAAAAGTTAGTGAATCGCGCTACAGGGCTAAAATATAATAATGTAGACGAGTTTTATATTTTTGGTTTAATTGAATATAACAAATCGTTCTAAAGTTATGCCGATAAATGTCGTTCAAGTGCGTTAATTTTTAAGATAACGGTGTATCCCGCGAACTAGAGCTAATTTAGACAAACGGAGTCGAGCTCAGCATCATAAAGAATCTAAAAACTTTTAATTTAATGGGTGATATTTTAAGCGTAGTTTTTTAAAGATCTTATTAAACACTCAAATTTGCATCATATATTAAAAATTTTTATTGGAATCGATTAATAGGTCTTAGCCCATTTACTTCTTAAAAATAACTTCATGTAAATGTTGCCCACGACTCCAGGTCCAATGGTCCATTCGTAAGGTCCAATTTTGCACCACATTTTCGAGCATTTCGGCCTGTATTCCATGAATAACACGTGTTATGTTATACTCTTAAGCTGTGTTCACATTGTGTGTATTTGTCATATGGAATGTCACTTTTCTACACACATGTAATTTCATGTGTATGTCAAAATTTATGTTTTACATATGGTTTGTAATTTACACGTTCACATGTCGGTATGTAAAGAACACTTGACATAACCTATCAAAAAAAAAACAATCTTAAAACAGCTGAGTGTATAAAAATTTAATTTGTGCTAAAAAAATTTTATTTTAATATGGAACGAAAGGTTGATCAAATAGTCATCATCTGCTCCGGCCCCACTTCTTTTTTCTTTTGCTTTTGCAATTTCTCGGCTATATTGACCGCGCAAGTATGTAATTTTATTCTGGAAATATATTGCATTACATTTATTACAAACAACAATTGCCCAATGCCTTACCTTAACTTCATTAGGCCCAATAGATGAATTGAAAATTTTTAACTTGTCAGCCATATCATTGAGCGCTGCGTACCTGGCATGCTTATTGTGGTAGAACTTATTCCGCGGGTTATACAAGCATTCCTTCTCTTGCCACATATCTATTAACTGTAGTACCGATTCTTTACACCAGTCCAACTGGAAAAACATACAAATAAATATGAAAATTATCATAAAAAAAATACATATGTACTTACTTTTGTTAATTCCTTTTCAATTTTTCCCTCCATTTGCAATAATAAAATTGGTTATTTTTTATTTACTATATTATAATTATTAAGAATTGAGCACGACAAACAAAATCTTGTTAATTGATTATAATTTATATTTATTAAAATTTCAATTCATTTTTGCCGCCACAAAATTTTGTTAACAAAAAACAGCTGATGTCAGATGGTTTGTCACTTGAAAATAGAACTCGTTCTAAATAAAAAATGTCATGTGTACTGCACACAGAGAAATAACACATGATATTGTTTGGAGGGGTTCAGACGATATGTACAAATTTAACATGTGAAAAAGTGACATTCCACATGACAAATACACATAATGTGAACACAGCTTTAGGCTTCAATCATGTTTGGCTTGTCCACATAGACAAACGACTTCACATAACCCCACAATAAATAGTAAACTGGCGTCAAATCACATGATCTTGGCGGCTAACTCACAGGGCCTTTTCAAGAGATAAGCTGCTCACCGAATTCATCCTTCTATATGTCCATTGTTTTACGAGATGTGTGGCATGTGGCACCGTCCTGTTGAAACCACATATCAACCAAGTCCAACTCAGCAAATTGGGGCAAAAAAAGTCGCGTATCATGGCTCGATATCGTTCGCCGTCGACGGTAACGTTTCTTCCACGGTCGTATTTTAAGAAAAATGGACCGATGATGCCACCAGCCCATAAACCACACCAAACTTTCGTTTTTTCGAGATGCATTGGTAACTCTTTTACTGCATGTGGCTGTTCTTCACCCCGGATGCGACAGTTTGCTTGTTTACGTATCCATTTAGCCAGAAATGAGCCTCATCCCTGAACACAATTTTTCGATAAAACAGTGGATTTCCATCGAGCTGAATTTTGATAATAAATTTCAACGATTTGCAGTCGTTGCTCGTTTTTGAGTTTCTCCATGATGAAATGGCAGAGTATACTGAACACTTTTCACTTTCACGGATGTAGTTTGGACACAATTACCAAGCAGTGCTGCCAGCCCAAAAACTAAATTCATTAAAAATCACTCTTTAGTTATTGGGCAACAAAAAGTGTGTTCCCTTGTGTTATTCAACAAACTTATATTAATATTACAATAATTATAATTATAATTATAATTATAATTATAATTATAATTATAATTATAATTATAATTATAATTATAATTATAATTATAATTATAATTATAATTATAATATAATATATTTATTAAAATTATGATTCATTTATTTCACGTAGATTATAATTTGAGTGTTCAATCTTTATTGAACAATACTAATTATACATTTTTGGTAACCAACTGCCTTTTTTACCTTATTTTTGCCAATCGTAGTTAATATTCAAAGTAAATTGTCAAATGAAGATTTTGATTTATCTCTGGCTTCAAATGATTTCTAGGTCACTGCAAATCAAAATATTTTCATTTTAAATAATCTTTTAAAAGTGCCAAAACTAAAATGTATGTATAAATATTTAAAAATGATTTTTAACAATTATGTCGACAATACATTGCAATGATATGAAGTGTAATGCCAATTGGTATTTAAATATTTTCCTATTAGAATAAAAAAATTGTTTTTGAAAGGCTTTAACAACAAAACCATTTTGAATAACAAACAAGAGAAAAAATAATAATTTTTTTTTTTCACATACACAAGAGAACAATGCAATAATAATAATAATAATTTCAGACACAATAAACATACACACAAATATATATATAAGCACAAACAAATATTTTAATACGCATACTTCTACATAGGCATGTTTATTGTTATTGTGATACATAAAAAAGGGTAGCAAAAAAGTTTTGAAGAAATTTTTAATGTAAAATTTATCCAGCGCTAAAATTTTGTTTCTAATGAACTAGATGAAATAGGAATCCAGCGATGGAAAATGTAGTACTATTGCATTTTTTTCCTACTTCTTAAGGTAGAAAATACAGCAAATACTTCCACGACTTTAAAAGCAGCTTTTTTGAATTACACACTTTATAACAAGTATTGTAAATAGGAAATATCTTAAGACCGATTTTATATATACATTTTGTTTTAAAATTTGTTTAATTTCTAATAAAAACTAAAAAGATATTTAATGAAGAAGTCGGACATTCAGCGGTTTGCTCTTAATCAAATAATAGTCTATCTGCGGGTAATCAAAACGCAGAACTATAACGCGTACCATTTAAAAATTTTTTCTTTATAAACACACACTGTTGGTTTTAACAATAAATGTTTGCTCATTTAGAGAATGTTTTTTAAAGCAAACATAAATTATGATTTTAAATGTGTAGTTGAAAATATATACATTATAGTAGCAAACGTTTCATATAATTAATATGTTTAGCTAGTTCAGAGTAACTTTTTAGGTGTGAAACACCATGTAATATTATTGTAGTGATTTTAAAATGTTTAGGACAAAAAATATTTTTTCAAGTTATATTAGGAGCCAAGGCGAATTCATACAAGGTGGTCTTATTTTGAAAACGTTTTACAACACTCTAAAAAATTTTTACGTTGTGTCAAAAATTTAAGCAAATATTTCATTTTGTTTTTAATTTCAAATTGTGGGTTTTGAAATGTAATAACTTAAAAAAGTTTTAAATTTCATAATTTTTAGCAAAAATTATAGAATTTAGTAAGGATTCCCCAGAACCACTAGAACGGTATACCATTTTGACACAAGGTTAGTTATCAGCTGTTGCTTACGTAGCAAGATAAGTTCACCTGGTGTAAATTCGCCTTGATTAGGAACTAACTATGTATAATAAATTTATTAGGGTAAACGTTTTAGCCAAATATGAACAAAAATGATCGTAGTGACCACTCAGTAATCATGTTTTTCTCTGCAAAAAAATCCCATTCAATAAACAGCATCATTTGTGTTCATGCAATCAAACTTTCTCAGCCACACACATTGGTGTTGTTTTAAAATTCATTCAAGTCATGCACAGCGTATTGGCTTTGCCATTCATACCATGTATAGCTTCGTTCGTCAATTATTGCTTTGGTAAAAAACACATACAATGAAAAAAATACACAAAAATCATTGCTCTGATGCCTATTTAGCAGTTGCTATGTATGTTATAAGTAGGGCAACCAAAAATAAGCACTAAAAAAACAGTTTTAAGCTCTTAAAAAAAGCGTTTAAAAACATGAAAATAAGCTGTTAAAATAAAAAAAAAAAGCAATTAAAATTTATGGTTTATTTTCCACTTTATTCGTTGAATGCGTTGTTACAGTAAATTATAAATTGATGCGATAAATTTTCGAAAAGAAACCCCTGTCTATTTGAAGTCAGCACGCTTCTGTACATAGAAAAAGTTCTTTCTACGTCTACAGATGTTAAGGGAGCATATTTAAAATTGAGTATTTGCTCTGAGGTATATTTTATACGATTGAACTCGCAATGCCGCTTGCCTCCCAGTATATCCACAATATCTTTTAGTACCGAAAATCCTTCATTTTTTAATAAAACAGATTCAAATTTTTTATTCACTTTGTCGCCTATATCCCCTGGAACACCGGAAATTTTTCTTACGGTGTCCATAACTATCTTCACTTGGAAAACCAATGAAAGATTTTTTGTTTCCAATTTGGTTACTACTTCGTGTAAAAACCCAAAATTTACAGAAATGAACAATATTTGGTTGCGCAAATTATTTTCATTCATTAAAGCCTGGCATATACGCACTGCTGAAGAATCTGTAGAGTTTAAATTTGAAAAAATTTCTACGAAATTATCAAAATATTTGGCATAATAATTTACAGCCATTATCCACGTCCCCCATCGAGTTATCACTGGTTGTGGAGGTAGTGGTATATCTGGTGCTGTTTCTCGTAAGATTTGAACCCTTGCAGGAGATTTAAGGAACGTTTTTTTAGCATTTGAAATAAATTTGTCTACATTTGAGTAGTATTCTCTTATATGTTCACAAACTCTGTGAACTCCATGTGCAAGACAGGTTACGTGAGTTATATGTGGGTAAAATACAGCAATGGCTTTTGCAGCTTTCACCATATATGGTGCGGCATCACTTACAAAAAGAAAAATTTTCTGTTTATCTAGGTCAAATTCTTTCATTGAATCATCAAACAAACGTGCAATAGTGGAATGACTGACTTTTTCTAATACAGCTGTTTTTATTAAAAATCTTTTTTCTGAAATATTTTCATCCACATGCAGTATACCCACAACAACGTTTGCCACAAATCTGTTCGACGCATCGGTGGTCTCGTCTATAGAGACCCAAATAAAATGTTTTTGTATTTCTTCCTTTATTTTGTTAACTGTAGATTCATAAACTATTTTTGTATATTTGTTTCGAAGAGACGATTCAGATGGAATATGGAATGATGTATAGTTTTGAAGATAATGTTGTACTTTTAAATGTCGAATTTTGTATAATGGTATATCTGCTGATACAAAGGCTTCACAGAGATCAATGCAAAATTTATCGGCGGCCGATGAACTTGTAGAACTTTGTAGAAAAGTTTGTTGTAAATTTTTTTTTGATTCTCTTTCTTTAAGATCTTTGTGCTTTTTTGAATCCAGGTGTTGTTTTATGTTGTAATTTTTATCAACAGATAAAGGTTTTGAGCACACGTTACACACTAAAGCTGATCCATCAGTTTTTAAATCTGGATACTGTTTGACTAGCTTGCTCAAGTAAACCGATTTGCTTTCCTTGACTTTAGGCATTTTCTAAATAATAAAACAATAAACCAATTTTAACAAAGGTTTTAATAAATTAAAAAAAATTTATACTTACATCCAAAACGCAGAGGCTATGAAGGTAATTTTATCTGTTTTTAAACTAAGACAACTTTAAAAAGTTTTAAAAATGTTATGCTTTCAACAATTCAATGAAATTTTTAAAATGTAAATTTGTTGACAGTAAAAACTTGGCTACTTTGATTTAAACGTTTTTTTTTCAACCAGAGTTGTAGCAGCACAAAAAGTAAGGCGATTTCATGAATTCGCCTTGACAAAAAGGTGAATTTGTTAGTACAAATAAAAAAAGTTGCCACATCAAAAAAAAAAAAAAAAAACAACGATTTTTGCAAAAATTTATTAAATAATTTTTTTTTCGTATGAAAAAAATGAAAAATTATCTTAAAATGACAAAATAAGTAAAAAAAAGCCGATATCGCAAAAATAACTAAAAAAAGCCGATATTGCCAAAATAAGCAAAAAAAAGCCCTAACAAATATAGCTCATTTTCTTTGTTTTTTTATGATCGGAATTTCTGTTCAATCAAAATCTTTCTATCTTGTAAACAAAAAAAAAAGCAATTGCTTATTTTTGGTTGCCCTAGTTATAAGTATTAAAGTTTTGTCATATGCTGGATACGAAAGAAAAAAAAATTAAATGAAACTAAACGCACATAGGAACAAACAATTTCCATAGAAACAAGAAGACTGTTTTTTTTTATCATTTCTTAAAAAGTATTGTTGCTTGTTTCGCTTTTAAAACTACCCTGCAAATTATAGGACTAGTCCAAACACGCATGTAAAATTTAGCCCACAAGGGACTAGGACTTGTCCAAAAGTAACCCAAACGTATGGAAAAACATGGTCTATTTAACATTACGATGTCCTAGGGCAGGACCATATAACCCAGCTTTGGATTACAAAGGAGTAGTATTAAAACTACTCCATAATATACTCAAGAGGATAAGTTTTGAAGTCGCTTAAAAATGAACAGATGTCGTTAAAAAACGAAGACATGTCGTCTCACTACAAACACTTTTTAACAATGACATGGTCCATGCTTGCATTGCATCGGACTAGTCCAAAAAGTAGTCAATTTGATCAAAATTCGGTGGTCCAATATTATTTGCAGGGTAAACACAAAAACGAATTGGACACAATAACTAGCTTATTTGAACTTATGCCTACAACAATCATATTAACAAAGCGACTCGTACGCATACCAATTTACAATCGTCTTTGTCTCATCGAGTGGGCAATGACTACTTGAATGCAAAAGCATAAAAATGTCTGTCATTTGACTTTGTGCAATTGTGTTACTGCGTGCGCAACAATAAATGCAAACAAAGCACTTTCAATAAAAATCTCACACATCCACAAATCAAATGTGTACAAAACGATGACAAAATTACCAACGTTGAACTTTGTTTTGCAGGCATAGAGTTAATGTAAATTATAGCGTATGAATAAATCAAGAAAAATAGTGATTTTTGCAGTTCAAATCGAACAAAGAGAAAGCAATGGCAGAACTGCAGTACATATAACCCCAAAGTATCCACCGTCGCGGACGCCTAAGAACATCCTGCCGTGCTGCAACAATACATGAACTGACTGAAGTCGCTAATTTTATCTTATTAGAAGTAAGAGAATAGCGAAAAACCAAAAACCATTATTAGTGTGAAAACTTTCTTTTATTAAAAAAAAAAAAGTTTTGTTATTACCAAATGGGTAAAAAAGCAATTGTTTTGGTTGCGTCTAGCTGCAATTTAAGCCGAACTTTTTGTCATACCCTATAAAACAATTTCTTGCTCTATATAGCAATTTTATAGGAATAATATTATGAGTTTATGATTTTTATTATAATTTTGACACTTGTTCATTACGATTTGTTCATATAAACTATGAACATAAACCACAAAAGCAATACAAGCTCTGTTTCCATTTCGAACTAAATAAATGGGAAAAGTGTGAAAACCACAATAAGCAAATTAAAAGTTTATAAAATATTTTTTTTTATTTTTTAATAAAAAAATGTGAATATATTTTGAAATAAACAAAATAAAGAACAACACAAAATACTGATGTATTAATTTTTTTTTTACGAGTATTCGAATACAAACTAACAAAGCATTTGTTTATATAAAATAAAATAGTAGTTATATTAAAATTTATATGTCTAGGGTATTGTATTTTTATACGAAAGTAATCTGTATACAATATCATATACTTATGTTTTACTTATACAAATGCTTGTGTATTTATATACATACATATACTCCAATATAACTCTTACAGCTGGACAGCTACCATATGCTGACAGTTTTCCTAGTCCCATCGTTTTCTTAAATTCCTCTTGACACATTAAAATCAATAATCTCTTAGGCAGACATCTCCCGACACAGGACTTAATTGCGTTGACGGTCAGTTTCCGCCTATGTAAGCTTTTACTGTATTTATCTTATTATATTGTATATTTAATATACTTTATAAAACATTTATGCAATATATATTCAATAATATTATAAAGAAATGGCAAAAAAAATAAAGAGTCCATTAAAAGGATGGTTTCTTAAAGTAACAAAACGAATAGAAGAAAAAAATTAGAAAAGATCCAACAAAAAAAGATGCTGAGCAATGACTTTGAGTGACAATAAAACCATTGACAATGTAACAAAAGAAGATAAAAACAAACAGAAGGAAAATATAAAGAAGATGTATATCGTTCTTTTACTTCAATAGTGTCATAACTGCAAAAAATTTATTTTTTAGTAGAGCCGTATAATGTTGTTTATCAAAAATAGCAAAATAACAAAAATATCTTTCTGACACAAAATTTACCGTTTATTTAAACAAATTTATGACGACCCTTGCAAAAACTGAGATTGTTATTACTAAAAAAAATAAACCCGTATTGACAAGTAGAATAACGGCACATTTTTATCACAAGTTGTAGATTTCCAACGATTCAGAAAGATTTTTTTTAAAAAATATCCACTTTGATATTGCGCACATTTCTGCATACTTTGCTAAAAAGCTGTGCTTTTCGAGTTATGACACTTTTGAAGTAGATGAGCGGTATGTATTTGGTGTGATATAACATTGTGTAGGAGAATAAGTTTGAGTTTATGCAATAAACACTTTGAAGAGTGTTCCTCAGTAAAAACGCTAAACCAATTTTAATAAAACCTTTTACCAAATTTATCATAAAGAGAAAAAGTACACCGAAAGAAAAACACTCGGTGCTAAAAAATTCAAGTACGAATAACACTAAAACTTACTTAAAACAATACTAAATGGGACTACATTCGAAAATCTTTTGGAAAGATTTTGATTTAATTTGATAGCGATTATAAGAAATAAAATTTTACGAATTTTTTTCTGATAAGCGAGTTTTTCGTTAATGCATTTATTTCGGATTATACAACCACAAAAAAAAAAGATTATTTTTAGGTTTTAAAGTTAAATAAGCAGCAATAGTTCCCATATTCGATTTTTTTAAATTGCTTAGTTAAATACATCAACTTTTTAAAGTAGAATGATTACGGAAACCATATTGACCATGCTGCTGGTGACTTATAATTGAGAATTCTTCTGTAAACAAAGGGCGGAATATAACAAAAGTGATATAAACATGTGTAACGAGTAAGTAAAAAAATAATTTTCTCTCTGGTTTTGTGGCGTAAGAGTTTAGATTAAAATCAATCTAATCTCACTTTCGGATTATTTCAAGTTCGAATCGAGATTAAACCGACTTAGAAATTTTTGTATCAAGCACAGTTTGCGATCTTTTTGTACTTGATTCAGGATCCGTACTTACTTGATTTAATTATGGATGGATTGATTTGTTTTTTTTTTTTTTCGGTGTAGCAGATATAGATAAGATGGTGAAATTTGGTCCAATTTAGCTTCATATGGCCAGAAATTTACCATGGATCCAATATAAATTTCCCTCTCGAAAATAATTATAGTTCCTCTTAAAATTTACCAATCATGATATTTTACTCAAATTTGCTAAAATTTAGTTTTATATGACTAGAAATATTTATAAAGATTAATTATTATTTTATAGATTCTACATAGGGCCCACGCGTAAAATTTTCTTCCTTTCGGTGGAGATTATCAAAAATTCGGCACAGCCGAATACAAAACTCTTTCTTGTTTTAGGCAGATCTGTTTTTTTATTGAAAGATATTGAAAAAGACATGAAGTTCTTGCCATACATTCTTTTAATCGGTTTTTTCTTTTAAAAGATGTTCTTAAATCCGTTAGGATGCCAGGCGGGAAATCTTGTTACCGAAACTCCCAGGATTTTTAGAGTTGACAATAGCCAGATTAACGTATTTTTTTTTTAATTAAAATTTTGAAATTAATAAAATCTTAAAAATTTATTTATTTTTTTAAAAATATTAACCTAGAGACAAATATTAATTTAACGAGAATCTTCTTAAAAAAAATAACGAATTTTATTTTTGCATGCAGATTGAAGAAGAACAAGTAACTTCCTCATATTAATTCCCAAAATTTAAAAAAAAAAATCTTTAATTTTTTTAACAAAAACCAAAAGTTACAAATAAGTTAAAATTTGTCTTAAAAAATCAGACATTTTTTAACTTTCTATGTGAATTTTTTAATTCCTACCTGGTTGTAATGTTTAGCAACTATTTAAATACTAAATTTTGACGAGTTGTTTGCATTCACATATGCAAATTTGTTTCAGTAAATATAATTAAAATAATTAATCCTTCTGGCGACTAACCATTATGTGGGAAATGTAAATTTTGTTAAAAATATTTTTGGTGCTATTACCACTGCGAATATTTCCTATTAAACCAGTCTTATTTAGAAACTGGTCGCCGGACTCAAGAGTTTGCCGAAAAATTACTTTGCTTAAAAGAATTTTCTATGAAGCCTCATTCCCTAACGAAATATTTTAATAGAATTCTGGGCAATTATGTACAACGCAAAAAGATTCTCTTTGAACTGCATATTTAAATGTCTCTTTTGTTTTTGTTACCCATTTTTCAGCTTTTCTTGTGAAACAAAAATTCAATACGAATTTAAGGAATCCACCTTTTCCCCTATCAAAGATTCTATAAAAATTGCAAATTATACAAAAAACCCCAATGTAACCATTTGTCATTCTTGTCCTTTATTCCACTTCATTCTCTACATGTTTGTGTGAGTAAATATTGTTACAAGTTTAAAAAATACATAAATAAATAAATAAAATCATCTAATAGTACTTGTATATGTTTGAGTTGCTCCGAGTGAAAAAGTGTTGGAGAGTGAATATGCTTGTGTGTGTACACTTTATGAAGGACTTAAAAAGTACGTATGCATGTGAATGTTTAACACTTGTTGACTTTGTCTTCCATTATGTTTTGAAATAGAAAATAGAAAATAGGAGGAAAAAATTAAACCGAGAAACCACAGCCACAGTGCAGCTAAACAAATAAAACATCAACACACACTTAAAATATTTTTATAAAAGACGAACTAAGTAACCTTTTCGGACGAGTATGTAAGTAGTTTGGCTTGAGCAATGTACAGCAAAGCTTGAAAGAGGAAAGTTTCAATAACAAACACAATAGTGCAATTTTATATGAGAGGGTCATCAACATTGTTTTTTCCTGTTTCAGTTTTCTGATTCTGTTTATCTGTCATGTAGTTATCAACACTTCAAAATAATACAATACCACTCGAACGAGTACAAAACAATGATGATTATCCGAGAGTAAGAAAAACAGCAAACTATATCTTTTGGTTTTTTGTTTGTTTCTTTAAGAATCATGATGAAAATAGCAAAAAACGAAAAGAAATCATTTCTCTTTGTTAGCAGAATAAAATCTTAATTAAAATCAAAAATCCATACAACAATCATTCAACAAAAGTCTAATCTTTTAAGCAAAAAACGAACGACCACCTTTCATTTCCAAGTAATCATAATTATTGTATTCAAGCAATGAGCTGGGGTTGCAGAACATGTTTTTCTGGGTTCTAATAAACCCAATGGCATACGGACAATAACGTTATTAAAACACAAAACAAGAGAAAAAACCAATTTATCATTAAAAGAAAAAATCCTTCAAATTGACTTGAGACGACTCAAGGCTCCAAAAAAGTAAACGAAATAAAACAAGCATTTGCTAGAAATGAATGAATATTTGGTATATGAAACGAATGAGAGAGAGAAAAAAAAACACAGAGGCAAGCGAACGAACGTATGAATTATTGTAGAATTTATGCAGTGCAGAAGAATGATTTTCGAGTGCTGTTGTCATTCTCATCCTAGAAAAAAATTATAAGTATCAAACGTTGATAACAATTTGTTGTTTAAAGAGGCGAACTTAAAAATCTTCTTAGAAAAAAAAATGTGGTTGGAAAAAATCGGAAAATAAGTTAGGCACATGTTGAGGTCGGTTTTATATTTCTTTTACGTTTTTTCGATCGCAGTTATGTTATACGAAAACGATTTTAGAGTTTGATCCGATTTTGGAAAAATGTCCTAATCACAGAGTACACAGTAGATGATATGAGACCAAAGATATATTGTTTTATAGCTGCTTTTTTTTTAATTTTTTTTTTTTGCATTATGAACACAAATTTATTAAATTGTGATTTATTTTCAAAACTTTTTTGAATAAAAAACTTGAAAGCTGGGCAGTGTAGTCGGAGTTGAGGTTTTTGTACCGTAGGCGGAGTCGAAGTACCCACAAAAACTCGCGACTCTGCTTCGAACATTTTTCGGCATGAACAATTTTCTAATTTTTTTCAAAATAAAAAAATTTTAATAGGGCCTGCTTTAAAAATTTTAAAGTCAGAAAACAAGGATCAGTCTTCTTTACTTATGTTAATAACTATATTAAATCTCAATGCGGCACGTGTTAGAAATTTAAATTTAAATTATACAAGTTAGAGTGGTATATTCGGCTGTGCAGAATATTTGATACAATTCACCGACTGTTAGTTTATTGAAATGGTGCAATTTGTTATAGCTTTTTATAGTTTTAAAGCGGATTTCAGAACGCTTCTCAATATGGGACATAAAAAATATTATTTTTAAAAAAACTTTTTTTCTTCAAAAGTGCCAAAATTTTTAAAAAATACGCAAAAAAATATTTGAATTTTTTTTTTTTTTTTTTTTTTTTTTGTATTTTTGTATTTTATTATTAACAATTGCCTTTCTAAAGCAGCTTTAGAATCAGATGAGTTATTAGATATACATATTTGTTGAAACTCAATATACTTATCTAGTGAAATATAACATAAATGAAACATTAATAAAATTTAAAATATAACATAAATGAACATTTATAACTAGGGCAACCAAAAATAAGCAATTGCTTTTTTTTTGTTTACAAGATAGAAAGATTTTGATTGAACAGAAATTCCGATCATAAAAAAACAAAGAAAATGAGCTATATTTGTTAGGGCTTTTTTTTGCTTATTTTGGCAATATTGTCTTTTTTTTAGTTATTTTTGCGATATCGGCTTTTTTTTTACTTATTTTGTCATTTTAAGATAATTTTTCATTTTTTTCATACGAAAAAAAAAATTATTTAATAAATATTTGCAAAAATCGTTATGTTTTTTTTTTTTTTTTGATGTGGCAACTTTTTTTATTTGTTTCATTTATTTTATTTCATGAAATCGCCTTACTTTTTGTGCTGCTACAACTCTGGTTGAAAAAAAAACGTTTAAATCAAAGTAGCCAAGTTTTTACTGTCAACAAATTTACATTTTAAAAATTTCATTGAATTGTTGAAAGCATAACATTTTTAAAACTTTTTAAAGTTGTCTTAGTTTAAAAACAGATAAAATTACCTTCATAGCCTCTGCGTTTTGGATGTAAGTATAAATTTTTTTTAATTTATTAAAACCTTTGTTAAAATTGGTTTATTGTTTTATTATTTAGAAAATGCCTAAAGTCAAGGAAAGCAAATCGGTTTACTTGAGCAAGCTAGTCAAACAGTATCCAGATTTAAAAACTGATGGATCAGCTTTAGTGTGTAACGTGTGCTCAAAACCTTTATCTGTTGATAAAAATTACAACATAAAACAACACCTGGATTCAAAAAAGCACAAAGATCTAAAAGAAAGAGAATCAAAAAAAATTTACAACAAACTTTTCTACAAAGTTCTACAAGTTCATCGGCCGCCGATAAATTTTGCATTGATCTCTGTGAAGCCTTTATATCAGCAGATATACCATTATACAAAATTCGACATTTAAAAGTACAACATTATCTTCAAAACTATACATCATTCCATATTCCATCTGAATCGTCTCTTCGAAACAAATATACAAAAATAGTTTATGAATCTACAGTTAACAAAATAAAGGAAGAAATACAAAAACATTTTATTTGGGTCTCTATAGACGAGACCACCGATGCGTCGAACAGATTTGTGGCAAACGTTGTTGTGGGTATACTGCATGTGGATGAAAATATTTCAGAAAAAAGATTTTTAATAAAAACAGCTGTATTAGAAAAAGTCAGTCATTCCACTATTGCACGTTTGTTTGATGATTCAATGAAAGAATTTGACCTAGATAAACAGAAAATTTTTCTTTTTGTAAGTGATGCCGCACCATATATGGTGAAAGCTGCAAAAGCCATTGCTGTATTTTACCCACATATAACTCACGTAACCTGTCTTGCACATGGAGTTCACAGAGTTTGTGAACATATAAGAGAATACTACTCAAATGTAGACAAATTTATTTCAAATGCTAAAAAAACGTTCCTTAAATCTCCTGCAAGGGTTCAAATCTTACGAGAAACAGCACCAGATATACCACTACCTCCACAACCAGTGATAACTCGATGGGGGACGTGGATAATGGCTGTAAATTATTATGCCAAATATTTTGATAATTTCGTAGAAATTTTTTCAAATTTAAACTCTACAGATTCTTCAGCAGTGCGTATATGCCAGGCTTTAATGAATGAAAATAATTTGCGCAACCAAATATTGTTCATTTCTGTAAATTTTGGGTTTTTACACGAAGTAGTAACCAAATTGGAAACAAAAAATCTTTCATTGGTTTCCCAAGTGAATATAGTTATGGACACCGTAAGAAAAATTTCCGGTGTTCCAGGGGATATAGGCGACAAAGTGAATAAAAAATTTGAATCTGTTTTATTAAAAAATGAAGGATTTTCGGTACTAAAAGATATTGTGGATATACTGGGAGGCAAGCGGCATTGCGAGTTCAATCGTATAAAATATACCTCAGAGCAAATACTCAATTTTAAATATGCTCCCTTAACATCTGTAGACGTAGAAAGAACTTTTTCTATGTACAAAAGCGTGCTGACTTCAAATAGACAGGGGTTTCTTTTCGAAAATTTATCGCATCAATTTATAATTTACTGTAACAACGCATTCAACGAATAAAGTGGAAAATAAACCATAAATTTTAATTGCTTTTTTTTTATTTTAACAGCTTATTTTCATGTTTTTAAACGCTTTTTTTAAGAGCTTAAAACTGTTTTTTTAGTGCTTATTTTTGGTTGCCCTATTTATAACATTTTAAATTTGAAGTACCATGTAGAAAAAAAATAATAAAAAAAAAAAAGAAAAATTGGTTAAAAGATGCGCTGTTTCTATATGTAGAGGTAATAATGCTATTATTTCTTGCAGATGCTGTAAATGTTAGCTTTTTGTATAGGTAGCTGGGTTCCTTAAGGCGCCCGTACATGACATGTTTTTGTCATCTGACATGTCAAATTTACCACTGCAAAAAAAAAGCATACATGTCGCGTGTTACCTTTTAAACTTTGCTTCTGTAAAAGTCAGACGCAAAGTCATCTGACTAAATTTCCATTAGAGCGTGCTCTATTTTCTTCTGACAAACCATCTGACATCAGAAAGCTATGCCGGGAAAAAACCGGCAGCGGCGTCCACTATTGACGGAATCATTAGCCGGCTGAAGTTAATTTTTTACAATACCGAGATATGTTTGATCATCTTACCATTGAATAGAATTTATGTGAATATATATATAAAAACCGTTTTATTATAAAATCCTAAATTGGTATCTTTGAATTAAAAGAAAAAAATGTTAAGACGGCTGAACTTTTTTACGGCGCAAATAAAACTTTTCATGGCGGCAGCAAGCTATTTTGAAACCGAGCACTACTTTGGTTTCTGCAATAACAATGCGAAAAAAACAGAGACAATGTCAGAAGCAAATTACATGTACGTTTGTGACCGAATATTATAAAGCTTATGTAAAACAGCGATTTTGACAGACATGCACAATTACATGACAAAAACATGTCGTCTATATGCTCCTTTAGTAATAATAATTTTGTGAAGAAAAAGTAAATTCTTAAACTTCAGATAGTTATCAAAAGTCATTCCAAGGATTCGTCTGGAGTATGATGTTACACTCGCAAACCTGGGTATAGCAAAAATGTAACGTATAATGTTATTAAACGTAGTGTCTAGTTTTCTTTTGTCATTAGCATTGCACCCGGCGAAAACTTCAGAAGAAAAAGTAAGTTTTGGTATTAGGTATGTCCTAGCTATCATGTGGTGTGAACGGTTGACTATACCATAGACTTCTGAGCATACCATATACTCCGCCGCACGTTTGGTTAATGTGGTCAGACCATGTAAGTGTTCTATTGAAAACGACACCCAGATTTCTAGCAGAGTTGACCAACTCAATTTTCTTTCTACCAAGATATATACCCAAGTCATCAACGATTTTCATGCTCCTCTTGGAAATGATTAGGTATTTCGATTTTTTTTGGATTTAGGCATAGGCCATTTTCCGTGGCCTAGTTATAAATCTTGTTGAGGTCGTAATTAAGATTTCCAACTTTATGACTCAACGATGTTTTGGTGCAGTCAATGTATAGCTGGACATCATCGGCATACATATGCATGTTTGAGTGCTTGATCTGAGAAGGAAGGTCGTTGGCATACATCGAGTATAGAAGCGGACCAAGTATTGACCCCTGAGGAACGCCTCTCGGCATGGACAAATGGCTGGATACAGTTCCATTGTTTGCTACAACTTGCCATCTGTCTGAAAGATATGACGCAATTAGATTCGATGCGGTGTCAGAAAAGTTGAACATTTTCAATAGTTTCATGATCAGCATTTGGTGATCTACCGTATGGAGGGCCTTTGAGTGGTCAAGTAAAACCAGAAAGGTAATTTTACTTGAAATTCAATTTGTTTAAAAATTATAACAAAAAAAAAATATTAAAAAAAAAACATTGCAAAAAGAAAGGACAAACTTGACAAATATGGTAACGCTGTTTTTAAAACAAACGTCTTTTTGTCCGTGATGCCACTTTTCTAGTGATGACACATAAATAATTGGAAGATGTTGAATGAAATAAAATGAGATAGGAACATTTGTAAAGATGTTGATTTTTAGCAGTGTGTATATCTTATGGGAAGATTGAAAAATCTTTGAAAATGGATGGTAGATGTTGATCAGTGTAAAAGAATCTATAAAGTTACCATGAGGATAAACCTGTTGTTAGCTTATCAGTCACTTTTTGGATAAATATCCACTTGTAATAACCAAAAACCATTTATCTGTCAGACATCATCCTAAAAATAACTATTTATAAGTTGTAATAATAGCCCTAAGAAAAAGACAAAAATTGACTTAGTTAGAACCAAGTTGTCCTATGACTGCGGGTTACTTATTTAGTTTTTTTTTATTTCTCCGTTTAACCTCGTATAATCATTCACATTATTTTTTAAGCGAGAGATCTTCATTTCAAACAAATCATTATTTACGTATGTATCCGAATGTTGTGAATGTTTAAGTGCCGAAGTCAGTGTGAAAGAAATTAAAGGATAAAAACCATTGAAATAATTGCTTCTTTTTGCAAGATTTAAAAATTCTTTTTTGAATTTTAGCTAAATTGAATGTTTGGTAAAATTTTTTTGCTTGTTTTTTTTTCTTACCTAGTAAATGTTGTTGTTGAATTTGTTTTTTTTTTTTATATTTTTAACTTTTTGTTTTTCTTGAATTTATTTTATTAATACATCCATATGTAGCTCCACCCCCTTTCCTGTAAGGGCGGTTGATTATTTTTATTTTTTTTTTATTAAATTTGTAACCCTAAAAACCATCTTGTATAAAAAAAGAATAAAAAAAAAATCGAGAAAAAATGGTAAATCTGTAAAATTTGCTTTTATTTGTAAACAATTATTTTTATATGTTCACTAAACCATAAAATGGGAGAAAATCTATTCATGAATGAGTATGTTGATTACGTGGTTGGGTTTGTAACGTAAAGATTAAAGCGAAATGAAGAGAAAATAAAAGTATTAAGGGGAAAAACCTTATCCTGATTACTTTAAAGCTTATGCGTACGTCATGAATAGCTAAAGAAGTCTTGGTGATTTATGCATGTATTCACAAAAATGTTATAAATTTAATAAAGGTTTAAATAACAAATTTACTATGAAAATTATCCTTAATAAGCGTTTGTTAAATTTAATAATCGTTTATGAATACGGGGGTAAGATGGTAAATTTTTAAATTTTGGTTACTGAAATATTTTTTCTTATTATTATTAATTTTATTCATAAACAAGCTGTTTGGTCCCGGTGCTGCTCAGGATTTTCTAAATAGAAATAAAAAATGAAATACTGGAGAATTTTCTTAAAAACTTGACCCCAGCGCCATCAACCATCAATAAAAAATTTAAATATCAAGACAACAGCGCCACCTATCGGGAGTTTTTTATAAACAATCAGTGGAAGTAGACCTTTCCAACGCATGTACTCGTTTAAAAATCGCTTGAGTGGCTCTCGAGTTATAAAATCACGAACATAGGACAACTTATTTTTATATGCATATATAGATTTTATCTAACATAGACAGCCGAGTGAAATTGAAATCGAACAAATTTTGAAAACATTGTTTCAAACAGTGTTCGAAAATAAACAGTACATTATATCTATTTTTTAAGTGTTTGTGTAGACGAACACAACCCTTAATACCGTTCGTAATTATTTTCAAGAACATTATATCATAGAGTGTTCTGTTCTTCGTTAAAAAACATAACAATTGTAGTGATACTGTAGACAAACATTATATTTTAATGTTCTATAATGTTCTACATACAAAAAATTTTAGCAACGACCGCAGCACTAACAGCTTGTGTGTGTATTGTGTATAGTTTTGTTTGTGCTAAATTCTTTTGCTGGTTTTTGTCTTATTTCGTATGCACGCAGGGAAAAAACATGGTTGAAGTATGGTTAAAAAACATATCATGGTCCCTGCAATAGCAACAAACAGACTTTTGTTGTTTTTAACAAAACTTTTTTCACGATTGATAATATTTTGTTTCTGTTTAACAATAAAGTGTTTTCCTCCCTTGAAACTTCAAATATGGTTGAATTTAACACTTAAACATATTACGGTTACCTTAACCATATTATTATCACGGCAACCATATTATGGTTAAATTCATATATCCAGACGCTATAACCAGATTATGGTTGCCTCCAAACATGTTATGGTTAATAATTAATAACGATAATATGATCGAAATTATAATATTTTAAAACATTGTATGTTTAATTTAAAATTTAAAATAATATGTTTAAAAAGCAAAAACATTCTGGTCGTTTGCATTTCACTTGGTTTGCTTAAAATGCTCATTCATTTTATTTTAATTATTGATTAAAATACATAAATTTACGTAGAATAAATTAGTAGAACAGAAGAAATGGTAATGAAGGTCGTCACAGGCTGAATCAAAGGGGATTTTTTATAAAAGTGGAACATAACACCTATCAAGAATAAATAATTAAATAAAATTATAATTGAAAAAATGGATGAATTAAATAACCATAAAATGGTTAACATTGACCATATTATTGTTAATTCTGACCATAATATAGTTACTTTTGTCAAAATTCTGGGAAATTTGGACCATATAATGGTTGATTTTTTAACATAATATGGTTAGTTTTGACCATTATTATGGTTAATTTTGACCATATTGTCGTTGATTTCGCGATTTTTTTTTATATTTTAATCATACTATGGTCATTTTTAAACATAATATGGTAACCTGCAAACATAAACATTGTTAAAATTCAACCATAGTATGTTGCTCTTAGAATATGGTTACCTCCAACCATATTTTTTTTCTACGTGTGTGTACTTTGTTTTTGTAAAAGATGTTTGTTTTTTTTTACCAGCCAAAAGGGACGAACATTAATGAGCTGAAACGAACACAATACAGTTTGTGGTTTTTAAAAAAAAACAACGGAATTAAATGTTCTCATCTTTGGTTGAGTTGGATAGAAACAGACATACAGGGAAACGTTATTTTTTTTTAATGATTTTCTACACAAAAACTATTAGCGGTTGTGTTTTCCACAAATCTACCGAACCGAACACTAGAAGCGATATGTAGTGTTTACTTTCGAACACTGGATTAAAATATATAAAAATATTCCCAATTTTATATACATACCTTAAACTGTGAAGACCACTTATTCTTACCAGAAAATATTTTCAAATTAAGAAAAGATACGTTAATTTAACAAAACAATTTGATTGAAAATCTTCACACTGAGAAAACAAATCAATCCATTCATACTTAAATCAAGCCGAATCAAGTACAGAATGCTTGATTTAAGTACGGATTATTAAAATGCGAAATACTTTACTCATCCATATTTAATCCCGAATTCGTACTTACAATAAACCAAAAACAGGATTGACTTAATTAAAAGTGAAATAAAATTAATCTAAAAATGTGCTTGATTCAAGAATTTCCAAAACGGGTTTAATTCGATTCGTACTTGAAATAAACCGAACGTGAGATTAGATTGATTCTAACAGAGAATAATTTTATTTTACTAGCCCGTTACACATGTTTTTTCACTTTCGTTGTATTTCGTCCTTTGTTTACAGAAGAATTCTGTAAACACCAGCAGCATGCCTAATATGGTTTCCATAATCATTCTACTTAAAAAACTTGATGTATTTTAAAATAAGTAAATTTAACAAATAGAATATGGGAATTATTGCTTCTTATTTTACTCGTTAAACATGCAAAAATTCTAAATTTTTCTTCTTGTATTGTTGTTTTTGTTTCTATACAACAAACTTTTACAAACACACGCATATTGATTTCCGAAAGTTATCCCATTTGCATTGTTTTAAGTACTTTTGAGTGTTATCTGTACTTAAATTGTTGAGTACGACTCGTACTAAAGTAAAAACAAAAAACTTAAATTTAGTACGAGTTTTTTCTTTCTGTGTATCAATTTTAATATCAAGTGATATTGATTTCTAGAACATGGCTATGAAAATTTTAAAAATCTGACCATTTTTTTTAAGTTGGTACACATTTTCTGTAGACTATTTTAGAGTCGTCTTTATAACCAAAAATTTTTCCATACTCTTTCATCCATTTTTTGTACTCTGTTTTTTTTTATTTTTTGGTGTAAAACAATTTCAGTTATTGCATCAACTATAAAACTTTAACAATTTCTAATGTTTTTCTATTCTCATTTTTGTAATAACAGTGTTTGTTTTTTTTTTTTTTTGGTTGCAAATACTTTTGCTCTCTAGTTCGTTGTTGTTAAAGATGAATATTGAATGTATGTTAGCGGTTGTTTAAAGTAAAAACTTTAACTTACTTTGGTTAAAGTTGGGAACAGAATGAAAAAATTAGAAAGACCAGATTTCGGTTGGAAAATTCTGTTTTTGTGGTATAGAAAAACATAAAAGGAAAATAAATTTTTAAAGGGTGACTTTTCGTTAGAAATTATTTTAAGTTTTTAAAAAGCAATATGGATATGAAATGGTTTGAATTAACACTGGTGTATTGGCAGGATCTCACAATAAACTCACATGGCTCCGAATGCATTTAAAGTGGTAAAACGTCATTTTAATTGTTGCAGTAGTCTAACTTTGAATTCTCTAATTTAACATTTTTGTATTATATAAACGTGATTAACAAATAATTCACTAAATTAAAAATCAGAATAACCAAAATTGTTGATTAATCGATTAATTTTTTAATTAAGGAACATTTCAGTCAATCAACATGTTCATGACTTTATTATTCGCACATCGCTATTTTTTGAATATAATCGTTATTATGCTGGGTACACACTATGCAATGCATTTACGCAATCTAGCAAATTAAATTCATTTCCATTCACTTTTCGTTCATTCCAGATTGCATCAACATCAAAACGCTTTGATATTTTGAGGTTGCATTGAAATAGATTGCATGCAGATTGCACTGTCTGTACCCAGCATTAGAGATGTAACTGTAAGCGTTTTTTGGCTAACGATCTCGTATGCTCACAAGAGTATGTACTGACGCACGCTCACACACGATACATTTTTTAAATTCTTACAATCTTTTTTTCAGGTTTTTTTCTAATAATACACGAAATTCATTTTAATATTTGTAAATATTTTTTTTATGTAAAATATACAAAAAATTCATTATATATTAAAAAGTTTCTTAAAAACGCCCCCTTCTGAGTGCATGAGAAATCATTCGTTATTTTGGAATTTTAAGCACGCAAATTTTAAATAACAATAACGCGTGAATTATATATAAAGTTTACACTACACTAGCAATTTACGCGTACATCACGGATGACAAAAAAGTTTATATCACGTGCATACCCCTAATTTTTATTACTAATAACATTGTTCAATTTGGATAATGGAGTATTGTTTTAAAGGAAGCGTTGAATAAACAAAGTTTCGGATGAATTGATTAAAAACTGTTCAAGTTAAATAAATTTGCTTTAAACAAAAAAAAACAACAGCAATATTTTTAAACAACTAAGCAACATTTAACAATAATGGTGGGTTCAGCCAATTAAAGTAAACATGTTTTTAATTTAAAAAATTATTTTAATCATTATATTTAAGTTAACATTTTATGTTAATAAAATATAACTTTTTTAATAAAATTTATTCATCAACAGTAAAGTAATGTTAACGGTCGATTATTCAGGTTTATTTTTCATATTTTTACTGAGAGTTTTCTGTAGCACGATTCGCTCATTCCGGAGAATTTATGCAAAAAATCAAAGTTGACATACATATGTATACAAAAGATTTTAGTTTTACAAGGTGGTAGTACTTCAACCACGGACTATATGTTACCCAACAAACAGGGAGGTTTGATTTGAAATTGAAAATGATTTGAAATCAAACGTTTTCTCAAATGACAAACGTTTGATAATGATTTGAAAATCATTTGAAAATCATAGCATTCTCAACAAAAATGGGAAATTATTTTCAAATTGAAAAATGTCTTTATTTTTAACTTTCTTTCAAACGTTATTCTCAAATGTGGATTATAATACAATGTGCAACATAAATAAAAATATTTTATTTTTTTTAAGATTAAATAATGTTCTTTCCGTCCTCTAACTCTTGCAAAGACGAAATAATTGGCACCCTTTTATTTTGAGGATTCTAGCGCAGCGATCATGCAACAAACTTACAACTTCATTTAACCGTTTAATTTTTTTTAAATTCGTATTCTTTATCATTGTAATTACTCACAAATATTTTTTTTTTAATGTTTACATTTATTTTTCGCTTTAGTATTGCCAAGTTTAGTTTTGTTTTGAATTTAACATTTGATACCAATTCGACATCAAATTGATAAAACATTTTATGTCAAATGTTTATTTTCAAATCATTATCAATTTGATTTTAAATGCTAAAATCAAACAATTGAAAAACGTTTAAGAATTGTGTTTGTCAAATGATAAAACCATTTCATATCGAAGGTTGGACTTCGTGTTCGTTGGGTACTTTGTTTTTTTTTTTTTTTTTTTTTTTTGTATCAAACCTTATATTTTAAATTCAACCTGACAGTTGTTTATAAGAAAAATGTTCTCTCTCTCTTAAAAAGAGAGACTTCAAAGCAAATGTAAACACGACCTTTAAAGTGGTTTCATTTAACAAATATTTAAATTTAAAAAATATTTCCTAAATTAAAAAAATGTTAACTTTCAATGAAAACATCTGTTTATCATGATTATTTAAAAATATGCCTCCTTAGTTTTAGTAGTAATAAGAAAAAAACTATACGGCTCCTAATATTTAAGGACTCAGCAAAAATATTACATACATTTTATCAACAACAAGCAACTTCCTATACGCATAATCTTCGAATCGCTAATCGCAGCATGACATAAAAGTACCTACTTTCTCGTAACTCACATATGTTGAATTTACATGAGGGCTTTTACGACGTCTCTTTTTGTTTGTGGGCAAACTGTGTAGAGAAGAAAGAGGGGTAAACAAAACGACTCGGTTTGTGTTTTTCATGTCGTTTTTTATATTCCTCTTAAAACTTTTTCTTGTTACGTTTTAATTTTTTTCCTACTTTGAAATGTGAGGTTGAAAATACAGTGTGACCTCGATTATCGATAACAGACGGGACTGGGCGCATTCTTGATAAACATTTTTTTCTGTGTTTCTTATTTTATGTAAATATAAAATGTATTCAAATATAATCTGGGAATTTATTTCTCATGGTGAGTAACATTTATTTTATAATATTAATTGAATGTGTTTTCTAAGTCAAATTACAATTTGAAAATATTCTTGGAAAATATTGAAGGAATAAGACTATTTAAGTATAAAAGATTTATAAATTGTAATATGACTTAGAATACTCATTCGATTAATAAAAAAATTTATATTAAAAATGTATTATTATGTTAATATTTAAACATGAGAAAAAAGTTTGTTTTGCAGAACATGTTTCTAGTGCGTTGGGATATTCTCTTTCTTTGTTTACTTAAATTTTTTTTTGCAATGCAAAACTTTTTTATTTTCTGATGCAACATGTTAATCGAATTACGGATAATCAAGGCCCTACTGTAAATAAAAAACGACGTCGTAAAATCCCTCATGTAAATTAAGTGATAGTAATTCGCATATGTACGTAGTTCAGTTGGCTTGACCGCATTACGTAAAAATAATCAACAAAATAAAAGATCCATCTTAAGTCAACTATTTTTTAAGCTGATACGTAAAGCATGCATTTAAATAATGTTTAGAAAAGTTATAATCAAAATAAAGAAAAATTCCCGAATTCTATTATTAAAATAAATTTGAAGATTCTGATAAAAATTGTTGGTATGAAAAACACGCTTGTATCTGGTAAAATGGTAAAATCGAATAGCGTTACAAGTTTTCAAAGATCACAAAAAATTGGGATATTTTTATATTTATGAGGATAAAAAACTAAAGGCCTTTAATCTCTTTATCTGACTTATGGCTAATAAATCATTGATGGTTTAAATGCTGGTTTAGTTGAACTAAACTTGAATTTATAAGTAGTTTTAACTCACAACTACAAATCAGTATCCCATGTATTATATGTTGTTAAAAAAATAACATGTGGCAGCACTACGATAAATCTTATCAAGTTCGTATGGTCTGTATTGGTAGTTTTAACGCTCAATTTTATGCGTTAAAAGATTGTTTAAATGTTTGGTGATTTATAGATTTGTTGGTTTAAACACATTTTAAACCAAAAAGAGAGTTTAACTTACTCTGGTTTTTAAGCCCTTAAACTCTTTGTCTAAAATTATAAAAACAAATAAGAAACAAGTTTTGTCAGTCTGACTTAATAACTGTTGCTAATAAATGTAGTGTTCAAAATTTAAATTCTCAATCGAGGCAGCACAATTTTTTGCACAACTATCGTACTATCATCAAATAAGTTAATCCTTTTTTTTAATTTGTCATTTTAAATTTCAATTCAATCTCAATGGCATTCTCTTGAAATTTTAACAATCAATATGGTCACCTTTTTGGTCTCACATATAAAGTTTCTTGTTAAAAGTTTGTTTGTGCGGTAGGAAGAAAACTTTTAACAACTTGGTTTCTATTGCCATTCATTCTTAGTATTAAATGCGACTACATACGTGCATACTTACATATGGGTATTTCCACAGGAAAGTCTGCTTTTTGTCACATTAAGCCACCAAGCTTGTTTCTAAAAAATATAATTTATACATTTTTTAATTTTTTTGTAAAGCGCAATTAAGTAAAAGAGAGGAAAACTTTCAACAACATAATATTATGTCTAAAATACAAGATTAATTGTTTGATGGCGTAACGTGACACTTCTGTGGAAGTGCCCATATATATTACTCGTAGGTTTAAGATATGTTAAACTACAAATACCAATACCTTAAATTTTGCGTTTATGTGTGCAGTTCATTGCCCAGCAAATAATTTTATAAAAATAACAAGTTTTTTTATTTGTTTTTCTCACCAATCTATATTTGTTTTACGGTCTTCTTGGAAATAAAAGATGAAATTATTCGTATTATTTGTTCTATATTTGTTTGTTAAAATCGAGTAAAATAGTAAAATTTCTAAAAATCTGATAATGAAAAAAATAACTAAAAGTAAAGTATTTATCCTGAAAGACTTGGTTATTCAAGGGGTTTTCCTAGCTGAATGTCTAAAATTTATTTTATTTATTAAAAAAAAACGGGTGGTTGGTAAACTTTTAGAGGCTTACAACAATAAATAATAAAAGTTCTGTCTAAAAATTCTTTAAATTTGTATTTTTTTAGTGAAAACTTATTTAATCAGTATTTTTACTTTCTAACTAAAATTTAACTATCAGTAGCAGATGTGTGGAGTCGGAATGTAGGTTTTTGTACCGGAGCCGGAGTCGAAGTACCCACAAAAAGTCGCGACTCCGAATTCAACATTTTTCGGCACAAAAAATTTAAAAAAAATTTTCTTATATCCAAAATAAAAATATTTTAAAAGGGTCTGCTTTAAAAATTTTGAGATAAAAACAAATAAGGACCAGTCTCATTTACATATGTAAATAACTATATTAAAGCTCATTGTGGCACGTGCTAGAAAATTAAATATTGACTGGAAATGTTAACAGAATCTTTTTATTGTTATATTAAACCATTTAAATGAACCATTTACATTTAACATCAAGGTTAGAGTAGGAGTCGGACTTAAAAAATTTCAGCGGTTGGAGTCGGAGCCCTGATTAGTAGCAACCGATTGTTATTAATAATGACTACGGAAATATAATAATTGTTCCGTTGCCGTCTTCTAATGTCGATGTTGACTTTCATTCATATTTAAATCTTTAAATTAAACAAATGCTGCAAAAAATTTTTAAAAAAGGGTGAGGCTACAAACCCTGAGAACTACCGACCAATAGAAATTTGCTCTGAGCTCTCGAAGGTCATGGAGAGCATGATCAATCACCACTTGTTAATATATCTGGATCGTTATTCAATTTTGTATCTTAGACAGTATGGCTTTTGTAAAAGTCGTTTTCGGAACGTTGGAATCGTGCTATTTACTAGTTTAAAGAAAAAAAAAGTGGTTGCTCTAGATATTTCTAAAGCGTTTGATCGTGTGTTGCATGGTGCACTCGTTTAAAAGCTTATTGCGTTTGGTGTCGGTAGTGTTTTCTCTCGATTTATATCGAACTTTTTCAAGGACCGCGCGTTGTTATAGATTGGTTCCCATCGGAGGAGTTTCATTTAAATTCAGGGGTACCGAAGGGCTCTGCTCTTTTTCTTACACTTTTTCTTATTTTTCTTAACGACCTCCTGTGTCTTAATTTCAATACTATCTATTCTTTCGCAAATGACAGCAGCTTTTGTCATTAATTTTCCTTTAATCATAGACCAAGCCTTAGTGAGGTTGAAGCTATGAGACAGAATATGAACGACACACTCAATCACGACCTTACGACAATCTCCAGGTAGGGTCTTGCGAATAGGCCGATTTTAATGCACGTAAGACCCAATGTTGTATGTTAACCCATAGCTATGATCCACAGACTTCTTGTGGATTCAGAGTCATCTGTATCCATGGCAGTTATAGCTATTGATCAGACACACTTCGTGTTCTGGACATGAAATTCAATGTGATGTTCGTTGGGACCAACATGTTTTTCAAGTGTTGAAAGTAGCATTCAAGTTCTTAAAACGGTGCAAAAGCTACTTCACTCCGTCTGATCTCCTCACTATTTTAACCGTCTATGTCCGACCGAAAATGGAATACAACTCCCATATCTGGGTAGGGGCTTATTTAAATTATTATCTTAAGGCTTCTGGATTGGGTGAAAAAGAGTTTGTTGTAGCTCATCAATGACAGTAGGGTATCCAGCTCTATTGACTCATTCGAGCATCGTCGGAATTGAGGTTGTGCGTCATTGTTCTATAGATACTAGAGTTGTCAATTATTTGCCTTTAAACTTTGTTCGAATAATCCAAATAATTGTTTTTGTTCGTTTGATCAAACGATTAAATTTAAAAAATTATTCGATTAATCGATGAGAATAACGATTAAATAAAATTATTTTTACAAAAAAATTACATATACATCCTTCCATTTATCTACAACTTTGAAAATCTTCCATATTCTTCTTTGTTTTTTCTCAAAACCGCTATGACTTCTCCTTTTTTGATGAGCAGAACTTTTCATCTTCACTCCATATGGTTGTATTACTTAAAGAAATCGTAAAACCCTTAATTCTTAAATATTCGTATACTAATTTGGATTTTCGAAAGGAGTTTGCAGACCTTCCATCTTCAGCCTACAATTTCTTCTATAGAACAACTGCTCTCTCTCTTTTGCATTTTTCATTGGAACAAGCTCGGACTTTTTTGATTTTGTTGCATTATCTTCCACTTCATCGTTTTCAGTGGTTATATTGTAACACTCAAATTTTATTTGTTGCGGTTTCAGTAATCATTTCAGTTTAAGATTGAGGGACTGATTAGGCCTCCCATCCGATCCTAGTGTTGGGGCTGCCAACAACCTCTAGGCAGGTCGAACAGTAGAGTTTCAGTGCCTGTTTATTTCGGTGGACACCTAGTTACCTGAGACGCATCGGTTTTAGCATGCCATTCAGGTTACTCAACTGTGTGCCTTCTCACTCTAGCTGTCGACAGACGGGTGTCTGAGAGACATTACCAGGGGATACTTGGTCTAAGACCGGAAGTAGTGAGCTGCTTGGGAATTTCGAACAGAGGAATCGCTTCTTGTCATCCCCAAGTGGATGACAGGCAGATAGCTTTCCGCACAAGTGCACCTCTGCGAAATACGCCATCCCCTTTGTTCCTACTAGGAACCACAGGACATAATATATAATATATACTCAAATGGTAAAGATATAATTTAAAAAAATGTATATAATTTAATATGTAACATTTTAACCTTTCATGATATGAGTTATGATTTTAGCTTTTTGTATATTTCTAAGTTTACAACCGAGAGTGAAAGATCCCTTTTCTTGAGAAGTTTTTAAAGTTTAATTAAAAAGGAAAACGGCTGTTGTTTATTAAGAACATAAAATTTTGAAATACTATGAGTACTCAACACGGTTTTTGCTTACTAAACATTGAGATTAATTACAATCAGGTCTGTGGCTACAATATTTTTTACCTTTCCTACATTTTGTATAAAATCACTAAAAACGTCCGTCGATTTCGAACGAAGACTTCGTTCGCTTATCTTACATTTAGAGCAAAAATAAATTATAAAATATTGTTTTTGTTTCATATATAAATTAAGCGAACGAAACTTTCGTTCGAAATCGACAAACAAGCCATTAATTTAAAAAAAAAATTTTCGATTAATCGACATTAATTAATCGATTTATTCGAAAATCGCCATTTAATCGGTTGACAACTCTAACAGATACCCAGTATAAAAAATTTGTATTTTTGAAGCACTTAAAAGAAAAAGCTCATAATCGAGCGCAGAGCTCTTATGCAGCAGTAAATGATAACGAATAAAATATAGAAAAAAACCTGCTGTTTTAGCGCTCACAACAAAGTAGGTTTTAAGGCAAAAAAAAATAAATAAATAATAAAAATATATTATGGTTTTTCGTATACATACGTATGAATATGTTAATATAGTTAGACCTTAAAAAAACCCTTTAAGGAAGTGCTTTTTTTGCATGTTTTATAAGGTTAAAGGAAGCATTTATTTTCAAAAGATTTTGTTATTCGTGCTTAATTCCCAGTTTTTATTATTGATATGCGCAGTGAAATGCTTAGGCCAGATCATCAGGAAACTTCATCCGTAAAGATTTTAGAAAAACTAAAGATATTAAACAAAATAAAACTGTTAAGCGTATAAGACTTATAGCAACAGTTCTACTTGTAATAATATCAAAGTTTAAACAAAATTGTCAGCAGCAGAAAGTAGTCCTCCAAACCTGGAACAACCTATACAAAAATCATGCATCCCATCAGCAGGTTTTAAAGGCTAGTTTCCATAATATTTTGTAAGATAGAAATCTAGAGTTTTGTTGCGGCTGTCAAAAAATCTAATTTAACATGATAGTTTGTATTCCCACCATCTCACAAAGTAAAAACACTTACACATGAAATAAAATGCAACCCTGATCCAATGAAAAGTATTATTGTTTAGAAATTTTTCAAAAAACGATGAAGTCGTATGGGATGTCAAACTTTTTTTCATAATACTTGTCATTTTCATCACACATGCATTGACACTTACAGACTTTTACATATTACTTGAGTTTTTGCCTTGTATTAATACAAAGTATAATAGTGTAAACTAGCCTTAAGCGATTAAAGGTATGAATTCATACATAAAACCTGCTCCTTTTGGAGCACATTTTTTATTGGGTATTACCAGGGTAGGTGTTTAGCTGATATGGGCGAACTCATCCCTATGACGTGGGTGCATTCCCGTAGCACTCGCCTTTCGAGCAGATCACATCCGTTCGTTGTCGACTGTCCAATGTATCGTGCAACGCATTACAGAGAAAATTCGTTTCGTGGTCGAACTAGCCGTATGTGGAACAGGCTCCCGGCGGAAGTCTTCCGAGTCGGCTACAGTTTAGAAAAATCCAAATTAAATGCGCACAAACACTACTTCCTCTTTTCATCTCTTTATAACCTATTTTCCTAA
This sequence comes from Pollenia griseotomentosa, assembly GCA_963931875.1. Classification (NCBI taxonomy): domain Eukaryota; kingdom Metazoa; phylum Arthropoda; class Insecta; order Diptera; family Polleniidae; genus Pollenia; species Pollenia griseotomentosa. The sequence continues at coordinate 41,982,786 of OZ007563.1, forward strand.
TATCAATACAATGCATTGTACTAGTAGGGGGCATTAAAGTAAAAAAAACTAAGATTTTAATAAAAAAGTTACATATAATAAAATTTTTAATATTGAAACAAATGTTAGAGTAATAAAATTCTACCAAAATTCAAGCGAAATAGTAAAATTTCACAAAATATAACAAAATAACGACATTTCATTTAAGTTTAAACAACAAAAACCGGTAAGAGTGATATATTCCGCTGTACCGAATCCGTGGTACCCTCCACAATATATCAATATATGTGACCTTCTCCAAAAAAAAGGGATCTAGTGTGTAAAAATGAAGTTTTTTTAAAGTTTCATAATTTTAATGTTTTTCTCATTTTTATCGATTTTTCCAGGTTCGTTTTGTACGTTTTTATGGGGTAAATAATTTTTTATCAGAAATCTAACTCATTTCATCTTATTCTACACACTTTTAGCTACCAGAATCCACTTTAAAGTCCAAACCCGTTTTTTGAAACACTAGGTCCCTTTTCTCGGAGAAGGTCACATATTATTCTTTTCTTTTAACTTTTTTTGAAAAATGATAATATAATATTTTTAATAATGTCAAATAAAACAAATGCTTGCTAAAAAAAATGGTCATGTATGGGTCCGGAAAAATAGCCCGGGAAATTTGTGCGGGAATTCCCGGGATTTTTTTTATTTAATTGTGGCAACTTTACTGCTGATATATGTAATTGTAAATAAGTTGTGTCATAAAATATATCTTAGCCGTAAGGAAAAAATGTCTTATGTAACATAAACGCATTTTGATTTTTTGATTGGCTTTATTTAAATTTTTTCTCTTTTGTTTGGTTTAAATCACTTTAGTCTAGCACAACTGCTTCTAATCTTTATCATCTGCTCTCAGGAAAAAAGTCTATGAAATACACCAAATAAATATTTTCAACTTTACATAACAAAATACTACAGTTTCTGGGGGCAAATTACGTCATTCGATATCGATCGAAATCACAATACAATTCAAATGGAAACTTCGATCGATATCGAGTGCCGTAATTTGCCTCCTGAGTTAAAACATGTTTGCCAAAGCCAAAGAGATGTTAATTCATATCCGATTAGATAAGGAATGTTTCATGTTCTGAAATTTTGAAATAAGAAGAGTAAAAATATACAAAATTTTTAATTTATTTAAAGACCCAGATTTATTTTATAAAAACGAAAAAATTTAATGATTTTATATGCAGAGCAGCTGCATAAAAGATTTGTCAGATTCGATTCTGTTAGAAATGATGACAAAAGTTATTAATAAAGAAAACTTTTATTCGATTCGATGAAAATAATTTTTTTAAAGCATTTACAAGTTTTGAAGGAAGTGCTTAGAAAACTGAAAGTGTCTAGAGATTATATAATTATCCTTTGACTAAAAAGTACAACACCCGTATTAAGAAAACTTGTATTCTATTTAAAATCTTCTTGATAAAAATGAGAAAAAGGCTTTCAAGCGATTCTGTAAATGGCTATTTTTAACCAAAATCCTGTTTTAAAAGAAATATTTTGTAATAATTTCTTTAAATAATTTAACTTTTTGGTTTAATATAAATGCTGTTGGCTGTTGGCTTTAAATTAAAAAGCCATTTTGATATTATTTCCTCAAAAAATCCACAAAATAATTTTAATTTTGCCCATATGTACTTTTGAACATAAAGATCCTGGTGCCAACAAGCAGTTTTTCCTTTTTGCCACAGAAATAAGAAAGCTTAATGCATTTATAAACTTATTTAATTGCTCTCAGAAAATGTTATTTGTTCAAATAAATTAAATTAAATAATATTTTGCATCGATTTGTATTGAGCAGGAATTCCCGGGAAATTGAAAAATAAATCCCGCTTCCCCGGGAAATGAAAAAGTCCGGGAAAGGAAAAACTCTAATGGGGAGTCAAATATTTGTGCAGTTTTGTCTAGTCGATATCACTGTGCTCACATATGAATTTAGTAATTCATTTTTTTTTTTTTGATATTTATATATTTTTTTATATATATTTAGCTGGTTTTTAATTTGAATTTAAAAAAAATTAATAATGGGGTTCTCTTAACACTTGTCAAAATGTATGTGAAAGTTTAAAGGTACCCAGCGGGGAAAAAAAAGGAGTACGGAGGCCTTCTAGCAGGCCTTTGTACCCCTTCTTTTGGATGTACATGGCCTTCTTGCTCCATTCCATACTCATATCTTTTTTACACACGTGGTCATTGCGGAGTAGGCCTTCCGCTCTCGCTTCTTTACCAGGTACATAAGAATGGTAACGGTACCAAAACAAAAATAATTATTTTTCTTTTGCTTGTGCAAAAAAACAATACAAAAATGTTACTTCTTCTCTATTTCCTTCTCATAGAAGCGAGTGTGGAAGGTGTATCTTATCTTTTACACCTAAGAGGCCTTCTATAAGGCATTCTTTAGCAGTTAGATAAAAATAATTATGTAATTAAAACAATTTTTAAGCAGGCCTTTTTAAAGGCCTGAAGTAAGAAGGTCTTCTGCGTTTTACCGCTGGGTATGTGTCGAACGTGAAGGTGGTGGGGTGATGGTGATGTGTATTAGTAGAAGTTTCAAGTTATGAATACAATCTAAATTCAAAAATAAAAAAAAACTTTAAATTTCTTGTCGACAGGTTTATGCTATAATAACGGCTTAACATTCACAAACACATGCACACACATAATCTCTCTATGTAACTTTTGCAAACATATGCAAAACTTTCTACATATGCATACAAACTTGCACACAGACACACATAAACCCACTTTAATGCCAATGCTTGGTTAAATTTCGTTTATAGAAGATTTAATAAAAGTATGTGGGAAGCGAAGTTGTTGTTGTTGCATTTTACTATTGTATCTGTGGGATAAAGCAAAAAGTTTTGATTGCAGGGAAACACAATAATTGCACTTTATTATATATATTCACAACATACTGCACATAAGTAAGTATGTGTAAGTGTGCGTTTATAGGTGGCTTGTTATTTTCCATCCCTGAGTGTAAATGTGTGCTGATGTTTGTTGCAAAATTGTTTACTTAGAAAAGTAAGTTTTCTTGCTTTCCTATTCAAGAAAATTAATTTGCTGTAATGGAAACTTTCTAATTTTAAAGAAGAAACGGATAGCAAAAATAAAATGTAAGAAACATTAAAGCCAATAATTTATTGGAAAGCATTGTGTTCAGTATAATAAAAGTATATATTAAACGATGAAGCAAATGTCGTAAAGGAAATGTTTTAGATAATATGTAGTAAAAGGAATTTTTTTTTGGAATTGTATTGCAAAATGTTTGCAACATTTTTAAAAGTTAATGTAATAAGAAAAATATTTTGTAAAGTTATTTTAATTATTTAAATTCAAAAGCAAAAAGTAATATACAGGAACTTTTGTTAGATATGGATCTTAACTTAAAAATTCTTATGCACAGAATGTAAAATATTTATAAAACGTTAGCGTAAAATGAAAGATTTTAGTCAAAGGTTTTTCCGGGAATACAAAATTTATTATTAATAAGATTTCTGTATGACGTGCTAAATTCCCAATTTTTCATATTTGATAAATACACTGAAATTTATTGTTGAGGGAAAGCTAGCTTCTATGCGCATTCCACTGGGTGCTTAAGCCAGATCATCAGGATAACTTTTCCAATGATTTTAGAAAAGCTAAAAATATTATACAAATAAAACCCTAAAGCGAATAAGAATTTTAAACACCCAAACTCTTACTTGTAACAATATCAAAGCTTAAACAAAACACCAACAATAAATAACATTCCCCTTTAAGTTATCATTAGAAACGAGGTCAACTTGTTAATGAGTCTAAATGAGTCCAAAAATAATCGAAATATTGAAAGAGAAACTAAAAATATATTAATTTATTTAACAAACAAAAAGTGACCTTAAGCTTAAAGAATATACTAAAATTTAATATTGAAAATTTTAGACAACTTTCGTAGTGATATTTACAAAAGAGAATTCCGCTCAATATTTTTTTCATAGTTATTGTTTTACGGTGTATGTATTTATTTTTTTAATAATTCTAAGCACTCACTTCTTGTTGAATTCCCTTTTGTTTACAGAATTATAACAAACTAGCGGAATGCCTCGCTATGGTTTTCGTCATCATTCTACATTGAAGAATTTAATGTATTTAACTAAACAATTTTTACAAAAATAATTCGGGAATTTTCCTTCTCTATTAATTTTTTAATCGTGAAAATAATTTGGCAACTCAAAATCCAATTAAAAATGTAAATTTTTCTTCTTGTAGTGTTGTTGTTGTACAACAGACAAGTCAATTTTTTATTTCCTTTTGTTACAATGAACAAATACAACGACGTCGAGTTTTAAACAGCGCAGCCGAAATTTCTTATTTTTTGACGCACTACAACTAGTATTAAACTAGTCCAAAACCTTGCTAGTAAATATTTTAGCTGCAGGGACCCTCTTGGGGTCTAGGTATAATATTAATTAAACAGCAAAAAATCTTAATTGAGTGTTTCGTTTTTCGTCTCTTGTGAATAAAAAATTGTTTACAGATGTTAATCATTCCTGGTTTGTTTGTTTGCAACTCAGTTTTTTATAGATCCGGATAAAATTAGAAGCATATCTGCATTTTCCAGTTTTTTATCCATTTTTAACAAACAAAAATTTCGAAAAGTTGCTAAAAAATTGTTTTGTTTTGCCACATTTTAAAATTATGTTTCTTTAGAAAAATGTTTAACTTTACATAGCGTCTTCAACTGACAATTTTTTGTCATACCAAACGTCAAAGTCTATATAAAAAAACTCGAAAATTTTTGTCAGGGTTTTTTTAATATGAAGTTTGACGTTTGGTATGACAAAAAATTGTCAGGTAAAGACGCTATGTTACTTAAAGGTAATTTTATTGTGGAGTTTCGGTTAGAAAACAGAAAAGCAGATTATTCTAGTAAAGATGAAGACTTTAGTGATTCTGAAACATATGAAAACCTAAATAAAACAATTATAAGAATTAATTTTCTTTTTATAAGAATTAAAGGGCGACAATTCTTCTTCTTCTGTATAAAATACTAAGTGGATTGATAAAAAGTTGCCATTTTTAAATATGTTGCTGCCATTTGTTGTTATTCAGTATGGCAATGCTGGGAGGTTTGAACTACCTCTTAAAAACGGCAAACACAATTAGTACTCAATTAAATTTATTCTCAGATTAATTAATTATAGTTTGCCGCTAAGATTAAACTCGATGTTAAAAACCCACTCTAAAAATATCATATTTTTAATAAAAGTAAATTGCACAAAAACAGTAAAGCAAAACTTAAAATTATTATCACAAATTTTATTATATTGCTTAACTAGCGCTAATGTTGTCGATATTTTTATTGTGGTTCATTGTTTTCATTATGTTTTGTTGTATTATCAAGCTTCCTATGTATATCTTCCCCTCCCCTCGTTCAAAATCGAACACTCTCACTTGTTCTGTTTCAAAGGAGTGAAATTGTGAAATCATGTGTTGTGATAATGCACTTGTTTCTCTCCTCTTCAATATGTCATTTTGATGTTCTCTATTTGCCAACTACATATGAGAAGTGTTTGAATATAAACATGGGCCATAAATGAAATCCCCGGGTTTAAAGTTTCGGTACGAAAGCGAACCAATAAATATTTCTTACATACAAAGCCACAATGTTTAAAATTTTAAGGTAGGGGATATCGAAAATTAGGCATGGTCTTCTAACCTACGCACAGAAAAAAATCTAGTTAAAAACGTAGAAAACAAGGTTGATTTAAAATTTTTCGGTGGTGGTTTTGCTTCATACGTTTTTCATGCCAATTCAACATAATTTTACAATAACTTGCGAACAACATTTTTTTCTTTTAAAATAGCTATAATTCATGTTAATTTAACATTGCAGTAAAGTTAGAGCAAAATGTAATTTATATTGAAATAACAATCGGAATCACGTTGAATGAAAGTTATTTCAAGTTGAAACAACGTGAATTTCATGTAGAATCAAATTGGTTTGAGTGTGTTATAACAGTGTGAAGAAGCTTCAGAGACAACATATGCATTTATTTAAGAATAATTCAAAACACTTACCCCTGTAACACATGTTTCACTTATTTTGTATTCTCCTTTGTTACCAGAAGCATCGGCAGAATTGCCTGATGTTTTCGTCATCATTCTAGTTTGAAAACTTGATGTACTATTTAACTAAATAATTTTAATTAAAAGAATACGGGAATTGTCTTCTTTTTGTAACATATTTTAAAAATGAAAATAAAAAAATGTACATACTTAAGTATGTATGCATGTTAGTTTAACAAGATAAACTTTTGATTTTAATATAAAACAGGTTTTTATGGATTCAATAATGAATCCATATTTATGTATATTTTAATATTTTTTTTTTTTTTTTTTTTTTAACAGTAAATAATATTAAATAAACGTGATTTAAGGTTATTTTATTTAAAATTAATATGAAATAATGATAAATTTAAATAAAAGGCATACTTTTGCAGAAATTTACTATGATTCTCAATCAACATTTTTCCATGTTAATTTTACATTGGTATTTTTTTCTGTGTGTACTGTATTTTTTTCCATTAATCTCTGCAACTTTATAACAATTGATAAATTATGTCCGGTCTTTGCATAACAATTTTTTTTGCTTTCATTTTTTCTACCTCAATCATAAAATTTCTTACTTATAAAAAAATTTAATCAAGCCTATTCCACCTTTTTAATTTTAATTCTAATATAAATTCTATATTTCCTAAACAGTTAACAGCTAAATCTTTAAAGGAAACGAGTGTTAATTTTTTAACGGTATACCATTTAACTCAATATCACCATCATCGACAGAGTCAGGCAACGACAATGCAATGGATACGAAAATTAATATCAGACATTAACAGCACAGGAGCCACTTGTTTAACAACGGAATGTTCTGTCGTTTGGCTGTTTGTACTAAAACAAAACGTAAAAAAATATAAAGTTTTTTTGTTTTGTTTTATTTTAAACAATTTTAACAGCGAGTGTGAACATTGGCTTCTTTGTATATTCTCTATGTTTTGTTGATTGTAGTTGTTGGCTGCCAGCATGGAGTAGTGATAGTTTCACATGGCACACTTAAGGCTGACAAGCCCTTTTTTATTTTTCATTGTTTTTTTTTTAGTTTTTCCTATAAACAACACACTTTAACAGTGTTTTTTTTTAGCATTTTATTTTTGTTGGACATTTTACAAGCACTACAATACATTTGCAACAGCAACAGCAACTTCAAAAAACATCCTTCTATTATCCAGTGATAGCATTTGAAATCTAAGAATGCATGTGTGTCAGTGAGTGAGTGTTTGTGTCAGCGAGAGAGTATGAGTGTATGTATGTGTTAAGTAAAGTCGTTTAAAATAAATTGCATTCGATAGTTGTTACCGAGTGGAAAATGTAATACAAACGGGTAATAGCTAACGGAAGTAGCTTGATAGCAGGTCATGTCCTTTTCCATACTCATCTTATACTCAGCCATTATTAACATTTTCCACTACTTATTTTGCAAATTCGTCAAGAAAAGAATATTGCAAAATTGTCTATAGTTGTTTCATTTTTGTAGGCTTTAAACGAATTTGAAGGCCGATAAAAGTTCAGACTTTTTAATTTAATGGATTTTTAAGGGACCTACTTTAGCCTACGAACATTAATAATATAAGCTCGATCAATTTAAACAAAAACATCAAACATTAAAAAAAAGATAAAAAAGGAAAACTTAGTAAAATGTTAAAACTTGGAAGACTGTGGAAAATATAAAAAATATCGGAAAACAAATAGTTAAAGAAATTTAAGAAGTAACGTTGTCTAAAAGAGAGTCAAATAAATGGTAAGCGCCAAAAAATATTAAAAAAAATTAATCTTAAAAACCAACTTTTATAATAAAAAAATATCCTTAGCGGAATTCATGGTTTGCTATTGTAGACCTTGTAGGTCTTGTAAAGCTTGATTTAAAACACGACAACAAAAAAATGCATACATTTTAATTTTAAGTATTTTAAATTTCAAATGTATGCATTTTGTTGTTGTCTTTTAAGATAAAAATCTCTTCACTAACCAAAATAAAAGAAAAGAATCGATTTACTGCAAAACATTTAAATTAAATTACTTTTCTAAGAGATTATTTTATAAGATCTCCTTTAACAATTGAAATAAAAAATAAAAAAATTCAGTCTATATTTTAAATACATACTTGGGGGATTCACAAGGTAGTCCTAAAGTTGTAAAGTCTTATGTCTTTAAATAATAACTAGAAATATATATCGTAGGATTAATATGCAAACCGGCTAAATCCACTTTTTATGTAAATTGAGATGTTGATGCCGTGTGGCAGGGAATGATACGCCTCTTCTATTTAAGTCGTGAAGTGTGTAAAACTAATTGTATTTTACTATTAATAAGATTTCTTTATGACGTGCTAAATACCCAATTTTTCATATTTGATAAATACACTGAAATTTATTGTTGAGGGAAAGCTAGCTTCTATGCGCATTTCACTGGCCGCTTAGGCCAGTATTTTAATTTTCTATCAAACTGCAAATAGAAAAAATAAAAAGTTTTTGGTCTCTCCTGTGAAATGTGCTGAAAGGAAGTTAGCAGGTTTGCATATGAAGCCGACGATAAGACTGTTGTGGGCTACCGCTTATATATCTACTGTGCAGTTATGACGAACCAATGAGCGCAGCATTAAAATTTTTACCTTGTGAATCCCCCAATTATGTATTACATAATTGAAAAAAAAATACTATTAAAGAATTTTTTTTTTTTGTTTGCTCGTTTTAGTTCAAGAATTTTAATGTTTGGTATGTTATTGTTTTTTTACTAATAAACTCCAAATAATAAATAATTAATGCATTTCTATATATTGAAAATACTTACTTTATGAAAAAAAGTTTATTAATCGGTTAACCGATCAAAAACAAAACTAACCGATTATTGACCGATTAAGCCGAAACCTCGGTTAATTAATCGAGCGATTAACCGATTAAAGCAAAAGGTCGATTAAATGAATACCCTAGTGAATACCAACTGCTAGTTAAAATAGAAATCTAAGAACATAAAACTAAAACCGTTATGCAAATTTTGTTATACAAACTACCAGGGTCAATGGTGTTCTAATCTATTAATGAGAATAGAAAAAGTATAAATAACACAGAGGAACAAAGTTGAACTTTTTGTGTGTTGATTGGAACTTTAATGCAATTTCTGTACTAGTTTGAGGTCGCTGGTTTCATATTTAATCTCCGTTTTTCTCTATCAGCTCGAATTTTTAAGTTACAGGTACTAATCGCATAAAAAGATCCAAATACCATAACTTCACTCTTCATAAAGCGATTTTCAGAGTTCTTCTTTTTTTAAAGATGTAATTGTTAGCTTTGAAAAACAAATCACAGGCTGAGTAGTGGTTGTGTACGTAAAAAAAAAAATATCCAAAAAATTACAAAAAATACCAATGCTGGGGTTGTGTGCCGAAATTTAAGTTTTTATGAATTTTTAAATAAATTTTTTTTTTTTTAAATATTGTTCTTTTTTTAAAAAACTTCAGCGATATCTCTGAAACTACTGGGCAAATTTAAAAACAATGTAAGCACGGCTTAAGGATAATATTGTTAGCGAATTTTGGTTTTTTTAAGTGAATATAGTGAACCGTTTTCAAGTTATCGAATTATATGTAGTGGAAGAGTCTTAATTTTGGAAATAAGGGTATATCTCGAAAAGTCGAGCTGATAGAAAAAGTGCAGATTTGAATTCAGCGTCCCAAACAACATTCTGTTCTTAATCAACAAAAACCTTGTTCCCTTGTGTAATCTAATCTAATATTCTAATTTAATCTTTTATTCAAGAATTGTCTTAACAGCCGCACAATATGTTTACATGATGGTTATTTTGAGTCACACCTTAACGTCAAGTTTTTTGCCCAACTTAGTTCCACATTTCTTTGTTCCAGTCTTTGACAAATCCAACCATGGAGAGGTACATAATTGAGCATCGCGTTAAGATTGTTGAAGCCTTTTACAAAAATGATTGTTCAAATTAAAATGCAGTTCGTGCATGCTTTCACCTCAGTGGACTCTTTAATAAGCAGATTTGCCGCATTTGGGCAATGAGAATCCACGAGTGATTGTTGAAAAGCCGATACACCCACAAAGAGTGTTTGCCGATGCATCCACAATGAGTGACTGTTTGGTGCGGTGTATGGGCTGGGGCGTACTTCATCGAAAATAAGGTCGGGCAAGTAGTCATCTTCGCTATCGCAAGACGATAACGGACTTCTTGCGACCAGACATTGAGGAAATGCACCTAGCTGATTATGGTTCCAACGGGATGGTGCCGCTTGCCACGCAGCCTACGAAACAATGGCTCTTTTGCGCGAGAAATTCCATGGCCGTGTTAACTCAAGTCGTGGCGATGTTAATTGGCCGCCATGATCATGTGATTTAAAACCGTTGGACTTCTTTTTTTGGGGATTTTTAAAGATAAAAAATTTTTAAATTTGATTATATCCACTCCAATATTCAATAATTCGATAGGGTAATTTTAAGTTATTGCTGCGCAATGGGCCGTTGCCATTATTTATTAACAACAGCGGCCAACTCCACTTTTAAACGCGCTGTCAAAATCAGATTTTGCAGTTGCAAAGCGTTGACGACGCGCTATTTAGAGATGCTTCATACAATTTGAATGAGCATGACAAATTTTGACAACTACAAAACGCGTGACGCTTTTGCTTTCTTGTTTGCCACTAAGCTCATACTTTTAAAAATTGGAACTAACTTGCCTTTAAAATTTTCTTTCAAGTCGAGTGTTTCAATTTACGTAAAAAGACAGTTGATTACAAGCTTATAGCCTTTCTACTCCGATCAACATCTACCATCAATTTGCGAAGATATTAACATCTTTCCATAAGAATAACATAGGGCTAAAAACCAACATCTTTTAAAGATGTTTCTATCTCATTTTATTCCATTCTACATCTTTCGATTATTTTAGTGTCATCACTAGAAAAGTGGGAATGAGTTCTATTATTATTGTGACATCACTGACAAAAAGAAGATTGTCTTAAAAGCAGCTTTACCATTTGTCAAGTTTTATCTTTTATTGCAATGTTTTTTTGGTTTTAACTTCAAATACATTTATTTGTTTTCTTGTTAAATTTTGGCACTTTTGTGAGAAAAGCACATTTTTTATTACAAAAATAAATTTTTTTTCAAAAATGGTGACATTTTTATTTAATGTTAGATGTTAGATGTGAGCAATGTAAACGAGTGTTTCACATATTCTACATCTTTGATGGGAGATGTTAGATGTTGATCAGTGTAAAAGGTCTATTAGTGAGCCAATTTTTTGTTTGTTTTTATAAATTGTTTTTTTGATGACATCTTGAAAGTAAATTGCTTAAAAAATGCATTCTGCGTCACAGATTTTTTGGAAATTTTGACAAACGGTGAATGTTAAAGACTATTAAGAAAAACTTGATCCTGTAACTGCAGTGCTAGGTACGGCTGTAATTCATGTGTAGGGTGGTGACGATACTACAACAAGTAACAACACCAAAAACACAACATTGTGTAGTATTTTTTGCTTTCGTTGGTCGATAGTCAAATACACAAGTAACTTTTGACATTCCTCTCTCTTATTTAGAAAAATAAGTAGCACAGCTGTGCTTTCAACGCCACCTGAAAAATGAATTCGCCTTGACTGTAACGTAGCTTATTTACTTAAGGCGCAGTTAGCCGGGAGTAACAGTAGCCTTACCGTAAAATAGTAAGACCAATCTCTTTCTTACAGATTGAGACGTAACATTTTACTGCGTACTACAATCGTTCTAATTGCTTTACATACAACAAAATGAAGCAGCTGATTTGCAACGTTACTGTTACTTCCGGCTAACTGAGCCTTTATTGTCAAATGACTGTTTGGCCACATCAGCAATTCCAAAAATAAAACGCTATTTTAAAAATAAAAATCGGCAGAACATATAAATTAGAAGAACACAATACAAACGAGTAAACAAAAAACAAACACAGCAGTTAACAAAAAATATAGAATAAAATTTTGTACAAACTATTTTAACAAGTATATAATTTTATAAGTGGAGGTAGGTATTGTTGGTGTGTAAAGAAAAATTTCGTTTAACATTTTTACAAAATGCATCTGTCGACAAACACAACGCAAGTGACTGATTTTGACATTTGTGGTCGCATTATATTTCCTAGTGGGCCACAGATTTGTATTAAAAATGTAACGTTATCGTTCGCTTGCATTGTCGATCGACTTGTCGTGCTGAGAATCGTTCGTTGGCCTCAGATCAGCTGTTTTTCATTGAAAATGTAATGATTTTTATACCCTCCACCACAATTAGTTGTGAAGAGGGTATACTAAGTTTGTCATTCCGTGTGAAACTTTTTTATTATTCATCTCAGACCCCATAAAGTATATATATTCTGGCTGCTTGAGTAATTCTAAGTCGATTTAGCCATGTCTGTCCGTCTGTCCGTCTGTTGAAAACACGCTCACTTTCGAAAAACTCAAAATAAATAAACAAACTAGGTGTTAAATTGCTTGTAGTTATCCTAAGCAGTTTGGGATTGAATGTCAGTAAAATCGGTTCAGTAGGACCAGAGCTATGAATCGAAATGTGGAACCACCACCTTCAAAAACTTGATAATATTGTTACAAAAACTAACATAAATGATGCACGGAATGACATAAGATTTTGCACAAGTCCGTTTTATTCGACTAGAAATGACACTGTAAAATTTCGCGAAGGTCGGTCCATAATTTACCCTAAGCCCCATATAAACACTACTCCCGGAAAACAGTTTAGTACGCCTAAAACAGTAAAAAATAATGCAATCATAAAAAATTTTGGCTCGTCACAATTTTATGGACTATAAATGATACTGTGAAATTTCGTGAAGATCGGTACATAATTTGCCCTAGGCCCCATATATGCCCTACTCCCGGAAACAGTTTAGTCTCCTAAAACCATAATTAATAACAAATCGTCACAGTTTAAGATAATAATAATAAAAAGACATCATACAGATATTACTCCTTAAACATTCGAACTGTCGGTGGAGGGTATCAAAGATTCGGCACAGCCGAATATAGCACTCTAACTTGTTATTCTTATTTTTGTTTCTAGGACGTCTTTTCGTGCCCAATCTTGCATTCAATAGACAGACGGACATTGGTTGTTCGCCATATAGTTTTGAAAGCTCCTAGAATGTATGAAGTGTAAAAGGCATCCGATGATTATTTCTAAATGCTACAAAATAATCAAGATATCTGCATTTATAAACACCACACTCTAAAACCTTAAAATAAAGAAGAAGTATAAGAAGGTCGAAATCTAAAACTTAAAACCCGATAATATTTTTTTTAAATCGAATTTTTAAATACTGTTTGTAAATTACGAAAAAGTTTGCTAATTGCCCCAAACAAATTGCACACATTTGGCTTAAATTTTACGTACAGTTCTGTAAAGTCCTTAAACTTTTTGGTGTAATAAAGTGTATTTGTACACATTTTACCAACTTAAAACTCGTTAAATACAAAGAAATCGCAGTTTTCCCCTTCCATTCAAATATCTTAACCAACCAAAATATAAACCTCAAACCTTGACAAATGTTGTAACTAGTCAACTGTGTCACCTTCATAAGTGTAGTTAGAAATGTCTATGAGGAATTTTTCTTTTATTATAAAATGCATTTTTCAACAATTTACATGAGTTCATGGTTGTTATTGTCGTGCTGGTGTGTTATTTTTTAATTTTTTTTTTTTTTTTTTTTGCTTATAGTTGTTCTCATAGTTGTACGAGCAGTAGTTGTCGTTATACATATAAAAATTATCTTGGCTTGATTCCTTCCAATATGCAACAATCACCCATACAAACATACTTAGGAGAACACGTACTTGTAGTCTCGTTTGCTACAGTGTAAATTGAATAAATTCTCACTTTGCACTAAAACTACACTTTATTTCACTTTTGTCCATTCACTTATACACTCATCTTAGTATGTTTTTTGTGCTTAAATACTAACCCTGCAGCCCAAGCCTCGTCCCACTTTAACACCTTTCTGGTCTAGCTATCGTTTTTAATCGCACTAGTGTAACTGGCTATGCACTTGTGTCGAACAGATGCAGCTGCAGCAGAATCATCGTCAAAAGTAGAACCAACAACAGCAACAAGCATTTTGGAAATTTGAATCTTACTAGACATGTCTTGACTTAAAATGTCTTTAATATGTATTGTTTTTTCTTTTTTGTCTGTTGGTTCTTACAAAAACTGCTAAGCCCTGCCAATTCTATATGTTTTTGTAGAAAAAGAGAGGGACAGGAGAAGCTGTGATCTAAGTGAAGTGAATTGAAATGAGAAAAAAAGTTAAGAAAACGGACGAAGACGTATAAATTATTCATTCGTCTCTGATAGGACTTTGATATGCAACAGTGAGTTAAACACACGAAAGACATTAAATGACACTGGGTGTTGGGAGATGTTTAGCATCCCGTTTAAAGGATGTTGGTTTATGTTGGGTAGTT